>CAUJRU010000080.1:0-1200000 GCA_963277665.1 Viscum album | reverse complement strand
TGACTTGAAACAAATATTTATTTATTTTTTCAAACAATTCCCTTTTGGGTTTTGGTGAAAATATTAATGGAATTTTGTTTTAAATTGAATGAAAGGAAGGTTAATTTCCTCCATCATGATAAATAAATTTTTCATGGCCTATTTAAGATGACTCAAAATTTTATTTTCAATGAAAACTACTGTCAAAATGTTTTTGTACTTTTTTTTAGAAATTAGGATTTTCAAAATGCAATGGTTATTTCTCATAAAAATATTTTAAGGAAATTTTCATAGGATTTATATTCATCAATGATATATAAAACCATTTTACTTGACACAATGAGGATATATTGTATTGATTCTATCCTTATTGTTTATCAGTATGGTTTATGATCAATTTTTATGTGGATTTGTAATTTTCTTATGATTCACTATTTTACTCTAAATGGTTTATT
This sequence comes from Viscum album, assembly GCA_963277665.1. Taxonomy (NCBI): domain Eukaryota; kingdom Viridiplantae; phylum Streptophyta; class Magnoliopsida; order Santalales; family Viscaceae; genus Viscum; species Viscum album. The sequence continues at coordinate 1,199,566 of CAUJRU010000080.1, read as the reverse complement.
ATTAGTATTATTATTTATGGGGGGTATGTATTAAAATTCTATATGTTAGTTTTTTAATACCTATGATTATATAGATTGTGTTTTATCCCATTCATATGATACATTCATTAAAATTTTAAGTGAGTGGTGGATTGTGAAGGCCCAAACACTAGTATTCTAGAGATGGTGCCTTACTTTATTACATTGGAATACAATACAAGAAATCATATTCCAAAGAACCAAATAGTTTAGTAGTCATGGTAAACAAGATAAATATTTAGAATTGAAATTACATTTTAAACATAAAATACTGGAATTATTTTACTTGATAACACCATTATTCTCCTTAGAATATCCCAAGACATTTATCATAATAAATATCTTTGAATCTTGGGGAAAATAGAAGATAATAAATTTGTGTGTTCTGTAAAGACTTGGAGAATTCCATGTAATTTTTTTAAAATATTTGGGATTTTTATGAGTCTGAAAAATTTGATGTTGCATTATTCTGAGGCCCGGTGTGCCCCGAATAAATTTCTGAACCTTTTTAGGGTACCTTCAGTAAGTACGGTGATCTTTTTTATCTTTTTAACTGGTCCTTAGATTAAAAATCCGAGGGCACCATTGAATTCAGAACACCATGATTTGCCTAGAAACAACTTAACTTCAGCTGACAAGGGTTGATGGGAAAAGTTAATTTTCGTACTTTTTGAGAAAAAATATTATAATAATTTAAGATAAATATTTTATTCTTTTCACTCCATTGCATGGCGGATGGCGATTCTATGGGGAAGCGATGATGTGGCTATGAGGTACATTAATGAAACAAATGGATGCCCCATATTTCTCTACGTAACAGTGAATTTAATAGTGCAAAACAGCAACGTTGTTTCATAAATAAAACAATGTAACGACGCGACATCAAATAATTATGGAAACAGTATAGTGTGGTATTATTAATAGTTTGAAGTGTCTGGAAAAATAAAGAACAAGGATTTGGGGGATTCCTAGGTGAATTTCTGATGCACTTACACCCCAGCGAAGAACGAAGAACGACGAAGAACACCTTTTGAAGGTCCGAACCGAGAAGCAATGTCGATACCATAAAAACTTCTAGGAGGAATGTGCAACAACGAACATCATAAAAGGTAGGGTGTTTATTTGTTTTGATGTTTCCTCTTTTCTCATTCTTGAAAAATATAATAAACCCAGACCAACTAACTAACGGGTTGATCCGTGTTTCATCAAATCTTGCAGATGGTGGTTGTGGGATATTAAACACAGGTATTATTCTTCCTTTTTTTACTATTAATATTTCCTCATGTTTAAAACACTAACCTGGAGGGTGTGGGATGAAACCAACAAGGCTTGGACCCTCCTCTAAACTTGTCCTTGGTGCGTTCTTTTTGATGGAGCAATGAATGCAGCAACAAAGCGTTTGAGGGTCCTGAATCGATAACGGCATCCCGGTGGCCTCTGGAAACAATATTCGGTGCACCATGTCGGCAGCGGCTAGAGGAGACTTGTGGAAATTGGTAATGGCTGGTGGAAGGTGGCGTATCATTGCGTGACGCGGTGGCCAGAGGCGGCCGTCCTGAGCTGGCTGTGCTGGAGATGGGCAGGGCCCGCAGGCATAGGCGGTGGCAGTAGCCACGACCAAAAGGACGCGACATGAGCAGGTGGTGAGGAACATACGTCACACTACATCATGCCAGACAAAATTCCCCCTCATCCTTGGGGCTAGCTGAGAGAAGTGGTCCGCTTTCCGGGGGACCGCGCCAGATGCGGGCCGACCGAATGGGTCAGACCCGCGGCCCAGCGGGCCAGCGTGGGTGAGATGAGACCCACACGGCGTGCTGGGCCAAAGGCGGCTGGAGCCTGAGAACCGGTCAAGCCAACCCCAACTGGCCGGACCCAGTGGAATCGGGCCAACCCTTAATGGATCGGACCCGGGCGAGGTCATATAGACCCCAGAACCCATTACGTCGGGCCGGCCTGACCAAGTCGGACCGGACCCACACCTGAACGACCAGAAAATAAATAAACACCAATAACTGATAAATCGGGTGTCCATTTGACATGTCGTTAGTGGATTTGGGACCCCTTTTGGGAAGTGTCCCCTTAGGCATATTCTGGTGACTCGACCGAGCTGGGCAGGACCGAGGTGTGAACACCCTCGTTTCATAAAAAGGGGTGTAACTAACCGACCGTGCGTCTGATTGAAACATTGTCTATGGAATAAGGACCTTTGTGACAAGAATTTCCCTTGGATATACTCTAAGTGAGTTTTTTTCAGAACTTTATGAGTGGATTGGGTTGGATCATACTTGAATCCAACCAGCCCATTTTTACTAAAGTACCCATATCTCACAGACTGGGCGTCCAATCGACACGCTGTTTGTCACATTGGGACCCCTATAACTGGGAGTTCCCTTGGGTATGATTAATGTGAGACTTTGTACTGGTTGAAAAATGACCTATGGCTTGAGAGGCAGAGTCTTCAAGAGATCAGGCATGCTTTTTGTGGGAATATAGTGGCTGGAAATTACATGAAGAAGAAGAGAGACCATTATGGGTGTGCATCATAAACTCCAAAGTGGGATGATCTAGATGTATGAATAATAATCCCTACCTCTTCATAAGAAACCAAGACATGTCATCACTAATGACTAATACAGGTCAACACCAGTGACCAATATGAGTCAGCACCAGCGACAAATACCAGTCACCACCAACGACCAATACGGGTAAGCACTAGCGACCAATACGGGTCAACACCAGTGACCAATATTGGTCAGAAACTAGTGACCAATAAGGTTTATCATACATTGAGCTATATGCATAAGTAGTCGAGTTACTGTGGATAGGATGATCTAGATTTATGACTATTCCTCCCTATCCAATTGACCTTGATGTTATACAGTTAGAGTGAGCAGTCTCTTTTTCTTTGTGCTCCATGATCTAGATTATACTTGTGATATTACCTCTCTGGTATTTCTTATGATTTTTTCATTTGTGGTTAATGGAGAGACCATCAAGGGTCTCAGGGTCCCTACTGGGTATTGTTATACTCACACCTGCATGGGATTCACCCACACCTTGTTGTGTCTGGTGCAAACTACTGATGCTCTGAGGCAGATTTTGGAGGTTCTGTGCTTGGTGGATCTTGGTGCGATGGGAGTAGTCGAGATCATCTTATTTGACATTATACTTAGAGATACTACCCTCCAGGAAGATCTCTTGGGAATACACAATAGTTGTTTACTTTCCATTAATTTCGAGGGCATCTATTCCAACCCACTATTTTTAGTTTACAGTTGTACTTGTGGTTTTACTTTACTTTAGTTGGTTGTTTACATCAGTAGCCCATTTTGAGTGTGTAAAGATCCTTAAGGCAATGCCTTAACTATTTAGTAAAATCCTTCATGTTCTATTCACCAACACCTATCCTATGGAAAGTTGTCTTGGGGTAGTCACGTACGGGCCTCATGGGATGGGTCGTGACAAATTGGTATCATAGGGCGGTTAGTTCTACCAGAAGAACTAAGAGTATAATTTTAATGATGCAATTGTGTAAAGTGTCTTGAGTTTTGTTTTCAGTAGATGGAGTCTAGTGTTGGTGTGGTGACCAATGAATCCATACACCAGGACCCTAGATTCTATTTTCTAACTTGGTACATGAAAACACCATTTTCTAGTGTTTTGAAATGTTTTCATGATCTTTACTGAGTCAGCTCACTAGGTATAACATATTGACCATGGCACATCTGTTTCTTATATAATGCCTCAATGATGATAGCCAGCTAGAATTCTAGTTAGATAACATGATAGTGGCCCACTAAGTGATGAGGCATCGGTGCAGGGACCATTGACAGTGATTTCACCATTGGGTGGTGTTCCATCAGCACTACCACCCATTGAGTAGCAGATGATACCAGTGGATCATGCATGACAACTAAGTGTGTTACGTGAGTTCTAGATATAGAGGCCTTTTAGTTTTCGAGGCGAGATAATCCCCCATGAAGTAGAGGACTAGCTTGAGGTGCTTTCGTAGGTCTTTCGCTTTATAGATAATCCTGCCAAGCAGATGGCGATCTTGGCCGCTAGCCTTCTTCAGGGCTCAACATGAATAAGGTAGAGCTCAATGTTATAGGTGCATGAGAAGATGACCCTCACCTAGCAAGACTTTGAGATCCTTTTCAGGGTGGAGTTCATGCTAGCAACACTATGCTCTCTGCGTATTTAGGAGAGGATGCATCTGTAGCAGGGCATCCAGATTGTTGCTCAGTACTTGACAAGATTTACTGACCTCTCCCGATACACTATTTACATGGTACGAGACACTTACTTTAGGGAACAAACCATTGAGAAGGGGATCTTTTGAGAGATCAGTGTTGCGACAGTTCCTTTCAGCATCCCGACGCAGGATGGGGTTATAGAGAGAGCTTTTCTAATGGAGAGATTCCTTGTCGAGTAGGCACCAACAGTGAGATCCCCTACTTGATGTTAGGTAGTAGAGTCATCGGAAGCTGGAATTAGATAGATGATGTAGAATCCCAAGAGAGATAAAACTTCCGAAGGGTTACCTAAGGATGCAGGGTCAGATGTGCGAGGCTTGAGAGGCAAAAGGAGCCACCGGTGAGGCATGATCTGTTCTTCCTATGATGGAGAGGGTCATAGAGCTCGGGATGGTCCAACTCCCTGCGCATATGATTAGAAGGCGGTGGAGGGACCACCGAGTTAGCGACATGAGTTGGAGCATGAGCGTTAGCCAGGCAGCAGACGAGGTAGGGGATCCAGATGTGTAGGGGGAGGTGGTCGAGGTCACTAGGTACTACCACCACCACCCCCAGGCGGTCCAACACAAGATCAGGGAGCATGCGGATGGGGAAAGGCTCAACTATAGGTAGTAGAGGCTCACGATCCTGATGTACTAGAGATGATACGAGGTATGATATTTATCTTCTCTACTTTAGTAGCAGTGCTTATTAACACAGGTTCTATCCATTATTTACTTATCGCGGACTTAGTTCGGGACTCGGATATTCTGACTAAGATTTTATCTCGACGTTTGTTTTTGGATACAAGTACAGGAAGAGATTCTACGGTCACACACGGGTGCTGACGGTGTGATTTTACTCTCAGAGGAGAGAGTTTTATATGGTATCTTCTAGTATCAGCGTTGAAACCCTACGACATCATTCTAGGCATGGAATGGATATCAGCAGTTCACACATAGATTGACTTCTTGTGACGTATAGTGTGATGTACGCATAGAGATAGAGGCCATTTTCCTTTGTTGGTTAGAAGGATAACAATATAGCACAAGATGGACTTGTGATCAGAAGGGTGCAGCTGATTACATATCAGCTGGCTTGCATGAGCTTCAACATGGTGGATGAAGAGAGTCCACAGTTCCCAGTGGTGGTGGACGAGTATGAGGACTTCTTTCTAGAATATGTCCTAGGACTAACTCTTCATAGATAGGTAGAGTTTTGCATTGAATTGTACCTAGGAACAACACCGATATATACACTAGCATATCGGATGGCCTATGCAGAGCTCCGGGAGCTGAGGGTACAATTGGAGGACTTATAGAGGAAGGGATTCGTAAGGCCTAGTGTTTCTCCATGGGCATCCCCAACATTGTTTTCCAATTATAAAGAAGGAAGTTTGAGGCTATTAATGGTCTTCTGGTGCCTATACCAAGTGACCTTGAAGAACCAGTGTCCTCTTCCAAGGATTGATGATCTGTTTGATCAGTTGAAAAGAGAGAGGTGGTTATCAAAGATAGACCTCAAATCAGGCTATCATCATCTCAAGGTATGGGGCGAGGACGTACCGCAGACAACCTTCATATGTCGGGATGGCCATTACGAGTTCTTGGTGATTCATGTTGTCATGAAAAACTCCCCAGTAGTGTTCATGGGGCTCATGAATAGGATCTTTCAACCATACCTTGATCGATTTGTGATGGTCTTCATAAACAACATCTTGGTGTACTCAGCGTCTGAGGAGGAACACATTGTACACTTAAGGATAGTTCTATACACAGTCAGGGAGAACCATCTATATGGGAAGCTCTTGAAGTGTGAGTTCTAGATATAGAAGGTCCACTTCTTGGGATACATCATCTCAGAGGCTGGAGTTATGGTGGATCTAGCGAAGATCGAGGTGATACTTGCTTCAGAGCCACCCGAGAGTGTTACTAAAGTGCATTGCTTCCTTGGAATAAAAGGATACTATCAGATGTTCGTACATGATTTATCCAAAGTAAAAGCACCTATGAACACCTTAAAAAAGAAGGAGAAACCCTTCCTATTGTCTGAAAAATGCCAGTAGAGCTGTCAATAGATGTGGTAGAGCTTGACCAGCACTCCCATCCTGAGGTTTCTAGAGGATGGAACTGACTACATGGTTTACTGTGATTCATTAGGGACCAGACTTGGTTGTGTCCAAATGTAGGGTGATGTAGTTATTCTATATGTCTCATGATAGTTGATGCCTCATGAGAAGAAATATACAACTCATGAAATAGATCTGGAAGCAGTAGTCTTTTCACTAAAGATGTGGTGACACTACTTGATTGGTGAACAATCCAATGTTTACTAATACCATAGGAGTATCAGATATATATTCACACAGAAAGATCTAAATTTGAGATAGCGATGTTGAATAGAGTTCCTCCTAGACTATGACTTTGATATTTTCTATACTCTTGTAGAGGGGAACATAGTGTAATATGAACTTAGATTGAGATCGAGTTCGCAGCTACAGAACGAGGCATCATAGTAGTTAGGCTTTCTTAAGATAACCTACGTGGATAGAGAAGAGACAGTCTACCTCCATTCGATGGTAGTTTCCACTCCACTCCTTCAGCTATTCAAGGAGGTGCAACTCCTAGACAATAGCTGCGAGACTACATGTGCTCAGATATCCTCTGGCCATACACAATATGGAAATTATGAAGGTGGGGAGCACACTATCCTTTTCAGAGGACATACAGTTGTACCAGTGGAGCTATGAGAGGAGGTGATGAGGTAGGTACATACATCTTCCATGGAAAAACATCCAGGCATGATGAAGATGTATTAGAACCTCCAACATCAATACTGGTGGACACAGAAGAAAAAAATTTATGGCAGAGTTTGTTTCTAGATGCCTCACTTGCCAGCAAGCGAAGGCCGAGCACTAGGTACCAGAAGGCTTGAACTGACCCCTTGAGATACCAGGGTGGAAGTGGGAAGTGATGTTTATGTATTTCATGATGGGGTTACCATGTATGTTTAGAGGGAATGATACCATCTGGGTAATCTTTGACCGAATCACCAAGTCGGCCCACTTCCATGCTATTCAAGAGAAGTGTACAGTAGAGAGATTGTGACGTATCTACATTCAGGAGGTTGTGTGACTTCACAGGGTGACTTCCCTAATAGTCTCAGACTGTGACACACACTTCACTTCCCAGTTGTAGAGAATATTGTAGAATGATTTTGGGGGTGCATCATTGCATGAGCACTGTTTTTCACCTGCAGACAGATGGTTAGACTGAGCAGACCATCTAGACCGTGGAAGTCATGCTTCGTGCTTGTTTCCTAGAATTTGGTCGTAGTTGGAAGGACCACCAAACCTTGGTTGAGATCGCATACAACAACAGATATCACTCCACCATTGATATGGACCCTTTTGAGGCATTGTATGGATGACCGTACAGATCACCCTTGTGCTAGATGGATCCAGGAGAGCCAACACTCATGGGCCTAGATATGATATATGCTACTATTGAGAAGGTTCAGGTCATCCAAGAGCAGATGAAGGCTACACATAGATGTCCTAAGTCCTATGCTAATAGGCGATGAAGAACACTGGAGTTCCATGAGGGGTATCACATATTCATGAATGTCTCCCCTCGATGGAGACTACATAGATTTTGTTGAGGAGAAAAAATCTCATCAAGGTTCATCAGACCATTCTTGATACTTCGAAGGATTGGTGAGGTGGAATACTGCTTGGAACTACCATCACAGTTAGAGAGGGTGCAAGAAGTCTTACACGTATCCCAACTGAGGAGATTTGTGCATGACCCATCTCATATCATCGACCATGGCGAGATGGAGCTTGAAAACGGATCAACTTTTGTAGACTACCCAGTGGAGATATATGATCGACGAGAGATGATCCTTTATGTGCGGTCAATACCTATGGTGTGTGTTATATGGCAGAACGAGAATCTTTAGGAGAGAACATGGGAGCAAGAGGTTCATATGCGTGCCCATTAACCCTATTTTTTTTGTGTAGCCTTGTTTGGATTTTAGGGATGTAAATCCCCAAGGTGGGGAAGATGCGAAGACCCAGAAAATTCCATGTAATTTTTTTAAAAATATTTGGGATTTTTACAAGTCTACAAAATTTGACAGCGAGTGATCCTGTGGCCCAGTGTGCCCGAAATGAATTTCAAAACATTTTTTAAGGTTCATTTTGTAAGCACGCGGGTGGAATTTTCAATTTTTTGAACAAGTGCTCTGATTAAAAATTCTACGGCACCGTTGAATTTGGAATGCCAAGATTCACCTAGAAATGAGTTAGCTTTGGCCGGAGAGGGCCGAGAGGAAATATTAATATTTGGACATTTCGAGAAAAAATAATAAAATAATTTAAAATAATTATTTTATTCATTTCTACCCATTGCATGGAAGATGATGACGTTGTGGGGCAATGACGATACGACGATGAGGAACTTTAATGAAACACATGGATGACCCATATTCCACAATGTAATAGTGAATTTAATGGTGAAAATTAGTGATGATTTTTCATAAATGAAAAAACGTAACAACATGATGTCATGTCATTATGGAAATGTTGTAGTGTGGATCTATAGATAGTTCAACGTGTTAAGAAAAATAAGGAGGAAGGATCTAGGGGATTCTCAAGTGAAGCATTGACGCACTCCCACCCCATGGAAGAATGACGAACAGCGAAGAACGCCTTTTGAAGGATAGAACTGGGAAGCATTGTCGACATTGTAAAACCCTCGAGGATGAACGTGTGGCAATGAAAGTCATTAAATGTAGGGGTTTTATTTGATATGATGATCCCTCTCTTCTCGTTCATGAAAAATATAACGAACACGGACCAACCGACTAACGAGTTGATCTTCGTGTCGTATGATCATGTGGATGGTTGTTGCAGGATCTTAAACTTGAGGATTATTCTTCTTTTTGTTATTATTGATTTTTTCTCATGTTTAAAATGATAACGCTGAGGGCACAGGCTGAAAACAACAAGGCTCCGACCCTTCGCTGAACATTTCCTTGGTGAGTTCTTCATGATGAAGCAACAAATGCGGCAACAAGGCGTTTAAGGGCGGGGAATCAACGACGACATCCTGGTGGCCCATGGAAACAACCATGGCGTGCCATCCTAGGGCCGGCTAGAAGATAACAATGGAAACCAGCCACGGGTGGTGGATGGCGGTGTGCCGTCATGTTCTTCGGTGGCCAGAATCGGTCGTCCCAAGCCATCCATGAGAGAGATGGGTGGTGCCCGCAGGCGCCGCTGGCTACAATAGGAGGGGGCGTCATGGGCCTCGCACCACACCTCCATGCGTAGGATGAAATGGTCTTTCATATACTGGGACATCTAGGTGAAGCAGTCCACCTTCAATGGGACTGGGCCGAATGAGGGCCAGAACCACCCAGCAGCCCAAAACTGCGGCCCAGCGGGCCAACGTGTGTGGGGCGAACCCCACCCAGTGCGCCGGGCTAACCTCGAGCTAGGCCCGTGAACTAGTAAGGCCGACCCCAATGAGGCAGAACCAGTGGAACCAGGATGACCTTTAACGGTCTAAACCTAGGTGGGGTCAGGAAGATCTCGTGACCCATTGTGTTGGGACGACCTGACCAAGTCGAACCAGGCGCAGACAAAACTGATCCCCCAATAAAGAAATGCATGTAACTGACAAACCAGGTTCCCATTTAAAACTCTATCAGTGGCACTGGGACTCATTTTGTGGAGCACTACCTTTTTCATATTTCAGTAAGCCCAACCGAGCTTGGCCGGATCGATGTGAGAACAACCCTATTTTACAGAAATGGGTGGACTAATAGACAGGCATATGATCGACGTGTTGACTGTGTCATTAAGACCCTTGTGACAAGGCAATCATTTAGTGATACTCTAACAGAGTTTTTTCGGAGGTTGACATATGACCTGAGTTGGATCAGACATGAATCTAATCAGACCCTTTTTATAAATTTTCCCATATCTCACAGATGAGAAGTCCGATCTACGCGTCGTCTATCACGTTAGGAACCTTATGACGTGGTGGTGCCTTGAGAATTCTTTATGTGGGACTTAGTACTGGTTGAAAAAGGACTGATGACTTGAGGAGAAGAGTCTTCTGGAGATCAGGCGTGCTTTGTGCAGGAATCCAGTGGCTGGTTGTGACATGAAGAAGAAGATCGACCATTACAGGTCAGCATCAGAAACTCCAGAGTGTGGTGATCTAGCTGTATGACTAATCATACCTACCTCTGCACCAGCAACCAAGATTTGTTAGATCCAGTGACCAATATACGTCAACACATGTGACCAATGCAGGTCACCACCTTTGACTAATATGAGTCACCACCAGCGACGAATATGGGTCAGCACCAACGACCCATACAGGTCAGCATCCAGTGACCAATATTTGTCAACATATAGTAACCTATATGGGTCATTTGTAGAGTTACTACGGATAGGATGATCTGTCTTCACGACTTGTCATCCCTATCCTAGAAACCTTGATGTTATACCGTTAGAGTGAGTTGTCTCTTTTTATTTTTGATTCATGATCTAGATCAATCTTGTGATATTAACTTTGTTTTATTTCTTGTGATGTTTTTCTTTTGTGGATTACTGAGAGACCTACAGGGGTCTTGGGGTCCCTACTGGGTATTTTTATACTCTACACTACACAGGATTTTCCCATTCCTTGTTATGTGTAGTGCATATTACTGATGCTGAAAGGTAGAATTTGGAGGTTCGGGACTTGGTGGATCTTGGTGCGGTGGGAGCAGTCAGGATCCTATTCGTCAACTTCAAACATACAACTACTACCCTCCAGGTAGATTTACAGGATAGATGCGATAGTTGTTTACATTCTTTCAATTTACATGGCTTTTATTCTAGCCTACTATTTTTAGTTTAAGTTGTACTTGTGGTTGTACCTTAATTTTTTTTTGGGGTTTTACTTTAGTTTCCATTTTTGATTGTACAGAGATCTCTAAGGCAATCCCTTCCCTTTTCGGGAAAAGCCTTCGGGTGCTAGTCACCAACCTCTGGCCTATGGAAGGCGGGCTTTGTGTAGTCATGTCCGAGCCTCGTGGGATGGGACTTTACAAGTTCAAATTACCATTAAGGGTCATATATAATGGAAACTTACCTAAATACAAAATCAAAAACAATATTGCGATGTGAATAATTGAGCACACATTCCATTTCATTAATTAACTAACAATGAAATGCATTAATAGAATTTTTCACAATGAATATTGTCTACATAATAATACCTTGATTTTTAATGGAGGAAATGATTAATTATTGGGAATCATGTATCTAGAATATGAACCACTACCATCAAGACCTTTCACATTATAGTTTAATCTCTAGGTAAACACTTGTTTAATGTTAGGTTAACTGATTCATCCCATGAGCTTACTAATTAATATAGGGGATATCTATAAAAGAGACCCACACATGTCTTCCAGTCCAAATAATTCCTCATATATCAAATAGTCAATTTACTTAATAAAAAATGTTCCTTGTAATAAAATAACTGAATTTTATAAAAGATATGGATTTATCAATATTTCCAAAATCATTCAAATAAAATAAATAGAAAACACCATTTGTAAAAATGGAATATGGTTTAGTCTATAATAATAAATGTAATAAAAATATATGGATATTTAAGATAAATTTAATGACTATTGAAAAATTATTATAATAAACATCTTGTTTGAAGATAAAGTTAACAATCACAAAATAATGTGGTATTTTACAATTACTTTTATCAATTTGTAATCAATCAAATCATATAACCCATAAAAGAAAAACATTTTAAAAAATTAAATACCGTGAAAATAATGTGACTCCTGACATGATATATCCATTGGTAAGTACACCACAGACAATAAATTAATGGCGAAAAAGATATATCTCAAAGAAATAAAAGTGAGACAAGAAACCCCTACCTTTTATTTTAATTTTTTTGAACATGATTTAACATCATTTATTATGGTTTAAAACATTTTATTAATTTATAATAGAAACATATCCATATTTATGATACCATATATTACCATTTTTTATCGTCTAATCACTAGTTTTTAATAATATTTTGTTATCACCCTTATCTTGGTTGTAAAATACTTCTTTTTTCTATGCATGTTTTTCATTTAAGACACATTCTTCTATATAGGATATAGTTTCATAATACCCATAATGATATTAAGGTAATAGATATCATATTTATTCATTATGTCACTATTTTTAAATAATTATTTAACAGTGAACATGGAAAATTAATCATATCGCATCATGGAGACCTTAGGCCATATGTACACACGAGCGATGATATTATTCCCTTAATAGTGAAAGGGAAAAGAAGTTGATGGTTTATTATTTTCTAAAAAATAAATATAATGTATTAATTATAACTTATATCTATTATGGAAATAATTATTCCAATCTATGTAAAGTGGTGATTAAAAAAAATTACACCACAACGTGGAGATGATAAGTCGTACATTTAAAAGTGCAGTGATTTTAATTTTCATAGGTTGGAGAAAAGGTGGAATTTATTTTTCCCATTATCATAATAACATATGATAATATATATGATACTGTATTTATAACATTATTATGGAAAAAAACATTAATAGGTAGTTCAAAAGGAAAATATATTCAAAGAGTCCTTAAAGGAGATTACCTCTTCTTCGATTGACCTTTGTTATATCTTCTCTTAAGGGACCTAGGTTAGGTATTTTGGGAAGAAAATAACCTCAATAACATAACCAAGGATGCTGATAATACAAATGGATTTGGTTTTTTGATCTTGAAGGCTCATGGGGGTGTGATGAAGTTGGGAATGAGGTGCTTTTTTATAATCTTGGTAATAGCCACTTTTGGAAACTCACTAAATATTAAATTAATTAGATTAAATTTTCAATTCTAAATGGCTCAAAAATGCGTTTTTTATATGATAAGATATGTATGATACAATTTCAACCAATAAAATATTTTTTTAATAGATTAGTTCATATTCCTACCCTTATATTTTGGATTTAACCCTCATATAATCTCTCCAACCCTTACTATCACAACATGAATGTTTACTATTTGAGGAGTAATATAGATACTATCCAACAAAATGGCACATTAATGGTTAATTGATTAAATTTTTATCCTTATACAAATCAGTTGGAAAAATATAATATTTTAAAGAATTTTATTTCATTTTATAAAATATTATTTAATTTAAAATATTAGTAATGTCAACATTGACAAAATTTATTACATTGAAATTTGAAAATTTCAAGAAAACATGATAACTTTAAAAAAAAATTATTATATATCTAACATTCCAAAGCCATATATAAAATTAATTTTTCAAATTTATTAATTATCATTATATTTATCTTATTCTTTTTAATATCTTTTATTTGATATTTTCGTTAAATTGATAATTAATTCATATTCACTGTGTAATTATTTATGTTATTTATTTCGTCACTAAAAAATAAAAATAAGTTACCATGATTAAAAAATTACATTATATTTCGAAATACCATTCATACTGTAAGATAAATTTTTGATAATACATATTATAACTTTTATAGTTATTAAAAATATCAGTACAACATCTAGGATTTTTTTATGAAAATTATTATAAATAACATAACCACATCGAAGTTGACATAGTATTTCATATAACTAAACCTTAATTTATTAAGTTATAAATTTAATCACCTAATAATTTTTTCATGTTTTATGGTCATTTTTCAATCCATATAATTCTATTTTTAACCTAAATTACCAAATTTATCCTTTACTATGGTAAAAAAATCACTAAGTTTACTATTCATATTAGTGAAAAATAAAAGGGACATATTTAATAAATTTAGTCCTTATAAATAATAACATTAATCTCATTTTTCAAAATAATTATTATATATGTTTTTTCATTTAATGTAAACAGAATCCTGAAAATCAAAACAAAAAATAGTTTTATTGGAAAATATATTTTCAATCCCAGAAATGTACTTATACAAAACTATGGAATAAATTTGATTACAATGAAATGGTTTATATTATTTATAAATAATTTTTCATTATGACCAATTAATTTCAAAATCATTTCAAAATTATATTTTAATAAAATGAAATTGACACTTTTATAAAAGTCTTTATTTTTCACTATTCACTGAAAAATAAATCTTTTAAAAAAACCATATGATAATTTTGATTTTAAAATTTTAAAAATTAATATTATTTGGTAAAATAGAATTTATAAAAGTGTCAAAATTTATTTTTAAACCAACAGAACAATTTTAATGGGAAAAAATTTTCCTTTTGAAAAATTATACTTTTTAAGTGTAAAATCTGATTTGTTATTATCTTATTCCTATCAAATATATTTTACTAATTAAAAAATTGGATTTATTATATAATATATAAATTTTATAATGTGGTTAGTACTACTCATTCCTTCCAATTAAACGGCCAAATTATAATAATCAAATAATAATATTTCATTATTCGATTAATATAAATGATATGTGGAATGTAAGCTAGCAAAGAGTTTATAATTTTTAAAAAGAAATATGATAAAATCACGGGTTACTACATTATAACCTCATTAAATAAAATGTTTCCTCAAAATATTAAAATTTCTCATTGAAACCAAAACATTGATACTTTGAAATTTCTTTATGGGGAACTCATATCATTAATAGGGTTACCACAAAATCATCTTAATTAGAGTGATAGGGAAATGATAAGGTCAACACAAAATTATGATTTCAAATTTGATAACAATCGTGGGATGTGGAAACATTGGCATAGAAGGGAAATAAATCTATAATTTTCTAATTGAGAGTCATAGAACATATGTTAACAAAAAAATTTAACCATCACAAAACCATAAAATTTTAATATATTAAAAGAAAACTGATTTATTTGTAATAAAAGTTAAAAGTTATTTATTTTGTACAAAAATTATTTTCCCAGAGTTCATGGATTCATTTACTACACAGATAAGCACTTGATAAAATAATCATAAATGATGCCTTTCCACGTCACATGAATAATATCATCCTTTGGTTTAACTTCAATTTATATCTATATAATTTCTTGTCCAATAGATGGATTCTCAATATATATATTTTTAGCTTTAGTCACATTTATCAAAATATCCATAATTAATTTCTTTATTATTTAAATATTAACTAAATTAAAATGTTTAGAACATATTATCTAATATGATAAATCATACTTTAACATCAAACAATAATAACCAAATTATAAGATAATCCATTCCATAAGTAGTTAATCAAAATACTAATCCAAAATATTTATTCACAAATTTAAAGACAAAAAATTTAGAATCAACTTCACTAAATTTTTAAAATAAAATTAACATTGTATTACTTAAACTATATAATATAACTCTTAGTGTCACATACCAAATATTTGAATACTATGATCACATTAAAAAATTAATTAAAACATGAATTATTCTCTATTCCAACGAAAACAAATATTTTTTGATATATTCAATAAATCCAAAAAATTATACACTCTCCATCAAAGATAGAACAACCACTTTTTTAAGAAATCAATAATATGTTACACGGTAATTACTACTATCCAATTTAAATTATCCATATTAATCATATATTTATCCAAAAAAAATTATCACAATACTATGATCATATTAGGGGTTGTATTTCCCTCACTCGTGTATTCTTTATGAATATAAACCAGCCACAGAATCAATTTTCTTGGTACTATTGGACACATGCATTCAAATAATCAATGAAGAAGTATCTTTTTATAATCATTATATATTTCATAATTCATATACCCATGTCATAAATGAAAAAAATACTAAAATAATATAATTTATTTAATTAAAACATAGTAACATTAATCATTCCTCTTCATCTATTATAATATCATAATCTTGACCATGATCACTTTGCTTTTTTTGTTATATTACTATGATGATTGTGGAATTCATTTTAATAGTTCCCCATATCTATATAGGTTAAGCTTTGTAAATTAGATACTTTTTCCTTCCCATTCAATCAAAATCATGGTTGCCTTTTTCTATACACATATAGAAAAATCCCTAAAATTTTATGAAATTTACATAGTGTTTCCTTCCACAATTATCACATGTTGGGAAATTATTTTTCCCATTTTACACTTTATCTATATTTTCGGAGTTGATCTCTAAATTTATTAACTCCATTTTAATCCATAATATATGGAGAATTTATTATGTGTCTTGTTAGAACATGATATTGTGTCCTCATATGATGAAAATTTCTAGAGACTAATTCCCTTAAAAATATTTGATGAAACCCAGAATAGATAAAATCATTATTACTCTTTGGATCACATTTATCAATGATGTTCCCATTATATCCTCTATGAGATGTTTCTAAAGGATGGAATACACTATATTAGATCATATCATTATGAATAAAAATTTCTAATCCCAAAACTAGTGAAATACTTATCATAAATTAAAAAATGTATGTGTATCTATTCTCATAATCATAAAAATGGATTTTTTGGGATGTTATTATATAATTATCCTCAAATTATATGATATATTTGTGTTCCCTATTATACATTTTACTAAATCTGATTAATAAGTATTCTACTAAAAATTATATAATACCAAATATAAAGTCCAAGATTCCAGTATCTTGTTACCAGTGCCCTACTTAATTAAATTGGAATACTATAAATGGAATATTATTTTAATAAACTGAATAATTTATTTATCATATTAAACTAGATACATATTTTAAAATAAAATTCTATTTTATGTATAATATAAAAAATAATTTTTTTGAGAACGCCATTTTCCCCTTAGTGTAACACAAGAAAAAAATAAAAATAAACATCTTTCCGACATGTGGGAAAATAAATCATAAGAAATGGGTCATCCCAAATTCCTTGTAATGGTTAAGCACTATATAAGCTAATGTGAATCAATAAAAATAAACAATATGGAAGGGTATATCACTGAGCACACATTCCATTTAATCAATAATGTAACATTGAAATGCATCTATAGTCCCTTTCATAGAAAATATCCAATGGATAATAATAATAATAATTGAATTATAAATTCAAGAAATTATAAATTTTTCGAATTCATGTATCTAGAACATTAACCACTATCATCAATACCTTCCACAATATATTTTAATTTATAGGAAAAATTGTTTAGTGGTATCTTAATTGAATCATCATGCGAGACTACTGATGCATTGAGGGGATATATTTAACTAAACCCCACCTATGTCTATTGGTCCAATGAATTCCTCAAATATCAAATAATTTATTTAATTAATAAGAAATATTTATTTTTGTTAAATATCTATATTAAATAAAAGAAAAATATTTATCATTATTTCCTATATTAAGAAAATTAAATTCAAAGTAAACATTGTTTGTAAAAATGGTAAGTGGTTTGGGATATAATTAAATCCATCTTACAGAAATATGTATATTTACAATAATTTAAATTAATAAGGTGAAATGATTACAGTAAATTAGTTGTTTTAATATATTGTTAACAATCACAATATAATCAGATATTGTACAATAAGTTTTATCACATGGGAATCAATTAAATTATATGGACCCTAAAAATGATATAAAAACAGTAAAAACCATGAAGATAATGATATTTATGGTGGGATATAACAATGTGGAATAAAACCACACAAAATAAATAAATGGTGAATAATTCATGTCTTAGAGAAATAAAATAAAAGACAAGAAATCCTTACCTTGCGCTTTCTTATAGTTATGCATGATTTGAATTCATATATAATGGTTTGGAGCATGTTATTATTTAATTCGTAAACTATAACCATAACCATATATATGATATCACATATTAACCTCTTATATTATATTATCCCCCCTATTTTAATAGAATCTAGTTATTACCCTTGTTCCAGATGTTAACTACTTCATTTTCATAGACATGTTTTTTAGGTCAGTATTGAATATTCAATATAAGATATAGTTCAATATTATAATGAATGATATTAAGTTAACTTATTTCATATTTATTCATTATATACATTTTTATAATTATTGTTCAATGTTGACCATGGAAAATGAATCACATTATATTGTGGAGACGGTAGGTCGTACATACATATAAGCGACTGTATCATTCCCCTAAATTTGAAAGGGAAAATAAATTGACAGAATATTATTTTGTACATAATAAATATCATGTAATAATAATTATTATATATATATATATGTGTTATTTTCATAGTTATACCCATCAAATTAAAGTTGTGATGAAAGATGGATTACATCACAATATGGAGATGGAAGTCAAACTTTGGCACACACGATGCTTTTGTTTATCATAGGATGAATAAAACATATAATATGGTTTTATAATAATCATAATAAAATGTCGTCATATATATTTTTATGGATTTATTAACTTATCATGGAAACAATGCATGAAAGGGTTGTAGAAGAAGAAATAATCTTGAAAGAGTCGGTAAAGATGATTACACCTTCTTCGATTTTTTTATAAAATCTCTTAATGGACCCTGGGTATATATTTTTGAATGTAAATATCATCAATAAAATAAATAATGATGTTTATAAATGAAATTTTAAGGTTGTGGTTAATCTATAAGGCTCAATGTGGTGTGAATAAGTGACAGAGGAGGTAACCTTTTATAAATGAGATGAGAGACACTTTTGGAAACTCTCTTAATATTAAATTAATATAATTAAATTTTCAATTAAAAATAGTCCAAGAATTATTAATTTAAAATATAATATAGGTATAGTGTTTCAAATCCTATCATACATATTTTTTGTAAAATTTTCAGTCGTATTATTACCCTTATATATTGGGTTTAAACTTATTTAATTACTTTAACTCTTACCATGGAAACATGTTTCTTCACTCTTTTGTTGTTCATATAATTTTTATAAAATGAAAAAAGATCCATAATAGCTTCATTTAGGACTTTTTAGACCTTAAAAAATCATTTTTTTTAATTTTATATTTTTAATTTTTCATATCATTGAATAAAATTTTAATTATTTTAAAATATCATAAATGTCATTTTTGACACTATTAATTACATTGACTTTTAAAAATATTAATAGAAGTAGATAAATTAAAATAATTATTTTTTATTATACCCCAATAATATTATATAAATCTATAAAATTTGTGGAACACCTTAATTAATTAAAATTTTATTTATTTCAATATTTTTAATATCATTTATTTGATATTTTAATTATTTGAGTAATTACTGCATCATCATTGTGTAATTATTTATGGTATTTATATCATTAATAAAAATAGAAATTAAATGAATAAGTTGAAAATAATTAAATTATATTTAAAAATTCTATTTATAGTTTAAGATAAATTATGGATAACACTATTAAAATTATTATAGTTACTAAAAATATGAGTATGACATCTTTCGCTTTTTTTTAAAAAATATTATAAATTCGATAACCTCATCCAAATAGACATTATGGTCATATAACTAAATCATAATTTATTATGGTTGAAATGGAATTATACAATAAAATTTTGAAATGTATTAGGGTAATTTTCTCATCCTTATCATTTTATTTTGAACCAAAATATCCCAATTTACCCTTTACCATGGTAAAACAATTACAACGATTACTATTCATGTAGTAAAAAATAAAAGGAAAATATTTAATAAATTTTGAAATTATAAATCCAAATATATAATCCATTTTTAAAAATTAAAAACACAAAACTTGATGAATTAAATTTAAAATTAATCCTGAAAAACACATTGAAAAACATTTTATAGAAAATTTTATTGTTAAGACACAAAATTTTATTATACCAAAATATGGTATAAGAATTATTAAAATGATATGGAATATATTTTCTAGAACTAAATAGGTCTTATATTACATTGATATCAAATTTAAATAAAAAAGTTACTTTAATATAATATAATTGACAGTTTTTTAAAATTTTTGTTTTTACTATTTACTACAAAATCAATCCTTTAAGAAAAAATACCCAAAATTCACCATAATATAATATTGATATTAATAATATAAAAATGAAGCTATTATTGTAATATTGAATTTATAAAATTGAAAAAATTTAGTTTTAAAACAATTTCTCCCATAAAAAGCAACATATCAACTTTTAAAAATACAACTTCTTATGAATAAAATGGGTTATTTCCTTACTCGATGTATATCAAATCAACAATATGAATGTGAAAAAAATTATTGAATATATGATAAATAAATTTCATAATATGGTCAATAATACTCATTCCTTCTAATTTATTGGCAATATTAAAATGATCACATAATAAGAAATCATTCTTTGTTTACGATGGGTGTTCTATGAAACATAGGCTAAAAATAGTTTATATTTGAATTTATACATAAAATAAAATATTTGGGTGTTAAAAGGGCATAATATATCCCCTCTATTCATATGTAGGTATCGTGAGACAAATTGGATGGGTTTTAGATGATACCGTGCCCATTTATTTATATTGCTTTTATTTTTTCCTCAATTTTATGTTTTAGATGCCCAAAACATTGAATCCCAACATTATGAATTTATTTATTGATATTACATGTTATTATTTTACAAGTTAGAATATATATGGTTATTTTTTTCTAACTCATGTTATTATTCACATGGAATTATTTGATCATGATTTATTCATTCTATATTATGATCATGCTGTTGATTAAATGGAATGTGTTTCAATTATTTACCTTTCTATATTGATTATGTCTTATTTATTAATAGATTACACTATATTCTTACCCTTACTGTAAATCTAGGATCACCACTTTCTTATGTATTATTTTCCTTAGGATACTAGGATGTGTTTTTTCATTTATATGTCTAATACACTAAGGGGATTAATGAATATCCAAATGAAAATTCCTTATTTACTTTATGTATTAAAATTTAATTTCAAATTAAAGTTCTCATCTAGTATAGCAATACTAGTAAACTAATTAGTATTTTGGGATGTAATTGCTTGTATCTAGGAGAGAAGTAATAAATAAACCACCACCTCTAAGCTAGTGGGGTTAGGGTCTGCACGTAAAATATCAACATGAGAAATGATCCATCACATCCTTTGTATTTCCTAATCATCTCTACTATAAAACAAAAATTATTCTTCCAATTCATTTCATTTGTAAAAAATATATTTTTAATTCCATTGATTCACAATTCTTAACTATGATTTCATACAATAATTGATTGGTGAAATTATTGACATAACTATATAACATTTAACCATGTAGTGTATATTACATATTTTCAATTATACTTATTGAATCGTATTTTCCTATAAAGTTACTATATGTAATTTGAAACCTGTTTATTTTCTATAGGATTATTATATTATGGTTATTAATTGGATTATTAATTTTTTCCTTATGTGTTCCCATTTGAAAAGTATATTAACCCCGCTATAATTACAAGGGTTCTTGATGATATGATTGATTTAATGGTGTAAAAAAGAATGTACAATAATGGGTGGGGTATAATATGACCCTAAAATTTATTTGTTTATATTTATATCTCATGATATATTAATACACATACATTAATATTTTTTTCATATAATAATGGGAGTAAAGTGTTTTCTCAAATTTTTAGGTGTGGGGATAATTAGATTGTTCACATAGGGAGGGGTATAATGAGTTTTATCACATGTTTTTCCCATTATTATGTGTTTACATATTTTTATGATAATTACTATGACTATGTCATTCGATCATGATTCATGTTTTTTGGATCATGTTACCACTCTCCTTTCATTGATTTTTTTGTTATGTTATGATTTATTCAATGATTTATAAACAACACTTTTTGGGGTATAAATTTCTTATTTATCTTTATTATATCCATAGGATTATCTTATAATCACCTAGGAAATTAAATAGTTATCCTCTATGTTTATCATTATTGTGAATTTGATATCACCCCTTTGTTCTGATTCAATTTCTATGGGATATGATGAAAATAAATACATAAGATGTCTTAAGAAAAATATCTTATGTGGGGAATTTTTGCGAGATATTGAATGATTATTACAGAATATATAGTTATTTATATTGTGGAAAACGATTCATTTCTTACAATGATTATGGGTTTTACTATTGAAATATTTATTTTGACTCTCTAAAATGAAAAACCTAAAAGGGATAATTGAATTTAAATGTCACATTATTTGTGAACGATCTTGTAATTAATGATGTTCATATAATAATGTATCTAATGTATATTTTTTATCCGTAAATCTAGGATTTTTGTTTCATGAAACCTCAGATACTGTGTACAATATATTCTTATATCACACATAACCCTTCATTGCCTATAAAGGTCTATAGAATTATTGATTATCCATTCTAAATTTAAATAATATAACATGTAATTATTTATAGATTCTAAAAATCATTGAATAAAACATATGATAATGGATTTATCCTTTCTTAAAATAATATATGAAAATAAAATTTAAAATCATATTTGAAACCGCAAAAAAATGTAAAAAAATCATTTAAATATGTGTATTTTTCAAACCAATTTGGTCATTATATTTTTTTCATGGAAAAATAAATTTCATACTTTAAAACAACATGAATACACTGTGAAATAATTATAATGTAGTTAATAATCATAATAATGTGATTCTTCCTTATCAAATTCTAATAATTACCGATTTTTTCTATCATTAATCACACTATGAATTTATATTATAGTTTTAACAAAGTTGTAACCAAAAATATTGATGCATTACTATTTTTCTCCTCAAATATAGTAGAATTAACAAATTCTAAATATTATGAATTCTTATATAATATTATAACCAATAACATAGTGAAACAAATTGAGTCACGATTTCATCTTGGTAATGAATAGTTATACATCCATCACAAATTCATGAGAACAATAATATTTTATAGATTCTATAACTCATAAAAACAAATCATGAAATGAATTTATGGTATTATTTAATATAATTTTTGAACCATGGTTTCTATACATGATACTACACTTTGGTTTTTCAGTAAATATTCCTCTATAATACTTACTAAAAAACCAGGCTATAATATTAAAATATTATGATGTGATTTTACAATCTGTGTGAAATCACAAAATTAATCGCAAACATTATGGAATAATATATTTTCTTTTATGGTGTGGATTACCAAAAAATATGATCACAATATTCTATTTTTTATGTATATTTAATAAAAGTCCAAAAAATATAGGAGTATTATTAAAATAAATAAAATAAAAAATTTCATATATCACGAATCATCAACACAAGTAAATAGTCATATTATAATCATTCTCTAATATTTATTTAAACAACACATTATCTTGTAATGTAGTGATTCTAACATTACCTCAAATTTTAATTTATGTAACATTATTATATTGACCAATTCATAATGAGTGATATTTGGATTCCCTAATGACTCCATTAATCTCATTAATGGATCTTCAACTTCAGATACAACTAACAAGTCATGGAATAGTGATTTATATCATTCTCTAAAAATTAGAAGAAAAATTTATATAATTACTTTTCAAAAATATTACGTTGTGATAGATAAATTACAATATGATTTCTTATAAAATATCTAACATCCAAAAAGGTATTCTTCTACACATTAAATAAGTACCTATCCTAAATAAAACATCTATAATATGGTTATCAACTAATTATGACAACTTTTTTAATTTTTAGGGTTGATAAAAAATTCAATAAAACAAAAGACTATGCAGTAAAATAAATCACTGAATTAAATGTCCATGTTCTCCTTTTTCGAATTCAATATTCTCTAAAAAATAGATCATAACATTCAATAATAATGAAATAATAGGGGATGAATAAGGTTTCATTCACATAGAAATATTCAAGATCCACTAATATTATGAGGTTTATGGGACATATCGAATATTCCATGTCATGGAGTGTTTAATATTTTATTAATTCATAATGAAAAGATGAGCTAATTTCCAAATAATTATAAATAATAAAATAGTTATAAATGAGAAAATTTTCATGAAAATATGATATGATGAATAAATATGTTCTCTTAATATTCATTATTAAAACTCACCATAAAAAAGGATGTATCAATATAGTGAGCACCATGATTATTCATAGTGAGAAATACTCAATATATTTTTTACATAGGAAAAAATATATGGATCATCCTAATAAATTTTAATAGATAAAATATAATTATCATTTTATAGGGGAGATACAATTTAAATTGAATGAAAATTTTCTTTTTGTTGACAAATTTAATAGATAAATGTCTGTAGAATAATTAACGTTTCAGCCATATTAATACAACCACCCAGGGGGGTGAATCAATATGGGATAATTCATTTTAAGTACAAAACATTCAACTATTTACCTATGCACCTATTTGATGAAATGATATCTAACTCTATTATCACACCTCTAGAATCTTGAATGAAATAACAAATAAAAAATACAAAAACATGGATCAAAAATATAATATAATGATGTTAACCACAAACATTGGTCCTTATAAACTCTATCTATGATGGTCATTATCCCACTAACACCAAAAATCAATTTTATTTGCCATATGAATCTAAATAAATGGTATATCCTTGAAACTATTATCCTAGCATCGACCATGTCACATGAAACCAATAACCTTCTACATTTTATCCCCTGTAAGAATTCTCATTTACCTCTAAAAATATCAAATTCTATTGGATCCTCATGAAGTGTGATTAATAATGTATGTAAAGACCTATTCTTGATAGATGATTATAGTATCCTAACTCATTATGTAGAAATCACATGTATCTATGTTTTTCTTATTGTAATATCAAATAACTGTTTCATGCCTTATTCCATCCTTATGATACTATGATTTAATAGAATTGTATTATTAATTCTTAATTTTCCCTATAATAACATAATAAAATAATTATCAAAGAAATATACCTCTCATCATATTCATATTCAATTCTTAAGGAAGAAATTTCATATCAGTGTTAGATCAATAACACAGAAGATCTCTTCACTGAACGTAACATCAGGCCAAACACTTAAATTTTTATTCATATATATCTTAAATTATAATCCCATAACAATAATAAAATTCCATAATTAAATTATTGAAAAAATTCAATTTATGTGTGACTATCATGTTCCAGAAACATTTCCATTTGTCAATAAAATAATAGATATTTTCTCCCCAAAAACTCAATATATAATAAATTTCCAACTTTCCATATACATATTCCTCACTCAATCCTCAGAATACTTTCCAAAATACCTTTGATATTTATATCAATACAAATCAAGAATATTTCCCAATAATTCTTCTAGATTTAATCATGATAAATGATTTTAAATCATTTTTTTAAATCCTGGGAATATCATGCCCATATCATTTCATAATTATCTGGTTAATTTATCCTTATTTATTATCTAGAGTCCCAACCAATTACCTTAAAACATCATGATATTTAAATCAAAGATTAAAATTTTAGCATCATTTGATTTATTTCTAAATAATAAATGATCAAATTTTATTCCTTATTCATACAGTATAATTTCAATAACATCATTCTCATTAACATTTCATGCTATTAACCAAGTCCTCTAAATATGTATATATTTCCATTATATTTCCCCATTCTATATTATTCAAATTATTCCATTCACCCTTATGTATTCCTCATAAATCTAGTTTGACCATTACATATGATTCAATGACTCTAACATATTGTATGTTAACCATTACGTATACAATAAAATCCAATACATATTATATTATTACCCCTAAATATGATATGTAAATTATTTTGTATTTAATTTTGATCCATACATATCTTATTGTAGGTCAATACTTTTCCAAAATTCCAATCTACCATTTGAGTACCTTTAAGAATCCCTTTTAAAGTTGTGACTACCCTTACATATGATGAAACATACCATCAAAAAAAATTAATATTTTTCTAATTTTTTGAAATCAATTTTATGAAAAATACATTCATATCAAGAGTGGTTTAATATAGTTACTCAAACATATTAACTACAGATTCAATGTTACTCTTACATATCATGCACTTTATGTGATCAATAACTACCCAAAATAGAGAATCAACCATATACAAAATTCTTCACAACATATCAAAATCCTCAATTTTCTTTTGAATAACTTTAATTAAGTTTCATTCATCATTATAATATTCTATTTCAAATACAGAATATAAATACCTATTAGGGTATTTCAACATATCTTCCATTTCATCAATAAAATTCATATCCACCTTAAACTCCATATTTATATATCATATATATAACATTATTCCTCACCAAATCGCAATATATATAATGTATCTTAATAACCATATTAATGAACATATTCAAATAAATATATTATCTAACCATAACTACACTTCATGGAAATATCCACATTATACAAAATTCTAGAAATCATGTTAAATGGATTTTGCAAATAAATCTTCAATTATTATACTAATCTATTTAGCCATATTTTCCAATGTTTGGTATAAACAAAATCATTATAAAATATTAATATAATATAAATCACATATGCATATGTGAATGGAGATCCAATAATATAATGGATGAATATCATAAAGCAATAACCATTTACATCCGTCAACAAATATAATATATTTTTAATGGAATGATAATTGTAAACTCCTTACAGTAATTTTTTCACTAATTAAAAATCAATCATTATTATGATAATCATAAATTTAGGGTATCTCAAACTCCAAGATTTAATATATTATCCAATATGGTCAACACAACACATAATGGTTTCTTGTCTTGGGTTTCTTACTCTTCATCCATTCTTCTTAAAAAATGTATTTGTTTACTTCAAACTTCTTTTTGGCTTCTCTTCTTAAAACATATTAAAATCATGATTATTGAATTTAATATTATGGAAATACATATTACTCAACACCAAGGGGGATCAATAATATACCCCTTATTATTTTTATTAATATCAATATATAAAATACATGTTAATATATCTTGTTGTTTTTCATCACTCTCCCCCATACAGAGATTAAGTGTGAACAATATTGAGATTTGGTGGTATTAATTCACTTAAATCTATGTTCGATCAATTATTAACATGAATCTGTACATGATTAATTTCTAGTGTATAAAATAAGAGGTATTACTATTGAATAAAATGACCATAATTAAAGAAGAATATAATAAAAACTCAAAATTCAATTCTGAAGGGATATTCAAATATTTTGAAGATGATACAAATTTACGAATATATTTCACTGATATTTTAAACCTTATTTAACTTTTAGTAAAAATTTTCATGTCACATTTATAGAATTACATATTTGTTTATAATTATCAATTAGAGAATCATTTTCAAATCACCCCAAGAGATACACTCTATCATCTCACCATCAAAGTTTATCTATTCATGGAATTAATGTTAAGATAAAATGATTTAGGATCACATAAATATAGAAAATTATAATCAGCAATGTAGATATGATGTAATTTTCATCTCCACTGTTCTCACCTCAATCACATGAAACTCCTTTAATACTCTACATATAATGAAAAATAAAATATATATGGGAATATGGTTCTTCTACTTTTCCCTATTTAGCAAAGTAAAAATATAGATAGTTACTTATAAATTAATATAATATTTTCTATTCATCTATATTTTTTAAATAACTCTATGTGATTTCTTTCATTAATTGCTGTATGGTAGACTTCATAGGTTACTTGACTGTCTTTATTTTCATAACTATCTCTCTTTATAGAATTATATAAATCGCATAAACCAATAAATAACTTTAAATTCTTGTTGTTATAATTAATTTATTCAATAAAAATTCTTGGTATGGTAATATAATCCCATAATACAAAAAATTGGGACTAAACACTTGAAACTATTACATAACACCTCATATATTCGTGGGTTTTCAATTTTAGACAACCATTACATAAATTGATATTCTTCATGTGGGATATCTTATCTTATTTTATGACATTAAATTTCTTTTTTATTTCACCATATTTATTGAAAATTAAAAATAAGGTAGCCAAATGATCATGTATTTTATAGTAACATGGATAAATTATTCCATTCAACCTTATGAATTCCTCATGAATTTATTTACTCCTATTTTTTAGGCTCCTCTCTCTAAGCATATAAACCCATGGTTTATTTTTAAATTTCCATGGTGTTTCCTTTCCATTAATAACAGAATAAGTTTCATCACCTTAGTATAAAATTATCTTAATATAACTTGGATATTCTCACCTTTTACATTTTTATTTTAGATCAATTACTAAGGAAAATTAACTTTTTTCCGTATTTTTTCAACCAAATTTATGGCTCAATTTTCTATTTTATCATAGAAAATTTTTGGTTTATTTTATAAAATATTAATCTATACTATGACCCCCATCAAGGTAATTTTTTAGATAAATAAAAGTGTGTCCAAACATAATAAAGGGTAACAT
This sequence comes from Viscum album, assembly GCA_963277665.1. Classification (NCBI taxonomy): domain Eukaryota; kingdom Viridiplantae; phylum Streptophyta; class Magnoliopsida; order Santalales; family Viscaceae; genus Viscum; species Viscum album. Next base: position 1,170,716 of record CAUJRU010000080.1, on the reverse strand, counting down.
TTTTTATCCTTTCTCTATGTATACTCAATACATGAAATTTAATACCCCTTAATGCATGATTCCTTGAAATTATATAGGCTAACATATTATTTCAAAAATAATTTTTCTTCTATCAAAATATTTCTATTATCAATAATATACAGAAAACATATTTCTTTCTTTTAAACAAAATTGTGGATATTTTTTATTCCCTATTCTTTTTCAGTTATGTTATCATCCAATTGGGGTTCAATTGGTGAAAACATCTTACACACATGATTATATCGACCATAATTGTGGTAGTGAGATTCTCATGATTTTTATGAACCCTTATTTAACTACACTACAACAAAACTACCGTTTAGCGGCAGTTTTGTAGCGGTGGTTCCCGGTGGTTTTTTATAAACTGTCGTGAAACAAAATTTTTTTCAATCCCGACCCTTCCACATCCTCTTTCTCGACAGCTCCGTCCCCCACTTCCCCCGCGACCCCGGCCTCCCACGACCCCATCCCCCCGCGACCCCGACATCCCCGTGACCCCAACAACCCCGCGACCCCGGCCACCCCGTGACCTCGGCGACCCCGACCCCCCGCGACCCCGGCGACCCGGTGACCCCGACGACTGTGCTTCCCCGACGACCTATACGAACCCTAGGGTTTGATTTCTATGTTTTTTCATGTTTTTATATTAGTTATTTCATTATTATTATTGTTTATTATAATAAATTATACTGAATCGATTTGTTTTAAATATTTCCATCCATTAAACTTAAAGCATGATTTGTTTTAATTATGCTTTGTAATTTCATAACTAGGATAGATATGGAATTATTTTCGTTGATCCCAAAGTAAAATTAATAAGTGTGGAATTTAGATATGTACTTTACAAATATTTAATAGTACACAACATGCTTTTTCATCCTATCTAATAGAATTATTGATAATTTTTTTAGTTTATGGATACCCCATGCAAGGAATTAATGGGAAATAATAGTTTTTAAAAGTTATAAAGGGATAATATAATGTATTGTGAATGTTGAAATGTATTTCATTTATTCCCATTGGACTTATGGATAGAATGATAAGAATAAATGCATAAAAAATTATTGAGAGGAATTTAGACATTGAATGGGAAGGAATAATGTAAAATATTTCATGTGAATCTAATATAGAAAAATTCACATGGGTAATTTTGTTTGTGAATGCATAAAGTGATACAATTTTAGAAGAGATAGACATATATCATGAAAATTTTAAAGTGTTTTAAATAATTAAAATTTGAATGACATTGACATAGGGATGACAGTGAATTTATAATGGTACAAGTGTAGAGTGCATGTAAATTTTTATTATTAATGGTTATATAAGAAGCAAATAGAGGTAAACAACAATCAACAAAAGTATAGGCTAATAGAACAATTTTATGGTATAGAAATTTTAATAGATTAATGATAAGGATATAAATGATATTGTGGTAGTCACAATCACTATACACTCATATATAGAATGTATATTATTTTATTCTAGTTATATGTATTCATTAATTTCATTAAATCTTACAACGAAAAATAATTAAACCCCAAGTCTGTTAGTTGTGGATTTATCAGTTAAAACTCATAGAGTAACTATCCAAGAATCAATGATATATAATGATTCCCTTACTATCATTGGTGAGTATAATCTCTCCAAAAACATGGCGGTAATTATAGTGGTTTGATTTTACATAATATCATACAAAGATCAAACATAATAATAAATACCCATCATAAAATATCATATGCAGAGTTAGAGGAATTAAAGAACAAAAAGAAAGATCTTTTAGAGAAGGATTTTATTCAACCAATCAAATCATCTTTGGGAGACCTATTCTATTTGTGAAAATTGTGGATGTATCATTATAGGTATTCATTAATTTTATAGAATATTATGGGATCATAGTGAAGAAAAAGTACCAATCTCCAAGTATTGCTAATTTTTTTGATTAGCAAAATGGAGATAAATTTTTCACTAAGATTGAACTATGACAAGGGTATCATTTGATGAGGTTATTGAAAAACTATATCTCAAAAAGATCCCATTTAATATGATATGGACCTTATAATTATTTTCTACATATTTTGGATTGAAAAATTCTACATCCATAAATATATATTTGATAAATAGAGACTTTATGGAGTATATTGATAAATTTTTAAGTAGTCTTTATTGATTATATTCCGATATATTAGGAATTTAATAAAGGTAAATAAGATAAACTAAGGTTAATATTAAAAACTCTAAGGAAAAAATCACTTTTTTTTGTAAATTCATGTAGTGTGAGTTTTTCTTACAAAAAGTCACTTTATCTTGATTCATTTTGACTAGTGAAGGAACCCTAATAGACCTAGAAAAGTCACTGAACCATTCACTAAAATGGTTTCATGGCGGTTTATTATAAACCTCTGTGAAACCCTCCATATTTTTTTACGTTTTCGACCCTTCCCCCTACCCCGACCCCACTTGTTCCCCTGACCCCCTGAGACCCCACACGACCCCGGGACCTCGATGACCCCCCGCGACCCCCGACAACCCGCGCGACCCCACGACCCTGGCGACCCCTTCCACGGCGACCCGTGAACCCGCAATGACCCCCTCTTCACATCCAAGGTGATTTTTAGGGTTTTTTCCTGTTTCCCCCTTTCTCTCTACCCCTTATCTATTTCTTGGTTTTCTTTTAGGTCTTGGGCAGATCCTAGATGTTAGGGTTGATGTTTAGTTCATTTTTCTTTGGATCTAGGGTATGTGGTTGGTATGTGGGGCCTTGTTCTCCCTCCTGTTGAAGTTTCGTTGCATTCACACTCAAGCAGTGGGAATTTCCCTGCCTTTTCTTTCTAATTCAATCCATGTGATCATTGGGTGTTACTAAATTATTTTTAACAGATGATTTAAACCTTGTTAATGTACTTGGTTAAATTATTATGGTGTTTTATTGGTGCTATGATTTGTTAAAAATTACTTTCAGAGTGAATCTTAAATTTTTCTTTTGTTTTCTTATGCCTAATGTGTGTGGTTAAATGTTAATTAGTCTTTAATAGTGAAATTGGATGATTTGGATGGTTGTTTAACTTATTAATGTTTTATTTAATTGATTGGATGGTGTTTGGAATTTTTTATGTGGAACATGTTGATTTTTATAGTATGGTTAATGTGTTTTTTGGAAAGATCTCTTAGTTTTTAAAGATAATTGTTGGTCCTTTGGAATTATATGAAATAGATGAGTTTGGTTTGAAAGGAAAGTGATGATTCTAAAAATATTTTTGGGTGTCTCATGGATGTTAAAGGGTTTCATTGGATGTGGGAACGTCCATGGGTCAGTAGAGGATGATGGTGAACTTGAGGTCACATAGAGATTGTGGTAGCGGTTTGGTTTTGTTTTCGCATGTTCAATAACATCACTTTATGGTGCATCTCTTATTGCATATTTTTTCATTCTGTTAAAATAATATGTACTATCATATTCAAGGAACATTAGTGTTATCTAGCATATTCCTAGTTTATGGGCCTATAGGGTATACCATGACTTTTTCTAGGGGTGAGTGGTGATTTCTAGTAGGTTTATGTCTTTTGAATTTATCCCTAATATTTCCCTTAGTAGTGAATTGTAAAGGAAATAGGGGAAAGAAACTTTGATTTTTCATAGTTCCCCCTTTTAAAGTTTTCAACCTGAAATTTTTTTACATTCAAATTTTCATATGATAAAAATGATTCCCTACCTATACAAGGTTAATATCTTGTGAGTGGAGACTAGATTTTTCCAATGTCACCTATTATGGGTTTTTGACGTCGAGAATGCCAATTATCTTTACATTAGTAGCTTATGGACTTTTAAGGTGTAACAATGTATTTTATGTCTATGTTTAAACATTGTAGACCAATGTGTGGTTGATTCTTAACATTATAAAGATTTAATGAATGTATTAGGTTTTCTCTACAGTGGTAAGTTTAAGGTAATCCCAAGTAATATTAAGAGCCTAATACTAATACAAAAAGACTCATTAATGGGTTCACATAGATTAAATTTATATTTATTAGACAAAAATTTATAAGGGGTTACAGTTTTATAGCTTAGACCACAGAGGTGAGGCCATATATTCAACATAGAAGAAAAACCTTCCCTACCTAAATTGATATCCCCATACCAATTCATATTACCCCTAATATGGGAGTATTCACTTTGTTTAAGGACTTGAAATATACATAAATGTTTGAAGTAAAAATTGGACATGTCCTTTGTATTATATCAAATCCAAATTTTATGATTTGAATGATATTTTTAATATGATTTTTGGGAAATATTGAAGATAAATTTTTATAGTACAAAACTCAAAACATATTTAAGTTAAAATAATATACATAATTCATTGGTTTTTAAAAGAGATTTTAATGAGAACCCCACTATAGAAATCCAAGTGGATGAATTAAAATTGCACAACCTAATGATATTATGAATAAAAAAGGTCTCTCCAAATTCTAGGAAATAAGAAACAGTATCAAATTCAAAGAGAGTGGAAAATTCAAATAGATAGTGAAAAGATTGAAAAAAAATATAGAGCAATGAAACATGACCAATTTTTATGAACTGACGTAGGTTACCCATAATCTAGGTATCCAAGCTTGCCTACGATAAGTCTTAAAGGGTGTCATATAAGGGCTAAATATTTCTAGTAATGTCGTTGTACTAATGGTATGAAAATCGTGAATCTTTTGTGTGTTAAATGACATCACATTCAATGGAATGTTGTTTGAGGCAACATAAATGTGTGATCGATAGTGGTATGATAAGTGAGTAACCAGATATTTGTATTGCTCCTCAATGAGGTGTTGAAGCTGTCTCCTGGGGACCAGACTTGTTCGGTTTGTCTGGGCATGCTAAGTAAGTGGTAAATATGATCAATGTATCATCTTTATTATATTAGGCATAGTTTATGATCAATGGGTCATCTTTATTATATTATGTTTCTGTAATCTTACACTATTGTATATGTGAATCTCTTTCTCTATATAGTAGTAACTATGTGTTTTAATTTTTTTTATTATTGTGTAGGAACATTGTGATATATATGGATAAAATCTAGATCACAATACCGAGGAACACACCTCTTTATGTTAAAGGTTTGAATGAGTTTTTAGATTTTTCAAATTCTAATCGATCCGTTGAAGGGAGAAAAAAATGTCCATGTCCTAAATGTAAATTTAGAAAATTGTTGAAGAGAGATGAGGTTTATAAACATTTAATACTAAAGCAATTCCCTGGTCAATATTTGTGTTGGATTTGGCAGGGAGAATCAAACGTTATAGAAAGATTGATCACTGATGTTAATCCACAGAATGAGGTCCCATGTTCATCGAAAATGGAAAATGAAATGAAAAACCTAATAAATGATGCATTCGGCACAGCAAGACACCACTATCAGTATCAAAACATATCATAACAACATGAAGAGGGTGATACAAATTGCAACATGACAAGTGATGTTTTTGAGACTGTAACACAGGGAGATCAAGATTGTCACATATCATTGGATCCTCCTCTTGATTATGTGGATCCAAATGTAAGAGAAAACTTCGCTGAGGAAAATGTGTTTCATGATTTAGTTGATGATGGAAATCAAGAGTTGTATAGTGGGTGTTAGAAATATTAAAAGCTTTCATTTCTACTAAGTTGTACCATATCAAATGTCTATGTGGAATTACAGATAAGGCAATGTACATGATATTGGAATTGATTCGTGATGCATTTCCTGAAGCAAAAATCTCAAAATCTTTTTATGATATGAAAAAAGTTGTTAACAATTTTGGTCTGAATTATAGAAAAATACATGTGTGCCACAATGATTGTATGCTTTATTGGGGAGAGGATTCAAGTATACAGAATTGCAATAAATGTTCTTCTTCTAGATAGCAGGAAAAGGGTGGTGTTAGAAGTCTGAATGAACATAATTTCATGGAGAAGAAGAAAAGAAGCACACCTACAATGGTTTTGCATTACATTCCTTTGAAGCCTCGATTGCAAAGATTATTCATGTCATCGAAAACCGCCAAACACATGAAGTGGCATTCTGTAGATAATAACAATGATGGGTTAGTGAGACATCCACGATATTCCCAATCGTGAAAGACATTTGATTCATTACATCTCGATTTCTCAGCTCATCCTAGGAATGTTCGATTGCGATTGGCTGCCGATGGATTCAACCCATTTGGGACTTTGAGTACCAATTATAGCATTGGGCCATTTGTTTTGATCCCTTATAATCTGCCTTCATGGATGTGTATGCAACCAACATATTTTATCCTTTCAATGATTATTCCTGGAAAAAAATGCCTGGAAATGATATTGATGTATACTTGCAGCCTTTGATTGAAGAATTCCAGGAGTTATGGATCAATGGTGTTGAGACATTTGATGATTATTCTAAAACAATGTTCAAAATGCATGCTGCTTTAATGTGGACTATTAGTGAATACCCTGGGCTTGGGAATTTATCTGGTGGGAACACATACACGGGTTTGGCTTGTCCCATTTGTATCTTTGATTTTTAGCCCAAACGGCTACCTCATAGTAGAAAATGGTGCTTCTTGTGTCATAGAAGATTTATCGATGCATCTCATAGATTTCGGCTAAACAGAACAAAATTTAATGGTTCCATTGATCATAGACAACCTCCAAAGTTGTTAAATAGTTTTGAAATATTGGCATAGCTTGAAAATGTTGAAACAGAATTTGGGAAGGTTCATCATTTGAATGATATCAGAAAACGGGTCCAAAGTTCATCGTCAAGCGAAACTGGAATGCAACAATGGAAGAAAAAAAGTATATTCTTCAAACTTCCATATTGGGAATTTTATTTGTTGCGGAATAATCTTGATGTGATGCATATTGAGAAGAATTTCTGTAAAAATTTGATTTTCGTATTGCTTAATGGGCATGGAAAGTCGAAGGATCATCTCAATGCTCGCAAAGATTTATAAGCAATGAACATAAAATGCGATCTCTGGCCAGATGAGATTGAAAAGTATCCTCCAGCAATTTTTGCAATAAAAATAGGGATAAAGATACATTCCTTTGAATGTTAATGAATGTTAAGGTATCTGAAGGGTATTCAAGTAACATCTCGAGGTGTGTTGACTTGAAGAATCGTATGTTACATGGATTGAAAAGCCACAATTCACATATTTTGTTACAAAAGTTACTACCATTGGCATTGCATACATTATTAACTGAAAAAATTACTGCTATTGTACTCCAGTTCTACACATTTTTTAGAAAACTATGTGAGAAATGTCTATATCCATTTCAGCTTGACAACCTCCAGGAGAGGTTTGTATTGACCCTTTTCACAATGGAGACGATCTTTCTTCCATCCTTTTTTATTGTAATGATGCATTTAACTATGCATTTAGTTGAGGAAGCTAAATTAGGAGGCCCCATTCATTATCGATGGATGTATCCAATTGAGAGGTACATTATTTATATGTTTTCTAGTTAAGTAAACAATTTTGGTACTTAATTAAATGCATAATTATGTTTATTTTATTTCACAGATATCTTGGGCATTTGAAATCATTCGTGAGAAATAAAGCTAAACCAGAAGGCTCAATTGCTGAAGGCTATGTGGCTGAGGAGTGTCTTACTTTTTTTCTCGATACTTGGACGATATTGAGACAATATTTAATCGAGTTGGACGTGTTGATGACACATCAAATCAATCTCAAATACATCAGAAATCCAAAATATTTTCTGCTATTAGCCGATCAGTTGGAAGCAACTCAAATGTGACACTGACTGAATTGGAATTATTTCAGGCACATAGATATGTGCTGCTGAATAGTGAAATTGCAGATCCATTTATTGAAGATTTGAGGATACCAAAAAATAGACGAATGATAGGACAAACACGAAATGAGAAAGATATAATGAAATCTATTAATAAATAGATTGTATAATGTTTTGCACGATATGTAAGTTCATAAATATTGCAATAAATACGAATATTATTTTGACACATACATTTTGTAAATCTAATAAAGTATATTTTTTTTTCAGATCATGAATACTAATACTTGAGCGGAGGTGTCAGAAGATTTGAAGTTTCTTTCTAGAGGTCCCCTAAAAGAAGTTAGGCAGTTCGACGCTTATAATGTGAATGACATTATATTTCGTACAGTCGATCGAGAAGTGGGTTTGAGAACATGAAATAGTGGTATATTTACATTTGCTGAAGTGGAATACTATGGAAAGCTGCACGATATTATTGAATTAAACTACCATGGAAATTTTTCGGTTGTTTTATTCAAATGAAAATGGGTTGATATTATTAGAGGTGTTAAAAGAGATTCCTTGCAATTTACTTCTATAAACTTCTCTCACTTGATGGATGTTGGTGATCGTGAACTGCATGATCCATATATCTTAGCATCACAAGAAAAAATGGTATATTATGTGAATGATGTTTCCAATGAAGGTTGGAGTGTAGTTTCTCACGTAATACAAAGAGATTTGTATGATATGGGAGATGAAGTGAAAAATTTGACCTCTGAAATTGAATTTAATTAGAAACACGAAGTAGAATTATTTGTCCATTATGATATTGAAAATATTAGTCTAGAAAGGATGAATGAAGTGGATGAAGTAATGGAGTAGGAAAACGACATGATTGAAAGGGAAAATGATTGTATGTACAATTATTTATTTATTCAGCAACCAATTGTTTCATTTCTGTAGTCATTCATTATCATTATTATATATATTTTGTCTATTAGTACTCCATCTGTTATCATTTTTAATTTTTTTTCTGCATAATTTTTTTGAAATATATATTCTGAATGTAATTTTATTTGATTAAATGACAGGAATTCCAATGATGAAGTAGTACAATATTTCATCTAGTTCTACGACAGATGACTATCCATTTGGCTCCCTCCCCATGATGCTTCGTTGGTCTTGCTGCAAATATATGAGAAGCTACCCAGTGGGGTACCGAAAGTGCAGTGGAAAGTGTTTATTAATAGGCATCGGGATCAGAAGAGGGTGGTATGGAAATATATATTATTATATTATCCTCATTTAACATTTATAAATTTATATTAAAAGAACATGACATTCAATACATCAGTATTAAATTGAATTTTATTTATTTCAGGATATCTCAAGACAAAATGTGTCAAACCGAGCGAAGCAAGTCATCCCGCACACTGCGGGCTCAAAAAGTTTTTCTAGAAGTTGAACGACATTGGTAATCTATTAATTAGTTTAAATATTTAAAAGACAGTATTATCTATTTAATATATTGAATTGTTGATTTATCTTGGATTAATGCAGTCATAGAGTTTAGGCCATCAAGCATCCAGAACTGAACTGTGGTTGGATGTTCACAAGAAATCATATGGATGTTTTGTTAATGAGCATACTAAAGAAGTTGGGGTATGAAGTCAATTTGTTATCATCATAACTTGTTATCAGTTTTTACTGTGTTAATATATATTGATATTTGATATATAGGTCAAAATTAAAGAACTATGGGATGTCAATCCTGCGCATTCCTACTCTATCTCCTAGGATGACCCAGTTGCTGAAGTCCTTGAGAAGGAGAATCTTGGGAGAGTGCATGGGATGGGTTTGTGACCCATCTCATCTGAGGTTTTTAGCAGGCTACCGGGGATAGATGCTGCATCTACTCCTGACATTAGTTAGCCCATACCTGGAGATGCTAAGAAAGAGATTTTTTCTTTACGAAACACAGTTCACTAGCAGGGGGATCAGATATTAGAATTACAAAAAGGGTTTACTGAAATACGTCATCAGATGATCAGATATGCCCCCAGTGGGAGTGCATCCATTGGTGGTATGCAGGTAAATCCCATAAAATCAAAATCATTTAGTTTTCTAATTTTCATTAGTTTTAAGTTTTAATATAAATATTTAACCGTATATAATTTTCAATATAATGTTCATACAGGTGACAACACAAAGTTTAAATGAAGGTGGAGAGGGTGAAAATGCATCATCAGACCCTGAATAGTTGTATTGTTGATGTGTTTAACAAAAATGGAAATAGTTGGTTTGTAAATGTAATATTTGTGGCACATAGTTTCCACCACACATTTTCATGTCCTAAAATTTCCTTGATTTATCATGTTTCTTTTTATGCCTTTTATTGATTTCTGAGGTTTCTTTTTTTGTCTTTATTTCTCGAGTATGGTATATATCATTCCATTTAAGTTTGTGTTTGAATTGGTAGTCGATATTTTGGATGACTAGTAGTTAAACCCAGTGCTGATGTGGGTGCAACAATTGCATCTGTAGAGTTTTATACAACAATAATTATCATTATATCATTAGAATGGCCATTTTATGAGTTTTATGGAAGGTCGTGTTATTAATCATTGTTCTAGATTGGCATTAGGAAGGTAGGTGTTCTTGGCCGAGAGTTAGTGCAGAGAACAACATAGAATTTTGATATCATGCAAGATATGATGAATGAAGCTTTGGGTATAAATGGTTTAGTAAGGTGAGAAATCTCTCATTCACGTTCATGATACCTTTCTAAGTGTTTGGGTGAGTTGGTTTGGTGGCATATCAGTTGGAATTTACAACTTATTTGGGGAGGATCCATGATGTTTTCCAAGACACTTAGATCTATCAGTATCTACATGATACCTCTCACTTCTGATACTTGGGAGAGCCGAATGTTGAGAATGTTGCAACGTTCATTGGAAAACTGTTAATAATTGAGGATCGTAAAGATAATGTTCTCTTTGGATGGATGATTCATTTGGATCACGTGTTTTAGAGGAATGTTTTCCATGAGGAGAGTACTAGGGAGTGAGAAGCGAATATGCGTTCCCAGTACATTAATCTGTATTGAGTTGATGTTCTGAGAATTACTTTGATGTTTTAATTTTTTAATTTTCATTGATGTGATATCTGACCTTGTTTTGCAATAAGATATGTTGTATCTTGAAATTGAGGAAGGAGCTCTCTAATCCATGTGTCTAGATGGTGTAACAATATGTGATTACATGGTTGTTAGGTGTAGTATGGGGCCTTGGGGATTACAAAATTGTTTTGGAGAAAGATAACTATTGAGGAGGGGTTATGGGATGTCGAGGTTTTCATTCCAGCTTTAGAACAAATCCTGGTGGTTTATACCCGATAGTTATGTTACAGGGTGGTTATTCGGACCACTCTCTTCTTGGGTAGTTTTGAATTCAATAGGGTGAGGCTGTTTTGAGAGATATATGATGTAATGGAGTAAACCTCTTAGATTAATTACATTGTGAAACTTCAGTGATAAGGGTGTTATAGGTGATGTTTTCACTCATTCCAGGAGTTTTTTAAAAATACAGTTTTTAACTATCCATGAGTCAACCTGTCAATGAGTCAGGTATTCAGTGAATCATCCTTTCAGTGACTCAGTGATTTGGTGTCGGTGAGTCAAGGGTGTCAGTGTCGATGAGTCATGGGTATTAGTGTCAGTGCCATGGTGTTGGTTCTAGGGGATCAGTACAAGGGTGTTGCTCACATGCAATCAGTTCTAGGGCATTGATGCTAGGGTGTTGGTGCCAGGGTGACAATGTCATGGCATCAGTGATAGGGTATCATTGAGCCACCCATCAGTGATTTATTTCATGTTTTCCTCAGACATCCCAGTCTCTCCCTTCTGATTTTATTTTAACAAAAAATATGTTACCTATTGAGTCTGACTTTTCTTTAATCTTTTTCCACTGCATTCAAGGAGAATTATTGTTTCTTCAAACCGTAATCAACCTTAAATTTGGAAAACCCAAATTAATGATATGTGGGGTTGACCACAGCACGTATTTCAAGTATTTTGAAGCCACCTCTCTAATTTAATAGTTATATGTTTCTAGAAAACCGAGTTTGATGCTATGTTTGGGTATTTTAAGAGTTTTTTGAAGGATATGTTTATATATTTAATTTCTTAATGTCCTCTGGGAATTGAGATATTCAAATAGCATGGTTAATCCATGATCTATTTTATCCAGCACATTGGAATGATATCCCTTGTTATTAGGATCTCACACATTCTTAATCCAAGATCCTCTAATTTCCAGTGGATTATTTTCCTTCTCCCAAGGTGTGGAAAGTGTCCTTCCTCCTTAGAAGGGGTTATAGTACATTTACTATTTCTACTTTTTATCTTTCTTTATTGTTCTGACTTTTGTGGATGTGTTCCTTATAATAATCATAGAAACTGGTGGTCTTTGTTTACACACTATTAATATTTTTATTAGTTACAATGCTAGGAAAAAATGTTGTAATGTGGAAACTGATTAATCATGTACACATGGTTAATTAAATGGATGCTCGAGGAATAAAAACAATTATGTGATACCCCAGTAAAAAAATGTAATTCAAGAACAGTGTTGGCTAAATCTGAATTTACCCCTGTTTGGTGGGTGTGGTCATGTAATGTGTGTTATGGTTGGGTTTCATGGTTTATGTGGAATTTTTGTGAATTGAAGCGCAGTTCTATCTATGTTTTTGGGATTGATTTTTGAATGGAAGAACTTTTAGGCATTTGAACTACCTTTGGTTATATTGTGTCCATCAGACATGCTTCTATATGGGGACTGCAATGTGGCATTTGTGGTGTTGTGCAGTGGGGCAATAAGAATGGTTTTCATTCATTTTTGAGTAGGTTAGGGATTTTATTTTTTGGTAGTAATGGAATATATAATATGAATCCATTGAATAAATGAATTGAACTTGGTTAAATAAAAAGTGGCTAGATTATTCTTTGGAAGTATTTGTTGTGTGGGTTTGCATATAGTAATAGAAACAAAAGTGTTACTATTGGGTTGTTCATTGTTTGGTTGAAACCTATAGGTTGAGATACTGTTTGAATATCTATATGTATATGACCATATTGTTTTTTGTGATTTCTATACACAACCGATCGTCATTTACCACCATAATGTTTTTTTGTGATTTCTGGTTTTATTTGTTTTTCAGGGAAGTGGTGCAGCAGAAGCAACGAATTATTATTTTTATTCTGGGCACCTCTTCGTGGCAGTTTTAACCGCCGTTACATGCATATTGACTGCAGTTTATTGGTGGTTTACACCGCCGCTAAATAGTGAAAACCACCACTAAATGTAAAATAAAATTTACGTTTAGCAGCGGTTATAACCTCCGCTGAATAGGAGCATCGTGGATGCCTCGATGTGCGGCGGTTACTGTGACTTTAGCGGTGGTTTTACGGCAGCTGGAATTTGAGTTTATTCATGGCGGTTATAACTGCCATGAATAAAATGATATATAAGGCTCGTAAAACCGCCGCTAAATTCCGAAAAACTACCGCAGAATGAGGCATCGGTGATGCTTTCCTGAAACCGCCGCTAAACACAAATAACCGCCCCTAATAGATTAGTGACGCCCTAGTACGCAGTGGTTTCTGTAAACCGCCGCCAAACAAAGTAGCAGCGGTTTAAAATGCCGCTAAATGCAAAAAAACCTCCGCTGAACGGAGATTATGTTATAGTGCTATATCTTCAATTTAAATATTTATTTTGAAGTCAAATCTATTTATTGTAAATAATATTTTTTTTGGAGAAAAGGGTTCCTTTTTCTTTGAGCATTAATGATATTTGACATGGATTATCCTTGGATATTATTAACAAAGGATAAATATATTTTTAATGAACATTATACATATAATTATCTGTGAAATATCCTCTTCAAATATTTTTTTTGGAGACTCTAATTTTCTCAACACTATAATTCATAATTTGATTTCAAGATCAAGAAATTTTATGTAAAATGTTTTTTTTGTGGTCAAATGGAATGATCTAAACAAAAAGGTGGTGAATTAATGTCTGGAATTTTATTCCAAATCCAAAACATTATCCTATTTACATAGAATATCACCCCTAACTTACAATAATACAGAAATAAAAGCAAATCAATGAATGTTCATTAATAGGGTTCTCCTCCAGGATGGATGACTACAAAACCAGTATGTGGTAGTTTTTATCACACACACAATCACACATTTTGCTTCTTTTATTATCTTGATAAAACTAATTAAAGTGTATTACCATGAAACAAAATAGATACTGGTAATAACTAAACATTCATGTAAGCACAAACATTCTATATGAAAAAGATGATACAAATTTAATGATCAGTGCCTAGTTAAATCATATAACCTATATGCCAAGTGTATGAGATATTAGTCCTTTTCAAATCAACTATAATCTACATTCATCATATTCTTATTTTCATACTCTTATACCCCTCCTAAAATATAATATTAGGTGCCTCTACTATTCTTACATTTTTCACCTAACTATTTTTTTTCATTTCATATCACATGAGAATATTCCCATATTCAAATATGGATTTTTTTGAGTAAAAAATAAATATTTTGAAAATCACAATAGACATCTTTATCTCAATTTATTATCTTTGTAATCCTTATTATATTTATTTCATATAATTTTTTTATTTTGATTTTATGATTAATCATAATCATTCGTTATGATTTTCCTCAACATTACTTGAATAATGAGAGGATAGTGTAAGTAAATCTACCAGAATAATGGGGTAAGTATATATTCTAGATGGGTTATATATATTCTTTTTATATACAATATTTATGTAATTATTATGAAATTACTATGAAAAATTATATTTTATTCTATCATTACATGAATATTTTCATAGGATTTATTTCTTTACTATGTTGATATTTTATAGAAGGTTCACAATAGTGGTTCTAAATAAACATAATTGGTAGAAGCTGTATATGTGAAGATCCATTTTAATGACTCTTGATTCTATCAATTTAATTACAACTGAACTTAAGAAACACTAAATCTGAAATATAGAGTTAGTAAAAATTTATTTCCATACATTGAACCACAAACCTAAGGTGATGCAGTACTTACTCTTTTGAAGTGATCTAATGCTATAACCATTTTAAATTTTGGCCATATCTTGTTACTAATAGAGTTTATATTTTTTTTTGTAAATAGATTTTATGAAATTATATGTGTGGGAATATTTTCATATAAATAATTTGAGATTTTACCTTTTTAATTGTTTTTTAATCTTATTGATCAATAGAACGTATGAATATAAAAATAGATTCCTTTCTAATCATTTATTTATTGAGTTATTCATCGAGGAAGATGGAAATTTGTCTAAATAGAATGATTTATGGATTCTATGAGATGGAATATAAAAATACTAATATGTTTATAATTAGGGATACAGAAATATAGCTCAACAGAATTCATTATCACTTTGGGATAATTGATGAATTCACATAGTAAAAGTTTTGTAAGATTTTTTATATTCATTTTATAAAAGTTCAATTTAATTTTTTCATAAAATTTCTATTCGGAGTAAATAAAACTCTAATTCGGTTTATATTGTATTATTCCTAAATATATATTATTGTATATTGTTTATTTTAGTTACTTAGATTATAAGTATCATAAGGACCCATTGAAAAATATTACAATATTATACTTCTTATATTTACATATAAAAAAGTGGGAATTTTTTAATATTTTGTAAAACTTCATCTTGACTACCCTATTATTGTATATTTGTCATACATTCCATGGAAGGAAATTATTTTTATATTTTTTATAATTTATTTGATCTATAGTATTTATTTAAATCAGAGTCAAATATCTGCATTCAAACATCAGAGAATCTTGGGATTTTATTAATGATGTGATATTCAAAAATATCTTTAATATTTCCTATATAATCGATATTATATTTAAATTTTTTCTATATATAAAATTCTATCATTGTTTTTTAAAAACCTATTAGGAAGAAAACTATCATATAGCCTTTTCCTCTCTATGAACTATAATGTGGAACCCTCCTCATGGTTAACCTATATCATAAACATCATAATGTTATGTAGATTATTTCTCCCCATAGTCAGCTATGAATCATTTTTTTCTTTTAACTAGTTCATGGAAACCCTCTTAAAAAATTCTACTTGAATGTCATTTAGAATATTGGAATAATAAAAAACCTCTGTTACGTGAAGCAATTAAAAATATCACATCATCTCCTGTTTAAATATCCATAAGTATGTTCAATAAAAATAATCATCTTATATGATTTTAATAAACTAATAAAATTTAAATAATATAGTTAATATATTAAAAATCATTGTATATTCCATTACATTTCTTAATTTCTTTAATCTAATGATATGTTCATAAATTTTTTAAAATATATTATTTTTTATATGAATATTTTCATTTTCATATCTTTTTATTTATTGTCGTATAAAAACATTCAAAACAATGAATATATTATGTGTGAAAATTTCCCATTTTTTCTATATTTTTTATGAAGATGAAAAAAATTAAATAACATATTGAATATATTACACATGACTAAAAAATACACATGCTCTAAAAAATATATAATCCTTTATATTTTTCCAATTTCAAATTCTATGAGGGTAGAATAGGATATATAATGTATTAAATATAACATGCAACACAATGTATCTCCTTCCTTATCTAATTTCAATATCCTTCAAGGATACTATATATCAAATAAGATAAGGTTATATTTCATTGGACTTTCCCAATTCTAAAATACATGATCATAAAATAAAAGAAAACCTTTGTAAACCATGGTATATAATTTTTTTTAAATCATCTGAAAATAATAATAATATAATTAATTTATATATAGCCAACCCTACTAACTCAAAAGAAAATATAAACACTTGTAAAAACCTTAAAAATATGTATTGACAATAAATACAACATCATCCGAATGTGTGTTTGATAATACCCACCTTTAGATAATTTTTTCAATATGAATACCATATATATTTACGTTTTCTAACCTCATTACATCTAAAAATTTACCACCCCCAATATATAAAGAGAACCTAAAATGTACATTTCATTATCCACCTTATATACAAGTGAGACCAAGATAATATAAATTATGTAGAATTTTCTTATTTAAGGAAATTTTGCAATAAACATAATTAAATATTAGACTAATTGATATTGATGTTTATAAATAAGTGTGATTAATTTAGATATCAATGTTTTACATGAATAATTGGACAAATGATACCAAATAAAAAATTTAGTCCATAATTGAGAGTATTATTTTTTCAATAACATTCCTACACTCGATCAAGAAACATATAAATAAATTATATAAACATATAGGTTTATCCCCTAAAGAATTATTCTATGAATTTGTAATGATTTAAATATAAATAAAGGGGACCACAAAAAATAACATAATTTAGTGTTGAGAAGTGGGATTCAATCATATATATATCATTAACTTCTCAAAAGAGTTAGTTTTATGTGGATTAATAAGGATATCAACTATATTTTCCTTTGATGAACAAATTATAGTATTAAAAGGCATTAAAAAACCTTTTCCATCAAATAGCTATTTTTAGTATTGTTTGATTGATAATCTAAATTATATATAATAGGGGGTGGGGGAGAATTAGGGTGTTCAATTCTTCTTATTTATCACCAGATATTATTCTAATGTTAGAATGAATTTAAATATTAATTTAATCATTAAGAACACATAATATTTATGGTTGTATAAATAAAATCAAAGACATATGTATTTTACTTAGATCACCACATAGGGCTAGTACATATATAATATGCCACTAGTGTGTGAATGGAGCTTGGGACTACAAACTATATATGTTACAATTATTTTAGAAAGATGATCTATTAATCTAGGGACACTCTATCTTGTTATCTCATTGAACACTACTTTTAAATAATTAATATAATATAAATATGATTAATGATTTCATACAACAATTCTTATAAAAATTTAAAAACCAATAGGGTGATGTTTTTTTGGTAATATTATATTTATTTCTTGAAGTTTATCAATTCAGTGGAATTATTCAATAATAGCCTCCCTCTCGTACTTCTTTTTATGACTGGAAATATTTCTATATTATCCCATTATTTTTTATATTTTTTAATATCCTCTATGTAATATGATCTATTTGGACATTCTACTATATATTAGGGAACCATCTATTCAAAAATGAAAGTAATTAATTTTTAACATTACACACAATTAATAGGTCTTAAAAATAATTTAATAAATTCCCACAAATTACAACCAGTATCATAAATTTCCATAGAATATAAAATAGATTCAATATCTAGGGAATTTATTTATATAACTCATTCATGGTGAAACATTATCTGTCATAAAATGAAATTAACCACATAATCCTAGGTTGATATGTGTTTCCCTTCATTACTAAGTCATTCTTATTCAACCATAAAATCCACTTTCATCATTTGAAAACCTATATTAAACCTCTAATATAGTCATGGATGGAACCTAGGATATTTTTTTATCCCATAAATGTTACAATGTGACACCTTAAATCATAATGAAAACTCTTATTCAAATACTAACCCACATGATATTTAAAAAACCCTACCTTATATCATTATTTTGGGAAAATAGTCACAAAATGTTCCTTATCCTTCTCCTGATAGGTTACAACATGAAAATACTTTATGGTTTAAGCATCTACAAGCCATTGGAACCACTAGGATCCATCTAATAAATTTCATATTATTAAAATTGTGTCATTATATGTAATTTGATAACCCATAACCATTTAAATCCACCTTAACAATGATGAGAAGTGATCTAATGTATCCTGATGCGATACAAAAATATAAAAATTTATACAACTAAAAAAACTCACATTTTCTACCATATAAAGCATATATTTTCTTTTATGAAATTTATTACATTCCTCAATGTGGATCCACACATAATTGATTCTCATCACATTTTATTTAATATTATATCCATCAATTTCACAATGTGATAATCTCAAAGCTAATTTTATTTCAGAAATCCATTAGTCTAACGATGGAATGATATCTAATTTAAATCATATAAGACTCTTATTTGATTTACATTAACAATTATAATCCTCAGTGTTATCTAAAACATTGTCTATTCTCCATCAATTATAGGCATGAAATGATTTTTTTAATTATAGTTTGAATTAAAATAATTATAATATTTATAAGGTAATTCCTTCATTTCCTCTGAACAACCATAATTCATTAAAAATGAAATAAGATTTAAAATAAATCCAATAAGTGAAAAATATAGTTTAAGAAATTATCCCCCAATTTTTTTATCAATCCTCCATATTTATATTCTAAAATACACTCCAAATTCTAAATCCATGCTCTATGCTTCCCTGTTAGTAGACTCCCCCCTATAGTTCTATATATTCTCTCCCTTTAAACCTTTCAACCTTTCAAAAATATATCTCACCATTTTAAAATAAAATTCATAGGGTTGCCCTATTCCTGGTCATTAATTATTGAAATTTCCCCCTACCAAAAAAATAAGTAAAGAAATCATAACAATTTCACCAAGCCTATGTTATTTAATTCTCTTTGTAGGAAACAAGAGAATGAATTAATAACTTTACTACTATATATCATTTTATTACGATTTTTATCTCAAAGATAACTCCCATTTGGTTGTATTTACTCATTCCTTATACATCAGACACAAGATATATTTCTAAAATTATCAAACAGTTTCTATATAAATCATTGAATACAATGGAGCGAGGGGAGAATAAAAAAACTCTGTAATTTTAGGGAGGTTAGTGAACAATAATGTTAAGGTGGTTCCTCTTATGTGTTGGTGTGGCCAATAGTTTTTGTAAGATTTATTCTTTTTGTTTATTTATTCCCAAATGATGTATTTTTATAATTAATTACACAACATTCTCATTATTAAAGTGACATATTAATATGAAATTATTTTTATGAGAATGTTGTATCATATTACTAGTCAACTCTATCATAGCTTTTTGTCATAATAAATTGTAATGGTTAGCTTCAAATCCTCTCAACGATCATGTGGATGTCTATTCATTCATACTAGTTGTGTATGTTCATTTTTTACTAAAATATACTCTACTTATAAAATGATAAGATATGTCCACCCTTGATTTTGGATTGGAAAACCAATTCTAATTCATCAAATAAAAATGGATCCCCCACTTATAGATTGTTCATCCAAAATATTTCTAGACCTATTTAAATATGAGTAGTAATACAATTTACCTTCATTGTCAATAAAATACACTTACCCATAATCGTATACATGGAATATACCTCATGTTTGTCATTACAAATAATTAATAATCATTATTAGAGAAACGTTGTTATCGGTTTTGTAAACACATTGTGAAGAATCTATCTAGTCTTATTGGTATGTGAAATAAATGTTTTCCAATCACCTTTTTATAAATTGTGGGATCAACAATTTTTCCTCTAACATACATAAAATGATTTATAATAACCCATCATTAAACATAATATAATATATGTCACATATACCTTAATAAAAATTATTTCATTCCCAAATATCATTGAGTTTCAATGTTTTGTTTAATTTTTTCATAACTATTACATAATAAAATATTTCCTTTAGATGTGGAAACATACTCTTTGGGACCATTTTTCACACAGTATATAATTTTTGAAAAAAGTAATTTTGTCTCTTAAAAATAAGACATGAATATAAACATGAATTATAAATTTTTTTTAATCATCCATGAAACCAATGAAAAACATTTAAAAACCATGGACGAAAACAAAAAACATAGTAAGGGACATAAAATGAAGAAATCAATTAATCTTGTAGAAATATGACAAACCATATAAATTTTACTTTGACTTTTTTATTTGACCATACGAAATAAATTTTCTCCACAAGAAAAAAAAATTCTCAAATATATCCTTCAAAACCCTTAATAAGAAAATATATACCCTTTTAGGTAATATAGATAATTGTATTCAACACCCATGTTAGAAATAACTACAAACTTTTAAAATAAACTTGAGAAACCTCCCATGTTAACTCTCTCCTAAAATATGCATATAAGTAATACTAACCAATTGATCAAATAACTATATTATTTTCACTTATCATATTGGATTTATCATGCTCACCCATTTTATAAGGTGTGTCAAGATCACCCATTATATAAGATATATTAGGCTCATTGGTTGTATATGTTGTATTAGTGTCTCCAATTGTATAAATTATATTAGGCTCTCTATCCGTTAAATATTATAATGAAGTATATTTTCATGAAAAAAACATTTTATGCTTTAAAATTTTCATTATAAAAACATTTAAATCTATCTTTAACCAATATAATAAAATTTTTGGATATTGACATACCATTTTCAAAAAAAAATAAAATTTTAGAAATAAAAACCAAGAAGAAAGGGAAAAAAGATTCTTTTATTTGTAGGAATTAAGGAATCTTCTAAAGGATTAAAAATATAAAATAATGTTTGTATAGGTAGGAAAAATAAGTTACTTTTTATATGTAAAAGTAGAACATTCTTTTTAATTTTTCTAAAGAAACATGGAAATATTCTATGTAAAAATATTTATTTTAATATCATTTGAAAAAAGTAAAAAGATACTTAAAAGATCCTTTATAAATAATTAATTTCTTTGTAAGTACATCAATAATATAATTTCCATAAATATGGACATTGAAAAAAATTATTTATAAAATTAATCGTTAAAATATTTAAAATGAGGGTTAAATTTGTAGTGAGCCTTATCACGACTCATCCCTTGGGGCTCGTACCGTGAATACCCCAAGACCACCTTCAATAGGCCAGGGGTTGGTGACTAGCACCTGAAAGGAATTTCATTAAAATATGAAGACACTGCCTCAAACCCTATACACACATAGATAGGGTACACTGCACACAAGTAAAACAGAACGGAAGAAGAAAGGTGCAACCACAACTAAAAACTACCAGTGAGTGTAAAAGTAAGTATTCAAGTAAAGGGAACAGAATACAAGCCCAACTTAAATGGAAATAAAGAAAAAGGGAAAATAGCTCCTAAGGTAATCCTCTAAGGATCCAACCTGAAGGGTAGGTACAACTCTTCACTGCGATTCTCCATGCCAACCAGTCACCTCTGTACACAGTCAGGTCCTGGATCCTTGAGACTCAGTCTATGATGCTTGTCGTCTGCACAAGACACAACTAGGTGTGGGAAAAGCCCATGCATGGGTGATTATAAAAATACATTGTAGGGACCCCAGGTCCCCCAAAATTCTCAATGAATTTTTCAAAGGAAAAACCACAATATAGGATCTCAATCAAAGAGCACAAAGAAAAAGACAACTCACACCATGTTTAACTTAAGTACATAAGTAAAGATGATTAGTAATAAAGTTATATCATCTTTTTCTATCATGAGGATATACTGCTGACCAACATAGGATATCTCAGTACTGATCCACATAGGATCACTTGGTGTTGATCTACATAGGATCGCTCGGTGCTGATTCACAATGGGTCACTCGATGATGATCCACACAGGATCACTATTCATTATTCACATATCAATCATCCAATAGATTCCCACACAAAGCACACATGATTCCAGGAGGATCCTATCCTCTTGAATTTGGTTTTTTTCAACTAACACAATGTCTCACATAGAAGTAACTTGATTAAAATCCATGTCATAAGGGTTCCAACACAACAAACAGAGCACCAGATGGAGGCCTAGTCTGTATGTTTTGGACATTTTAGTGCCGAGGGCCAGGTTAGAATTGGGTACAATCTAACCTATCCATACAATAAATTTCTCCAAACCTCAGGTGGATTATCCCAAATGTACCATCTCATTCTAAGGATTCTAGCACCGCAGGCGGTTCATCAAACAAACAACTGGTTTGTGAGATACAACCTTTTAAGCAGAACTAGGCCGAAAAGGGTCTGGGTCGACCCGATCCGGGTCTGACCTGGCCTTTAATGAACCGGTTGGGCCATGATAGGCTTGGCACATTGCACCGTGGTCTGGACTAGCCTTCCTTGGTTGGGTGCGGCCCGTCGGGCTGCGGGAGTCGTCTCCCCTCCTGAATGGACAATTTGTCCTTTCGGTTTGTAATGACGATTCCACGTGGTGCCACCCCCCTCTATTAATGGGACCCACAAAGCATGGTTCCACCCTCCTAAATAGATCTAAGCTGCATGATCCCTTCATGACGAATGGAACCGCCTTCCTTCACGACCAGCAGAAGTAGGCCACCCCTCATCGCTGGTCACCGGCGCCGCCGCACAGCTGCCGCACCGATGAGGATTCCGTGGGCCTCCGGTTGAACACTGGTGGTCTGTTTTCTCTACCTAATGAACCTACAGGACTCCTGGGACACTACTATCCTTACATGGCTCCCAGATTCATGTTTTCGTCAAATTAAAATTTTTCCCAAGATGAATGTGACAAATTTGAAAGTAGTGGTGGGACCAGGCATTGTTTGTTTTTCCCACTCCCTACGCGTTAGCAATTTAACATGGGTGTGGTAATCAAATCGTCAAAAGATAAATTAAAAACCTATTCAAAAATTCCTTCATTATCCACCGGTAGTTTCATATGAATCACTAATTAACTAATTTTTGGTTAATCCATGTTCATCATGTTTCTCAAGAACAATAGATTGATCAAATTTCACTTGAATTTAAAAAAAACTCCTACCTCAAAATTGTAGGAGATGTCGCGGTTGTGTGTCAGGAATCCACATTTGTTGAGGCCACCAGAATTTGTTGATCCAGAATCAACTTCCCCCAATGATTTTGTCCAAGCCTCCATTCTTCATTGGAAGGGTTGATTGTTGGCGGTTCATTGGAGTTCTCCTAGAATATCTCCCTACACTCTCCCTTTTCCAACAATTATAAAATCCAAAGTCTGACTTAAGAAATTAATCTTATTTACAATCAAAAGTTCATTAATTGGTGTAATTAATGAACCTCTTTAATTAATCATGGGGTGGTTACACAATAAATATATAACTGTGCACTTAATGTGCCTCATTAAATGCCCAACCACCTCTATGGTCCCCACCACCATCACTCTAGAGGTGGTAGAAAAATAAAATAACATAGTATATTATTTTATTATTCTTTTAAAAAAAATTTGAAACAAACTTTTTTTCTTCACCTACTATGCTCAATGTTAAACATCCCTTAAGAGAATCTCAGCACGTTGAATTTAATGGCTCCCCCATATTTCAAATCCAAGCCTCGGTTCAAAATTTACAAATTCCCAATCTCACGTTTACTAAACATACCTTAAAAAAGTTCAAAATTTCGTTCTAGGCACACCAATCCTCAGAATCACGTGCTGTCAATTTTCACAGACTCGTACTGATCCCAAATAATTTAAAGGGAATTTATATGGAATTTCTTGGTCTTTTCATTCTACCCACAGTTGAGTTTTTTTCCCCTAAAGACACAACAAAAACAAAAGAACCAAATGGGGGTACTGAGAACGTATCTGAGCCTCCCGCTCCAATGTGCTCTCTTAGAAGTTACCATGCTACCATTAAACTCACACCATGGGAATCGACCACCCATGAAGGACCCACTCCTATCAATACGCTATCTCCACCAGGAACTCCATGAACGTATCCCAAACCTCAATTTCCATCTTTCCCCAGTCGATAACATGCGATGGATCATGAATTTACCTCCTCAAATGTGACACATTGAAAAATTTATGCACCTGGTGTGTCTGTGAGGGATTATCTAGGTGATACCCCACTTCACCCACTCTGCTGAGAATCTGGAAAGATCTGACGAACCTCAAAGATAGATTTTTCCCAAGAAAAATCTCTACAAACCTCATCCAGGTGAGACTCATAAGAAGACATGGTATCCTTCCTTGAACTCCAAGGGTCTCCTCCTCCTTTCAGCATACAACTTCTTCCTACTCTGTGCAGTCTTCATTTTCTCATCTATGATCTTCACCTTCTCAGTGGTATCCCGCACCAACTTTGGACACATTAGTGCTGACCCCCTTGTTTCTATATATCATAGAGGTGATCTTCATGGTCGCCTGTACAAGGCCTCAAATGGATCCATGACGATGGTGGAGTGATAACTGTGGTTATATGCGAACTCCACATGTGGCAGGTGGTCCTCCCAACAAAATCAAAAAACAAGGACACAAGCACGAAGCATCTGTATGGTCTTCTCTTTCAGACCATCTATCTAAGGGTGAAAGGTGGTTCTCAAGCAAAGAGGAGTCATGAACTCCTCCAGCAATCCCTTCCACAAGTGGGATGTAAAATGAGCATCGTGATCTGAGATTATCGTTAATGTCACCTCGTAATTTCTTACAATATCCAGTACCTAGAGATGTCCCAATACCTCTACTTATCCCTACTCCCAGATGGTTATAAAGTGGGCCGACATGGTGAGTCGGTAAATGATCACCCAGATGGAATCATGGCCCCTAGACGTACGTGGTATCCCTGTCACATAGTCCATGGAGATACTATCTCACTTCCACTATGGTACCTTAAGTGGTTGTGCTAAGCCTGTTAGAACCTGATGCTAAGTCTTCACTTTCTAACAAGTGAGGCATCAAGATAAGAACTCCGCCACTACTTTATTTATCCTTGGACACCAATACTAAAACTAGAGGTCCTAGTACATCTTTGCCCCTCCATAATGTACCACCAAAGGGTTTGTGTGGAACTACCTCAATACCACCTCTCTTAGTGTCACTTGTACCATGGTGAATCATCTGAAGAGAACAACATGCTCCCCACCTTTATAAAATTTGTCAGCAGACTATCCTAAGTATATCTGAGCACATCAGGACTCATAGTCAATGTCTCCAAACTATGCATCATGTACTCACTGAAGAAGTGGGGGAGTGATAGTCATAAACTGGATGTAATTTGCTCCATCTCTATCCTTGAAGGATATATGAAATGCGGCTTGATACTCTTTTTCCTCACTAAAAAATTGTAAAACAAAACTCTTTCCATGTGTGTCTACTACTACGTTCCCCTT
This sequence comes from Viscum album, assembly GCA_963277665.1. Lineage (NCBI taxonomy): Eukaryota > Viridiplantae > Streptophyta > Magnoliopsida > Santalales > Viscaceae > Viscum > Viscum album. Next base: position 1,144,787 of record CAUJRU010000080.1, on the reverse strand, counting down.
CCCAGGAGTGTATACTTTCTCAAATCCATAGTCCTGGAGGAAATCCAGCTATCACCACTATATCAGGTTTTTGTCCTTCTATGAGAATATATACCTAAAACTCATGTGATCAGAGTATATAGTAAACCATTCTCCCCTCAAGAATTATCGCCACATATTCAAGGTGAGGACTACTGCTGCTAACTCTAGGTCATTGGTAGAGTAGTTCTTATCATGTTTTCTCAAACCACTCGCTCCTGTATCAGGGAACAACCTAGTCCGGTCCCTGATGCATTGTAGTAGACTAGATACCCAAATTCCTCTTCTAGTAGACAAAAGATGGTGGCACTAATCAGTCTCTGCCTCATCTCCTGGATACTCTTCAGGCACTTATCCTTCCACAGGAAAGGATGCCCCTTCTTTCTCAAAGCTGACAAGTGTGCCTCTACCCTGGAGAAGTTAGGAACAAATATCTGGTAGTACCTTGCCAATCCCATGAAACTCTTCACCTCATTCACACTTCTGGGTGGCTCCCAAGCAATAACTACCTCTATCTTTTTCGAATCCACTACAACTCCAGCCTCCAAGATAATGTGCCCCAGGAAGTGTAATTGTTGTATCTAGAATTGGCACTTCAAGAGCTTGCCATAAATCTGGTGCTCCCAGAGTGTATCCAGAACCATCTTCAAGTGCATGGTCTTCTCCTCCTCCATCGCCAAGTACACAAAGATGTATTCAATGAAGGCCACCACGAAGAGATCAAGGTAAGGCTGTAAGATCCTATTCATGAGCCCCATGAACACTGCCTGAGTGTTGGTCATGATGAAGGTAATTACCAAGAACTCACAATGGCTATACTGACAACTGGAGGCTATCATCAATACATCATTATCCCGTACCCTAAGCTGATGGTATCCTGATCTGAGGTCTATCTTCAAAAACCACAATTCTCCCTTCAACTAGTCGAAGAGATCATAAATCATTGTTATATGATACATGTTCTTCATGGTCACATGGTTCAGGTGCCGATAGTCCAAACAAATCCTCACACCCCCATCTTCCTTCTTAGCGAACAAAATTACGGCTTCCCATGGAGAAACAATGGGCCTTATAAACCTCTTCCTATGAAATTCCTCCTACTATACCTGAAACTCAAGAAGCTCTATAGGACCCATTCGATATTCTAGTGTAGATATCAGTGTCATCCAGAGGCATAGGTCGATGTAAATGTCTACTGCTCTGTGAGGAGGTAGTCTGAGAACATCCTCAGGAAAAACATCAACACACTAGTCCACCACTATAAGATAGCTCAAAATCCTATCATCAAATGCTCCAAGGGTAATAATAGAACATTGATGTGTGATAAGCTGCACCCTAGTATGAGAAATTTCATCATGAGATGCAAAGGATCCCTTCTCATAGGTGAGGGAAAAATTAGCCCCATCCTCGCGGACACACCACAATTTATGCCTAAAATAGTCGATCTGAGCATAGACTGTTCATAGCCAGTCCATACACAAGATGATGCCATAAGGCCTCGATGATGCTACTAGGAGAACCCAGCAAAAGCTATTGCCTCCTAGAATGAGCTCACACTACCTGCATTAATGTGTAATAATTTAATCCTCTTCCACAGGAGTCTCTAATCGTAAAGATCTAGCCCATGGATCCACCAGAATCTTTGAGCCCCAAACGAGTGTCATGGAAATGAAAGAGTGACTGTAAACTATGTACATAATAACTCCAGCTAGGGTGGAATACACACAGATTGTACCTCTAACCATCCTTGGAGTGACATGGTCATTTCCTCTGCCGCTTGAAGATGAGCATTCCCCTATACACCTGCTCTCTAGGTCAGGGTGGACCTCCTAGGGTGATGGTGGTAGAACATTAAACCATCATCCACCACCGGCTGCCTGACCTGCTCCTTTGCCACATCTACTGCCCTACGGACCTCCTCGCTTGAACTCAGCCGCTTCCTTGGCAGTCCATCGATAATTTGATGATCGTCCACATGGGGAGTCGGATAGTCGTGATCCCTGTGTCCCTGTTCGCTACAAGAGTAATAGAATTTAGTCCTCAGAAGACCTCATCTACCTCGTGATCCCCACACTTATGACCCTGTATCATGGGGTTGTCCTCTGGAAGGTCTGGACCTCTTGGATCTCTACGTCATCTTTCTACTGCCTTCTATAGATTACCTGGCTACCTGATGTCTGGTGGTGGCTCTCACCGTCTGTGCCTGCTCAGCTAAGAAGATCTCCACCAATAATGCTCACTAGAGTACTCCAGCCTATGTCGGGATATTGAATGATATCATCAACGCTATGATCTCCCACATGAGACACTGCTCAAAGGTTTGGGCCCTGAAAAAAGGGTCTCATACCATGTCGGTAGAGTAGCGAGAGAGGTCAGTGAATCTTGCTGAGTACTAGGCCACCGTCAGTCTCCCCTTTTGTATGTGTAGTTTCTCGTTGATAGGCACTAAGCGTAATGTCATTGGTACGAACTCCACCCTGAAATGGGTCTCGAAGTCCAACCAGGAGTGTTTTTACTTTTAATGTGTCTGGAGTGTCAGGCTCCACCATATTCTTACTGCACCCTATAAAAGGCTAGAAGCTAGGATCACTATCTGATATGCTGATGTCTCAACTCAGAGAAAAACCAATGTCACAGCCTCCAGCCAGTCCTCACCTAGCTAGGGATCTATCTTTACTTGAAACCTCATAGGACTATGTCTCTGGAACTCATGCAACACTTCCATTTAACACACACATTCTACTAGTGGGGATGGTGGAAACTGATTCCCTACGAGTGGTGGTGCTTCCAGTACACCACCCGAAGGTGCCAACAAAGTTAGAGGGACCTGCACCAAATCCTCGTTTCTCGGTGAACCATCATCGTGTACTCCCTCTAGAATCATGGCTGGCTGTCTACGCAGCAACATCCAAAAAATAAAATATGTTCCATGACCAATAAGTTATACATTATGAGTTGACTCAAAGAGATCAAAGAGTGTCACATGATTTTCAAAACACATGCAATAATATTTTTCATGTACTAAGTCAGAAATAAAAATTCAGGGTCTTGGTGTATGGATATGTCGGTTTCTAAACCAATACTGGACTCGCTGAACTGAAACCCAAACTCTAGACACATAACACTACTGATCCATTTAAAAAATAGACTCTATGTTCTTCCAGTAGAAAAGAATCCTCTGATACCACTTTTTAATGACCCGTCCCTCAGGGCCCATGCCGTGACTACCCCAATCCCACCTTCCATAGGCCAGGGGTTGGTGACTAGCACAAGAAAGGCATTTACCTAAAACAGTAAGGCATTGCCTCAAAACCTATATACACATAGATTGGGCACACTGTGCAGAATTAAAACATAAGAAAAGGTGAAAGGTGCAACCCAAACTAAAAACCACCATAGAGTATAAAAGTAAGTACTAATGTAAAGGGGCCAGAATACAAGCCCAACAAAAATGAAAATACATCAAAAAGAGAAAACAAATCTTGAATCACATAACATTGTTTTAATGATACTTCCCTGAGGGGTTTTGACTGAAAATTATATTCATAAGTAAAATTAAAAATATATAACTTACTTATAAAACTGGGAAGATTTGAAATAATGTGTTGATCCAGAATCAAATATAGCATTGGCTAAATTTGAGAAAACCATTAAATTTCATGCCACCATGTCATTTGAAGCTTCAACCTCAGTAGTAGTGATTAAATAATCTTGGCCTTGATCCCTTGGAATTTTTTGAGTTAAGTTCTCTTAGTTCTTAGGAAACTTATTTTCTTAATGTCCCTTTTCTCTACAATTGTATAATTTAACATTGAAAACCTATTTCATTCCTTTTCAATCATGAGATTTGTGATTTTTTTACCACACATGTAACAGACTCCAATTCCCTTTAGGCAAGAAATGGGGTGTTTATTCCCACATTTACAATAGGATGGATATTAAACATTTCCCTTCTTCACCTTATTTTTATTTCTAGAGTATTCAACAGATCTCTTCTTGTCTTGCTTTTCTTTGAAGTCGTAAGACTGAGAGAATTCCTTTTCTGTCTTGATAGCGCATGAGACGATATCTTCGTATGATGCGAAGGATTGGGAGACTAATGCACGATAGAGAAATGGATTTATCCCATCAAATAATCGATCAATATTACTCTTTGGGTTACGTATATAATCTGTTGCATGCCTTGCTAACCTTATAATGTTAGCCTCATACTTTGTGACATTCTCATCCTCCTTTTGCCTCAGACTGAGAAATTGGCTTTCCATATCCACTGGATGGTATAGAGAAAAGTATTTTTCTAAGAAAATTTCATTAAAATACCTCTATTACATGTTTGATACTTCTTCATATTCCTTTTTTGTTTTGGATTAATGACCACCATTGATATGCATCTCCTGTGAGGTGATAAACTGTCATTTAAACATTATCCATTTTTCTGCCCCCCAAACATGAAATATTTTCTCTAAGGAATTTATCCATTTCTCAGATACTAATGGATCTGTACTCCAATTGAATGCTTGTGGTTGTTGCCTCATGAAGTGGTCTAACATTGATCCTCTACATTGTGGATTAGGGTGCTCCGTATGGGTAATGTTGTTATTCATAACCTGAGTGAGTTGTCCCAGTATGACGATAAGCTAATTAACACCAATTGAATCACCAACTCCACTATAATTATCTTGAGTACGTGCTAAATCCCTAGATATATTATGTGCATTGATATGGTTTCAATTCCTTCCACTAGGTTCCATTTATAAACAATGACATACACTAGATTAGTTTTTTAATCACAATACATAATTTCAAACTTGTAAAACAATTAACATAAATTGAAAAATTTATGGATATAATCCATAATCATAAAAAAAATTCTTTTAGGAGGTATTTACTCATAAATACTTATTAATGGTTTGTAAATAAAATTTGAATTACCCTAAGCATATCCCCCAAGAGTGTCATAACCAAGAGTGAAACAAGGCCTATTGTCGTGTACCAGGATACCCTAAGTCAGGCCTGAAACTCCTTATTGGAGTTTTCACACCTAGGTACATCTGTGCCAGAGCCGCCTCTACCTACTTATATCCCAACATGGATGTATTTCTTGGAAAATACATAAATTCTCTACATTACCAAAATTCTAGGAATTTCTTTGATACCAATCCTCAAGGTCTATCTTAGGGTAATGTGCTCTAATCTGATATTATGTAAATGTAGTTTCTAAAGATTGTACTAAAATTTCTTTGATAGAAACTGTAATATCCTAACCCAAGTTACCTAGAGTTGGTGAATTATTACATAACATTGTCATGATATAAGAAATCAAGTCCTGAAATACCGACAAGTTTAGTAGCCTTAGATGTACTAGATACATTCATTAGTTTTTCATTACATCATGAAATAAAAACATCAAAAAATATTTTTCCCCATTGATCAAACATAAATCCTTAGCCTATCCCTGTAGGTCAACTATAAAATATTTCTTCATATCCTGGGAAAAATCAATCATAGAAACGGATGAGCTCAGATGCTCAGTAAGGATAAAAATATAGCGGAAACTTTCATAAATAAGCATAAACATTTAAGGCAATGTATAAGACTAAAAAAATCCTTTTAAACATAAATCTCAGAATAATATATAAAAAATAAAATCAAATAATTACATTTTATTATTCAAATAGATATTCTACTGGTCTATTTATCACATGTAATATAAATAGACACTTTCATAATGATGGAATGTACAATGCCATACTTCATAACCACATAGTCAAGGCCTTGTGCCAAGACTACAAATAATATTTTTTCAAGGCCTTATGCCAAGACACTATTTTGTTTCATGAGACCTACTAATGCATTGAGGAGATATAGTGTGCTCCACCTATCAGTTACTAAGTCCAATGCATTCCTCAAATGAAATGGTTTAAACATAACATAAACATTCATATTATAACTAGCATAAAAAATATCAATACTTTATCCATAAACCATGAATGGTTTAAAAATAACATATCCACAGTCAAACATATCACAAACCATAAATACAATATTTAAGATTTGTATCATAATAAATAAACATCAAACAAGTTTAAAATCCATTAAAGGACGTTGACATAGTTAAAATGAGGACTATTTGAAACAAATACATCTTTCTATTTTGAAATCATTTTAATGTGACATAATTATAAAAGAAAATATTTATTTTGAAAATATTATTATAAGCCTGTATGGGAATCTTTGATGATGATATAATAGTAGAAAATATCCACACCCACAATAAAAGTTAAAAAAGTCATTCTTACATTAATTTTGTCGAAAATGTCATAAAGTACCTCATTTGAAAAACAATGGAAATATTCCTTTCAAACCATTTTTTAAAAATTCAAAAAGGTTATAAATGAATTTAACGCATAGTATAGTAAATAGTAAAAATGTTTTGAAATACATTTTTATGAAACATAAATGTGGATGATAAAGAGGTCCTAGTAGATACTTACGTAAAAACAACCATGGATAATAAAGAGATTGTGAAATTAACCATTACCTTGAACCTTTCATTGGTGAAGGGTACATTAACCTACTGTATAATAATTAAATCATTGCTATGAAATTATAAAGAAACTATATACATAAATATTATATCATATATGATCCTATAATATTTCTTTGTTAATAATATTTTAGTAGTATCATCGTTTCAAGTGTTAACCAATCTATTTTCCTTTATATGATAGGTTACATAAGTAATGTTTTTTAAGGATAGAATTTATTTTATTCATATCCATAATGTAATTATGTTCTTAAACATTATTTTTAATCATAAAATGAAAATTATTCATAAATAATTATGATGGGGAATGAATCTCATTGCATTCATGGAGACGGTAATCCGTATGTACACACGAACGACAATATCATTATATTGATTGTGAAGTATTATGTAATTGGATGGTATATCATATATAAATAATCATTAACATGTTATATTTATTATTTAAATTATTTATACTCATTATTATACTGATCCAAATAATTAAGTGTTTGAATATCAAACTACACCACGACGTGGAGACAGTAAGCTGTACGTACGCACGTATGGTGACTTTGTAATTTATAGCATGGATAGAATAATGAATATTGTTTTAACATATTAAAAATAACCTCAAAGTATGTATAAGGTACTTGAGTAATTATTTTGTTATGGAAATAACAAATAAAGAGGAAGTAGAATAAGAAAGGAATATGAAAGAGGGTGGTGATATTATTACCTCTTCTTATGGTTTTTCCTTTTGAGTTGGTCAAAATGGATCCATAGGTTGGCTTTCTAATCAATTAATTGCCTCTAGGTTGAACGAGGAATAGTTGGGAGGATATTCGGGCAGGGGTTGGCCGATCCAAATGGCTTTGGAGGTGTGAAATTAAGAGAAGGGGAAGTACCCTTTTATAAGAGAGGAGAGGGTCACTTTAGGAAAATCCTGAAATATTATCTTATAAGAAAATAATTTTCTATTTCTAATGGATATAGAATGATATATTTAGAGGATGAGGTGGGAATGGGTCGAAAACCTCTCAACAAATAGGTTTTAGATAGGTTTATGTCACCATATTAACCTCATCTTTTTGATTTCACTATTAGTTAAATAGTTTAACTTTTACCATGTATTCTTGTATTACTATAATAAATGGCTAATAAACATACTATAATCTACCTAGAGAACCCAAAGTGGTTCATTATTGATATATATAACCTTATCTATGTTTTTTAAACAAACATAAAATTTTTAGGAATATTATATCAATTAATAATATAATATTTGTTTTAAAAAGTCATTTATGTCAATTTTGAGACTATTTGGTATTTTGATTTCGTGAAAGGCATAATACCTTTATTACTTCGAGAAAAATTCCATTAATTAACCCTAATATGTCTTTTTAACCGATAAAATTAAATTTATTTGGATATTTATGATATCAAATATTTTAATCTTTCATTAATAAGGTAATTACTGTATCATCATTGTGTCTTAAATAAATTTAATTATTTAAAGTATAAAACTTATAAATAAAATATCATTATGTAGGAAATTTATTTATATTTATAATGAATATTTATATTCTAATTTATATTTTATGTAACCCTATATTAAAAATGGTTTAGTTATAAAAATTTGAATTTGACACTTTTAACTCTTCTTTAAATAAAATAATAATAAATGTTTTAATCTAATCAAAGTGGGCCAAAATGATCATATTTTACTCCTGAGGTTGTTTTTGGTAGAATTAAACTTATGCAATAGAATTAAGACATGTGTTATGGTAATTATAATATCAATTTTACCCCTAATTTCTCTATTTACTTTTAACCGTGTTAAATAAAAGTCAAAAATACTATTCACCAATTTTTTTTCATCTTATTGAAATAAATTTTACTTAATGATTTCAACTGTGTCTCTTGGATTTTTTGAAATTAAACTCATAGAAGTGGTAAAATTAAGTTTTATTCAATTTTTTAAATGCTCATAGAAGGTGGGTAAAAGATGGTAAAATGTTCAAAAAATTTTTATATATCTAAACTTATTATAAAATTAATCCAATGAATTAAATTAAAAATATATAGGTATTATGAATCTATTTTTATCTAAACTAAATTAAAATAATACAACTAATTATTTAAATAAAAAGTCGGTTTTAAACAATAATGTACTGTTTTTCACTATTCATCAAAATTTGAATTTTTCAGAAAAATACCACAAATTTTCCTTAATCTAAATTTGATATTCCGAATCAAGAAATGAAGTCCATTTTGAAAATTAAAATTTATAAAATTTCAAAAAGTGGGTATTACTATTCATAACTGCTAGTTTCATTTGTCGTGGGGTGTTAAAACTCCAAGTTGAGTACAACGCAAGCTACTGCATTATTCAAAGGGAAACGTACCGTGGAAGTTTGAGGTGTTAAATTCTCCCCTCATTAAAAAAATTTCAACCTTGAAATTTCTAGAATATTACCGCATAAAAAGATTCAGGTGGTTCTTCATCATAAGTTCTTCACGTTCCCACATTTCCTTTTCCATCTAATGGTTTTTCCATAAAACTTTTACCAGACGAGTTGTATGGTTTCTCATCACTTGTTCTCTAGTGTCAAGAAACTTGACAACCTCTTCATTATAAGACAAATCAGGTTCCAGTTCAATTTACTCATAGGTGAGTACATGCGTTGGGTCAAGCATATATTTTATCAATAGTGATACGTGGAACACATCATAAACATTAGAGATACTTAGAGGCATTTCCAAATGATAATCCGCAACTCCAATTCATTCTTGAATATAAAAAGTTATGATATACCTATGAATTAATTTACCCTTCTTACTTAATTGTCTAACACACTTCTATTGATATATCTTCAAAAAAACATGATCTCCTACATGAAATTCAAAATCCTTCCTTCGATTATTGGCATAGAACTTTTGCTTACTTTGAGCTTATTTGATGTGGGTATTGATAATATTAACCTTTTCTATTGTTTCCTCAATATGTTATGGACCTATTAGTTTTCTTTCACTAACATCATCCAAAAAATTTATTCTATGACATCTCATTCCATATAACGCTTCACATGGTGCCATCTGAATTCATGAATGGAAGCTATTGTTATAGGAAAATTCTACCAGAGGTAAATATTGATTCCAAATACCTTGAAAGTAAAGTGAGTAAGATGTCAACATGTCTTATAAGGTTTAAATAATCAGTTCTGATTTTCCATCTATTTGATGGTGGTAGGCGGTGCTTAATGAAGTTCAGTATCCACAGACTTTTGAAGAATTTTCCAAAATCTTGATGCAAAACAGGGATCACGACCAGAAACAATCGATAGGGGTACACCATGGAGTCTTACCAATTCATTAATATATAGTCGTTCTATACTTTGAAGTGGTAAATCTTCTCTTATAACAAGAAAATTATCTGACTTGGTAAGATGATCAACAATGACCCATATTGCATCATTCCTTAAAGAATTTTTTGGTAGCCCCATGACAATTTCCGTCATAATATTCCCAATTTCCACTCAGGTATGGGAAGAGGTTTCATGACTCCTCCAGGTTATTGCCTTCCAGCTTTCACTTGTTGACAAACCATACACCTTGACCCAAAATCAGAAATCTCCCTCTTCGTGTTGTCCTACCAAAAATGTTCCTTCAAATATTTATACATCTTGGTGCTCCCAGGGTGTATAGAGAAATTAGAGCTATGAGGATCATTCTACAATTCAATTTTTAGATTATGTATATTGGGAACACAAAGTCTCCTCCCAAATTTCAAAATTACACCTTCATTTATGAAGTCACTCAATCTCCCATCATTTACAGCTTTAATCTTCTTTTGAAACACCTCATCATTAGTCTGAGATCTTTTTATCATTTCTATTAAAGATTGTTTCGAAACCATTAGAAAAAGTTTTGATGTTTCAACTTCCATTGTTATTCCCATACCTATCTTTTCTAGATCCATGAAAATAGGATCTCTTTCAACTCTCATCTTGTTCAAAACTCCATGATCCTTTCTACTCAAAGCATCTGCCACCTTATTTTCCTTACTTGGGTGGTAGTGTATTGCGAAATCATAATACTTGAGTAGTTCAAGCCATCTCCATTGCCTCATATTGTGTTCTTTTTGTGAGAAAAAATATTTTAAACTCATGTGATCAATATAAATCTCACATTTTTTACCATAAAGATAGTGTCTCTATATCATTAGAGAAACTATTACAGCTAATAACTCAAGATCATGAGTTGGATAGTTTTTCTCAAGAATGTTTAGCGATCATGATGCATAGGCAATAATGACATCATTCCCCATAAGGTCACAACAAATTCCATTATTTTAAGAATCGCTATAAATAAAAAACCCACCATTCCCTGATGGTAGAGTCAAGATATGGGCGTTGACTAATAATCTCTTTAGTTCTTCAAAACATTATTCACAGTCTTTTGTACTCAAAAATTTAACCCCTTTACATGCAATCTTGGTTAATGGGTTAGCCAATCAAGCAAAATTCTAGACAAAAATCTGATAATAACCTGAAAACGCCATAAAACTATGTACCTTAGTTATACACATTTGTACTGGACATTATTTTATTGCATTGGAATTTGAAGGATCAATAAAGATTCTATCCTTAGAGGCAATATGAACAAGAAACTAAATCTCTTGAATCTATAATTCACACTGGATAAACATCCAAAATAATTCAATTCTTCTAAGGGTTTTCAGAATAGTGCGCAAGTGATTTTCATGTTCTTTGTAGATGTTTGAGTATACCAAGACATCATCAACAAATACCACTACAAAATCATCAAGATATTACTTGAAAATGCTATTCATTAAATCCATGAAGATAAAGGGTGCATTAGTCAATCCAAAAGGAATTACTGTAAACTCATAATGCACGTACCTGGTTCGAAATGCTATTTTTGGAATGTCTTCCTTCTTCACACACAACTGATGAAATCTAGATTGAAGGTCAATCTTTGAAAAATATTGAGCTCCATGAAGTGGGTAAAATAAATCATCAATGCGAGGTAGGGTATACTTGTTATTTATTATTATAGAAATGATGTCTATATTTTCAATGAAAAACCTTAGAGATCTGTCTTTTCTATTAACAAAAAGGACAGGGGATCCCCATGGAGAAACACTGGGGTGAATAAATCCGTTATTACTCAATTCCTCTAGTTTTTTTAGTTCTAATAATTTCACAGTGTCCATTCCATAAGGATTTTTTGATATGGGCCTTGAACCAGGTATTAAATCAATGGAAAACTCAATTTCTTATTCTGGAGGATGTCTCGGTAAATCCTCTGGAAACACATAAACATATTATTGAACAATAGTTACTTCCTCTCTTCGAACATTCTTTTCCTCACCCATAATTATTTCACTATCTTGCTCCCTAATAATTGAATTTAGTATAGATACTGGGTGTGGATCTTGATAAGAATCATGTGGTGACATTTCTGCTCTAAAGATAAGGTACTCCGTATCATCATCAAAAATTGTAACCTCCTTTTTCTTACAATAAATTTTTACATTATGGTCTGAAATCCAATCAATTATGAGGATTATATAAAATTCAATCATGGGTATGATGATGAGATCAGAAGATAAAGAAATGGATAAATTTGAGTAAACCATTAAATTACATGCCACCACATCTTTCAAAGTTTTAACTTCAACAGTATTGATTGCATATGCTTGTAATTTATCCCTTTTCCTTTTCTGAGGTAAGTTCCCTAGGCGATTAGGACATTAATTTTCATAATGTCCCTTTTCTATACAATTTTAGCATTTATAATTGAAATACTCTTTCTTTCCTTTACAATCACGATCTTGGTGGTTTTTTTCACCACATTGTAACAGAATCACATTCTCTTCAGGAAAGTACCAAGGGGTTTCTTCCCACATTTACTGGAGAATGGATATTCAACTTTTCCCTTTTTCCTCTTATATTCAGTTCCAGAGTATTCAACAGATCTCTTCTTCTCTTTATTTACTTTGAAGTCATAATACTTATAGAATTATTTTTCTATCTTGATAGCGCATGAGAAAATATCTTCGTAATATGGGAAGGATTGTGAGAATAATGATCGAAAAAGAGATGAATTTAACCCATAAAATAATCGACCAATATTTCTCTGTGGTTTACGTAAATAATCTATGACATGCCTTGATAATATTGTAAATTTATCCTCATACTTTATGAAATTCACATCCTTCTTTATCCTCAGACTCATAAATTCTCATTCCATATCCACTCTATAGTCAAGAGAAATTATTTCTCTATGAAAATTTCATTAAACTCTCTCCATTATATGTTATATACCTCTTCATCTTCCTTTGTATTTTTGATTAATGATCACCATTGATCTGCATCTCCCATGAGGTGATAAACTGCCATGAAAACTTATTCCTTTTCACTACTCTCCAAAGCATGAAATATTTTCTCTAAGGAATTTATCAATTTTTATGATACTAATGGATTTGTACTCCCATTGAATGTTGGTGGTTGATACCTCATGATGTGGTCTAACATTGATCCTCCACATTGTAGATTAGGGTTGTAACACCCCAAGCATCTACAGTACGCTTCTCATCGAATAATGCGATAGCGTGTGTTGTACGCAACCTCGAGTTCTAACACACACCACAACTAATTAAACTAGCCATTGTGAATAATAATACCTACTTTTTGAAATCATATATATTTTATATTTCAAAATGGACTTCATTTTTGGATTCGGAATATCGAATTTATCCTAATGTGAAATTTTGGTACATTTCAGATAACTTTTATATTTTGATGAATAGTGAAAATTACTAAATTTTAATTAAAATCAAATTTTTTAATCAAACTAATTAATATTGATAAATTATGAATTTGAGTGGTTTTAAAGTATATTTAGAATATATTTTTACCATTTAATTTAATGTTTGTCATTGGACATAATTTCACAATTAAACCAGACATAAACAAGTGTCAATCTTTTGATAGTTATTATCTCTTAAAAACACGCTTTTTATTTTAACAACGGGAATTAATTTTAAATTAATTTCTGCCACTTCTGTGTTTTGAATTTGGAAAAATGGATTACATATTTTGAATCAGGATGTTCAAATTATGTAAATAGGTAACTTTTATTTTTACACATTTTGAATAATTACTGCGGTAAATATTTTATTTACCATGGTTAAAGGGTAAATCCGGTAAATAAGTGTTAAAAAATAATATTATAATAATACAGAATTACCCTAAAACGTGTCCTAACCTTATTGGTGGACACATACCCGACCATGGGCATCCTTGGGTCGATTTGGGGACCCCTTAGAGCCACTTGTATGTGGTAGGGACACATTATATTAATAAAGTTAAAATAAAAATAAAAATGGCATAAGTTTACATCTTTTAGAAGAACAATTTTTACATAAGGATATACATGTTGGAGTTTCGATTATAAATATTCATTAGAAAGCTAAAAAGATTTCCTACATAATGATAGTTTATTTATAATTTTTAGACATCAAATAATTTAAATTATTAATGACACAATAATGATGCAATGTTTACCTCATTAATAAATCATTTAAATAAATAAGATTATAATGATTACAATATTATCTAAAACCTGTCCAATTCTTATTGGTTGATGTTATTTAGAATATGAGTCATCTTATCTTCGACCTCAATGATTTTTTGACCATTAGAAACCGAATATAATTATATTATATAGTAATACTTTCACTCTTTCCTAAAGAGACCCTCCTCTCCCTTATAAAAGGAGACCACTCCTTCTCATTTCTTCACACCTTCAAAGCCTTTTGGTTCGGCCAAACTCTGCCCAAATACTCTCCCAAATTCCCTCAATACAACCTAGAGGCCTTAGTTTGATCATAAAGCCAACCTATGGAGCCCTTTTGATCAAATCAAAAGGAAGAGCCCGAAGAAGAGGTAATGATTTCACCACCCTTTTCCAAGTTCATTTCTTCTTCCACTTCTTCTTCCTTTGTTGTTACCATTCTAAAATAATAACTCCAGTATCTCCCAGATACTGTGATGTTATTATATATATGGTACAACCATATTCAGTATTCTATCCACCCTTTGAATAACATGTCACCATACGTGCGTACGTACGGCTTACCGTCTCCATGTCGTGGTGTAATTGTTATTCAATATAATATTATTTGGATGGGTATAATAATGATGTGTAACTCATGTAAATAATAAATATAACATGTTAATGATTCTGTATATATGATATACCATCCATTTATATATTATTTTAATATCAAAAGAATGATATTGTCGCTCGTGCGTACGTACGGACTACCGTCTCCACGAACGCGATGAGATTCATTCTCCATCGTATCCATTCAAGTATAATTATCATTTGATGATTTAAAAAAATGATGTTTAAGGACTTGATATCATTCTGGATATTAATAATATAAAACCTATCCTTTACAAGCATGTCTTACGTAACAAAACATATAAAAGAAAACAAGTAAGTTAACACCTGAAACAACGATAATACTAAGATATTATTATCAAATCAATATTAAAAGATCATATATGATATCATATTAATGTATATGATTATTGTATAATTTAATAACAATTATTTCACCATTATACAGGAGGTTAACCTACCCCAACCAAGGAAAAGTACAAGGTAAGGGGTTTTCATCTCACTACTTATTCCCGTGAGATTCATGCCATATTGCCACCATCACCTTTTGTGTGGTGTATGTGCTGCCCATAATTATATTCTTTGTGTAATACACTCTAATTTATTTGTATTTACATATTCATTGTATGATACCTCTTTCATGGGTTGTATGTTTCATAAGTTACCAAATTGGTAAGGGTTATTTCACAATCTCTTCATTACCCGAGGTTGTTTATACGTAATAATCTACTGGGATCTCTTTATCAGCCACATCCATGTTTATTAAAAATGTATTTCAAAACATTTTTACTATTTACTAGAATATGAGTTAAAGTCATTTATACCCTTTTTGACTTTTATAAGGGGTTTATAAAGGAATCTTTCGGTCATTTTCAAAACAAGGTCCTTTTTAACCTTTTCGACAGAATTAAGGTAAGAATGTTTTTTTAACTTATACGGCAGGTGCGGCTATTTTCCGCCGTTATAAAATCTTCAAAGCTTCCCTTACAAGCTTATAAGTATATTTTCAAAGAAAATGTTTTATTTTATATGGATCTTAAATGATTTCAAAATAAAAGGAGATATTTCTTTAAAAAGAATATTGATTTCATCTATGTCAACATCCTTTGATGGATTTTAAGATTATTTGAAGTTGATTTATTATGATACAAAACTTCTATATTGTATTGAAGGTTTTGTGATATGTTTGAATGTGGATGTGCTATTTTTATACCATTCATAGTTTATGGTGAAATTATTTACATTTCGTATGCTAGTTTTAATACGAATGTTTATGTTATGTTTAAACCTTTTCATATGGGAATTCATTGGACTTAGTATGTGACGGGTGGAGCCCGCTATAGCTCCTTGATGCATCGGTAGGTCTCATGAGACAAACTAGTGTCTTGGCACAAGTCCTTGAAAAAATCTTATTTGTAGTCTTGGCACGAGGCCTTGACTATGTGGTTATGATAGTCTGGCATTATGCATTCCATCATTATGAAAGTGGTTATTGATATTGCATGTGATTATTCGATTAGTAGAATATCCATGTGAATAAGTAAATGGCATTATTTCATTTTATTTATTCCATACTCTGTTGAAGATAATGTTTAAAAGGCTTTTGTTTTAGTTATACATTTCCTTAAATGTTTATTCTTATTTATGAAAGTTTCCGCTATATTGTTATCCTTACTGGGAATTTGAGCTCACCCCTTTTCTATGTTTTATTCTTCCCAGGAAGTGAGGAAGTAAATTATGAATGACCTGTAGGGATATTATGTGGGGATATGAGTGTGGATTATGGAAACATTATTTTGTTGTAGTAGTTTTTCATTTTATGATGTAATGTAAAACTTATGAATATATCTAGTGTTTTCAAGGCTACTAAACCAATCGGTCTTTCGAGATTTGATCTTTCTTGTGATCATGCCAATGTTATGTAATAATGCACCGACTCTGGGTAACTAGGGTCAGGGTGTTACAGTTGGTATCAGAGGAAGTTTAGTACAAACCTTGGAAGCTAGATTTAGATAAACTCTGATTAGAGCACGTAGACCTAAGATGAACTTTGATGATTAGTATAGAAGAACTTCCTAGAATTTTGGTATTGTAGAGATTTTTTGAGTTTTCCGAGCAATACATCCCTGTCTGGATACGAGCAGGTAGAGGCGGCTCTGGCACAAATGTACTTAGGGGTAAAACCCGAAATCACCGCTTTGAGCTAGACTCGAACGGGAACTGGTGCACGACAACGGGCCTTGCTGCACTCTTGGTTACGACACTCCTGGGGGATATGCTTAGGATAACACTCATTTCCTTTACAAATCATTATGAAGGGTTTATGAGTATATAATTCCTCAAAGAAAACATTCTTATGATTATGGATTATATCCATAAATAGTTCAATTTATGTTAAGTGTTTTATAAGTATGGGATTATGTATTTTGATTCATAAACTGATCTAGTTTATGCCATTGTTTAGAAATGGCATCTAGTGGAAGAAATGGAAACCATATCAATGCACGCACTCCATGTAGGGATTTCCCTCCTACTCAAGATAATTATAGTGGAGCTGGTGATGCAACTGGAGCCGATCAGCTAATCACCATACTGGGACAACTTACTCAGGTTATGAATAATAACCTTACCCGTATGGAGCACCCTGATCCGCAGCGTGGAGGATCAAAGTTAGATCGATTCATGAGGAAACAACCACCAACGTTCAATTGGATTAAAAATACCTTAGTAGCTGAGTAATGGATATTTTCCCAAGAGAAAATATTTCAGGCTTTGGGGAGAAGTGAAAGGGAAAAAGTTATTATGGCAGTTTACCGCCTCACTGGAGATGCTGATCAATGGTGGTCATTTATTCAAAACATGATGGAAGATGATGAAGTATCAAATATGTAATGGAGGGAGTTCAAAGATCTTTTTTTAGAAAAATACTTCCCTCGCGACCATCGAGCAGATATGGAAAGGCAATTTCTCAGCCTGAGACAGAAGGAGGATGAGAATGTCGCAAAGTATGAGGCTAACTTTACAAGGTTAGCAAGGTACGCTGGTGATTATATACGTAACCAAATAAGTAAGATTGATCGTTTCTTTGATGGGTTAAAACCATTTCTCCATCGAGCATTAGTCTCACAATCCTTTTCATCGTACGAAGACATTGTCTCATGTGCTATCAAGACCGAAAAGGAATTCTCTAAGTCTTATGACTTTAAAGCAAAGCAGGAGAAGAAGAGACCTGTTGATCAATCTGGGAATGGAAATAAGGGGAAGAAGGGAAAGGTTGAATATCCATCCTGTGGTAAATGCGGGAAGAAACACCCTGGTACTTGCTTGAAGGGAATGGGAGTCTGTTACAAGTGTGGTGAAAAAGGCCACCAAGCTCGTGATTGCAAGGGGAAGAAGGAAGCTACCAACGTTCAGTGCTACAATTGCAGGGAGATGGGGCATTATGCAAATGAATGTCCTAAGCGTCAGGAGAACTTACCTCAGAAAAGGCCAAGGGATCAAGGCCAGGCTTATGCTATCACTACTGCTGAGGTAGAAGCTCCGAAAGACGTGGTGGCAGGTAATTTAATGGTTTCCTAATGTTTAGAAAATGCATTATTTTACTCTGGATCGTCGCATTGTTTCATATCTTCCCAGTTTGCTAAGAAAATTAGATATTTCCAATTTGATTTAATAAGGGAGTTGTCAGTTAAAACTCCTAAGGGAAGTATCATTGCAACAAAGTTTTGTGAATCAGTCCCCATTAGAGCACATAAATTTTATTTATCTGCTGATCTCATCGTCATACCTATGATTGAGTTTGATATAATCCTCGGTATGGACTGGCTTTCGGACTATGATGCGAAGATTTATTGTAAGAAGAAAGAGGTTACGATTCTTGATGATAATGATAAAGAACACCTTATTTTTAGAGCAGAATCGTCACCACCTAATTCTTATTTAGATCCACCCCCAGTAGCTCAACTTAATTCAATTATTGGGGAGGTAGAGAATGAAATAACTGTCGGTGAGGAAAGTAATGTTCAAATAGAGGATGTACCTGTTGTTAAAGAATTTGTAGATGTATTTCCGGAAGATTTACCTGGACATCCTCCGGAACGAGAAGTTGAGTTCTCCATTGATTTGATTCCTGGATCAAGGCCTATATCGAAGACCCCTTATAGAATGGCCACTGTAGAATTATTCGAACTAAAGAAACAACTAGAGGAATTGAGTAATAAGGGATTTATTCGCCCTAGTGCTTCTCCATGGGGAGCCCGTGTTCTTTTTGTTAAAAAGAAAGATGGATCTATGAGGTTATGTATCAACTACAGGGAGATCAATGCTATAACGATAAAGAACAAGTATCCCCTACCTCGGATTGATGATTTATTTGACCAACTACATGGAGCTCAATACTTTTCAAAGATTGAACATCGATCTGGATACCATCAGTTGAGTGTGAAGAAGGAAGACATTCCGAAGAGAGCATTTCAAACCAGGTACGGGCCTTACGAGTTTACTGTAATGCCGTTTGGATTGACTAATGCACCATCTGTATTCATGGATCTGATGAATAGAGTTTTCAAGGAGTATCTCGATGAATTTGTGGTGGTATTTATTGATGATATCTTGGTATACTCAAAAACCTACGAAGATCATGAAAATCACTTGTGCATTATCTTGAAGACTCTGAGGAGGCATGAATTATATGGGAAGTTTAGCAAGTGTGAATTCTGGCTTCAGGATATTTCTTTTCTTGGCCATATTGTCTCTAAATATGGAATCTCTGTTGATCCTTCTAAGACCAAGGCAATCCAAGAATGGCCAGCACCTACGAGTATAACTGAGGTACGTAGTTTTATTGGTTTGGCAGGTTATTATCGACGTTTCGTCCAGAATTTTGCCTGATTGGCTAACCCATTAACGAAGCTCACACGTAAAGTGGTTAAATTTGTTTGGACAAAAGAGTGTGAAGAATGTTTCGAAGAACTGAAGAGAAGATTAGTAAATGCTCCTATATTGACTCTACCATCGGGGAATGATGGGTTCGTTATTTATAGTGATGCATCAAAGAAAGGACTTGGTTGTGTCCTTATGCAGAATGATAGAGTTATAGCCTATGCATCACGACAGTTGAAAATTCATGAAAAAAACTATCCTACTCATGATCTTGAGTTAGCAGCTATGATCTTTGCTTTGAATATATGGAGACACTACCTCTATGGTAAAAAATGTGAGATTTATACTGATCACAAGAGTTTGAAGTATATCTTCTCACAAAAAGAACTCAACATGAGGCAAAGGAGATGGCTTGAATTACTCAAGGATTATGATTTCACGATACACTACCACCCGGGGAAAGCAAACAAGGTGTCAGATGCTTTGAGCAGAAAAGACCATGGAGTTTTGAACATGATGAGAATTGAAAGGGATCCAATTTTCATGGATCTAGTGAAGATGGACATGGGAATAACCAGGGAAGGTGAAACATCAATGGTTTTTCAAATGGTTGCCAAGCCATCATTACTAGAAAGGATTAAGAGTTCTCAGACCAATGATGAAGAATTTCAGAAGAAGATTATAGCTGTGAATGATGGGAGATTGAGAGACTTTGTGTATGAAGATGGAATTTTGAAATTCGGGAAGAGACTTTGTGTTCCCGATTTACCTGATCTGAAAAGGGAATTACTGGATGATGCTCATAGTTCCAATTTCTCTATACACCCTGGGAGCACCAAAATGTATAGAGATTTGAAGGAACATTTTTGGTGGGACAACATGAAGAGGGAGATTGCTAATTTTGTGTCAAGATGTATGGTTTGTCAACAAGTGAAAGCTGGAAGGCAACAGCCTGGAGGAGTCATGCAACCTCTTCCCATACCGGAGTGGAAATGGGACAATATTACGATGGACTTTGTCATGGGGCTACCAAAGACTCCTAGAAGGAACGATGCAATATGGGTTATTGTTGATCGTCTTACCAAGTCAGCACATTTTCTTTATATAAGAGAAGATCTACCCCTGGAACGTCTAGCAAAACTATACATTAATGAAGTTGTGAGACTTCATAGAGTACCCCTATCGATTGTTTCTGATCGTGATCCCCGTTTTACTTCAAGATTTTGGAAAAGTCTTCAGAAATCTCTGGATACTGAACTTCATTTGAGCACTACTTACCACCCTCAGACAGATGGACAATCAGAACGGACTATTCAAACCCTAGAAGACATGTTGAGATCTTGCTCACTTGACTTTCAGGGTATGTGGGATCAATATTTACCACGGGTAGAATTTTCCTATAACAATAGCTTCCATTCGAGTATTCAGATGGCACCATATAAAGCGTTATACGGAAAGAGATGTCGTACACCAACCTGTTGGGATGAGGTTGGTGAAAGAAAACTTGTAGGCCCAGAACTGGTGGAGGAAACGGTGGAAAAGGTGAAGGTAATCCAAAATCACATCAAAGCATCTCAAAGTAGGCAGAAGAGCTATGCCGATAATCGAAGGAAGGATTTGGAATTTCAAGTCGGTGATCATGTTTTCCTGAAGGTATCTCCGTGGAAGGGAGTCATACGTTTTGGTAAGAAAGGTAAATTGAGTCCCAGGTACATCAGAACTTTCGAAATTTTAGAACGAATTGGGGCTGTAGCTTACCGATTGGCAATGCCGCCAAGTCTCTCTAAAGTTCACGATGTGTTCCACGTATCTCTGTTGAGTAAATACATGCTTGACCCAACGCATGTACTCACCTATGAAGAATTAGAACTGGAACCCGATCTGTCTTATTGCGAAGAGCCCGTCAAGATTCTTGATACGAGAGAACAAGTGCTGAGAAACCGGACGACGCGTCTGGTAAAAGTTTTGTGGAGAAACCATAAGATGGAAGAGGCAACGTGGGAACCCAAGGAACTTATGATGAAAAACCACCCGAGTCTTTTCATGCAGTAGTATTCTAGAAATTTCGAGGACGAAATTATTTGAAGTAGGGGAGAATGTAACACCCCAAGCTTCTACGGTACGCTTCTCATCGAATAATGCGATAGCGTGTGTTGTACGCAACCTCGAGTTCTAACACACACCACAACTAATTAAACTAGACGTTGTGAATAGTAATACCTAATTTTTGAAATCATATATATTTTATATTTCAAAATGGACTTCATTTTTGGATTCGGAATATCGAATTTAGCCTAAGGTGAAATTTTGGTACATTTCGGATAACTTTTATATTTTGATGAATAGTGAAAATTACTAAATTTTAATTAAAATCAACTTTTTTAATCAAAATAATTAATATTGATAAATTATGAATTTGAGTGGTTTTAAAGTACATTTAGAATATATTTTTACCATTTAATTTAATGTTTTTCATTGGACATAATTTCACAATTAAACTAGGCATAAACAAGTGTCAATCTTTTGATAGTTATTATCTCTTAAAAACACGCTTTTTATTTTAACAACGGGAATTAATTTTAAATTAATTTCTGCCACTTCTATGTTTTGAATTTTGAAAAATGGATTACATATTTGGAATCAGGATGTCCAAATTATGTAAATAGATAACTTTTATTTTTACACATTTTGATTAATTACTGCGGTAAATATTTTATTTACCATGGTTAAAGGGTAAATCCGGTAAATAAGGGTTAAAAAATAATATTATAATAATACAAAATTACCCTAAAACGTGTCCTAACCTTATTGGTGGACACATACCCGACCATGGGAATCCTTGGGTCGATTTGGGGACCCCTTAGAGCCACTTGTATGTGGTAGGGACACATTATATTAATAAAGTTAAAATAAAAAAAATGGCATAAGCTTACATCTTTTAGAAGAATAATTTTTACATAGGGTTATACATGTTGGATTTTCGATTATAAATATTCATTAGAAAGCTAAAAATATTTCATACATAATGATATTTTATTTATAATTTTTAGACATCAAATAATTTAAATTATTAATGACACAATAATGATGCAATGTTTACCTCATTAATAAATCATTTAAATAAATAAGATTATAATGATTAAAATATTATCTAAAACCTGTCCAATTCTTATTGGTTGATGTTATTTAGAATATGATTCATCTTATCTTCGACCTCAATGATTTTTGGACCATTATAAACCGAATATAATTATATTATAAATTAATACTTTCACTCTTTCCTAAAGAGCCCCTCCTCTCCCTTATAAAAGGAGACCACTCCTTCTCATTTCTTCACACCTTCAAAGCCTTTTGGTTCGGCCAAACTCTGCCCCAATACTCTCCCAACTTCCTTCACTACAACCTAGAGGCCTTAGTTTGATCAGAAAGCCAACTTAAGGAGCCCTTTTGATCAAATCAAAAGGAAGAGCCCGAAGAAGAGATAATGATTTCACCACCCTTTTCCAAGTTCATTTCTTCTTCCACTTCTTCTTCCTTTGTTGTTACCATTCTAAAATAATAACCCCAGTATCTCACATATACTGTGAATTTATTATAAATATGGTACAGCCATATTCAGTATTCTATCCACCCTTTGAATAACATGTCACCATACGTGCGTACGTACGGCTTACCGTCTCCACGTCGTGGTGTAATTGTTATTCAATATAATATTGTTTGGATGGGTATAATAATGATGTGTAACTCATGTAAATAATAAATATAACATGTTAAGGATTCTGTATATATGATATACCATCCATTTATATATTATTTTAATATCAAAAGAATGATATTGTCGCTCGTGCGTACGTACTGACTACCGTCTCCACGAACGCGATGAGATTCATTCTCCATCGTATCCATTCAAGTATGATTATCATTTGATTATTTAAAAAAATGATGTTTAAGGACTTGATATCATTCTGGATATTAATAATATAAAACCTATCCTTTACAAACATGTCTTACATAACAAAACATATAAAAGAAAACAAGTAAGTTAACACCTGAAACAACGATAATACTAAGATATTATTATCAAATCAATATTAAAAGATCATATATGATATCATATTAATGTATATGATTATTGTATAATTTAATAACAATTATTTCACCATTATACAGGAGGTTAACCTACCCCAACCAAGGAAACGTACAAGGTAAGGGGTGTAACGCCCCGACCCTAGTTGCCTAGAGTCGGTGCATTATTACATAACATTGGCATGATCACAAGAAAGATCAAATCTCGAAAGACCGATTGGTTTAGTAGCCTTGGAAACACTAGATATATTCATAAGTTTTACATTACATCATAAAATGAAAAACTACTACAACAACATAATGTCTCCATAATCCACACTACTATCCCCTCATAATATCCCTGCAGGTCATTCATAATTTACTTCTTCACATCCTGGGGAAAAATAAAACATAGAAAAGGGGTGAGCTCAAATGCCCAGTAAGGATAACAATAAAGCGGAAACTTTCATAAATAAGAATAAACATTTAAGGCAATGCATTACTAAAACAAAAGCCTTTTAAAATTGAACTTCAACATGGTATGGCAAAAGTAAAATGAAATAATGCCATTTACTTATTCACATGGATATTCTACTAATCGAATAATCACATGCAAAAATCAATAACCACTTTCATAATGTTGGAATGCATAATGCCAGACTATCATAACCACATAGCCAAGGCCTCGTGCCAAGACTACAAATAAGATTTTGTCAAGGCCTTGTGCCAAGACACTAGTTTGTCTCATGAGACCTACCGATGCATCGAGGAGCTATAGCGGGCTCCACCCGTCACTTATTAAGTCCAATGCATTCCCATATGAAAAGGTTTAAACATAACATAAACATTCGTATTAAAACTAGCATACGAAATGTCAATACTTTCACAATAAACTATGAATGGTATAAAAATAGCACATCCACAGTCAAACATATCACAAAACCTTCAATACAATATAGAAGTTTTGTATCATAATAAATCAACTTCAAATAATCTTAAAATCCATCAAAGGATGTTGACATAGATGAAATCAAAATTCTTTTAAAAGAAATATCTCCTTTTATTTTGAAATCATTTAAGATCCATATAAAATAAAACATTTTCTTTGAAAATATTCTTATAAGCTTGTATGGGAAGCTTCGACGATTTTATAACGGCGGAAAATAACCGCACCCGCCGTATAAGTTAAAAAAAACATTCTTACCTCAATTCTGTCGAAAAGGTTAAAAAGGACCTTGTTTTGAAAACAACGGAAAGATTCCTTTATAAACCTCTTATAAAAAGTCAAACAAGGGTATAAATGACTTTAACCCATATTCTTGTAAATAGTAAAAATGTTTTGAAATACATTTCGAAGAAACATGGATGTGGATGATAAAGAGATCCCAGTAGATTATTACGTATAATACAACCTCGGATAATGAAGAGATTGTGAAATAACCCTTACCTTGTACTTTTCCTTGGTTGGGGTAGGTTAACCTCCTGTATAATGGTGAAATAGTTGTTATTAAATTATACAAGAATCATATATATTAATATGATATCATATATGATCTTTTAACATTGATTTGTTAATAATATCTTAGAATTATCGTCGTTTCGGGAGTTAACTTACTCATTTTCTTTTATATGTTTTGTTACATAAGCCATGGTTGTTGTATCTTATTCATATCCAGAATGATATACAGTCCTTAAACATCATTTTTAAATCATCAAATGATAATTATACTTGAATGGATACGATGGAGAATGAATCTCATCGCGTTCGTGGAGACGGTAGTCCGTACGTACGCACGAGCGACAATATCATTCTTTTGATATTAAAATAATATATAAATGGATGGTATATCATATATACAGAATCATTAACATGTTATATTTATTATTTACATGAGTTACACATCATTATTATACCCATCCAAATAATATTATATTGAATAACAATTACACCACGACGTGGAGACGGTAAGCCGTACGTACGCACGTATGGTGACATGTTATTCAAAGGGTGGATAGAATACTGAATATGATTGTACCATATTTATAATAACATCACAGTATATGTGAGATACTGGATTTATTATTTCAGAATGGTAAGAACAAAAGAAGAAGAAGTGGAAGAAGAAATGAACTTAGAAAAGGGTGGTGAAATCATTACCTCTTCTTCGGGTTCTTCCTTTTGATTTGATCAAAAGGGCTCCTTAGGTTGGCTTTCTGATCAAACTAAGGCCTCTAGGTTGTATTGAGGGATGTTGAGAGAGTATTTGGGCAGAGTTTGGCCGAACCAAAAGGCTTTGAAGGTGTGAAGAAATGAGAAGGAGGAGTGCCCTTTTATAAGAGGGGTGAGGGGCACCTTTGGAAAAGTTAGAAATATTAATTTATAATAAATTCATATTCGGTTTACAAAGGCTCCAAAGTTGACTATTCAAAGTATGAGGTGTGGATAGGTCGAAAACAACTCATCCAAGAGAATTTAGACAGGTTTGGGTACTTATATTAACCTTATCTTTAAGTATTAACTCTAAGTTAATTAGTTTCACTTTTACAATGTCTCTTTGTATTTTTATATAATATGATTAATAAACTTACTATATACATTCAAGCGACCCCCAAGTGGTCCATTAATGAGGAACCTATCATAATATAAGTCTCTTGGACGAACCTTAGATTTTTAGGAAATTAATATCAATTAATAATATAATATTTGTTTTAAGAACTCTTTTATGTCAATTTTGACACTATTCAATAGTTGATTTTTGTGAAACTCATAACAGATTGATTACTTCGAACAAAGTCCATTAAATCAATCCTAATATATCATATTAGCCTAGAAAATTAGTTTAATTCATTAAAAGTTTCATATTATATTTATTTGGGTATTTATAATATCAATTAATTTAATTTTTCACTATTATAGTAATTACTGCATCATCATTGTGTCATAAATAAAATAACTTATTTATTGTCTAAAAATTATAAATAAAATATAATTATGTAGGAAATCTTTTTATCTTTCTAATGAATATTTATAATCGAAAATCCAACATGTATAACCCTATGTAAAAATTGTTCTTCTAAAAGATATATGCTTGTGTCATTTTTGTATTCATTTTAACTTAATTAAAATAAAGTGTCATTATCACTTACAAGTGGATCCATGGGGTCCCAAAATTGACACAAAGATGCCCATGGTCGACCATGTATCAACCAATAGGGTTAAGACACGTTTTAGGGTAATTTTGTATTATTATAATATTATTTGTTTAACCCTTATTTACCGGATTTACCCTTTAACCATGGTAAATAAAATATTTACCGCAGTAATTATTCAAAATGTCTAAAAATAAAAGTTACCTATTTACATAATTTGGACATCCTGATTCCAAATATGGAATCCATTTTCCTAAATTCAAAACACAGAAGTGGCAGAAATTAATTTAAAATTAATTCCCGCTGTTAAAACAAAAAGCGTGTTTTTAAGAGATAATAACTATCAAAAGATTGACACTTGTTTATGTTTGGTTTAATTGTAAAATTATGTCCAATGATAAACATTAAATTGAATGGTAAAAATATATTCTAAATATACTTTAAAACCACTCAAATTCATAATTTATCACTATTAATTATTTTGATTAAAAAAGTTGTTTTTAATTAAAATTTAGAAATTTTCACTATTCATCAAAATATGAAAGTTATCCGAAATGTACCAAAATTTCACCCTAGGCTAATTTTGATATTCCGAATCCAAAAATGAAGTCCATTTTGAAATATAGAATATATATGATTTCAAAAAGTAGGTATTACTATTCACAACGGCTAGTTTAATTAGTTGTGGTGTGTGTTAGAACTCGAGGTTGCGTACAACACACGCTATCGCATTATTCGAAGGGAAACGTACCGTAGAAGCTTGGGGTGTTACATTCTCCCCTCCTTCAAATAATTGCGTCCTCGCAATTTCTAGGGTATTACTGCATAAAAAGACTCGGGTGGTTCTTCATCATAAGTTCCTCGGGTTCCCACGTTGCCTCTTCCATTTTATGATTTCTCCACAAAACTTTTACCAGACGCGTCGTCCGGTTTCTCAGTACTTGTTCTCTTGTATCAAGAATCCTGACGGGCTCTTCGCAATAAGACAGATCGGGTTCCAGTTCTAATTCCTCATAGGTGAGTACATGCGTTGGGTCAGGCATGTATTTTCTCAACAGAGATACGTGGAACACATCGTGAACTTTGGAGAGACTTGGCGGCATTGCCAATCGGTAAGCTACAGCCCCAATTCGTTCTAGAATTTCGAAAGGTCCGATGTACCTGGGACTCAATTTACCTTTCTTACGAAAACGTATGACTCCCTTCCACGGAGATACCTTTAGGAAAACATGATCACCGACTTGAAATTCCAAATCCTTCCTTCGATTATCGGCATAGCTCTTCTGCCTACTTTGAGCTGCTTTGATGTGATTTTGGATTACCTTCACCTTTTCCACCGTTTCCTCCACCAGTTCTGGGCCTACAAGTTTTCTTTCACCAACGTCATCCCAACAGGTTGGTGTACGACATCTCTTTCCGTATAACGCTTCATATGGTGCCATTTGTATACTCGAATGGAAGCTATTGTTATAGGAAAATTCTACCAGAGGTAAATATTGATCCCACATACCCTGAAAATCAAGTGAGCAAGATCTCAACATGTCTTCTAAGGTCTGAATAGTCCGTTCTGATTGTCCGTCTGTCTGAGGGTGGTAAGCAGTGCTCAAATGAAGTTCTGTATCCAGGGATTTCTGAAGACTTTTCCAAAATCTTGAAGTAAAACGGGGATCACGATCAGAAACAATCGATAGGGGAACTCCATGAAGTCTCACAACTTCATTAATGTATAGTCTTGCTAGACGTTCCAGGGGTAGATCTTCTCTTATAGCAAGAAAATGTGCTGACTTGGTAAGACGATCAACAATAACCCATATTGCATCGTTCCTTCTAGAAGTCTTTGGTAGCCCCATGACAAAGTCCATCGTAATATTGTCCCATTTCCACTCCGGTATGGGAAGAGGTTGCATGACTCCTCCAGGCCGTTGCCTTCCAGCTTTCACTTGTTGACAAACCATACATCTTGATACAAAATCAGCAATCTCCCTCTTCATGTTGTCCCACCAAAAATGTTCCTTCAAATCTCTATACATTTTGGTGCTCCCAGGGTGTATAGAGAAATTGGAACTATGAGCATCATCCAGCAATTCCCTTTTTAGATCAGGTATATTGGGAACACAAAGTCTCTTTACAAATTTCAAAGTTCCATCTTCATACACAAAGTCTCTCAATCTCCCATCATTCACAGCTTTAATCTTCTTCTGAAATTCTTCATCATCGGTCTGAGAACTCTTAATCCTTTCTAGTAAAGATGGTTTGGCAACCATTTGAAAAAGCATTGATGTTTCACCTTCCCTGGTTATTCCCATGTCCATCTTCACTAGATCCATGAAAATTGGATCCCTTTCAATTCTCATCATGTTCAGAACTCCATGGTCTTTTCTGCTCAAAGCATCTGCCACCTTGTTTGCCTTCCCCGGGTGGTAGTGTATCGTACAATCATAATCCTTGAGTAATTCAAGCCATCTCCTTTGCCTCATGTTGAGTTCTTTTTGTGAGAAAATATACTTCAAACTCTTGTGATCAGTATAAATCTCACATTTTTCACCATAGAGGTAGTGCCTCCATATCTTCAAAGCAAAGATCACAGCTGCTAACTCAAGATCATGAGTAGGATAGTTTTGTTCATGAATTTTCAACTGTCGTGATGCATAGGCAATAACTCTATCATTCTGCATAAGGACACAACCAAGTCCTTTCTTTGATGCATCACTATAAATAACGAACCCATCATTCCCCGATGGTAGAGTCAATATAGGAGCATTGACTAATCTTCTCTTCAGTTCTTCGAAACATTCTTCACACTCTTTTGTCCAAACAAATTTAACCCCTTTACGTGTGAGCTTCGTTAATGGGTTAGCCAATCGGGCAAAATTCTGGACGAAACGTCGATAATAACCTGCCAAACCAATAAAACTACGTACCTCAGTTATATTCGTAGGTGCTGGCCATTCTTGGATTGCCTTGGTCTTAGAAGGATCAACAGAGATTCCATCTTTAGAGACAATATGGCCAAGAAAAGAAATCTCCTGAAGCCAGAATTCACACTTGCTAAACTTTCCATATAATTCATGCCTCCTCAGAGTCTTCAAGATAATGCGCAAGTGATTTTCATGATCTTTGTAGGTTTTGGAGTATACCAAGATATCATCAATAAATACCACCACAAATTCATCGAGATACTCCTTGAAAACTCTATTCATCAGATCCATGAATACAGAGGGTGCATTAGTCAATCCAAACGGCATTACAGTAAACTCGTAATGCCCGTACCTGGTTCGAAATGCTGTCTTCGGAATGTCTTCCTTATTCACACACAACTGATGGTATCCAGATCGAAGGTCAATCTTTGAAAAGTATTGAGCTCCATGCAGTTGGTCAAATAAATCATCAATACGAGGTAGGGGATACTTGTTCTTTATCGTTATAGCATTGATCTCCCTGTAGTCGATACATAACCTCATAGATCCATCTTTCTTTTTAACAAAAAGAACAGGGGCTCCCCATGGAGAAACACTAGGGCGAATAAATCCCTTATTACTCAATTCCTCTAGTTGTTTCTTTAGTTCGACTAGCTCTACAGTGGCCATTCTATAAGGGGTCTTCGATATAGGCCTTGATCCAGGAATTAAATCAATGGAAAACTCTACTTCTCGTTCTGGAGGATGTCCAGGTAAATATTCCGGAAATACATCTACAAACTCTTTCACAATAGGTACATCCTCTATTTGAACATTTCTTTCCTCACCGAAAGTTATTTCATTCTCTTCCTCCCCAATAATTGAATTAAGTTGAGCTACAGGGGGTGGATCTAAATAAGAATTAGGTGGTGACGATTCTGCTCTAAAAATAAGGTGCTCCTTATCATTATCATCAAGAATCTTAACCTCTTTCTTCTTACAATAAATCTTCGCATCATAGTCCGAAAGCCAGTCCATACCGAGGATTATATCAAACTCAATCATAGGTATGACGATGAAATCAGCAGATAAAGAAAATTTATGTGCTCTAATGGGGACTGATTCACAAAACTTTGTTGCAACGATACTTCCCTTAGGAGTTTTAACTGACAACTCCCTTATTAAATCAATTTGGAAATATCTAATTTTCTTAGCAAACTGGGAAGATATG
Source organism: Viscum album (assembly GCA_963277665.1). Classification (NCBI taxonomy): domain Eukaryota; kingdom Viridiplantae; phylum Streptophyta; class Magnoliopsida; order Santalales; family Viscaceae; genus Viscum; species Viscum album. The sequence goes on along the minus strand of CAUJRU010000080.1, from coordinate 1,113,802 downwards.
AAACAATGCGATGATCCAGAATCAAATAATGCATTTGCTAAACTTGAGGAAACCATTAAATTACCTGCCACCACGTCTTTCGGAGCTTCTTCCTCAGCAGTAGTGATAGCATAAGCCTAGCCTTGATCCCTTGGCCTTTTCTGAGGTAAGTTCTCCTGACGCTTAGGACATGCATTTGCATAATGCCCTATCTCCCTGCAATTGTAGCACTGAACGTTGGTAGCTTCCTTCTTCCCCTTGCAATCATGAGCTTGGTGGCCTTTTTCACCACACTTGTAACAGACTCCCATTCCCTTCAGGCAAGCACCGGGGTGTTTCTTCCCGCACTTACCACAAGATGGATATTCAACCTTTCCCTTCTTCCCCTTATTTCCATTCCCAGATTGATCAGCATGTCTCTTCTTCTCTTTCTTTGCTTTAAAGTCATAAGACTTAGAGAATTCCTTTTCGGTCTTGATAGCACATGAGACAATGTCTTCGTACGATGAAAAGGATTGTGAGACTAATGCTCGACGGAGAAATGGTTTTAACCCATCAAAGAAACGATCAATCTTACTTCTTGGGTTGTGAATATAATCTCCAGCATACCTCGCTAACCTTGTAAAGTTAGCCTCATACTTTGTGACATTCTCATCCTCCTTTTGTCTCAGACTCAGAAATTGCCTTTCCATATCTGCTCGATGGTCGCGAGGAAAGTATTTTTCTAAAAACAGATCTTTGAACTCCCTCCATTCCATGTTTGATACTTCATCATCTTCCTTCATGTTTTGAATCAATGACCACCATTGATCAGCATCTCCAGTGAGGCGGTAAACTGCCATGGTAACTTTTTCCCTTTCACTACTCCCCAAAGCCTGAAATATTTTCTCTAGGGAAAATATCCATTGCTCAGCTACTAAGGGATTTGTACTTCCATTGAACGTTGGTGGTTGTTGTCTCATGAATCGATCTAACATTGATCCTCCACGCTGCGGATCAGGGTGCTCCATACGGGTAAGGTTATTATTCATAACCTGAGTAAGTTGTCCCAGTACGGTGATTAGCTGATCAGCACCAGTTGCATCACCAGCCCCACTATAATTATCTTGAGCAGGAGGGCAATCCCTACATGGAGTGCGTGCATTGATACGGTTTCCATTTCTTCCACTAGGCGCCATTTCTAAACAATGGCATAAACTAGATCAGTTTATGAATCAAAATACATAATCCCATACTTATAAAACACTTAACATAGATTGAACTATCTATGGATATAATCCATAATCATAAATATGTTTTCTTTGAGGAAGTATATACTCATAAACCCTTCATAATGATTTGTAAAGAAAGTGAGAGTTATCCTAAGCATATCCCCCGGGAGTGTCGTAACCAAGAGTGCAGCAAGGCCCGTTGTCGTGCACCAGTTCCCGTTCGAGTCTAGCTCAAAGCGGTGTTTTCGGGTTTTACCCCTAGGTACATCTGTGCCAGAGCCGCCTCTACCTGCTCGTATCCAGACAGGGATGTATTGCTCGCAAAACTCACAAAGTCTCTACAATACCAAAATTCTAGGAAGTTCTTCTATACTAATCCTCAAAGTTCATCTTAGGTCTACGTGCTCTAATCAGAGTTTATCTAAATCTAGCTTCCAAGGTTTGTACTAAACTTCCTCTGATACCAACTGTAACGCCCCGACCCTAGTTGCCTAGAGTCGGTGCATTATTACATAACATTGGCATGATCACAAGAAAGATCAAATCTCGAAAGACCGATTGGTTTAGTAGCCTTGGAAACACTAGATATATTCATATGTTTTACATTACATCATAAAATGAAAAACTACTACAACAACATAATGTCTCCATAATCCACACTACTATCCCCTCATAATATCCCTGCAGGTCATTCATAATTTACTTCTTCACATCCTGGGGAAAAATAAAACATAGAAAAGGGGTGAGCTCAAATGCCCAGTAAGGATAACAATAAAGCGGAAACTTTCATAAATAAGAATAAACATTTAAGGCAATGCATTACTAAAACAAAAGCCTTTTAAAATTGAACTTCAACATGGTATGGCAAAAGTAAAATGAAATAATGCCATTTACTTATTCACATGGATATTCTACTAATCGAATAATCACATGCAAAAATCAATAACCACTTTCATAATGTTGGAATGCATAATGCCAGACTATCATAACCACATAGCCAAGGCCTCGTGCCGAGACTACAAATAAGATTTTGTCAAGGCCTTGTGCCAAGACACTAGTTTGTCTCATGAGACCTACCGATGCATCGAGGAGCTATAGCGGGCTCCACCCGTCACTTATTAAGTCCAATGCATTCCCATATGAAAAGGTTTAAACATAACATAAACATTCGTATTAAAACTAGCATACGAAATGTCAATACTTTCACAATAAACTATGAATGGTATAAAAATAGCACATCCACAGTCAAACATATCACAAAACCTTCAATACAATATAGAAGTTTTGTATCATAATAAATCAACTTCAAATAATCTTAAAATCCATCAAAGGATGTTGACATAGATGAAATCAAAATTCTTTTAAAAGAAATATCTCCTTTTATTTTGAAATCATTTAAGATCCATATAAAATAAAACATTTTCTTTGAAAATATTCTTATAATCTTGTATGGGAAGCTTCGACGATTTTATAACGGCGGAAAATAACCGCACCCGCCGTATAAGTTAAAAAAAACATTCTTACCTCAATTCTGTCGAAAAGGTTAAAAAGGACCTTGTTTTGAAAACGACGGAAAGATTCCTTTATAAACCTCTTATAAAAAGTCAAACAAGGGTATAAATGACTTTAACCCATATTCTTGTAAATAGTAAAAATGTTTTGAAATACATTTCGAAGAAACATGGATGTGGATGATAAAGAGATCCCAGTAGATTATTACGTATAATACAACCTCGGATAATGAAGAGATTGTGAAATAACCCTTACCTTGTACTTTTCCTTGGTTGGGGTAGGTTAACCTCCTGTATAATGGTGAAATAGTTGTTATTAAATTATACAAGAATCATATATATTAATATGATATCATATATGATCTTTTAACATTGATTTGTTAATAATATCTTAGAATTATCGTCGTTTCGGGAGTTAACTTACTCATTTTCTTTTATATGTTTTGTTACATAAGCCATGGTTGTTGTATCTTATTCATATCCAGAATGATATACAGTCCTTAAACATCATTTTTAAATCATCAAATGATAATTATACTTGAATGGATACGATGGAGAATGAATCTCATCGCGTTCGTGGAGACGGTAGTCCGTACGTACGCACGAGCGACAATATCATTCTTTTGATATTAAAATAATATATAAATGGATGGTATATCATATATACAGAATCATTAACATGTTATATTTATTATTTACATGAGTTACACATCATTATTATACCCATCCAAATAATATTATATTGAATAACAATTACACCACGACGTGGAGACGGTAAGCCGTACGTACGCACGTATGGTGACATGTTATTCAAAGGGTGGATAGAATACTGAATATGATTGTACCATATTTATAATAAAATCACAGTATATGTGAGATACTGGAGTTATTATTTCAGAATGGTAAGAACAAAGGAAGAAGAAGTGGAAGAAGAAATGAACTTAGAAAAGGGTGGTGAAATCATTACCTCTTCTTCGGGTTCTTCCTTTTGATTTGATCAAAAGGGCTCCTTAGGTTGGCTTTCTGATCAAACTAAGGCATCTAGGTTGTATTGAGGGATGTTGGGAGAGTATTTGGGCAGAGTTTGGCCGAACCAAAAGGCTTTGAAGGTGTGAAGAAATGAGAAGGAGGAGTGCCCTTTTATAAGAGGGGTGAGGGGCACCTTTGGAAAAGTTAGAAATATTAATTTATAATAAATTCATATTCGGTTTAGAAAGACTCCAAAGTTGACTATTCAAAGGATGAGGTGTGGATAGGTCGAAAACAACTCATCCAATAGAATTTAGACAGGTTTGGGTACTTATATTAACCTTATCTTTAAGTATTAACTCTAAGTTAATTAGTTTCACTTTTACAATGTCTCTTTGTATTTTTATATAATATGATTAATAAACTTACTATATACATCCAAGCAACCCCCAAGTGGTCCATTAATGAGGAACCTATCATAATATAAGTCTCTTGGCCGAACCTTAGATTTTTAGGAATTTAATATCAATTAATAATATAATATTTGTTTTAAGAACTCTTTTATGTCAATTTTGACACTATTCAATAGTTGATTTTTGTGAAACTCATAACAGATTGATTACTTCGAAAAAAGTCCATTAAATCAATCCTAATATATCATATTAGCCTAGAAAATTAGTTTAATTCATTAAAAGTTTCATATTATATTTATTTGGGTATTTATAATATCAATTATTTTAATTTTTCACTATTATAGTAATTACTGCATCATCATTGTGTCATAAATAAAATAACTTATTTATTGTCTAAAAATTATAAATAAAATATCATTATGTAGGAAATCTTTTTATCTTTCTAATTAATATTTATAATCGGAAATCCAACATGTATAACCCTATGTAAAAATTGTTCTTCTAAAAGATATGTGCTTGTGTCATTTTTGTATTCATTTTAACTTAATTAAAATAAAGTGTCATTATCACTTACAAGTGGATCCATGGGGTCCCAAAATTGACACAAAGATGCCCATGGTCGACCATGTATCAACCAATAGGGTTAAGACACGTTTTAGGGTAATTTTGTATTATTATAATATTATTTGTTTAACCCTTATTTACCGGATTTACCCTTTAACCATGGTAAATAAAATATTTACCGCAGTAATTATTCAAAATGTCTAAAAATAAAAGTTACCTATTTACATAATTTGGACATCCTGATTCCAAATATGGAATCCATTTTCCTAAATTCAAAACACAGAAGTGGCAGAAATTAATTTAAAATTAATTCCCGCTGTTAAAACAAAAAGCGTGTTTTTAAGAGATAATAACTATCAAAAGATTGACACTTGTTTATGTTTGGTTTAATTGTAAAATTATGTCCAATGATAAACATTAAATTGAATGGTAAAAATATATTCTAAATATACTTTAAAACCACTCAAATTCATAATTTATCACTATTAATTATTTTGATTAAAAAAGTTGTTTTTAATTAAAATTTAGAAATTTTCACTATTCATCAAAATATGAAAGTTATCCGAAATGTACCAAAATTTCACCCTAGGCTAATTTTGATATTCCGAATCCAAAAATGAAGTCCATTTTGAAATATAGAATATATATGATTTCAAAAAGTAGGTATTACTATTCACAACGGCTAGTTTAATTAGTTGTGGTGTGTGTTAGAACTCGAGGTTGCGTACAACACACGCTATCGCATTATTCGAAGGGAAACGTACCGTAGAAGCTTGGGGTGTTACAAGGGGTATTCATCTCACTCCTTATTCCCGTGAGATTCATGCCATATTGCCACCATCACCTTTTGTGTGGTGTATGTGCTGCCCATAATTATATTCTTTGTGTAATACACTCTAATTTATGTGTATTTACATATTCATTGTACGATACCTCTTTAATGGGTTGTATGTTTCATAAGTTACCAAATTGGTAAGGGTTATTTCACAATCTCTTCATTATCCGAGGTTGTTTATACGTAATAATCTACTGGGATCTCTTTATCATCCACATCCATGTTTCTTAAAAATGTATTTCAAAACATTTTTACTATTTACTAGAATATGAGTTAAAGTCATTTTTACCCTTTTTGACTTTTATAAGTGGTTTATAAAGGAATCTTTCAGTCGTTTTCAAAACAAGGTCCTTTTTAACCTTTTCGACAGAATTAAGGTAAGAATTTTTTTTTAACTTATACGGCGGGTGCAGCTATTTTCCGCCGTTATAAAATCTTCAAAGCTTCCCTTACAAGCTTATAAGAATATTTTCAAAGAAAATGTTTTATTTTATATGGATCTTAAATGATTTCAAAATAAAAGGAGATATTTCTTTAAAAAGAATATTGATTTCATCTATGTCAACATCCTTTGATGGATTTTAAGATTATTTGAAGTTGATTTATTATGATACAAAACTTCTATATTGTATTGAAGGTTTTGTGATATGTTTGAATGTGGATGTGCGATTTTTATACCATTCATAGTTTATGGTGAAATTATTTACATTTCGTATGCTAGTTTTAATACGAATGTTTATGTTATGTTTAAACCTTTTCATATGGGAATGCATTGGACTTAGTAAGTGATGGGTGGAGCCCGCTATAGCTCCTCGATGCATCAGTAGGTCTCATGAGACAAACTAGTGTCTTGGCACAAGGCCTTGAGAAAATCGTATTTGTAGTCTTGGCACGAGGCCTTGACTATGTGGTTATGATACTCTGGCATTATGCATTCCATCATTATGAAAGTGGTTATTGATATTGCATGTGATTATTCGATTAGTATAATATCCATGTGAATAAGTAAATGGAATTATTTCATTTTATTTATGCCATACTATGTTGAAGATAATGTTTAAAAGGCTTTTGTTTTAGTTATACATTGCCTTAAATGTTTATTCTTATTTATGAAAGTTTCCGCTATATTGTTATCCTTACTGGGCATTTGAGCTCACCCCTTTTCTATGTTTTATTCTTCCCAGGAAGTGAAGAAGTAAATTATGAATGACCTGCAGGGATATTATGTGGGGATATGAGTGTGGATTATGGAAACATTATGTTGTTGTAGTAGTTTTTCATTTTATGATGTAATGTAAAACTTATGAATATATCTAGTGTTTCCAAGGCTACTAAACCAATCGGTCTTTCGAGATTTGATCTTTCTTGTGATCATGCCAATGTTATGTAATAATGCACCGACTCTGGGTAACTAGGGTCGGGGCGTTACAAGGGTGATCCATACGGGTAAGGTTATTATTCATAACGGGAGTGAGTTGTCCCAGTACGGTGATAAGATGATCAACACCAGTTGCATGACCAGCTCCACTATAATTATCTTGAGTACGAGGGAAATACCTACATCGATTATGTGCGTTGTTACAATTTCCATTCCTTATACTAGGCTCTATTTCTAAGCAATGGCATACACTAGATTATTTTACAAACCACATTAAATAATTCCAAACTTGTAAAATACTTAACATAAATTGAAAAATTTATGGATATAATACATAATCATAAAAAAAAATTATTTGAGGAGGAATATACTCATAAATCCTTCATAATGGTTTATAATGGAAATATGAATTATCCTAAGCATATCCCCCAGGTGTTTCGTAACTAAGAGTGAAACAAGGCCCATTGTCGTGTAATAGGATTCCCTAGGTCAAGCCCGAAACTCCTTATTGAAGTTTTCACTCCTAGGTACATCTATTCTAGAGCTGCCTCTACCTACCCGTATCTAGACAGGTATGTGTTGTTTGGAAAATAAACAAAATCTCAATATTACCAACATTTTATGAAGTTCTTCTATACGAATCCTCAAAGTCTATCTTAGGGAAATTTTCTCTAATCAAAGTTTATCTAAATCTAGTTTCTAAATTTTTTACTAAACTTCATATAATACCAATTATAATGCCCCAACCTAGTTACCCAGAGTTAGCACATTATTACATAACATTGCCATGATATAAGGAATCATGTTTGGAATGACTGATCAGTTTAGTATCCTTAGAAGTACTAGATACATTCATAAGTTTTTCATTACATCATGAAATAAAAACATCAACAACATTTTGTCCCCATTGACCAATCTTAAATCCTTATCCTATATCTGCTGGTCAACCATTAAATATTTCTTCACATCTTGGGAAAAATAAAACATAGAAAGGGGTGAGGTGAGATTCACAATAAAGATAACAATATAGTAGAAAATTTCATTAATAAGCATATACATTTAAGGCATTGTATAAAAATAAAACAAAATCATTTTAAACATAAAATTCAGTATAATATGTAAAAAAATAAAATAATTCCATTTAATTATTCACATGGATATTTTACTAGTAGAATAATCAAATGCAATATCAATAACCACTTTAATAATGATGGAATACATAATTCCAGACTTCATAACAACATATTCATGTCCTTGAACCAAAAATACAAACAATATTTTGACATGTCCTTGTGCCAAGACACTAGTTTGTCTCATGAGACCTACCGATCCATTGAGGATCTCTAGCAGGATCCACCCATCACTTACTAAGTCCAATGCATTCCTCATATGAAAAGGTTTAAACATAACATAAACATTAGTATTAAAACTAGCATAAGAAATGTCAATAATTTATCCATAAACCATTAATGGTGTAAAAATAACACATTCATAGCTATGCATATCACAAAACCTTCAATAAAAAATGGAAGATTTTTATCATAATAAATAAAATTCAAAGAAGTTTAAAAACCATCAAATGATGTTGACATAGATGAAATGAAAACTATTTGAAACAAATACCTCTTTCTATTTTGATATCATTTAAAAGTCACATAATTATAAAAGAAACGATTTATTTTGAAAATATTCTTATAAGTTTGCATGGGAAGCTTTGACAATGATATATGTGCGGAAAATATCCACACCCGTCGTATAAGTTAAAAAAAGACATTCTTACCTTAATTTTTTTAAGAGGTCATAATGTACCTAGTTTGGAAAATGATGGAAAGATTCCTTTAAAACCATTTTATAAAAAATAAAAAACGGTATAAATGAATTTAAACCATATTCTAGTAAATAGTAAAAATGTTTTGAAATAATTTTTTTGGAAACAAGGATGTGGAAGATAAAGAGGTCCTAGTAGATACTTACGTAAAAACATCCTCGCATAATAAACAGATTTTGAAATTAACCCTCACCTTGTACATTTAGATGGTTGAGGGTATGTTAAACTCCTTTATAATAGTTAAATAATTGTTATTAAATTAAAAATATAACAATATCTATAAATATGATATCTTATATGATCCTCTAATATTGCATTGTTAATAATATTTTAGTAGTATCATTATTTTGGGTGTTAACTGATCAGTTTTCCTTTATATGCTTAGTTACGTAAGCTATGTTTGTTATGTATAGAATTCATTTTATTCATATCCAGAATTATATTATGTTCTTAAATTTTCTTTATTCATAAAATTAAAATTATTCTTGAATTATAATGATGGGAAATGAATCTCATCGGGTTCATGGAGATGGCAATCCGTACGTATGCACAAGCAACAATATCATTATATTGATGGTGAAATCATATATAATTGGATGGTATATCATATATAAATTATATTTAACATGTTATATTTATTTTTTACATCATTTATACTCATTATTATACCCATCCAAATAATGAAGTGTTTGAATAACAAACAACACCATGACATGGAGACGATAAACCGTACGTACACATGTATGGTGAATTTTTCATTTATAGGATGGATAAAATAACAAATATGGTTTTACCATATTTATAATAACATCATAGTATTTATAAGGTACTGTAGTTATTATTTTGGTATGTAAATAACACATAAAGAGGAAGTGGAAGAAGAAAATAACTTGAAAGAGAGTGCTGAAATTATTACCTCTTCTTCAGGTGTTTCCATTTGAGTTGATCAAAAGGGCTCCTTAGGTTGGATTTGTGATCAATTTAAGGCCTCTAGGATGAAGGGAAAATAGTTGGGATGATATTTTGGCCAGTTTTGGCCAAGCCAAATGACTTTGGAGGTGTGAAAATAAGATAAGGTTAAGTACCCTTTCATAGGAGTGGTGAGGGTCACTTTAGGAAAATCATGAAATATTATTTTATAATAAAACCATTCTCGGTTTCAAATAGATTAATAATAATTTATTTCGAGGATAAGGTGGGCATGTGTTGAAAACCTCTCATCCAATAGGTTTTATATAGGTTTAGATAACCATATTAACCTTATATTTTAGATTTAACTATTAGTTAAATAGTTTAACTTTTACCGTGCATTCTTGTATTATTATAATAAATGGTTAATAAAATTACTATAAATTGCCAAGAGAACCCCAAGTGGTTAATTATTGATATATATAGCCTTATATAAGTACTTTTAGATAACGTTATATTTTTAGGAATATTATATAAATTAATAATATAGTATTTGTTTTAAAAACACATTTAAGTCAATGTTGACACTATTTGGTATTTGGATTTTGTAAAATTCATAAAAACCTGATTACTTCAAAATAAATTCAGTTACTATAACCTAGAATGTCATATTAACCTATAAAATTAGTGTAATTAATCAAAAGATTCAAATTACATTTATTTGGATATTTATAATATCAAATATTTTAATCCTTCATTAATAAAGTAATTACCGCATCATCATTATGTCATAAATAAATTGTATTATTTAATGTATAAAATTATAAATACAATATTATTATGTAAGAAATATTTTGGGCGTTATAATTAATATTTATAGTCGAATTTATAGTGTGTGTAACTTTATATTAAAAATTGTTCAGTTATTAAACTTTGAATTTAACACTTTCAACTGTTCTTTAAATAAAATAATAATAAATGTCCTAATCTAATCCAAGTGGACCAAAAGGATCATTTTTTATTAATAAGGTTGTTTTTTGTCAAATTAAACTTCTACAAAAGAATTAAGACTTGTGTTATTGTTATTATAATATCATTTTTACCCTTAATTACCCAATTTACTTTTAACTGTGGTAAATAAAAGTCAAAAGTTACTATTCACCAAAAATTATTTTCGTCTTATTGAACCACATTTTACATAATTATGTCAAATGTTTCTCTCTGTTTTTTTGAATTCAACACTCAGAAGCAGTAAAATTATGTTTTATTCAATTTTTTAAATGCTCCTAGAAGGTCGGTAAAAGATGATAAAAAGTTCAGTAAAATTTTATATATCTAAACTTATTATAAAATGACTCCAATTAATTACATTGAACACATATAGGTATTATGTATCTATTTTGACCTAAAATAAATTTAAATAATATAACTAATTATTTAAATAAAAATTCGGTTATAAACAATAACGTAGTGTTTTTCACTGTACATCAAAAATTTAATTTTTCAGAAAAATACAAAAAAATCACCTTAAGTTAATTATGATATTATGAATCCAAAAATGAACTCCATTTTGAAAATTAAAATTTATAAAATTTCAAAAAGTGGGTATTACTATTCATAATGGCTAATTTCATTTGTATTGGTGTGTTAAAACTCCAAGTTGCATACAACGCAAGCTACTGCATTATTCAAAGGGAAATGTACCATAGAAGCTTTGGGTTTTACATTATCACCTAATTAAAACAATTATTTCCTCGAAATTACTAAAATATTACTACATAAAAGGATTCGTGTAGTTCTTCATCATAAGTTCTTTGGGTTCCCACGTTGCCTCTTCCATCTTATGGTTTCTTCATAAAACATTTACCAAACAAGTTGTCCAATTTCTCAACACTTGTTCTCTGGTATCAAGAATTTTGATAGGCTCTTCACAATAAGACAGACTAGGTTCTAGTTCAATTTCTTCATAGGTGAGTACATTCATTGGGTCAGATATATATTTTCTCAACAGTGATACATGGAAAACATCATGACCTTTGGAGAGACTTGGAGGCATTGCGAAATGATAATCCAGAACTCCAATTTCTTCTAGAATTTCAAAAGGTGTAATGTACATGGGACTCAATTTACCCAGCTTACCAAATCGTATAACACAATTCCGTGGAGATACCTTCAAGAAATCATGATCTTATACTTGAAATTCCAAATCCTTCGTCCGATTATTAGCATAGATCTTTTTCCTACTCTGAGATGCTTTGATGTGGGTTTGGATAATATTCACCTTTTCTATTGTTTCCTCAACAATTTTTGGGCCTACATGTTTTCTTTCACCAACATCATCCCAAAAAGGTTGTATGTGACATCTATTTCCATATAACGCTTCATATAGTGCCATATGAATACTTGAATTGAAGCTACTGTTATAGTAAAATTCTACCAGAGGTAAATATTGACCCCACATACCTTGAAATTCATGTGATAAAGATCTCAACATGTCTTCTAAGGTTTGAATAGTCTGTTTTCATTGTCCATCGGTTAGAGGGTGGTAGGCAGTGCTCAAACAAAGTTCAGTATCCTAGGCCTTCTGAAGACTTTTCCAAAATCATGATGTTAAACGGGGATCACAATCCGAAACAATCGATAGGGGTACACCATGGAATCTTACAACATCATCAATATATAGTCTTTCAAGACGTTCAAGTGATAAATCTTCTCTTATTACAAGAAAATGAGATGACTTGGTTAGACGATCAACAATGACCGATATTGAATCATTACTTCTATGAATTTTTGGTTTCCCCAGGACAAAGACCATCATAGTATTATCCCATATCCACTCAGTTATGTAAATAGGTTGCATGGCTCCTCCAGGTTTTTTCCTTCCAGCTTTCACTTATTGACAAACCATACATCTTGACCCAAAATCAACAATCTCCCTCTTAATTTTGTCCCACCAAAAATGTTCTTTCAAATCTCTATACATCTTGGTTCTGCCATGGTGAATAGTGAAATTGGAGCTATGAGGGTCATCTAACAATTCCCTTTTTAGATCATATATATCAATAACACAAAGTCTCTTCCAAAATTTCAAAATTCCATCTTCATATACGAAGTCACTCAATCTCCCATCATTTACAACATTAATATTTTTTTGAAACTTATCATCATTAGTCTGAGAACTTTTTAACTTTTCTTGTAAAGATGGATTGGAAACTATTTCAAAAAGTATTTATGTTTCACCTTCCTTGGTTATTCCCATGTCCATCTTTACTAGGTCCATGAAAATAGGACCCCCTTTTAACTATCATCTTGTTCAAAACTCCATGATCCTTTTTGCTCAAAGAATTTGGTACATTATTTTCATTCCTCGGAATGTAGTGTATTGTGAAATCATAATACTTGAGTAGTTCAAGCCATCTCATTTTTCTCATGTTGAGTTATTTTTGTGAGAAAATATACTTCTAACACTTGTGATCAGAATAAATCTCACATTTTTCACCATAGAGATAGTATCTCCATATCTTCAGAGAAAAGATTACAGCTACTAACTCAAGGTCATGAGTTGGATAGTTTTTCTCATGAATTTTTAGCTGTCATGATTCATAGGCAATAACTCTATCACTCTACATAAGGAGACAACCATGGATATTCTTTGAAGCATCTCTATAAATAACAAACCCATCCTTCCATGATGGTAGAGTCACGATAGGTGCGTTGACTAATATTCTCTTCAGTTATTCAAAAAATTCTTCATACTCTTCTGTCCAAACAAATTTAACCCCTTTACATCTAAGATTGGTTAATGGGTTCACCAATCGGTAAGAATTCTAGACAAAAATCCAATGGTAAACTGTTAAACCAATAAAATTACTTACCTCCGTTACACTCATTGGTGCTGGCCATTATCGGATTTCGTTGGTCTTTGAAGGATCAATGGTGATTCCATCCATAGAGACAATATGGAAAAGAAAAAAAATCTCTTGAAGCTAGAATTACCACTTGCTAAACTTACCATATAATTCATTTCTTCTCAGGGTTTTCAGAATATTGTACAAGTGATTTTCATGATCTTTGTATCTTTTTGAGTATCCCAGGATATCAACAATTAATACCACTAAATAGTCATCAATACATTCCTTGAAAACTCTATTCATTTAATTCATGAAGATAAAGGGTTCATTAGTCAATTCAAAAGGCATTACTGTAAACTCATAATGCGCGTACTGAGTTTGAAATGCTGTTTTCAGAATGACTTCCTTATTCACACATAACTGATGATATCCAGATCGAAGGTCAATCTTTGAAAAATATTGAGCTCCATGAATTTGGTCAAATAAACCATCAATGCGAGGTAGGGGATACTTGTTATTTATTTTTATATCAATGATCTCTCTATAGTCAATGTACAACCTCCAAGATCCATCTTTCTTCTTAACAAAAAGGATAGGGGATCCCCATGGAGAAACACTAGGGTTAATAAATCCCTTATTACTCAATTCCTATAGTTGTTGCTTTAGTTCCACTAATTACACATTGGCCATTCTATAAGGAGTCTTCGATATGGGAATTGAACCAGGTATTAAATCAATGGAATACTCAGTTTATCATTCTGGAGGATGTCTAGGTAAATCCTTTGGAAACACATCAATATATTCTTGTAAAATAGATACTTACTCTATTCGAACATTTTTCTTCACCTATAATTATTTTCTTCTCTTCCTCCCCAATAATTGAATTTAGTAGAGATACTATGGTTGGATCTAGATAATAATAAGGTGGTGATGTTTCTAGTCTAAAAATATGGTATGCATTATCATCATCAAAAATTGTAACCTCCTACTTATTAAAATAAATTTTCACAACATAGTCCAAAATCCAATCCAATCTGAGGATTATATCAAATTAAATCATGGGTATAACGATGAGATCAGCAGATAAAGAACATTTATATGCCATAATGTGAACGGATTCACAAAACATTGTTATGATGATATATTCATTAGGAGTTTTGACTAAAAAACCCCTTGTTAAGTAAAATTTAAAATATCTAATTTTCTTAGCAAACTAGGAAGATATGAAACAATTAAATGATCCAGAATCAAATAAAGAATTGGCTAAATTTGAGTAAACCATTAAATTACATGCCACCATGTCATTTGGAGCTTTAACATTAGCATTAGTGATTGCATAATCTTGACCTTTCTCCCTTGGCCTTTTCTAAGGTAATTTTCCTTGGTGCTTAGGACATTCATTTACCTAATGTACCTTTTCTCTACAACTGTAAAATTAAACATTGAAAGTCTCTTTATTTCCTTTGCAATCACAAGCTTGGTGGCTTTTTTCACCACACTTGTAATAGAATCCCATTCCCTTTACGAAAGTACCAAGGTGTTTCTTCCCACATTTACCACATGAAGGATATTCAACATTTCCCTTCTTCCTATTATTTCCATTTTGAGAGTGTCCAATAGATCTATTCTTCTTTTTTATTTTCTTTTAAGTCATAAGACTTAGAGAATTCCTTTTCTGTCTTGATAGCACATGAGAAAATATCATCATAATATGAGAATGGTTGTGAGACTAATGCTTGATGGAGAAATGGATTTAACCCATTAAATAATTAATCAACATCACTCCTGAGGTTATGTATATAATCTGTTTCATGCCATTCTAACCCTGTAATGTTAGACTCATACTTTTCGACGTTATTATCCTCATTTTGCCTTAGACTCCAAAATTGTCTTTCCATATACCCTAGATGGTTACAGGGAAATATTTTTCAAAGAAATTTTCTTTAAAATCCCTCTATTCTATGTTCGATACTTTTTCATCTTCCATTGTGTTTTGGATTAATTACTATCATTGATCTGCATCTCCTGTGAGGCGATAAACTTCCATGAAAACTTTTTCCCTTTCTCTACACCCCAAAGCATGAAATATTTTCTGTATGGAATTTATCCATTGCTTAGCTACTAGTGTATTTGTACCCCCATTGAATGTTGGTGGTTGTTTCCTCATGAAGAGGTCTATAATTGATCCTCTTCATTTTGGAAATGGGTTCTCCATATGGGTAAGGATATTATTCATAACCTAAGTGAGTTTTCCCAGTATGGTGATAAGATGATAAACACTAGTTTCATCACCACCTCCCCTCTAATTATCTTGAGTAGAAGGAAAATACATATATGTATTACATGTGTTGATACAGTTTTCATTCCTTATACTAGGCTCCATTTCTAAACAATGGCATGCACTAGATGAATTTATGAATCACAATACATAATTACAATCTTATAAAACATTTAACATAAATTGATCAATTTCTCGATATAATACATAATCATAAAAAGAAATTTCTTTGAGGAGAAATATACTCATAAATCCTTCATAATGGTTTGTTAATAAAATGTGAATTATCCTAAGAATATCCTTGGGAGTTTCATAACCAAGAGCACAACAAGGCCTGTTGTCATGTACCAGTATACCTCGAGTCAAGATCGAAACTCCTTATCAGAGTATTAAATCCTAGGTACATCTGTGCCAGAGTTGTCTCTATCTTCTTGTATCCAGATAGAGATGTATTTCTTGGAAAATACACAAAATATCTATATTACCAAAATTCTAGGAAGTTCTTTTATACCATTCCTCAAAGTCTTTCTTAGGGTAATGTTCTCTAATCAGAGTTTATCTAAATCTAGTTTCCAAGGTTTGTACTAAACTTCCTTTGATACCAACTATAATTCCTCAACCCTAGTTACCCAAATTCGGTGTATTATTACATAATAATGGCATTATACAATGAATCTTGTCCCAAAAGACCAATCAGTTTAGTATCCTTGGAAGTACTAGATACATTTATAAGTTTTTCATTATATCATGAAATAAAAACATCAAAAAAAAATTTTTCCCTATTTTTCACACTTATATCCTTATCCTATCCCTGTAGGTCAACCATAAAATATTTATTCACATCCTGGAAAAAATAAAATATAGAAAGGGGTGATCTCAAATGCTCAGTAAGGATAACAATATATTTGAAAATTTCATAAATATGCATAAACATTTAAGGCAATGAATAAGACTAAAACAGAAGCCTTTTAAACATAAACATCAACATGATATTGAAAAAATAAAATCAAATAATTCCATTTACTTATTCATATGGATATTTTACTTTTTGAATAATCACCTAAAATATCAATAGCCACTTTCATAATGATGGAATTCATAATTCCTGACTTCCTAACCACACAATCAAAGCCTTTTTCCAAGATACTTGTTTGTCTAATGAGACATACTGATGCATCGAGGAGATATAGTGGGATCCACCTATCACTTACTAAGTCCAATGCATTCCTTATATGAAAAGGTTTAGACATAACATAAAAATTCATTTTTAAACTAGTATACGAAATGTCAATACTTTATCCATAAACCATGAATGGTGTAAAAATAACACATCCATTTTCAAACATATCACAAATAATTCAATATAATCTCAAATATTTGTATCATAATAATTCAAATTCAAACAAGTTAAAAATCAATCAAAAGATGTTGACATAGATGAAATGAAAACTATTTGAAACCAATACATTTTTTCTATTTTGGAAATAATTTAAAAGCCACATAATTCTCAAAGAAAAAATTTATTTTGAAAATATTTTGAAAATATTGTATAGGAAGCTTCGACGATGATATAATGGTGGAAAATAGCCACACTCTCTGTATAAGTTAAAGAAATTCATTCTTACCATAATTTTGTTGGAAAGGTCATAAAGTATCTCATTTGGAAAATCAGGGAATGATTCCTTTCAAACCATTTTATAAAAAATTAAAAAAGTGAATAAATGAATTAATCCCATAGTATATTAAATAGTAAAAATGTTTTGAGATGCATTTTTAAGAATCATGGATGTGGATGATAAAGAGGTCCCAGTAGATACTTACGTAAAAATAACCTCGGATAAAAAATAGATTGTGAAATTAACCCTTATCTTGTACTTTTCCTTGGTCGAGGTTATGTTAATCTTTAGTATAATATTTAAAATATTTTTATTAAATTATATAATAACTACATACATAAATATGATATCATATATGATCCTCTAATATTGCTTTGTTAATAATATTTTAGTAGTATCATCGTTTCGGGTGTTAAATGATCTGTTTTCCTTTATATGCTCATTTACATAAACCATATTTCTTATGGATAGAATGTATTTTATTCATATCCATAATGATATTATGTTCTGAAACATTATTTTTAATCATAAAATTAATGAAATTCTTGAATGATTATGATGGGGAATGAATCTTATCACGTTCGTGGAGACAGTAATATGTAAGTTCGCACGAGAGACAATATCATTATATTGATGGTAAAATCATATGTAATTGGATGGTATATCATATATAAAGAATCATTAACATGTTAAAATTATTATTTAAAGATGTTATGCTCATTATTATACCCATCCAAATAATGAAGTGTTTGAATAACAAACTACTCCACAACATGGAGACGGTAAGCCGTATGTACGCACGTATGGTGACTTTGTCATTTATAGGATGGATATAATAATGGATATGGTTGTACCAAATTAACAATAACATCACAGTGTGTAGAAGGTACAAGATTTATTAATCTTTTATGGAAATAAAAATGAAATAGGAAGTGGGAGAAGAAAATAACTTCAAAAGGGTGGTGAAATTATTACCTCTTCTTCGGGTGTTTCTTTTGGAGTTGATCAAAAGGGCTCCATAGGTTGGCTTTCTGATCAAAGTAAGGACTCTAGGTTGAAGTTGTAATAATTTGGAGGATGTATGGGTAGGTTTTGGCTGAGAAAAATGGCTTTGGAGGTGTGAAATTAAGATAATGGTAAGTACCATTTTATAAGAGAGGTGGGAGTCACTTTAAGAAAATATTGAAATATAATTTTATTATAAAACTATTTTCCATTTCTAATGGCTCCAAAATGATTTATTTCGAGGATAAGGTGGGTATGGGTTTAAAATAGTTCAACCAATAGGTTTTAGATAGGATTAGGCCACCATATTAACCTTATCTTTTATATTTAACTCATAGTTAAATAGTTTCACATTTAACATGTCTCTTTGTATTTTTATATTATTTGGTTAATAAAGATACTATAACCAGCCAAGAGAACCACAAGTGGTTCATTACTTATATATATAACCTTATCTAAGTCCTCTGTATGAGCCTCTAATTTTTAGAAATATTATATCAAATAATAATTTAGTAATTTTTTTAAAACTCAATTATGTCAATTTTGACAATATTAAGTATTTGGTTTTTGTGAAAATCATAACATCATGATTAATTCAAAAAAAATTATTCAAAAAACCCTAACATATCATGTTAACCTAGTAAATTATCTGAATTCATAAAAAGTCTAAAATTAAATTTATTTTCATATTTATAATATCAAATAGTTTAATATTTCATTATTAAGGTAATTACTGCATCATCATTGTGTCGTAAATAAATTAAATTATTTAATGTAAAAAAATAATTAATAAAAAATAATTATGTAGGAAATATTTTTATCTTTCTAATTAATATTCATAGTCAAATTTATATTGTGTTTATCTCTATATTAAAAATGGTTTAGTTATTAAACATTGAATTTAACACTTTTAACTCTTCTTTAATTAAAATAATAACAAATATCCTAATCTTATCCAAGTGGACCAAAAAGATCATATTTTATTTATAAGGTTTTTTGGTCGAATTACACATATCCAATAGAATATTTACACATGTATGGGTAATTATAATATCATTTTTACCCTTAATCACCCTATTTATTTTAACCGTGGAAAATAAAAGTCAAAAGTTACTATTCAGCAAAAATTATTTTCATCCTATTGAACCAAATTTTACTTACCTATTTCAACAGTTTCTCTCATATTTTTTAAATTCAACTAAAAAAGTGGTAAATTTATGTTTTATGCATTTTTGTAAATGCTCCTAAAAGGTGGGTAAAAGACGGTAAAAGTTCAATAAAATTTTATATATCTAAACTTATTTTAAAATGACTTCAAGGAATTACATTGAACATATATAGGTATTATGTATCTATTTAGACCTAAAATAAATTAATATAATATAACTAATTATTTAAATAAAAATTCGGTTTTAAACAATAATTTAGTGTTTTCACTATTCATCAAAAGTTGAAAGTTTTCATAAAAATACCAGAAATTCACCTTAATCTAATTTTGATATTCCGAATCCAAAAATGAAGTCCATCTTGAAAATTAAAATTTATAAAATTTCCAAAGGTGGTTATTACAATTCATAGCGGCTCGTTTTATTGGTCGTGGTGTGTTAAAACTCCAAGTTGCAAACAATGCTAGCTACTACATTATTCAAAGGGAAACATATGGTGGATGCTTAGGGGGTTACAAGATCTCTATTCATTCTTCACGTCTCAACCATCCACTGGATTATAGCACAAATCACACATGATTACAAAAGGATCTGCTCCTTAAGGCATCTATCATATTTCAATCCGAACAAATTCCCATGAAGAAGTAACCGAATGAACTTCTATGTCATAAGTGTTCCAATGAAACAGACATCACATCAATCGAATTCCCGATTTGTAAGTTATGGGAATTTTAGTGTTGAGGGCCCAGTTGGATTTGGGTATGATCCAACCCGACCATACGTAAATTTTCTCTAAAACTTAGGTGGATTATTCCAAAAGGATCATCTCGTTCTGAGGATTCTAGTGCCGCATAAGTTTCATCAAACAAACAAATGGTTTGTGAGATACAACCTTTTAAAAGGAAATGGGCTGAAAAGGGTCTGAGTCCAGTCCGACCGACCTGGATCGACCAAGATTGGGATGACACCACCTGATTCAAGTATGACCCAGTCTGTCCTAAACTATATAAGCCGGCCTGAGTGGGCTGGAAAATGGCAGGCTCGGCCCGCTAGGCCACGTATCCGCCTGACCTACCTTGGATGGGCGCAGCCCGCTGGGCTGCAGGAGTCAACTCCCCTCCCTAACAAATTTTTTTTCCATTCACTTAGCAACAATGGATCCACATGGTGCCCCCCTCTATTAGTGGGACTTGTGGGGTGTAGTTCCACCCTCCTCTGCAGCTCAAAGTTGTTCCCTCCCACCGTGGCACGTAACGGTGCGCTGCTTACTGCCAACACAGCCGACCAAGGGCCGACCACCCCTACTATTTGTCGTGGCGCCATGAGATGCTACCTTACTCTATGTCTAGTGGAAGACGACTGCCCTTTCCTCCCACCACTGCTAGTCACCAGCGCCACCACACCTGCAAGGCTTCCGCGGGCCACCGTTTGAACACCAGTGGTCCATTTTCTCTACAAATTGTCCCCACGGGCCTCCCGAGATGCTACCGGCGCTGCGTGGCTCCAAAATTCATGTTGAATATCATTTCAAATTTCACCCATGAAGAACGTGACAAATCCAAAAGTGGTGGTGGTTTCAGGCCTTGTTCAGTTGGCCCTCTCCCTCCACGTTATCAATTAAATAAGGGTGTGATAATCAAATTGTGAAAAGATAAATTAAAACCCTGTTCATAAATTTCTACATTATCTACACGTAGTTTCATACAATTCGCGGATTAACTCATTTTTGGTTAATCCGTGTTTTTCATGATTTTTATGAATGACTTATTCAAACAAATTCACTTGAATTTAGAAAAAAAACCCTATATCAGAATTGTAGGAGATGTTGCGGTTGTGGGAGAAGAATCCACGTTCGTTGAACCCATCGGCATTCGTCGATTCTAGATCAACTTCCCCGACTATAACATCCAAGCCTCTGTTCTTCGTTGGAAGGGTCGATCATTGGTGCTTCATCAGAGTTCTCTGACAATATATCCACACCCTCTCTCTTTTCCAACATTTTTAAAATAAAACGGATGTGTTAAAAGATTAATCATGTTTTCAATTAATGGTTTATTAATTGGTGTAATTAATTAACCAAATTACTCTAGTGAGGGGTGGTTACATAATCAATGTGTAAACATGAATTTAATGTCCCACATTAAATGCCCAACCACCTCCATGTCCCCCATCACTGTCACTCATGAGGTGGTATAACTATAAAATAACATATTATGTTATTTTATTATTCATTCAAAAAGTCCATGAAACTAACTTTTTCTCTCAACCTACTGTGGTTGATGTTAAGCCTCCCTTAAATGAATCTCAATGATTCAAATTCAATGATGGTCTCAAATATCAATTCCAAGAACTAGTTCAAAATTTTTAAATTCTTGCTCACACGCTAACTGATAGTACCTTAAAAAAAGTTCAAAATTCCATTCTAGTAACACCAGTCCTCGGAATCATGTGTCATAAATTTTTGAAAACTCGTAATAATACCAAATAATTTAATTAAAATTTATTTGTAATTTCCAGGTCTTTACACCCCATACATTGATTCTAATATATCATGTATATTTTATAGCATCCTTAACATTAATCTTATGTTAATTTTATTTACATTATTATGAACCTTATTCATTTTTATTATTGATTTTATTTAATTTATTACCATGTAATATATAATTAGTTAATCAATTAAGTTCACATAATTGTTTTTGATAATATTAATCTCATATTTCAAACATGAAATATGTAAGTTGAATTTGATAAAAGGAGTCATTATTCATTCATCTATAAAATATTATTCATGAAATAAATATATTTAATATATAAATTATGTTTTTATAACTAAAAAAATATATGATTTTGAAAAATGAACTATGGTTTAATCATGGAGATGTTATGCTTTACATGTGCATGAGTAATGTCTCGATTTTTCATGTATCATAATTGAAATAAGGGGAGTTTTATTTTATCTACAAATAATTTTTATTATAGAATAAATATAAAATTAATAATTTTAAAAAGAATATTTATAGAATGTGTCGAGGGAAGTCAGGAATGGATTTTCTAAGATGTTATGTAATCCAAATTGTTCATGTAGTGTGGAGAGGAGAGGATTTGGGGTCAACTTTTATAAGTTAGGTAAGGGGGATTCATCAAATTTTATTAAGTGTTACATTATTATAAATTTATTTTCTAGTTGAATAGAATAAAAATTTATATTATTAGAATTTAACATTAGGATTTGTTGAAAAAATCTCATAGAATAAAAATTTTACAGGTATATATTATGTTTTCATACTTATATATTTATTTTCACCCTTGTCAACCATTTTAAAAATTACCACAATAACAATTCTTTTTACCATTTAGGGGTCGAGAAAGAAAAATTAAAAGGACTGTTGACCAATAAATGGATTATGTATTATATTTCCAACCACATATGAGTCATTTAAATAATGATATATGTTTCTATAATTTTAAATCATTAAATAAAATATTTTTTATTTTAAAGGACCATTAATGTAATTTGTGGATACACTTGAAATATTATAAGATAATATGTGTTTATCTAATGTCAAATGACCCAAAACATAAATTAATTTTAAGATATTGAGGTTATGGTTTCAATATAATCATCTAATAAAATTTTATAAGTTTAGATATAAGTTTAAGCATTATATTTTTCTTTAAGCCAATGGTTAACCAATTTTAAATTTAAGCATGGTAATGAGATTTTCAATATTAAAGAGTTATACTTTTACTTATTAGGATTAATCTGGATCATAAATGGAAAATGTATTTTATTTTAGACTATGTCTAATTTTAATTTTCTTCTTGATATTTTTTCATGATATTTGAATAACTTAATAAAATATATTTGTCATAAAAAACCAAATAATTTTTTGAACTATTGAAAACATATAAATTTGAGAACAACATCACAGAAATATATTATGAATATAAATTAATCAAAAATAGCTAATATATTTTATATATATAAAAGCTTAATCGAAAAAAATAAATAATACCAAAAAAAATATTTAATGTTTTTAAAATCAGTTCCTTCATCACTCAATTGTTTTTACAAGAACTATGTCACCGTTGCATAAGAAAGTAAGGTAATTACATCATCACTAAAAATATAAAATAAATTAACATCATAAAAATAAATAATTTAATCTTATTATAAACCTGTATATTCATAATATATATATAATCATATATATGAAGACAACTTATTTAATATATTATTTTAAATTTTATACCTTTACACAAGCATTTCATAAGAATCTATATAAGTCACTTGATAAACAACTCCAAAATTTGAAATTATAAATCATTATAATCAATAATAAATTATATTTATTAACCATGTTGTTCAATGACTTATCCCTTCTTAGATATCATCTTTACAAAATAAAATTTGACTTTTCCAATGCAGTTCATGCACTATGTCAAAACTAAAAATGATTTCTATATTAATCATGAAGTATATTATAATGTTAGTTTATTTATTTTTAAAAATATTTTGGTTATAGTTTCATAAATTATTCATTTCATATATGTAAAAAAATCTATCATATTTATATCATGGAAGTATTATAAATGATTATATCTTTAATAAAATATCATTTTTTGTATTGTTTACCAAAAATCAAATTGTTCTGAAAAATAAAATTAATCCTTTGAGAAATTTTAAATTATAATAAAAAATTATTTAATTTTCATAAAATTAAATTCTATTAAGTTATAGAATATAATTTTTGATATTAATGTGAGAAAAATAATAAAATAATAGTTTTTAGACAAATATGTTTTGACTTACAAAAATGTACTTACACCAGAAATAAAGTTTAAAGATTATTCAAATTTAAATAATTATATTTTTTTAATAAAAGGAGGATTATATCTATTGAGTGTGAAATTAGAGGAATATAATGAGTTTTTAATCAAAATAAATTAAACTTATACAAAAAATAATTATTTTTCACTATTTAATGATAAATTAGTCTTTTAGAAAAATACCAAAATTTCACGATATGATTATTTTGATATGTTTATTTCAAAAATGTTTACATTTTTATCCAATAAAATTTTAAATTTTATAAAAATTAATTATAATATTTTCTCAGAAAAATGAATAAAAATCATTTTTGATGGAAATGTATTTTTTGAAACATAAAATAACGTAAATAAAATTGAGTACTTATTTACTAATAATTAAAAATTAAAAAAAATTATGTTTTATTATTATATATATATAAATCATAATGTGTTTATTTCTATTAATTCCCTCCAAATCAATGAATATGTTATAACTATCATACATAAATAATAAAATTTCTTGGTTCATAAAATATTGGTGTTCCATGATTTATACACTACCAAATATAACCATATTTTTAAAATATTAGTGTGTTACATTATCCCTCTATTTAATAAATTTAGTTTCCATAATTTGAACGTGGGATCGTTATTCATGTGTTTAATATTTTGAAATACCTTTTTTGAATACCAACATCATATAATGGGTTAATAAATCATACATTTATGAATTTGAACAGAGAAATAAGAGGGTCACATGGAAAAAACATACTAGGATTCAATATAGAAGGACAATAGAGCAACATAAAAAAATAGAAATATAGTAAAATGAAACGTCCATGTCTTATGGAGACTGATATAGAACAGTGATCATAAGAATGCGAATGATCATGATAATTTTAATGACTATAGATCAAAAAAATATTGAGGTGTAAAAAAGATCATCGATTTATAAAAAATGATTGTAATTGGATAATGCTTTTAAAAAATCATCTTCCTAGATTTGAGGAATAAATTTACCATTACGAATAACAACATGTGGAAATATACATACATTAAAAGTATAATTTCGTCCATTAATCAAATTCTATCACAATGTTATTATTTTATCTATAAGAAGGGTATTCAAGATGAATTTTTCATGTATGATGAAGTAAAATAATCTTTTAGTGGATCATATAAACCATAAAATAGTAACATGCTACTCCTTCAATCATTAATGAACCCAACATTTTAATGGTTACCATATTGTTTTATATTATCCAAAATGATTGAACCTTCAAATGAAGAAATTATATGTCAATATCCAAACTTAAAAATTAATAAAAAAAATCATTACATAAATAACTATTTTGAAAATTATTCATAATATTCAGGACCTAGATATAAACCCAAAAATAATATTTATTTTATCGTATATTCTTCCATGATTATGATAGCATTTTTCTCTAAATTTCATACAAAACTCATAAATTGTCATTCCAAAATGTGTATTCCTTAATCATATAATCTCCATGATATTATAATTATTTATATAAATAACCAAAATCACAATAAATCCATATTAAAATAATATATGATTCGTAAAGACAATTCAATTCTCTCCCAAATAACTTAACTTCCTATATAATAATATTCTGATTTACTTAATCATAAAATTTTACACAAATTTATAGTGATCTTCTTTTAAAATAATATAAATTAGTTAATCACAACACCACTGTTACATCCCATGGTCATCTATATGATAAAACATATGATAAAAAAATATACATACAATTTATCATTCAAATCATTTTGGTAAAAATATTCCTCATTTACTTGGACATCAAATATTATTGTGGTATGAACTACATCATTTTGACCTTTCTATTATGTGGTCCTGCCCTACAAACTTTCTGATTAAGACATGATGTCATATGAACTGTGGGCTGTCCTTTTTTGAATTATATTTAAATAAATCCATAATAAATTTAAAAATGTATGTGATAATTATATTCATAATTAAAATTGATCCTATACGATTCCCAAATTGCAATAACCCCTTTATCCTAAAATTCCTCAATAACCTCAATATTAATGAATATTTTGAAATCAAAGGTTATATCATACCCCCAAAAATAAGTCTAAAAAAAATTCGGTAGAATTATTCTAAAATAATGGTTCATTTCAATCCTATGTGTAAAATATACATCAAAATAATGAAATTTCTCAAAAAATATCATTAATCACCTTTAAATCCCATCCTTAAAACCTCAAAAGGGGGTGTCTACATCTCTAAACACACGATCAAACTTCATATCATAAACCCATGATGGTACTAATACCACATAAGTTAAACTGACATGATAACATCATAATATCCTAAGTTATCTAATCCCCACTTAATAACAAATATAATTACTACTCCTTAAACATTATATAATCTAGTTTATGTAGTTTATAATTTAATTTTATACATTTCCAAAAATATTTTATGATTTGATTTTTTATGAATTTTTTTATTACTCTTACATAAAAATACATAAATTATAATGTATAAACATACACTATGTATCCATTCTTCCCAAAAATAATACTTTTAAAATGAAACCCATTTTATTTTCATGAAAAATATTCATTTTAATCAACATGATTTCTTCTTTTTTCATAGTCATCCATAAAACCTATAAAAACATTTAAAAACATATGGATAGATTAAAAATCATACTATAAGATATAAATGAATGAAATATGTTATTCATGTTAATTTACATGAAAACAAATTATTTTACCTTGAAAAAAATCTTATTTTAGAATATGAAATAAGAATTATTTACAAAAAAACACATTTTACTCAATGATATCCTTAAAATTGATAAAAATAAATTAGAAAACATTTTAATGAAAATTCATGCATTATATTAAGAAAAAATGATAGAAATAACTTGATCCTAGTTAAATTCATAAGAGAAACCTTTGTGGTTAACCCACTACTTTTTGTATATGAACTTAAAGAACATTTCCCAAAGCATTTGAGAGATATATATAAATGATCCATCATCTATGTTGTATAAATCCCACTGGTTGTATAGTATTTATCATTATTAGTCATAATATATGGTATACCATGATAACCCATTATCATATATGATAAAATAGAATTCCCTTTTTTCTATTTATAAATATAATAAAAATGTTCCGTGTAAAAAGATTCTATTTCAAAACAATTGAATGAAAGTTAAAATAGACAAAAAAAGACATATATAGTAAATTTGTATCCATATAAATATCTCTATAATATATGTATAATTAAAATAATATTGAATAATAATATTTAGAATATAAATCATTAAAAATATATAAAATTAGGTTTTACGTTAATGTATCTCTTACATAGAGTCTACATCATCACATACATTATTAATTATCAAAAACAATAATAATATAATATTTACTTAATTTCTTATGATCCTTTCTCATATTTTCTATTCCAGTCATTTATTTATTACCATTCCATATTTAATTACTTAATTAATTATGTTCAGATCAACTATTTTGATTATATTTTCCTAATATGTCGAAAATAAAATTGGTAAGGTGACTATGGTAAAAGGGGTCATTATTCCATCATATTTGGAACAATTATCATGAAATAATAATAATTTTTAAATATGAATTATAATTTTAAAACTATCCATGAATTAGGGTTATGAAAAATGAACCCTATTAAAATAATGTAGATGATAATTCATGCGTACTAATGAGTATCTTTTCCACTTTTCAATATTTATAATGGAATAAAGGTAATTATTATTTTATATTTAAATAATTATTTTTACATAATAAATATAATATTATCTCTTTAAATAAATAACTATATATATATGATCCACATAATGTGGTGATAAAGAAAAAATAACCTCAATTTATAAAGGTGATCGTTCACACATACTCATGAATGATATTATCAACTATCAAATGAAAAATTAAATATATTATATGATATATTAAATTTCATTAATTTAAATAATATGATAAATATTATATATATACAACAAATCTATAATTATATATTTACATGAGTGGTAGTGATTGAAAATAATTACATTAGTTGATGAGGCAGTAGTTCGCCATTTAGAATAATGATTAATTTATTTCCCACATGATAGAAGAATGAGATAGTAATAGGTTATTGCATTAAAATAACAATATATCAATATCTGGAAGATATAATTTTTCTTATTACAAAATTTTTGGATATGATTTGAATGTGGTTGATGAAGAAAAAACATTCAGTCAAAACCTATACATCTTCATCACACAACCACTTTTTATTTACACCATAAGCACCATAAGGTTTAAATTATATACAAAATTAATCCACTAAAACATGGGTAATGATTTTTAAAAAGGGTTTCATGTAGGTCATGCCAGAAAATAATGTCTTTTACAGTGTGGATAGAAGATGAGAGGGGGTTCCCTTGTATAACCGAGAGAAACGGAATTCATGGAATTATTTTGATTCTTAAATTTATATAAATTAATTTTCATGTTAAAAAGGATCAAAATTATTATAATTACAATATATTTTTAGGATTTATTAAAATACAATTATCTAACATTCTTTACATGTAAATATTATTTTTTCACCATTATCTCTTTGTTTAACCGCATATTAACCCTTTTTGACAATTACCACGATGATAATGTTTTATATACTTTATGGATCAAGAGAGTTACTATAAAAGGAAATGTGAAACATAAATGTAAAATTTATTATATTGAAAATAATATATCATTTAATTTTATGTATATAATATTTTTATGAATATTAAATCATTTAAAAATTATCATTTATTATAAAATATCATTATTTACATTTTTGTAAATACATGAAATATTATAAAATAATATGAGTCTATATCATGTAAAATAGTTCCAAGATGACATAAAAATGGTGCATAAACCATATATTTTGGAATAACCCCTCAGAAAACAAATTTTATCCTTAACCATGGTAATGTCATTTCAATATTAATGAGTAATAATTTCAGTTATAATATGAAAATTGGTTCATAAAAATGAAATATATTATATTTTAGATGATTTATAATTATAATTGACCACTTAATATATTTTTATTATTTTTAACTAATTTAGAAATTTGTATTAAACATAAAATACCATTACTATCATTTCTGAACCATCCATATGATTTAAATTTTAAAATAACAAGAACACAATATATTTAGAATATAAACCTTTAAGATATATAAAATATGATATATTTATAATAAAATTCACGGTACATTGTAACTCACCAAATAATAATTTCTATTTTGAGTTTTTATTAATAAATACTAGATATGTTCTACTTCTTTCACAAGCATAGTTTAAGAATTTTGTAAAATATTATGGTAATTATATAATCACTAAAAATTGAAAATAAATAACCATCATAAAAAATAAATCAGTTAAATTTGAGATAAAATTTTATATTATTTATATATTTATATTTACACATATTTATTTTTTTAAAACTTATTTAGTATGTTATTTAGACTTTTCTATCATTATACTAGATTTTAATAATCATTTGGGCAAGTCACTATTTATATAACTCAAAATGTATAATATATGCATAAAATAATGATTAATAAACTATATTTATTAACGAAGTTTATAAAAGTCTTTTCCTTCCAAAAATATTTTCATTAGGATACCAAATTTGAATTTTCCAATGTTCTGCAATCAGTATATCAAAATAAAATATTATTTTCATATTTATCCTGAAATAAATTTCGATTTATATGTTTTGAAATAATGTTTTATAATATATTTGTAATATTATTATATATGATTTGTTAAAAATGTTTAATAAATAATTATATCATATTTATGTCTTGGGGATATTATAATAGATACCTTATTTCCTAAAAACTGTATTTTATTACAATTCACGAAAAAATAAAAATTATTTAGAAAAATTCAAAAAATTCAACTATAGAAAATTTGAAATTATGAATAAAAAGATAATTAAATTTCATAAATTTCAAATCATATAATTTTAAAAATAAAATTTTAAAATAAATTCCTAAAACCTAATGAAAAATAGTTAATAGAAAAATATATTTATAAGACCAAGAGTGAACTTATATGAAACACCCAGAATACAGATAAATCATTCATGAATAATTATATTATTTATATATAAATTAATATTATCTTATTTTACCATTAAATTAATATAATAATGGGGTTTTTAATGAAAATAAATGAAAATTTGATAAAACTATGTATTTTTCAATATTTAATAAAAATTATCTTTTCTGAAAAATAAAAAAAATTCTACTACATGATTATTTTGATATACTAATTTAAAAACTAATAATTTTTTTCTAAAATATTGTTTCTAAAAGTTCCAATAAATTATAACATTTTCTCATAAAAACATTAAAAATCATTTTTTGGGAAGCATATTTTTGAAGCATAAAATGACTTATAAAAATTGAGTAGTTCTTTCCTATGAATTAATCAATAAATTTATATTGATTATTAATTTTATATATATTTCAAAATTTGGTTATTCTATTCATATTTTCAAAATCAATGGATAGGTTACTATTGTCATATTTAAATAATAATTTTCTATGGTTCATTTAAGATCTTTGTTTAATGTCATATACGCTATTGAACAATGTATAATTTTTAAAATCTCATATTTTTATAAGATTGTTTAGAACTGTAAAATTTTATGGAAATATCTTACTATCATGTGTCTAATTTTTTTTCACTAGAACCTTTACATATTCTTCTTGATAAAAAAATTCATCACACCCTTATTGGTTCATTTTTAGTGTGGAAAAAGGATGAGCTCCATAGTTATAAACATTTCAAAATTTATGCTGATCAAACATGTGAGCTCCTCCCCTAATGTTTTCCTAATGACTTTAAATATGATTCTATCAATACATAAGAAAAATTGGATATTATTTTACATGGTCGATTTAATTTAATGATTTTGATCAACTCATCCTCTTATTAATTTCATCTATTAGGAATGTATCATTATAGACATATAGGTTTTGAGGTGCATATTTCAAACTATAAAGGGCATTTTTAGCGTACACAACTTTCATTCATTATCTCTAAATAGAATACCCACTAGTTTTATAATTTTTAAATTTTTATTGGAGAATCCTATTTAAAAAATCTATCTTCAAATCCATATAGTAGATTATGAACACTGTTAAAAAATACAAAAAAATATTATCAACTCTTATGTTTCCACTAGTGAAAATTTTTATTCAACAAATCTACTTTAAATAACATATATTACTTTCACACCAATTGTTCTATGTTTTAGATCCCCTTCCCATTATCATCATGTATATTTATAATAAACCCATTTTTTTACAAAGATATTCTGATCTGTTAGACTATCCCAAATCTCCCTTGTTTTATTTTTCTCAATTTGATCTAACTATTGATTTCTGGCCTTGGCCAATGACTCATACATCATTTCATATTCAAATGTAGATAGTTATATATTACGAAATATTATTTATTTTCTATATTTTTCATACTCTTAGTTTTTATGTGTATATTTATATCACTCATGATGATGGAATCATCGACCGCAACTCATATTCGTTATATAGAGTCACTAGATGAATCCTTTAAAAAAATATTCATCTATAGATTTAAACTCTCTATAATATTAAAATTTTTTAACATGAACCCCACCCCTAATATTTTTATAGTTTTTATTATTCTTCTCTCCAAAATTATTTCCATTAGAGCATCATTCAAATTGATCTCCGTGATTTATAGTTTCTTCTTTAAAACCTGTTTGGTTATGTTGAACCCACATACTCTTTTTCTCTATTCTAAACTTTCCGTGTGAATATTTATGAAATACTCATATCCATCACATAAATAAAATAATTAAATGGTAGTTTACCATTAAATAATAATTTTAATCCCTTGAATATTTTAGAAATTAGTTAGAGATATTCATCAATAAGATCTTTATCACCATCTCTTAGTTCATCTTACTCAATATTCTTGATGGATTTGATATCCATATCATTAAATGATTAATAATGTGTTATTTTTTGTTTCAAACACATGTCATAAACCTCAATATTATTATCTGGGTTTCCAAGAGACATTTTTTATTAGATATATTTATTTATGATCTAACAATATGGAATTTTATAAGGGTAATAATCATTTGAAAATATTTTTCAAAATATCATAATATTTTATCTTACCACCGATCCCATATATTTCTCCGACAACTTCAATAATATTACAAAATAACACATCAATATTAACATTTTTCCACATCATCATGTCCCCAAAAAATTTTGTGTAGAGCTTGTGATTTAGAGAATATGTGATTAAATTTTATTTAAGAATGTCACTATTTTATTAATAATACATGGTTTAATTACATTAAAATATTAATATTATTTGAGGAAAAATGTGGAACTATATTTTGAAGAATATATAATTTAATTTTTTATTTACTAAAAATTATATTATATTTTGGTGTATATATTATGAGGGAATATACATTTTTGGTATGTGAAATTATTGGTGATTAATGTGGTTTAGAGATATATGTTATTTTGATCTCATAATAATATGTGATGAAATCATTCTTATTTTTGGGTTTAAAATTTTGATAGACATATTTTTTATGATATTTAAAAACAGTTTTTTTAAATTTATTATTTTTTAACGTTGAGTGTTATTTCCATAGATTTGGAGATTAATGTAGTTTATATTCATATTATATGTTGTATTACCTTGTTCTAACCATTTTGTGCTTGGTTAATGTCCAAATAAATGAGGAATAACTTTTTATCCTTTAATTTATCTTATAATTCATTAGAAGTTTATTTTAGTGCTTCCGTGATGAAAAATTCTAATTTAATAATCATTTATTTGAGTGAGATATGTGATAGAAGTGTAAACATCTCGAAGGAAAATCAAAGGATAAAATATTTCTTATGGAATATAGATAAATTATTTAAGAATATTTTCTCACATTTATTATCTAAATAGTAAAATAATTCCTCAACTCAAGAAATAATAAGATATATCTATGGATTTTCATCCCTTAACTATTAATGTATAATTTTATAAAATTGTTCAAATGTTCGAGTCTCATAATGATAAATACATTTTTTATGAAACGTCTAAGAAATGATATGTTTTATTGTAATAATAAATAAATTAAACTATTTATTAGAAATAAATATTATTTATGTGGATTAAAACATAATTATTTCCACTTATGTATATTTGATTTTACTCTAAGGAATTATTTTTTAAAATGTTTAAACACATTGTCTCTAAAATGAGTTAAAATTACGAGGATAAAATTCATTTAATGGGGGTAGATTGTAACACCCTATGATTTTAGATTTAATATTCAATTATAAGATTTGTTTTGGTAGCTTATGATTCACATAAAACCAAACTATAATAGGGTGTGATGTTTTTATTTTGATAAAATGTAAATCCTATAGATAAATATTAATACATTATGAGGGTACTATAATAATAATTAGTAAGAAAAATAAAAATAGAATAAATGATTTATATATATATATACACAATGGAATATTTATCCCTATGGTCCACCATAAAGTTAACATTCATGATGAAAACTCACTAGTGCAAAAAACATTTACCACGTCGGTGTTTTTTATGTCAGTTATATATAACCAACGTGCAATGTAGAAAAAATTAGTTGATCACATTGGTTATTTTATAACCAACCTAATAAATCACTGAGAGACGATTTATAACATCAGTTATAAAATAACTGATTTCATAAATACCTATATGTTATTTATCGCATTGGTTATTCAATAACCGACATAAATGATCAAATATGGTGCTTATATTGTCGGTTATTTTATAACATGCGTGATAAATCAAATCTCGGTAATTTATCACGTCGGTTATAAAATAAATGACATGATAAAGGCTTTTTTACATCGATTATTAAATAACAGACATGAAAAACATAAAAAATTGTTTATCAGGTTGGTTATTAAATAAACAATGCGATAAAGCATTTAACTGATTTATTGCACCCCGTATTCTACGATTCTATTTTCTTCGATCGGGTGACTTGTGACTCATCTCTCTTGTGCGGAAAACCTAGAAAGGATTCATTGAAGTCGTTCCCTCCAACCTCATTTTTTCAACATCATTTATCATCTTTATTATCACAAGATCTATATGTTCGACTCACAATACTCAAGTAATCCACACATGCCTTAGTTTCATTTTTTTGTGAGGCCATAAATTTATGTTTTGAGATATATTTTTCTATCATTTTTCTTGCTATCATTGTAAGTGTCATAGTTTTTTTTATACCATTCAAATTTATTTTCTAGTAAAATAAACCATGAGAGTGATATCATGAATGTTCTATGATTTTTCTTGTTACCAATTGTGTTCTATCATGTGTGTTTGTGTGTACTTCCATGTCTGTGCAACCATGAAATAATTATCATGCTATTTAAACACTATAACCATACAATAAAGGAAGTTATTCAATACATTTTTAACCATAAATAATTTTATCATTCCTTTATTCTTAATTTTGGTAACATATTTCAAAAAAATTCATTTTATATTCAATATTTTATTTTTCCTTATATGATAAAACTATTTATTTATTGTTTTAATCAAAACATACTCTACCTTTCACCTTAAAAATAATCATAGTTGATCAAAAACCCCACCCCCTGGACACCCCCACCCTCTGGACACCCCTACCCTTGTGGACAACCGCCCACTCCCCTGAACATCCCCCACCCCTCGGACACCTCCCCACCCCATGGACACCCCCACCCCCTGGACAACCCCACCCCTAGACACCCCCACTCCCATGGTCAACCCCCTGGACAGCCCCCCACCACTGGACACCCCCTGGACCCCCTACCCCCTTGGACAACCACCTCACCCCATGGAAATCCCCCACCCCCTGGTACCCACCCCAATTCCTGAACACC
Organism: Viscum album; assembly: GCA_963277665.1. NCBI lineage: Eukaryota > Viridiplantae > Streptophyta > Magnoliopsida > Santalales > Viscaceae > Viscum > Viscum album. The sequence goes on along the minus strand of CAUJRU010000080.1, from coordinate 1,078,450 downwards.
CCTCACCCCCTTGGAAATCCCCCCCACCCCCATGGAAAACCCCCTAGACACCCCACCACCTATACACCCCCACCACATGGACACCCCCACCCCTTGGAAACCCCACCCCCTAGACACCCCCACCCCATGGACATCCCCCACCCGCTGGACCCCACCTCACCCCACGGACACCCCTCACCCCCTTGGATAGCCCCATCACCCCCTCGGAAAGCCCCCACCCTCTGTCCATCCCCACCCCCTAGAAAACCCCCAACCCTGGAGATCCCCCCACCCCACTACACACCCCACCCCCTAGACACCCCCACCCCCTAGGCATCCCAACACCTAAAATGCCCCCCTCCCATTGACACCACCACCCCCATGAATAGACCTCCCAACCACCATGGACAACACCCACCCCTGAACACCCCGACACTTAGACACCCCAAACCCCCTTGGCCAGCCCCTCACCCAAACGAACACCACCCACCCCCTTGGAAACCCCTTGGACACCCCACCCCCTTAGATAGCCCCACCCCTTGACACCCCCACCCCATGTACACCCCCACCCCTGGATAGCCCCCCCCACCCCTGGACACGCTACACCCCCTAGACAGCCCCCACCCCCTTGACTCCCCACCCCCTAGGCAGCCCCCACCCCCTGGACACCACCCCAACCCCTGGACACCACCCTCACCCCCTTGGATACCCCCTCACCTCGTGGACATCCTCCACCCCCTAGGAACCCCCACCCCTGGAAAGTCCCCAACCCCTGGACAACCCCTCTAGATAGTCCCCCACCCACTAGACACCCCCACTCCATAGACAGCCCCCACCCCATGGACACCCCCACCCCCTAGACAACCCCCACCCCCTGGAAACAGACATACCCATGGATATCCCCCTCACCCCCTAAACACCCCCACCCCTTGGACATCCCCCCACACCTGGACAACCCCCCGCCCCTTGGACAACCCCCACCTCTAGACACCCCCACCCCTAGACACCCCCACCCCCATGGACATCACCCCCAAAACTGTGGACACCCCACCCTCTGGACAGCCACCACATCCCCTGTACACCCGCACCCCCTTGGACAACCCTCAGGGACACCACCACCCCTGGACACCACCCCCACTGGACACCACCCCAAACCTTGACACCCCCACCACCGGACACCCCGACCCTAATGGAAAACCCCCACCCATGGAAGTCCCCCACCCCCATTGCAATAGATTATATACTAGATAGTGTATGGAAATGGTTCTTGAACCGTTGGTACACATATATCCCAATGGTTTATATAAAACCATTGGAATAGATTATATACTGGAAAGACTGTATACCAATTATTATTTAACCATTTATACATATATATATCCCAATGGTTTCTTTGAAACTATTGGCATATATTAACTTCAGACATTCTATACCAACAGTTCCTGTAGAACCCTTGGCATAGGTCTATTTCAACGACCATCATTCCTATGATGTGTGAAACCATTGGGATATTCTATCCTAATAGTTTCAGGGGATATCCCATTGGTTTCAAACCATTGGGATAGGTGTATTTTTTAGTAGTGAATTCAAACATATTTTAATATTTATACTTAATATTTCATGTTTACGTAAGGGTTAATTTCGTATCCAGTTACACCAAGATTTATTCTTTGTGTACCTTAAGAAAAAATGATCCAAGATGGATTTATATTATTGTATCATGATCCATATGATATTGATATGTAATCTAAAAATGATTTTCATATAAATATAAAACTATGATATCTGACCGTATTTTTATTTTAAAATTCATTCCATGCATATCTTTTTCAAATACGCATATATTAGTTTTATATTTCATAATTGTTTTACATTAAAATTATGATATTTTTCATATAAATATAAAATTGGGTTATCTTAACAAGATGTATAATTTTGATATTTATTAGAGTTAATAATGAGTCAAAGTTGGCTCATGACATATCAAATGAGTAATGAATATGGGGAAGGTGTGGATGCCTTTTTGGAATTTGTTAAACGAAATGTTCCAAGAAACGACATTTTTTCTATCCATACCTGAAATGTTTTAATATTAAGATGTTGAAAAGTAGAGAAATTAAAGATAATATAATTTTTCATGGTTTTAATCCAAGTTACAGCCCTTGGATTTGGATTAGTGAAACTAGATAGAATTTCAGATCTATTAATGATGATGATTTTCAATATGGTAACTTTGATGGAATTGAGGAAATAATTCATGACATTTCGACTAAAACAATTGAGACAAAACTGAAAATTGAGCATCTATATGGTGATGCTGAAAAACCATTATACCTTGGTTGTACAGATTTTACAGTTTTATTGTTAGTTTTATGATTGATTAAGCTGAAGGATAAACATGGATGGAGGGACATAAGTTTTACAGAGCTGCTAATTTTTTTGAAATATAGTCTACCTAAAGACAATGATATTCTTGATTACTATTATTAGGATAAGAAAATATTATGACTGTCAGGATTTGGATAAAAAAATATATTCCTACCTTAATGACTATATGATATATATTAAATAATATTAATTTCTGTTACAGTGTCATAAATGCGGGACATCATCGTATAAGATGAAAGAAAAATCACATGATGATGTAGAGATTATAGAGATCCCTAGCATGGTATTTTGGTATCTTCCTATAATTCATCATTTTAAACTATTATTTTCTTATTCAAATGATGTAAAAAGGTTAATATGGAATGCTAATGATAAGATATGTGATGAAAAAATAGGTCATCTTGGCTAATTTTCGACAATTGAAGAAAACTGATGAGCATTATCCTAAATTTGGAAATGAAATAAGATATCTCAGACTTGGGTTGTTCACAGATGTAATGAATCCATACTGAACCCTCTGTATCACACATAGTACCAGGCCAGTTTTATTAGTAATTTACACCCTCTATCCTAATGTTTATATGAAGTGAAAATATCTCATGTTTAGTATAATGATCTCCGGTCCAAAGCAACCAGAAAAACGATATTGATGTTTTATTGTCATCATTGATTAATGATTTGAAACTTTTATGGGGGGATGGTATTAGGGTGTATTATTCTTACAAAATAGAATATTTTCAACTACATGCAATGCTTATGTTCACTATAAGTGACTTCCCAATGTATATAAATTTGTCTGGATATAGTGTTAGGGGGAATAAATCTTTTCCAATTTGAGAACAATATACTTCATATTGTCAATTGCATCATGGGAGGAAAACATTATACGAGGGTCATTGAATGTTTTTTTCTATGGTTAAATCATATTAATGACTAAAAAATGCATTCAATGGCTCCAAAGAATTTGATATTACTCCAAAACCTTTGTCCCCTGATGTGTATTTTGAGAGGGTGAAAAAACTTGATTTGACATTGGGAAAGACACATAAATCTGGTAATGATATACATGTTTGGAAGAAAAGGTAAATATTTTTTGAGCTACCATATTAGAGATATCATGAAGTGAAACATAATATTGATGTCATGCACACTGAGAAGAATATCTGTGACAATTTGATTGGAACATTTCTAGATATAAAAGGAAAAATGAAATATGGGTTGAATGGAAGATTAGACATACAATAAATGGAAATAAATTTTGAGTTATATCCCACTCTTAGTGGCAGATGAACATTTCTTCCCCCAATTTGTCTTACATTATCCAAGAGGGAGAAAATTTTCTTTTTCCAGTGTCTTCATGTTAAAAAAGTACCTCAAGGTTATTATTCAAATCTAAAAAAGTTATCTTTGAAGGATTTGAATTTGTTAGGTATGAAATCTCATGATTTTCAAGACATTATGCAATAAATTATACCAGTTTCATTGTGTGGAATATTTCCCATCTGTGTTAGAAAGACTATAATAAAGGTGTGTTATTTTTTCAATTCAATTTGTAAAAAGGTGATTGTTGTGATTGATTTGAACATTTTGGAAAAGGATGAAATTTCTATACTTTTTGAATTGAAAATATATTTTCCTCCATCTTTTTTTGATATAATAGTGCATTTAATTCTTCATCTGGTTCATGAAATAATGCTATGTGGACATATATATCTTCATTGAATGTATCCTTTTTAAAGGTATATGACAATATTAATGGGGTATGTTAAGAATACATATCGAACTAAAGCCTCCATTATTGAAAATTATATTTTAGAGGTGGTTGTGGATTTCTTTACGAGCTACTTGGCTGTGGTGGAGCACATAAGTTTTCCTCCATCTCCCCATGAATGAGTTAATAATGTGGGAAAGTGGACTCATGGATTGAAAATCAAATTGTTTTCAACTGAACAAATGAAGAAGGTAGAATTATACATCTTGAATAACATATCTAATGATCAGCTGTATATCACATTAAATATTAATGTGTTGGAACAATGTCATCTAATGAAGAATGAAATGTGGATTTTGAATGAGCACAACAAAACAATTTTTCTATGGTATAAAAAGGACTTGCTTGTAAGATCACATGTATCAAAAAAAATTAGATGGTTAGTGGCTGGTACAAGTTTAAATGTGATAACATAGTCCAGGTATGAAATTAATGGATATAGATTTCATATGAAAGCTCAAGACAATAGAAGTTCTATTTATAATAGTGGTTTATTTGTGTTTTCAAAAGCAATGCATTTTTCATGTTCTAAAGAAAAAACCCAATTTCTGTATCATGTGCATATTATCGAGTCATTGAATAAATATCGGAGGATTATTACATTAAAATTAAACTTTCTATTTTTAAATACAAAAGACTTATTGGTAACAACAGTGTTAGAAGTGTTGAATTTGGAAAGACACTTGTTAATCTGAATAGATTAGAAGACACATTAGATACTTTTATATTAGAAACTCATGAAAAAAATTTCTATGTTGTTAATCAATCAGATGTTTAGTGTTCTATTGTTTTACAAGGGGAAAAAATATGTTTACACAGAAAAACATGAAGAAGATGCTGATTTATGTGAGATCCATACTTCCATGGAATGATTAGAAGAAAAAAATGATGAGCATGTTGAAGACATGGTTTGTTCCATAAGGAACGATCATGACAAATGAATTTGGAAAAAAACCTTTTGTGCATTCCTAATATTTCAAGAACCATATATTTACTTCTTGTTTACATTTATTAATTTCATAAAATGTTAGATATTTTATTTTTATTCCTTATTAAATCATGTATTAAAACAAATAAGATGAAATGTTTGTTTATTTTAATTTTTTTAGTTTAGTTTATCATGTTTACCATTATGTAACTTATATATCTATTTATTGAGTTAAATGAAAATTACTTTACCATGTTTACCATGTTCAATATATTTTACCGTAGATTACCTTTACATAACTTATATATTTATTTATTTTGTTTAATGTAAATTATACTACCATTTTTACCATGTTTACCATCTTTACCATTGTTTAACATGATTACCTTATTTACCAAGTTTACTATTACATAACTTAGTTCAATTTTTTTTGTTTACATTAGTATTATAATATTTTAATTTTTATATTTCTGATATAATGTTATCATTTTTGTTTTTGTAGGATAATGGAAGATCAATTAGTTATTCAACCTCATGATTCTGGAGATGAAAATCATGATCATACCTTTGGAGAGGAAAAATACCATGCTCCTCTTGATGTTCCCCAATAGTCCTCATGTGCTACCATAATGACAAAGAAGATTTCACTATTTGGTAAATGTGGTTGTACATGTTTACCAAAATTATCATTTACCTGTAATCCAGACAAAATAATACTTTTTGAGTTTGATGAGAATGATATTCCTAGAGGTCCAAATGATAAAGATTTTAAGAGTTATGTATGAATACTTGGTAAAAGAAAAGTATGTATGTTTTATAATGATTAGAGATGTGTGGAAAAATCGATAATATCTCTGTTATGGGAGAAAATTTAGCTATGTACTTTTGTTATTGTTTGACTAATCTAAAAATGTTTAGATTATAATATTTTTTTCATCTTCTTTATCTGATGACATTTGATATTCCTGACACTGGAGGAGTAAGAATGATAAAACATATGATCAAAAAATATACATACAATTTATCATTCAAATCATTTCGGTAAAAATATTCCTCATTTAGTTGGACATCAAATATTATTGGGGTATGAACTACATCATTTTAACCTTTATATAATGTGGTCCTGCCCTACAACCTTTCTGATTAAGACATGATGTCATATGAACTGTGGGCTGTCCTTTTTTAAATTATATTTAAATAAATCCATAATAAATATAAAAATGTATGTGATAATTATATTCATAATTAAAATTGATCCTATACGATTCCCAAAATATAATAACCCTTTTATCCTAAAATTCCTCAATAACCTGAATATTAATGAATATTTTGAAATCAAAGGTTATATCATACCCCCAAAAAAAGTCTAAAAAAATTCGGTAGAATTATTCTAAAATAATGCTTCATTTCAATCCTAAGTGTAAAATATACATCAAAATAATAAAATTTCTCAAAAAATATCATTAATCACCTTTAAATCCCATCCTTAAAACCTCAAAAGGGGGTGTCTACATCTTTAAACTTACTATCAAACTTCATATCATAAACCCATGATGGTACTAATACCACATAAGTTAAACTGACATGATAACATCATAATATCCTAAGTTATCTAATCCCCACTTAATAACAACTATAATTACTACTCCTTAAACATTATATATTCTAGTTTATGTAGATTATAATTTAATTTTATACATTTCCAAAAATATTTTATGATTTGATTTTTTAAGAATTTTGTTATTACTCTTACATAAAAAAAACATAAATTATAAAGTATAAACATACACTATGTATCCATTCTTCCCAAAAATAATACTTTTAAAATGAAACCCATTTTATTTTCATGAAAAATATTCATTATAATCAACATGATTTCTTCTTTTTTCATAGTCATCCATAAAACCTATAAAAACATTTAAAAACATATGGATAGATTAAAAATAACACTATAAGATATAAATGAATGAAATATGTTATTCATGTTAATTTACATGAAAACCAATTATTTTACCTTGAACAAAATCTTATTTAGAATATGAAATAAGCATTATCTACAAAAAAACACATTTTACTCAATGATATACTTAAAACTGATAAAAATAAAATAGAAAACATTTTAATGTAAATTCTTGCATTATATTAAGAAAAAATGATAGAAATAACTTGATCCTAGTTAAATTCATAAGAGAAACCTTTGCGGTTAACCCACTACTTTTTGTATATGAACTTAAGGAACACTTCCCAATGCATTTGAGAGATATATATAGATGATCCGTCATCTATGTTGTATAAATCCCACTGGTTGTATAATATTTATCATTATTAGTCATAATATATGGTATACCATGATAACCCATTATCATATATGTTAAAATAGAATTCCCTTTTTTCTATTTATAAATATAATAAAAATGTTCCATGTAAAAAGATTCTATTTCAAAACCATTGAATGAAAGTTAAAATAGACAAAAAAAGACCTATATAGTAAATTTGTATCTATATAAATATCTCTATAATATATGTATAATTAAAATAATATTGAATAATAATATTTAGAATATAAATCATTAAAAATATATAAAATTAGGTTTAATGTTAATGTATCTCATACATAGAGTCTGCATCATCACATAAATTATTAATTATCAAAAACAATAATAATATAATATTTTCTTAATTTATTATGATCCTTTTTCATATTTTCTATTCCAGTTCATTTATCTATTACCATTCCATATTTAATTAATTAATTAATTATGTTCAGATCAACTATTTTGATGATATTTTCCTAATATGTCGAAAATAAAATTGGTAAGGTGACTATGGTAAAAGGCGTCATTATTCCATCATATTTGGAATAATTTTCATGAAATAATAATAATTTTTAAATATGAATTATAATTTTAAAACTATCCATGAATTAGGGTTATGTAAAATGAACCCTATTAAAATAATGTAGATGATAATTCATTGTACTAATGAGTATCTTTTCCACTTTTCAATATTTATAATGGAATAAAGGTAATTATTATTTTATATTTGAATAATTATTTTTACATAATAAATATAATATTATCTCTTTAAATAAATAACTATATATATATGATCCACATAATGTGGTGATAAAGAAAAAATCACCTCAATTTATAATGGTGATCGTTCACACATACTCATGAATGATATTATCAATTATCAAATGAAAAAATAAATATATTATATAATATATTAAATTTCATTAATTTAAACAATATTATAAATATTATATATATACAATAAATCTATAATTATATATTTACATGATAGGTAGTGATTGAAAATAATTACATTAGTTGATGAGGCAGTAGTTCGCCATTTAGAATAATGATTAATTTATTTCCCACATGATAGAAGAATGAGATAGTAATAGGTTATTGCATTAAAATAACTATATATCAATATTTGAAAGATATAATTTTTGTTATTACAAAATTTTTGGATATGATATGAATGTGTTAGATGAAGAAAAAACATTCAGTCAAAACCTATACATCTTCATCACACAACCACTTTTTATTTTCACCATAAGCACCATAAGGTTCAAATTCTATACAAAATTAATCCTCTAAAACATGGGTAATGATTTTTAAAAAGGGTTTCATGTAGGTCATGCCTGAAAATAATGTCTTTTACAGTGTGGATAGAAGATGAGATGGGGTTCCCTTGTTTAACTGAGTGAAAGGGAATTCATGGAATTATTTTGATTATTAAATTTATATAAATTAATTTTCATGTTCAAATGGATCAAAATTCTTATAATTACAATATATTTTGAGGATTTATTAAAATACAATTATCTCACATTTTTTACTTGTAAATAATATTTTTTCACCATTATCTCTTTGTTTAACGGCATATTAACCCTTTTTGACAATTACCACGATGATAATGTTTTATATAATTTATGGATCAAGAGAGTTACTATAAAAGGAAACGAGAAACATAAATGGAAAATGTATTATATTGAAAATAATATATCATTTAATTTTATGTATATAATATTTTTATGAATATTAAATCATTTAAAAATTATCATTTATTATAAAATATCATTATTTACATTTTTGTAAATACATGAAATATTATAAAATAATATGAGTCTATATCATGTAAAATAGTTCCAAGATGACATAAAAATTGTGCATAAACCATATATTTTGGAATAACCCCTCAGAAAATTTTTTTTACCCTTAACCATGGTAATGTCATTTCAATATTAATGAGTAATAATTTCAGTTATAATAAGAAAATTGGTTCATAAAAATGAAATAGATTATATTTTAGATGATTTATAATTATAATTGACAACTTAATATATTTTTATTATTTTTAACTAATTTAGAAATATGTATTTAACATAAAATACCATTACTATCATTTCTGAACCATCCATATGATTTAAATTTTAAAATAACATGTACACGATATATTTAGAATATAAACCTTTATGATATATAAAATATGATATATTTATAATAAAATTCATGGTAAATTATAACTCACTAAATAATAATTTCTATTTTGAGTTTTTATTAATAAATACTAGATATGTTCTACTTCTTTCACAAGCATAGTTTATGAATTTTGTAAAATATTATGGTAATTATATAATCACTAAAAATTGAAAATAAATAACCATCATAAAAAATAAATCAGTTAAATTTGAGATAAAATTTTATATTATTTATATATTTATATTTAAACAAATTTATTTTTTTAAAACTTATTTAGTACGTTATTTAGACTTTTCTATCATTATAATAGATTTTAATAATCATTTGGACAAGTCACTAGTTATATAACGCAAAATGTTTAATATATGCATAAAATAATGATTAATAAAATATATTTATTAACGAAGTTTATAAAAGTCTTTTCCTTCCAAAAATATTTTCATTAGGATACCAAATTTGAATTTTCCAATGTTCTGCAATCGTTATATAAAAATAAAATATTATTTTCATATTTATCCTGAAATAAATTTCAATTTATATGTTTTCAAATAATGTTTTATAATATATTTATAATATTATTATATATGATTTGTTAAAAATGTTTAATAAATAATTATATCATATTTATGTCTTGGGGATATTATAATAGATACCTAATTTCCTAAAAACTGTATTTTATTACAATTCACGAAAAAATAAAACTTATTTAGAAAAATTCAAAAAAATTCAACTATAGAAAATTTGAAATTATGAATAAAAAGATTTTTAAATTTCAAAAATTGCAAATCCTATAATTGAAAAAATTAAATTTTAAAATAAATTCCTAAAACCTAATGAAAAATAGTTAATAGAAAAATATATTTATAAGACCATGAGTGAACTTATATGAAACACCCAGAATATAGATAAATCATTCATGAATAATTATATTATTTATATATAAATTAATATTATCTTATTTTACCATTAAATTAATATAATAATGGGGTTTTTTAATGAAAATAAATGAAAATTTGATAAAACTATGTATTTTTCAATATTTAATAAAAACTATCTTTTCTGAAAAATAAAAAAAAAATTCTACAAGATGATTATTTTGATATTCTAATTTAAAAAATAATAATTTTTTATAAAATATTGATTCTAAAAGTTCCAATAAATTATAACATTTTCTCATAAAAACATTAAAAATCCTTTTTTGGGAAGCATATTTTGGAAGCATAAAATGACTTATAAAAATTGAGTAGTTCTTTCCTATGAATTAATCAATAAAGTTATATTGATTATTAAATTTATATATATTTCAAAATTTAGTTATTCTATTCATATTTTCCAAATAAATGGATAGGTAACTATTATCATATTTAAATAATAATTTTCTATGGTTCATTTTAGATCTTTGTTTAATGTCATATACGCTATCGAACAATGTATAATTTTTAAAATCTCATGTTTTTATGAGATTGTTTAGAACTGTAAAATTTTATAGAAATATCTTACTATCACGTGTCTAATTTTTTTTCACTAGTACCTTTACTTATTCTTCTTGATAAAAAAATTCATCACACCCTTATTGGTTCATTTTTAGTGTGGAAAAAGGATGAGCTCCATAGTTATATACATTTCAAAATTTATGCAGATCAAACATGTGAACTCCTCCCCTAATGTTTTCCTAATGCATTTAAATATGATTCTATCAATACATAAGAAAAATTGGACATTCTATTACATGGTTGATTTAATTTAATGATTCTGATCAACTCATCCTCTTATTAATTTCATCTATTAGGAATGTATCATTATAGACATATAGGTTTTGAGGTGCATATTTCAAACTATAAAGGTCATTTTTAGCGTACACAACTTTCATTCATTATCTCTAAATAGAATACCCACCAGTTTTCTAATTTTAAATTTTTATTGGAGAATCCTATTTAAAAAATCTATCTTCAAATCCATATAGTAGATTATGAACACTATTAAAAAATACAAAAAAATATTATCAACTCTTGTGTTTCCACTAGTGAAAATTTTTATTCAACAAAACTACTTTAAATAACATATATTAATTTCACACCAATTTTTCTATGTTTTAGATCACCTTCCCATTATCATCATGTATATTTATAATAAACCCATTTTTTACAAAGATATTCTGATCTGTTAGACTATCCCAAATCTACTATGTTTTATTTTTCTCAATTTGATCTAACTATTGATTTCTGGACTTGGCCAATGACTCATACATCATTTCATATTCAAATGTAGATAGTTATATATTACGAAATATTATTTACTTTCTATATTTTTCATACTCTTAGTTTTTATGTGTGTATTTATATCACTGATGATGATGGTATCATTGATCGCAACTCATATTCGTTATATAGAGTCACTAGATGAATCCTTTAATAAAATATCCATATATAGATTTAAAATCTCTGTAATATTCAAATTTTTTAACATGAACACCACCCCTAATATTTTTCTAGTTTTTCTTATTCTTCTCTCCAAAATTATTTCCATTAGAGCGTCATTCAAATTGATCTCAGTGATTTGTAGTTTCTTCTTTAAAACCTATTTGGTTATGTTGAACCCACATACTCTTTTTCTCTATTCTAAACTTTCCATGTGAATATTTATGAAAGACTATTATCCATCACATAAATAAAATAATTAAATTGAAGTTTACCAGTAAATAATAATTTTAATCCCTTGAATATTTTAGAAATTAGTTAGAGATATTCATCAATAACATCTTTATCACCATCTTTTAGTTCATCTTACTCAATATTCTTGATGGATTTGATATCCATATCATTAGATGATTAATAATGTGTTATTTTTTGTTTCAAACACATGTCATAAACCTCAATATTACTATCTGGGTTTCCAAGATACATTTTTTATTAGATATATTTATTTATGATCTAACAATATGAAATTTTATAATGGTAATAATCATTTGAAAATATTTTTCAAAATATCATAATATTTTATCTTACCACTGATCCCATATATTTCTCCGACAACTTCAATAATACTAAAAAATAACACATCAATATTAACATTTTTCCACATCGTCATTACCCCAAAAATTTTTGTGTAGAGCTTGTGATTTAGAGAATATGTGATTAATATTTTTTTTCAGAATGTCACTATTTTATTAATAATACATGATTTAATTACATTAAAATATTAATATTATTTGAGGAAAAATGTGGAACTATATTTTGAAGAATATATAATTTAATTTTTTATTTACTGTAAATTATATTATATTTTGGTGAATATATTATGAGGGAATATACATTTTTGGTATGTGACATTATTTGTGATTAATATGGTTTAGAGATATATGTTATTTTGATCTCAAAATAATATGTGATAAAATCATTCTTATTTTAGGGTTTAAAATTTTGATAGACATTTTTTTGATGATATTTAAAAATAGTTTTTTTAATTTTATTATTTTTTAACATTGGGTGTTATTTCCCTAGATTTGGAGATTAATGTAGTTTATATTCATATTATATGTCGTATTACCTTCTTCTAACCATTTTTTGCTTGGTTAATGTCAAAAGAAATGAGTAATAACTTTTTATCCTTTAATTTATCTTATGATTCATTAGAAGTTTATTTTAGTGCTTCCGTGATGAAAAATTATTATTTAATAATCATTTATTTGAGTGAGATATGTGATAGAAGTGTAAACATCTCGAAGGAAAATCAAAGGATAAAATATTTCTTATGGAATATAGATAAATTAGTTAAGAATATTTTCTCACATTTATTATCTAAATAGTAAAAAAGTTCCCCAACTCAAGAAATAATAAGATATATCTATGGATTTTCATACCTTAACTATTAATGTATAATTTTATAAAATTGTTCAAATGTTCGAGTCTCATAATGATAAATACATTTTTTATGAAACATTTAAGAAATGATATGTTTTATTGTAATAATAAATAAATTAAACTATTTATTAGAAATAAATATTATCTATGTGGATTAAAACATAATTATTTCCACTTATGTATATTTTATTTTACTCTAAGGAATTATTTTTTGAAATGTTTAAACACATTGTCTCTAAAATGAGTAAAAATTACAAGGATAAAATTTATTTAATGGGGGTAGATTGTAACACCCTATGAATTTAGATTTAATATTCAATTAGAAAATTTGTTTTGGTAGCTTATGATTCACATAAAACCAAACTATAATAGGGTGTGATGTTTTTATTTTGATAAAATGTAAAACCTATAGATAAATATTAAAACATTATGAGGGTACTATAATAATCATTAGTAAGAAAAATAAAAATAGAATAAATGATATATATATATATATAAAATGGAATATTTATCCCTATGGTCCACCATAAAGATAACATTCATGATGAAAACTCACTAGTGCAAAAAACATTTACCACGTCGGTGTTTTTTATGTCTATTATATATAACCAACGTGCAATGTAGTAAAAATTAGTTTATCACATTGGTTATTTTATAACCTACCTAATAAATCACTGAGAGACAATTTAAAACATCAGTTATAAAATAACTGATTTCATAAATACCTATATGTTATTTATCGCATTGGTTATTCTATAACCGACATAAATGATCAAATATGGTGCTTATATTATCAGTTATTTTATAACATGCATGATAAATCAAATCTCGGTAATTTATCACGTCGGTTATAAAATAAATGACATGATAAAGGCTTTTTTACATCGATTATTAAATAATAGACATGACAAACATAAAAAATAGTTTATCAGGTTGGTTATTAAATAAACAATGTAATAAAGCATTTAACTGATTTATTGCACCCCGTATTCTGCCATTCAATTTTCTTCGATCGGGTGACTTGTGACTCATCTCTCTTGTGCGGAAAACCTAGAAAGGATTCTTTGAATTCGTTCCCTCTAACCTCATTTTTCCAACATCATTTATCATCTTTATTATCACAAGATCTATATGTTCGACTCACAATACTCAGGTAATCCACACATTCCTTAGTTTCATTTTTTTGTGATGCCATAAATTTATGTTTTGAGATATATTTTTCTATCATTTTTCTTGCTATCATGGTAAGTGTCATAGTTTATTTTATACCATTCAAATTTATTTTCTTGTAAAATAAACCATGATAGTGATATCATGAAAGTTCTATGATTTTTCTTATTACCAATTGTGTTCTATCATGTGTGTTTGTGTGTAATTCCATGTCTGTGCTACCATGAAATAATTATCATGCAATTTAAACACTATAACCATACAATAAATGAAGTTATTCAATACATTTTTAACCATAAATAATTGTATCATTCTTTAATTCTTAATTTTGGTAACATATTTCAAAAAAAATTCATTTTATATTCAATATTTTATTTTTCCTTATATGATAAAACTATTTATTTATTGTTTTAATCAAAACATACTCTACCTTTCACCTTAAAAATAAACATGGTTGATCACAAACCCCACCCCCTGGACACCCCCACCCTCTGGACACCCCTACCCATGTGGACAACCGCCCACTCCCCTGAACATCCCCCACCCTTCGGACACCTCCCCACCCCATGGACACCCCCACCCCCTGGACAACCCCACCCCTAGACAGCCCCACTCCCATGGTCAACCCCCTGGACAGCCCCCCACAACTGGACACCCCCTGGACCCCCTACCCCCTTGGACAACCACCTCACCCCATGGAAATCCCCCACCCCCTGGTACCCACCCCAATCCCTGAACACCCCTCACCCCCTTGGAAATCCCCCTCACCCCCATGGAAAATCCCCTAGACACCCCACCACCTATACACCCCCACCACATGGACACCCCCACCCCTTGGAAACCCCACCCCCTGGACACCCCCACCCCCTGGACATCCCCCACCCGCTGGACACCACCTCACCCCACGGACACCCCTCACCCCCTTGGATAGCCCCATCACCCCCTTGGAAATCCCCCACCCTCTGGACATCCCCACACCCTAGAAAACCCCCACCCCTGGAGATCCCCCCACCCCACTGCACACCCCACCCCCTAGACACCCCCACCCCCTGGACACTCTCCATCTCCTAGACAGACCCCACCCCCTAGACACCCCCACCCCCTGGGCATCCCAACACCTAAAATGCCCCCCTCCCATGGACACTGCCACCCCCATGAATAGACCTCCCAACCCCCATGGACAACACCCACCCCTGAACACCCCCACACTTAGACACCCCAAACCCCCTTGACCAGCCCCTCACCCAAAAGGGCACCACCCACCCCCTTGGAAACCCCTTGGACACCCAACCCCCTTAAATAGCCCTACCCCTAGACACCCCCACCCCATGTACACCCCCACCCATGGATAGCCCCCCCCCCACCCCTGGACACGCTACACCCCCTAGACAACCCCCACCCCTTGACTCCCCACCCCCTGGGCAGCCCCCACCCCCTGGACACCACCACTATCTAGACAACCCCCACACCCCTAGACAGCCCCCACCCCCTGGACACCACCCCAACCCCTGGACACCACCCTCACCCCCTTGGATACCCCCTCACCTTGTGGACATCCTCCACCCCCTGGGAACCCCCACCCCTGGAAAGCCCCCAACCCCAGGAAAACCCCTCCAGACAGTCCCCCACCCCCTAGACACCCCCACTCCCTAGACATCCCCCACCCCCTGGACACCCCCACCCCCTAGACAACCCCCACCCCCTGGAAACCCTCATACCCATGGATATCCCCCTCACCCCCTGGACACCCCCACCCCTTGGACATCCCCCCACACCTGGACAACCCACCGCCCCTTGGACAACCCCCACCCCTAGACACCCCCACCCATAGACACCCCCACCCCCATGGACATCACCACCAAAACTGTGGACACCCCACCATCCGGACAGCCACCACACCCCCTGTACACCCGCACCCCCTTGGGAAACCCTCCAGGACACCACCACCCCTGGACACCACCCCCCTAGACACCACCCCAAACCTGGACACCCCCACCACCGGACACCCCGACCCTAATGGACAACCCCCACCCATGTAAAGCCCCAAACCCCATTGCAATAGATTATATACTAGATAGTGTATGGAAATGGTTCTTGAACCGTTGGTACACATATATCCCAATGGTTTATATAAAACCATTGGAATAGATTATATACTGGAAAGACTGTATACCAATGATTATTTAACCATTTATACATATATATATCCCAATTGTTTCATTGAAACTATTGGCATATATTAACTTCAGACATTCTATACAAACGGTTCCTGTAGAACCATTGGCATAGGTCTATTTCAACGACCATCATTCCTATGATGCGTGAAACCATTGGGATATTCTATCCTAATAGTTTCAGGGGCTATCCCATTGGTTTCAAACCATTGGGATAGGTTTATTTTTTAGTAGTGAATTCATACATATTTTAATATTTATACTTAATATTTCATGTTTACGGAAGGGTTAATTTGGTATCCAGTTACACCAAGATGTATTCTTTGTGTACCTTAAGAAAAAAGGATCCAAGATAGATTTATATTATTGTATCATGATCCATATGAGATAGATATGTAATCTAAAAATGATTTTCATATAAATATAAAACTATTATATCTAACCATATTTTCATTTTAAAATTCTTTCCATGCATATCATTTTCAAATACACATATATTAGTTTTATAATTCAAAATTGTTTTACATTAAAATTATTATATTTTTCATATAAATATAAAATTGGGTTATCTTAACAAGATGTATAATTTTGATATTTATTAGAGTTAATAATGAGTCAAAGTTGGCTCATGACATATCGAATGAATAATGAATATGGGGAAGGTGTGGATGCCTTTTTGGAATTTGTTAAACGAAATGTTCCAAGAAACGACATTTTTTCTATCCATACCTGAAATATTTTAATATAAAGATGATGAAAAGTAGAGAAATTAAAGATAATCTAATTTTTCATGGTTTTAATCCAAGTTACAGTGATTGGATTTGGCTTAGTGAAACTAGATAGAATTTCAAATCTATTGATGATAATGATTTTCAATATGGTAACTTTGATGGAATTGAGGAAATAATTCATGACATTTCGACTAAAAAAATTGAGACAAAACTGAAAATTGAGCATCTATATGGTGATGCTGAAAAACCATTATACCTTTGTTGTATAGATTTTACAGTTTTATTGTTAGTTTTATGATTGATTAAGATGAAGGATAAACATGGATGGAGTGACATAAGTTTTACAGAGCTGCTATTTTTTTTGAAATATAGTCTACCTAAAGACAATGATATTCTTGATTACTATTATTAGGATAAGAAAATATTATGACTGTCGGGATTTGGAAAAAAAAATATTCCTACCTTAATGACTATATGATATATATTAAATAATATTAATTTCTGTTACAGTGTCATAAATGTGGGACATCATCGTATAAGATGAAAGAAAAATCACATGATGATGTAGAGATTATAGAGATCCCTAGCATGGTATTTTGGTATCTTCCTATAATTCATCATTTTAAACTATTATTTTCTTATTAAAATGATGTAAAAAGGTTAATATGGAATGCTAATGATAAGATATGTGATGAAAAAATAGGTCATCTTGGGCTAATTTTCGACAATTGAAGAAAACTGATGAGCACTATCCCACATTTGGAAACGAAATTAGATATCTCATACTTGGGTTGTTCACAGATGTAATGAAACCATACTGAACCCTCTGTAGCACACATAGTACCAGGCCAGGTTTATTAGTAATTTACATCCTCTATCCTAATGTTTGTATGAAGTGAAAATATCTCATGTTTAGTATAATGATCTCCGGTCCAAATCAACCAGAAAATGATATTGATGTTTTCTTGTCATCATTAATTGATGATTTGAAACTTTTATGGGAGGATGGTATTAGGGTGTATGATTATTATAAAATAGAATATTTTCAACTTCATTCAATGCTTATGTTCACTATAAGTGACTTCCCAATGAATATAAATTTTTCTGGATATAGTGTTAAGGGGAATAAATCTTTTCCAATTTGAGAACAATATACTTCATATTTTCAATTGCATCATGGGAGGAAAACATTATACATGGGTCATTGAATTTTTTTTTCTATGGATAAATCATATTAATGGCTAAAAATGCATTCAATGGCTCCAAAGAATTTGATATTGCTCCAAAACCTTTGTCCCCTGATGTGTATTTTGAGAGGGTGAAAAAACTTGATTTGACATTGGGAAAGACACATAAATCTGGTAATGATATACATGTTTAGAAGAAAAGGTAAATATTTTTTGAGCTAACATATTATAGATATCATGAAGTGAATCATAATATTGATGTCATGCACGCTGAGAAGAATATCTGTGACAATTTGATTGGAACATTTCTAGATATAAAAGGAAAAATGAAATATGGGTTGAATGGAAGATCAGACATACAATAAATGGGAATACATTTTGAGTTATATCCCACTCTTAATGGTAGACGAACATTTCTTCCCCCGATTTGTCTTACATTATCCAAGAGGGAGAATATTTTCTTTTTCCAGTGTCTTCATGTTAAAAAAGTACCTCAAGGTTATTATTCAAATCTAAAGAAGTTATCTTTGAAGGATTTGAATTTGTTAGGTATGAAATCTCATGATTTTCAAGTCATTATGCAATAAATTATACCAGTTTCATTATGTGGAATATTTCCCATCTGTGTCAAAAAAACTATAATAAAGGTGTGTTATTTTTTCAATGCAATTTGTAAAAAGGTGATTGATGTGATTGATTTGAACATTTTGGAAAAGGATGAAATTTCTAGACTTTTTTAATTGAAAATATATTTTCCTCCATCTTTTTTTGATATAATAGTGCATTTAATTCTTCATCTGGTTCAGGAAATAATGTTATCTGGACTTATATATCTTCATTGAATGTATCCCTTTTAAAGGTATATGACAATATTGATGGGGTATGTTAAGAATACATATCGAACTAAAGCCTCCATTATTGAAAATTATATTTTAGAGGAGGTTGGGGATTTTTTTACGAGCTACTTGGCTGTGGTGGAGCACATATGTTTGCCTCCATCTCCCCATTAATGAGTTAATTATGTGGGAAAGTGGATTCATGGATTGAAAATCAAATCGTTTTCAACTGAACAAATGAAGAAGGTAGAATTATACATCTTGAATAACATATCTAATGATCAGTTGTATATCACAGTAAATATTAATGTGTTGGAACAATGTCATCTAATGAAGAATGAAATGTGGATTTTGAATGAGCACAACAAAACATTTTTTCTATGGTTTAAAAAGGACTTGCTTGTAAGATCACATGTATAAAAAAAATTAGATGTTTAGTGGGTGGTACAAGTTTAAATGTGATAACATAGTCCAGGTATGACATTAATGGATATAGATTTCATATGAAAGCTCAAGAAAACAAAAGTTCTATTTATAATAGTGGTTTATTGGTGTTTTCAAAAGCAATTCATTTTTCAAGTTCTAAAGAAAAAACCCAATTTCTGTATCATGTGCATCTTATGGAGTCATTGAATAAATATGGGAGGTTTATTACATTAAAATTAATCTTTCTATTTTTAAATACAAAAGATTTATTGGTAACAACAGTGTTAGAAGTGTTGAATTTGGAAAGACACTTGTTAATCTGAATAGATTAGAAGACACATTAGATACTTTTATGTTAGAAACTCATGAAAAAAAAATTTCTATGTTGTTAATAAATCAGATATTTAGTGTTCTATTATTTTACAAGGGGAAAAAATATGTTTACATAGAAAAACATGATGAAGATGCTGATTTATGTGAGATCAATACTTCCATGGAATGATTAGAAGAAAACAATGATGAGCATGTTGAAGACATGGTTTGTGCCATAAGGAATGATCATGACAAATGAATTTGGAAAAAAACCTTTTGTGCATTCCTAATATTTCAAGAACCATATATTTACTCCTTTTTTACATTTATTAATTTCATAAAATGTTAGATATTTTATTTTTCTTCCTTATTAAATCATGTATTAAAACAAATAAGTTGAAATCGTTGTTTATTTTATTTTTTTAGTTTAGTTTATCATGTTTACCATTATATAACTTATATATCTATTTATTGAGTTGAACAAAAATTACTTTACCATGTTTACCATGTTCAATATAGTTTACCATAGATTACCTTTACATAACTTTTATATTTATTTATTTTGTTGAATGTCAACTATACTACCATTTTTACCATGTTTACCATCTTTACCATTGTTTAAAATGATTACCTTATTTACCAAGATTACTATTACATAACTTAGTTCAATTTTTTTTTGTTTACATTAGTATTATAATATTTGAATTTTTATATTTTTGATATAATGTTATCATTTTTGTTTTTGAAGGATAATGGAATATCAATTAATTATTCAACCACATGATTCTAGAGATTAAAATCACGATCATACCTTTGGAGAGGAAAAATACCATGCTCCTCTTGATGTTCCCCAATAGTCCTCATGTGCTACCATAATGACAAAGAAGATTTCACAATTTGGTAAATGTGGTTGTACATGTTTACCAAAATTATCATTTAGCTGTAATCCTGACAAAATAATACTTTTTGAGTTTGATGAGAATGATATTCCTAGAGGTCTAAATGATAAAGCTTTTTAGAGTTATGTATGAATGATGGGTAAAAGAAAAGTATGAATCTTGTATAATGATTAGAGAAGTGTGGAAAAAGTGATAATATCTCTGTTATGGGAGACAATTTAGCTATGTACTTTTATTATTGTTTGACTAATCTATAAATGTTTAGATTATAATATTTTTTACATCTTCTTTATCTGATGACATTTGATATTCCTGACACTGGAGGAGTAAGAATTAAATGTTTATCGATGGCTACTAGGAGATGGAGGGATTTCAAATCAAACATAAACTCTAATTTAATTTTTGGTCATAGGCAACAGGACATTCCATGTCATATATATCCTTTCATATATAAACAAGAATGAAAAAAATTTGTTGAAAGTAGAATAAAATAATCATTTTTGTTAAGGTAAATGTAAATTTTTATAATATTTCTTATATAAATCATCTTATTAATGTTATGTTAATGATTTCTTATTCTTAATTAATATCAAACAAGGAAATATCATCAGGAGATCCAATCTAAAAATGTATACACTAATAGTTTATCTTGGAGAGGGTATAGTTTATTAGAAGAACAAATTATGGAAGAAAAATTACAAAATGTAGAGCTATGTCTTGAATCACTAGAGAGGATTCCCCCCTATACCCTCCATCTTGATTTGAAAAATGGAAGAGATCTTGAATGGGAAAAAGGGGAAATATCATTCAGAAGAATCAAGAATCATAGATGAGTGGATTGTGAAATATTTACTTTATTT
This sequence comes from Viscum album, assembly GCA_963277665.1. Taxonomy (NCBI): domain Eukaryota; kingdom Viridiplantae; phylum Streptophyta; class Magnoliopsida; order Santalales; family Viscaceae; genus Viscum; species Viscum album. The sequence goes on along the minus strand of CAUJRU010000080.1, from coordinate 1,056,436 downwards.
ATTTAAGTTTATTATATTATTTATATACATTGATCATTATAGAAATTTTCAATTAATTAATATAGGATTCTATTGAGTAGAAGAGCACAAAAGGGTTATTTACAACTACTGTGAGGTAAGATATTTTATCTGCATCATTGGGAAAGCCTAAACACCCCAGTCATGTATGAGGATTCCCAGTGAGTGTATCAGTAAGAAAAATGTTTCCGAATTCTTAAACATATTTTAGTGATGGTGTTTATCAAAATAAAAAATTAGAATCCTTGGAGGCTGATGTTCATAATATTAATGCGATGATGGAGGAAAATATTAGAGCATCAATACAGTCTATGTTTGTAGATATGAAAAGAAAATTTCATACTCTAGCTACTACTCCTCTACCTCCCCCTGAAGACCCCATTATTTATCCTCCACCGGTATCTCCCACTCTCCCAACTCTATACCCCATTATTTATCCTCACCTCATCATGCAGACCCCTTTTTTTATTCTACTCCTCCGCCACAACTTCCTACTTATTGTGAGTTGTATGTTTATGATCATCACCATTATATAGTTTTGTATGGGCTGGTATATTGTATAAAATATATAGTTCATCATCAATAGTTAGAGGTAAGGAATCATATGGTCATTGTACAGGATGTTATATATTGATCAACTCGAGTACCATTACCTACAGATGAGGTGAAGACCATTGGACATAGTATCAACCACTTTTTAGTTTGTACATCCAGACTTCTGTGACTCATTTCCATAGAGGTTTGTATGTTATATATTTTATTTTATTTTTTATTAATGTTGTTTTAAAATTTGAAAACTAATATTTATTACTATTTATTTATAGGAATACTTCAAAGGTAATGAAATAATGTATATAAAAAAATAAAAATGGTTATGACATCATATACATATTCTAGCAGTCTTGACAGATTATCAAGATATTCAAATTTGTTAGCGGATCATAATTTAATTCCAATTGAAGACTATGTTAGTGGATGTGTAATAAATGTGGGGATTGTGAAAACTGCTATCATTGAGCTTGTTACTAAAGATTAGTTGGGCATCAACATGGTGTATATTTTTTCTATGTAAGTATTAACACCTTTCCCTATGTTATATTTATTAAAAATATATAATTATGAATGTTTTGTATTAGGTATATTTATAATAGGTGTGAGAATAATTAGTTGATAGATGTATATAGACTCATGGACCCACATATGATTTCCCTTGAAAAACATGAATTGGATGAGGAACAAGGAAAACTTTATATTGCTGGAAGATTTGAATAGAATATAATCCCACTGTGTTGGATGATTCCTTTTTGTGAGAGGAATGAAACATATATATGGCAAAGTGTTCATTATCATTTAACATAAAATACCACTAAACTTAAATTTTCTTTTATATTAGTGGTCATTGGATGCTATGTGTATTTTATCCAAGAAAAAAACATTATTGGATATGATGTTTCCATAGTGATGTGTGGGGAAATTTTAAGAATATGTTGGAAATGTAAGTTAAAATTTTTTAATAGTATTTTATATTATAATTAGTTTTAAATTTTTACCATTCATATTATTTTATAATAGGTTATGGGCATACTTTAGATAAAAAATTGAAAAATAATCCCAAGATCAAATATATAAAAGTAAAGGTAAATATCCCTTTATAATGTTTATTTATCAATGTATTATATAAAAATGATATTTTGAATTGATACTCATTGAAACAGAATTTTCATGAACAAAAAGTAGTCATCGAATTCAGATATTATATGATAAGATTTATGTATGAAATTATTACAACTGGATCAATGATGAACTTTGACCAGGTTATATTTCTTTATAAACTTTTACATAATATTTAATTTGATTTATCCATTATACATGTTAACTAATTTAATTTTAATTCATATCTATTTGATTAACCTCATCCCTATAGTTCTCAATAGGTCAAACACTTATAAGTGGAATAGTTATATTATTTTACAGGTTGGATTAGAGTTTAGTTTGTTTTTTGTGTAAAATTTACTTTTGAATATTGTAATTGTATATTTGATAGTTATTTTGGTTGGATTTAGGTTTTTTTAGTTAACAATGTAATTTTTAAGGTTATATATGTGAATGTTTAATTTTTCTCTAGTTATTCTTATTTTTGTCTAGTTATACTGTTTTTATAGTATGGATTCTGGTCAGGATTTGGTCTGATTTTCATCTGGCTTCTACTTATTTCAGTTCTTCTTTGGCAGAGCATCATAATGGTTTCACTGTTTTATAAAAAAATTGGTTTTTATGTCGGTTATTTTATAACCGACCTATTAAATGACTGGGTGTAGTTTATTATGTTAATCATTACATAACTGACATTGTATATCATTATTCATGTCGGTTATTATATAAATGATGTAAAAAATGATTCATTGGCTTGATATATGACATCGGTTATTCAATATCTAATGTAATAAACATTATACCACATCAGTTATTTAATAAACAACGTAATAAATCGATCCTCCAAAGGGGTTTTCACATGTATTCATAAATAACTGATGTGAAAAACCCTTTAGCGGCTTAATTTAGTATGTCAGTTATTTAATAACCGACATGAAAAACTATATACCACACCAGTTATGAAATAGCTAACCTGATCTATTGAGCCTCCGAAGGGTTTTCCACACCTGTTATTTAAGAACCGACATGAAAAGATATTCAAATTTATGATTTTTTACATCATTTCTAAAATAACTGACATAAAAAACAATATTTATAAAATATCATTTAATAACATCGGCTAAAAACCAAATGGAAAAAGGTTTTATACACAATTTCTATAGAAAAAATTCTAGGATTTATAACTATTATTGGTAATATGAGATGTACGTTATTATTTTAGGGATATATTAGAGATTACATAAGAAGGTAATATGATTGTTGGATTTAAATATATAACAAGATTATATAGACAATGGATTTATATGGTAATTAGTCTTAGTAATCATTTGGACGTATATGAACATTGTTTTTATATATTCATTAGTTTTAATAATATTAAATTTTTTATAAAAAGAAATGTTTTTATATGAATAAAATAATATTATTTCAAAAAAAAATTATGGTGTTGTTTATTTTATCATAATGAATTTATTTATTTAATAATATTATTATGAAAATATGTGATATTGAAACATAATAATTAATATACTAATAATCATTTATGTTGTTGACTATATAACGAATTAGTATAAACTCATTTTATAATTCAAAAATACATTTTCATCGAAAATGCATATTGTGTAATTTTATTGTGTGGATAATATATACTATTTATCCTGTTTTAGAAATTTTATTTTAAAAAATGGAAACCATTTTTTAAATAATAATTCCATAATTGTCTTAAGATAAATTTTTTAGTTTTTTTAAAAAATATATTTTAGTGAATAGAGACGCATGACAATTTTTGTGAAACTGTGTGTTTTTAAATCATGTTATTTAAAAGATACATTATTTTATGAATTTAGATTATATTAATATATGTTAAATTTTATTAAAAATATTCTAAATAATTACATAGTAATTGAATGTAAATTTTATTTTTCTATAATTGAATTTATTATGTTTAAAATGTATGTTATTTTTTGAAATACTGATTTTCTTTCTGTTTTGTGAACATATATTAAAATAATATATTTCTATTATAAAAATGGAATCATAAAAATAGATTAAATACATGTAATCATAAGTTTCATATTTAGAAATGATCTTAATTTCATTATGGGTCATTTTGAATAGAGGTAATGGTAATAATTTCTCATCATGAAAAATGGTAAAATGATATAGTTATGATAAATACATCCTGATAAGGACAAAACATTTCAGCATAAATATAATTATAAAATGTTAATTCAACCATTATCATCTTTTCTCTATAATTTGATAGTTTTTGACCCACGATACTATAATTAATATATTTATAATATTTAAATGATTAGAAAAACAACAAATGTGGCACCCACCTCACTTATATGAGATCTTTTAATCTCATCCCTTCACCACAAATTTTGAGCTCCCTATATCAATTAATTCAAAAAAAATTATCTCTTAAACATACCCAACCATATATTTGAGGTCTTGGTAAAACCAATATACCATTCCTAGAATTATTAAGGTGTAAACCGATGATGGTTTCCAAAAAGGTTATATATCTTTTAATAAAGTGTTTTCATTATTAATTCATCTTATACCTCATCATTATATTGTTTAACCAAGTGATTTAACAAAATATTTATCCTACATAAACAATTTTATTATAATGATGGAAAAATAATTTTTCATATTCCTTAACATTCAATATAAAATGAAATTATCACTCATGCATACCTAGAGGATATCATCTCCGTATAGTGAAGCGTTTTTTTCATATCTGACTCACTTGTCTTGTTAAAACATTGGAAAAAATCATTTGAAATGATATTTATAATTAATTTATGATTCACAAAAGATATGATTTTATATACCTTTTAGTCCTTCAATATGATGGAAAATTATAACCAACTTAGTGCATATGAGAATACTACCACCTCCATGAAGTGATGTGCTTCATTTAATTTTACAACTAAAATTATACATGCATAAGGATGGAACTATTGAATAAATATAACAAGAATAAGAGAAATAATATTACATAAAATTAATATATTATTTAATTTATTTAATTTCCACCCAATAGAAATGTGGAAAACTCGCTTGTGTGTATCTGTGAACTACATTATCCATCATACAGAATATTTTATTTTACATGTATATATTTCGTGCATATATATGAAATTTTAATTAATGTTTATAAATGATAATAATTTTAGGATTTATTTTCAGTTTATTATAGAACAATTACACCTTTGACCATGTCTAATATACTAATTAAATTTTTTTTATTATGAATCAAACATCTTCAAAATGTTTGGCATAAAATTAACTAATTAACTAAGTTAAAACATGGTAATAAATGTTAAAAATGGATAATTATAATGGAATAAACATGAAACTATTCCATTATAATGTAGATAAAAAATTAATTATATTATTTAAGAGCTAATGAATACATGATTCGTGATGGTATTTAATGTTTGTGATTTCCCATATCAATTTTCTTTCACTGAGGCTAATGTTATATTCTATAATTATTTTTATTTTATGTTCTATATACATACATATGGATTTATTTTATAATTTTTCAAAAAAAAATTATTTTTTCTGAAATTAGTTTCTTTTTCTTTTCATCAATGTTCTTTATATTCAAAATTTACTAAAGTGGTAATATATTTTTCCTAAAACCTTATTTTAATTTTTTTTATTTAATATATTCTACCGATCCATGTTGTTTAAAATATTTCAGTTTTTAAATTATATATTTACATTTATAAACCAATTTGTGTTAAAACTCATTGAATTTATTTATTATGGGTTTTAAGTAATAATTTAAATAATTTTACAAAAAATTGTTATCTTTTTCATTTTTATAGAATTGTGTATGGATTTTTTTAACATATATTCCATGAGTTAAATATTCTATCTCCATTACCAGTTTTTTTTGGAAATTTTTTATTATGATAGGTAATAATGATATATTTCTTTAAATCATTGGGTTATGATTTTTTTCTTCAAGGAATATATTATAGAAATAACAGATTATGTAATTTAATTTATAAGAGTTTTTGTAAGAGTGATTTAAAGTGTGATATTTAGATGATTTCACAAGATACGTACACAAATGTAATATGATTAGAAATTAGTTCCCATTGATGTTTTTTTATTTCATAATTTTGGATAATGAGACTATGTATACAAAAAAAATTATTCACCTTTTCGGGGTGAAATGTATGTTTTTAATGAAAATTTTTTCATGAGTACCCATGTTTTTCAAGCATCCGTCATGAATAATTTTTTTTTAGTTATGAATTATTATGATATTTTTTATAAAAATATTTCATATGTTAATTTGATTTCTTTTGTATGTAAATGATTATACTAGATTAATGTTTATTATGTGAAAATGGAAAAATAATTCATATGGGATTTCCTGAATTTCAAAATTAACTAATGTCTTTCATCAACTTTTTAACACTTACTGACCTTTTTGAGCTCATACCGTGATTTTAAATTTTATCAGAGGGCCTAATAATGAGTAGGAACTATATAAAGGTATTTCATTCAACAATGTTAATTAATAATAAAATAATAGATTCTATTCTGGTTATAACAACAGTCTACAAATAAGAAACATTTTTTTGTGAAATGAAATATATATTCCATGAATATGTATAATTTTTTACTTTCTGAGTTTAATATGTAATATTTTGTCCTAGAATTATAATTCTAAAATACCATTAAAATATAATAAATTAAAACCTTTGTTTTAAATCATGTAATTTTTTCTTGATTATGGCATGGGTCATTACATCATGGACTAAATGTGTTATATAACCCATATATTAACTTATTATAGAGTCGAAACGGTCTCCCAAATTTACAAAAATCCATAATATTTTCTATTGTATGATATTTTCTATATAAAACTCATTTATAGTGAGTCCACCTCTTTTATATTCTATATATCAAAAATCACTCTCTTGTCATGGAGTGTTTTCCTTTATTATAGTGTGATCCAAGTTTTTCCATCAGCTCCACTTTCTATGGATGAATATTTTTAGTTAAAAAAATATGATAATATTATAGTGTTCTTAAATTGTTTTCACATTCATATGCTTGTTAAGGTGTGACACTATTTTTATGTGGATTTGACACATTTTATTGAACTAAATATCTCAATAATCCAATAACACTTCCCTATATCCTTCATTATATATTGTGTTAATAGTGTTATCCTTTACATTATATTGATAGGTTTCAACATGATCAATATGTCATAGAGTGAGTATCCCCTAACATCCAGAACTGTAAAAATGCATCTAACCACCTTCACATGATGGCCTATATATTGGGAAACATAAAATGAATCTCCAAAACCATTGTAATACATGATACCAAATCCAATATAAGTTCTAATACAATATTTAATGATAGAAAAATAATAAAATTTCAATAACTATTAAATCCATATTATTTCTCCCCAATTAACATTATGTTCCCTTACTTGATAAGTTCTATACTACTTAGTATGGTTTTACACTTAGCTGACTTTCAAGATTTTATACATCCTAATAGGGCCCTAAATTTCATAATGTCAGAATATTAATGCTCCAGAATTTCTAAAACCCATATAAGTCAAATCAAGGGATGATATTAATTTTATGACCTAAGAGACCATTACATGATTTCCATAAAATATTATGCCCCTTATTGTTCTCCACACTTATCAAAATTTGTCTCTATACCTGTCTTGGAGTGACAATTTTAATCATAACATGTTTTATTGAGAGATAATCCTCAAAAGGTATGTCCAACCATGCCTATAAATATCCATACTTTTTTTAATAGGAAAATATTAATAAAAAATACAACCAACATAATAGTTTTTTTGAAATGAATATAAATAAGTTTGAATATGGATTGCTGCACTGGTTTCTCTGATTGATTTATGAAACTTTGATTATCACCACTAGACACTAGTATATATTTAGTAATAAACCGCATATATTCATGATATATCATATTCTATATAATATTTATATATACATAGGATTCACTTTTATATTCACCTTTTTTAGGTTGTACTATAACCATTGATTTGATTTTTTACATCCACGAAACATATATTTTTCCATTGAAAATATATCTACAAGATGTGGACTTCATATCCAAAAAACAATGAGAATAGTTATAATTTTTACATCCTTTCATATTCATCTCAACATTCATATTGTACATAAACTGAAAATTTAATGTATTTGAGTTATATCTCAGAATTTCCTTTTCTGAGAGTGTTTTTTAATATTTATTAATATATTTATTCTTAGAATAAGGATTAATAATATATACAATATTAGGTGTTGAATATATCAGGTATAAAATTCTAACAAGTAATATTCTAAATTATATTTCATCAACAACTCCCCCTTATTCATTATTTCTAATAATTATTGTTATGTTAATTAGTGTAGAGACTCCTCTATAATCATCAATGACAAATATCATCAATAGACCTTTTTTATACATTACATATGAAATGAAAATGTTTCCATATGTTTGAAAAATATGAAAACCTAGGAAGATTTTTCTTACCATAAATAAAGATATATAAAATATTCTATTCATGTTTTTGGAACAATATTTAAAAAATTTATCTTCATTGATTTTAAAAATGATATAATCAACAGACACACTCAAAAATAGTGATGCAGTGTTAGTCTTTTTACACAAACTTTTTTATCTGCCTACCGATTCTTGAATTGCATGCTTCTGAAATATTCACCCTTCTTGATATAATAAGATCTTGTAGATTGTTTCTATTTATAAATTTTCTTATTTAACATACACGCATTTTTACAATCTAATTCTCTCAAAAATCCATCAAGTTGTTCAATGTAGTCTTCATTATCTAGTGTTCTATTCATAAAAACTAATTTTACATATTTTAGGAAAATAAGAAAGAATTTTTCGGTTATAATAATAATAAGGATGTTTGATTTTTTATTTTATTAAATTATTGAATAATTTTCTTCAAATTAAATTCCCTAAATCATTGATTACACCATTATATACTAGCTATGATTGTATTCTAAAAATTTCACCTTTCTAAGATAATTTATTATTAAAAATTCATATGTCAATAATAAAATTTTTCTCAATGATTTTGGAACAAAATCCAATGTTTTGATACTTTCTATTTGGTATACCTTCTAATTCATAGGTGGATTCCATTGGTTACTCTCAAAATATTATTCAATGGTTTTAGGTTCTATATTTGAAAAAAAACTATTGTGACCTCTTTCTATGATTTCTATTCTTATCTGAAACCCCAATTCTAATCTCTAATAATATTTAAAAAATAAACATACTTATTATATATTAAATTTATTCCATGGTTCTTTTATTTCATCTGTATAATCACTAGAATATATAGATTATGATTCACCTCCATAAATATATAGGATATCTACAGTATTTTTTGTAGATTTAGCACTAACAACATCATTACCCTCATCAACCATGATAGATATATTTAACTTTTCATTATTTTAATTTATTTTAACACCATAAAAATACAAAATAATGTTATATTTTTTATTAAAAATATATTAAAACTTATATTTGGTGTATAACATAGAAATAATTTATCTTTTATCTTATCATAAAAAATAACATATCAACTACATTTCATTTTGTTTTAGCAAGGGAATATAAAAACTCTAATACATTTTATATTTGGATAAATATAAAACCACATCTTACAAAGAGTTTTGTATTAATTTTCACTCAAAATAAAACTTCATTAAATAAATAATTTTTTTTTACTTATAGACAAAAAAATCATGAGTTTTTATACTCAAAATTCATTGTTCTATCCATATCAATAAGGAGTTTTTTTACTTTTAGACACACAATTTTTTCAGGGATTATATAAAGCACTAAAATCATGCCTAATTATATGATTATAATGTTATTATAATAATTAATTTTATCTAATTAATTAATATTATCATATTTTATATTCATCAAGGAAAAAATATTTTTAAAATATTAAAAATATTTTTAATATTTTAAAGGAATAAGAGTAAGATAAAATCTTTTTCCATGTAAATCACTCTTTGATTTTATCATTAAAATTTCATCTTGGTATTTTTTTCATCTTCATTAAAATGAACATGGGAAAACCAAAGAGGGTTTATAGGGAGAGATTTTCTAGGGAAATAAATTAGTGTTTAGGGATATATGTTTGTTTGAATTAATAGAGTTTGGATATAAATTCTTTAAAATTTTCACATGTTCATGGTAAGAAGAGATGATTTGAAAGTGGTTTTAGTTTTTTAAATGGAAAATGTGATAGAAAAAATTTTCTTCAAATTTACACACGATGAAAATGAATTAAAATTCATGTAATGTTATAGTGTTTTAACAAAATATTCTAAGGAAATGGGTTTCTCATTTAATCCCATTACAAATATTTACAGAATGTATAACTAGGTTACACAACATGTAATTACCAGAACTTTTATTTCAACATATGTTGTGAGGGTGATTTTTTAATAAAACTCACTAAAACATTCTCATATCGACCATAAAGAATCTTCATAGAAGTCTTGGAATTTCAATCTTCCTTTCAGATGCTCTGATAATGCCTCTGATCCTAGGTAAGTGGTTTTGGTCCGGTTTATCCCTTCTCATCCTTTTCTCTCCAACTGTTATGGTGAAATACATTGAAATTGTGCATTTTTGGTTTCGATATTGATTCATTTTGATCTAGAATTATCTTTATTATCATAGAAAATTTCATCATCATGGATGATTTATATTGGAATCATTATTAGATCATAATTAAATGGGGGAATGTATAAATTTCAACCTTATGGGTTTATAATTTCAATATTTATACAATTTTATAATCACACCAATGTAACATAAATATAAATAAGATATCTAATGAATGTGATAATTCCTTAGATTTCTTTGTTTTCAATTGTCTCTAGACATTAATTATACTTAATCATGGGGTAAACGAACATTGAATATAATTTAATTGGATAATGGTTTAAAGGGTTTTAGCTTAACACGAGACCTTAGGTGATTTATTTATATAGAATACCAAATATGTGAATTATTTATTATTGTTATTATTTATGATCAATTTTTATTTAACTGAAAGTGGTATATGAAATATAAATGTGGATTCTTATAATTAACCATTAATATTTATGATGTGATATTATTATATTTGGGCCGTATGACATGACTTTTTCTCTATGATGAAATGCTTATATATTGGGATTTTACATGGAACATGGACACTTATAAGTTTTAATACGAATATTGAGCAGGATTAGTGTAGTCCCAGAATGTAATGCTTAAAGAGAGAAGGATGTGCCTAGTCCCATGCTATATTGGTTATAGGGATTTAAGCCAAATACAAGAATGTGTATAGGGATTTTACCTGGATTATTTGTTACTATACAATGGAAATATGGTGGTGGTTACCATTTTTATTAGGCACACTTTGAGATATTATGGAATTGAGGAGAAGTAGGTCATTTTACCATGTTTATATTATAGTTTTCATGATTTTAAGGGAAGAATTAATATATTGTGGCATGAAAACAAAGTAGGATGTTGATGTCTTTTATTAATAGTTGAATTAGTTAATACAAATTTTTATTGATTAGATTCATACACTTATTAACATATTGAACTATTTATACATGATGGTTTTTATATACTAGTTATACTCAAACCCAATTCAAGGCACCATTTGGTAACCATGAAGATTCTGTGGATGTTGGTTTGGACATAGGAAAAGGACCTTTCTATTTAATTTTCCTTACAGGAATGGCTAAATTTTAGTAGTGGGACTATCATGGGGTTCAAGACTGCGAAATTTTGAGTTTTTTTTAGAATTTCAGTATTTTACTTATATTGTTTCTAACATGAAATTTTGTTACATTCCAGAATATCATTAAATTATTCCTTTATTACTAATTGAATTATTCAATTGGATATTGGTTTAGGTTTCCTATATTTATATACACTAATTTATTTTGCCTATATATTTTATTTTATCTTCTAGGACACTTTATACTAGGGGGTATAGTATCCCACTATTCATTTCACACAATCCAATTTATTTGGAAGCCTCTAAACTATGGGGAGTAACCTTTGAGGTCTCATAAAAAACCCTTTTTTACACATGTGACAGTGCTGGATTGGGGGACATTACAAAGTGGTTTTAGGGGAGTATGTTTTCTTTTAATTTACCTTAACATTTGGTAAAGGTAGAAAAGAGACTTGTATATGTTGGGACATGGTAATTAGCTTGTGCATGGGATTAGATAACCCTTGTTTGGGGGAAAATCTGAGTTCCATTGGATGAGATTACTATTTTTATTGTGAGGAAATTACAATTAATGTTATTTCACATTGGGTGATTTATATGTTGTGTGTAGTTATTTTATTATGATGCTACTTTTTCTTGATATTTGTACTTGTGTCCCAGTATGGCTCACAATAAGAATACATGAATTATAATAGGAACATTGTGATATATTGACATGCATTTTTCATGACAGGGGCATATCAATTTTTGAGTGTAACAAATACTTTACTATTAAACTATCATAGAAGAAATATGTTTCCCCAAAAAAATAAAATTATTTGATGTTTCATGCTAAAACACTTGTAAGACATGTTTAGGGAGACTATGAGTCAATGGTTCTCTATTGCGGTCACCTTTTGAGGTTGGAAATGTCGCTAAAATGTCATCTAAAGTTATAATTTTCTTATAGAGAAAATTCCTCATCATCATAATCTACATGAGTATCAAGAGAGTGAAAATAAGAACACTCTTAACCCAAATATAATAGATATTTTTTTAATTCCTATGAATCAAATGGATGTTCATCTTAATGACATAATCTTGAGGGTCATGAGATCAACTGAAAGGGAGGCCATTTGTACCATTAACTCATTATTTAAGACAAAAATAGTGTTTCAATTGAAGAATCTTCATATATTTGATTGGAAATGGGGGACCCTTGTATCAGAGTTCTGAGTCAAGTCATTCCACACAATATTTAGGAATCTTGAGACACCCACAAATATAATTGTGAATCTCACTTCATTAACAGTTCATAGAACATCCTAGCATTGGTTGGATATTCTGGAGGAAGATGGGAAAGAGGATGCGCTATCATGGATGGACATTGAGGCAATGTTATTCATCTATTTCTATCCCAATACATTTAGTGATAAAAAATATCATGATTTTATGCATCAAAAATAGGATGGGACATCAGTGATGGACTATGATGGTCGTTTCACCAACCTATATTTCTTTGCACCATGTTTTGTTGTTGATGAGATCTCAATGGAAATATTTTTTTAGGATTAACTTCATTATGAGATATGGTCATAGGTAAATGTTTTTTTTTTGAGAATATATAAGGACGTGATGAACCCGAAACTCATCACATATTAGCATCCTAGAGAGGCCCTAAGAAGTGGCCATATTGACTCAGTTTAGAGTTCAAGTATATCTTATTCGAGTGTCAAGAATCACCTCTATAATAGTATAAAACAAGGTAGTAGTTATAAGTGAAGTCAGTGATGTGGATATTAATCTCATGTTTTTGATCCATTATAGTGTTTTCATTGTGACATGTTTGGCCACCGGGACATGAAGTGGCTTTAAGTCAATATTTAGTGTCATATTTTCGAAATAATATATCATTTTGATAGGTTATATGTGATATTTAAGTAGAATATTAGTGTAAGCCGATCTGGGAAGGATCCTGAGTTGGTGAGGGGCTCAGCGACCCCTCAGTAGGCTAGTTGCTAGAGTTCCACTAGTTGTTCTATCCGAGGTAGGGGATTTGGTAGCCCAGTACAAGATCTTCAATACAAGTCTTGGTAAATATCTCCAGGTAGTCAAAATGGATCCCAGTGAAGAGTAAATAGCCATATTTACATTATGCAGACTACTCCAGCTATTTTGGATGCTTAATTATCTACTATTAGAGGTAATATTCTTATATTATCTAACTTATCTAGTGTTATTTGATATAGTAGATTCATGTTCTTTTATATCTCATCTTTTCACAAATGAGGTGGTCTGGGTTGTGAAAATCATGGATGATTCATTCACCATCGACACAATGTTGGGAGTGTAGTTAGAGAATATCAAACATTGTGAGGTGTGTTATCTAGATATTGGTAGTTAGCATTTCTTTTATAAATAATTTTTGAAATAAATAATAGGCTTCAACTTGATTATTAGAATGGATTTGTTAGTTATATACAATGATAATATATACTATTATAAGATAATAGTTACCTTTTTATATCCAGAATGAGGAAATTATTTTTTCCAAGGTTAGTGGGATCATGAGGCAGGCTGTGCGGGTCCAATTAAGTGAAAATAGGAATGTATCATGACTCCTATATTGAATATTTCTCAAGATGATGGTGTAATGTTGGAGGATAATTTTCATCATATAGGATATCATATAGATAATGTTTTTCTGGACAAGTTCTATGACATAAAAATCGATCGAGAGCTCATATTTTTGTTCGATATGGTGTTGAGGGCATAAATAGTTTCAATCTCACTATATATAATGGCCCCATATTAGCTTGAGAATTTGAAACCTCACTTGGAATATATAGAATCTAAAGGCTTCATATTTCCTAACTCTTATCCTTGGGGTTTTCTAGTTCTCTTTTCTAATAAGGCTGATTGGTCATTGCACTTATGTGTGGATTATCATAGGTTGAACGATATGATGATCACAAACCAATATCCTCTTTATGCATTGATGAATTTTTTTATCAGTTAAGAGGTGATAAGATACTCACCGTGATTTATTTGATATTAGGTTACCCCAATTAAGGTTGATACCATTGAACATACCTTAGTATTTTTTTTGGAATAGGTTTGGATTGTATAAACTTTTAGCGATTCTGTTTGGGTTGAATATTGCTCCAGATATATCCAGGGAAATAATAAATTTGATTTTCTATCCATTTATAGACCACATTTTAGTGGTTCATGTCAATGATATCATATTTTACTCAATTTCATTAGATAATCATTCGAAACATCTTGACAACATCTTAAGCACATTGAGAGAGGGCTGAATTTATTTCTAGAAAACTAAATGCACATTCTTGATTAATAATGTGGATGTATTTTTCCATATAATCTCAAAGGAAGTAGTGTTAGTAGACACCAATATAGTCACATCCATGGTATCGTGGTAAAAAAACAATAATTTCTTTGAGATTTTAATGATTATCATTTTAGTAGGTTATTATTAGTTCTATATCCAGAATCATTCCCATTTGGTATGACTGATGACATGGATGACCAAGAAAGGGGTGATGTATGTTTTTTCTTATGCTTAAAAGAGTTATTTTTAGAGCAGAAAGGTAGAATAACCTTAATACCTATCCTCACATTACTAGTTCCTCATAATGCATATAACATGTATGAGGATGCATCTAGAGGTGGACTTATAATAGTTTTAATATAAGAGGATCGAGTGGTTACTTATGGCTAAATACAACTACGAACCACTAAGAGGAATTACCATACTCAGAATCCATAGTTTGCAGAAGTGGTACATTCCTAGATATATTGGAGACACTATATCATGGGTTAGAGGATTGTGGTATAAAATGAATAAATTAGCCTTAGGTACATCTTTTCTCAGTGAGACCTCATCCTTCTAATGAAAAGTTGGGTCGAGTATCTAGTATTTATACATTTAATTTCATTATACACAAAGAAAGGGAAATTTAATTGAAAACTCCATGAGGTGAAAGAAACATGAAGATGTATTATGAGAGTCTTGTGATGAGTGGAAGATAATGGACCTTATTATAGACATGCATCTGTATGTTCAGATGTCTTAGGGACAGGTATCTATGAATTCGATATCTGTTATACCCAAACATTAGGATGAGATTAATTCTGAGTATTTTTTTATCCTAAGGGATTATTTATGAGATAATTATTATATGGTGGGGAGAAACCATCCAGATGGTCTCTTTCAGGGGAAATTATATTATTTTATATGGTGGTGTTTTAGTTTAAATTGGAATTTTTGACGGTCTAATGAGGGAGTTTCAGGCCTCCTCATGGGAAGTGCATCCTAGAATAAAAAAAATTCATGATATCTATTGAATGTATTGGTAGTTAGGAATTATGAATGGGGTGGAAATATTCTTGTCTATATGCTTGAATTATTATTATGTGAAAGATGAGAATAAAAGGAAACCAATACTTGGTATACTTATCCCATTCATGAGTGGAAATGGGGAGATGTCACAATGGGTTTTATGGCAAGATTACACATGAGAACTCATAAGATTGAAACTGTATGGTTTTTTGCAGATTGGTTGACTATGGTACCCACATTTTACCTATCAAAGATAATATCAATATTACTAATCTGGGTATTATTTATGTGTGCTAGGTTTTTCAGTTACACTATGTTATGAACAATGTAATATCAGATAGATAAAATTGTTTCACATCATGTTTTTATAAGAATATTTTGAAGACTTTGAGATTACTGAATTTTTTGAGAAAAACTTATCATACATAGATTGATGGTCATTCTGAGTGGACTATTCAAGTTCTAGAGGATATGTTACAATCCTAAATTTTGGATTTTGTTCATTTAGGGGAGAGACTTATGCATCTCGTGTTGTTTTTAATCAATAGTAGCTTCCAATAATCGATCCAAATGTTACATTTTTAGGATTTGTATAGAATTACATTACATTTTCCTCTATGATTGAAGCAGGTAAGTAAGTCTTTAGTTGTAGGACATGTATCATGAATGAGTCATCTGAGTAGGTTCAATTGATCATGCAACAATTGTTGACAACAAAGAGTATGAAGAAATTATATGCTAATAGTCCTAGAAAACCTATATAATTTTAGTTCGGTCATCATGTTTTCCTTTAGGTGTCACCAATGTTGAGGAAATACTATTTATGGAAATAGGGAAAGCTAGATTTTAGGGTTGTTAGGCCTTTTGAGATAATAGAAAGTGTAAGTCTAGTGGAAAAACATTTTCTCCTTCCTTAGCGCTATAGTTATATGTATAATGTTTTCCAAAATTCACATATATGAAGATATCATCCATACCCATACCATGTGATAGTTATATCATACAATGATCTTTGTGCTGATGTGTCCTTTGAGGATCATCAGATACTGTTTGTGTGTCATAGTTAGAAATATATTCAGGGTAGGACTATACCATTGTTTTGAGTGTAATGGAAGCATGGACATGTTTAGTTGGAGACCAGTGAGAGTGTGTTTGACATGAAAAAACTATGGCCATACATGATTTCTAAGACCTCAAAATGATTCATGGATTAGATTTTGGATTATCTTTTATATAGTGGGGTGGATGTATGATCCTATCTGTTTCTACATATATATCTCTATGAGTTTTCACTAACATATCCTATAGGTATTGTTTTCTGATCTTTAAAACAAAATTTGGAAAATCCAAGAGGATTTGCATGGATATATATATTGGAGAAAATGAGTTCATGTTTAGGGATTTATATTTGTATGAACTAAAAGAGTTTGGGTATAAATGGGTTATGTGTATCACTTTTTCTTTTTGATTTGAGCATATTTAAAGGTGAATTGGGTTGTTTAAAAGGATAAAGGGTTGAAAACCCATCTTTAATACATTTTCACGCCATGTAAATGGATTAAATGTCATGTAATGTTTGGGTGTTTTAATAAAATAAATTTTGGTTATGGATTGTTTAGCATTTCCCAATAAAAATATTTACTCATTGTGTAACAATGTTACACGACATATAATTCCTTAACCTTCTATTTTAGTGTATTTTTAATAGATTATATTTCAATATAACTTACTGGGACCTTGTTATCTTGACCCCAGGTAACCTTCTATGTGATTTTGGAGTACCTACCTTCCGGATTCCTAGATAATTCCTCTGATCTATAGTTAGTGGTTTTGGCCATGTTTCCCCCTTCTTTACCTTGGCTATCCAACAATTTTGGTGATATAATTTGACCATGTGGGTTGTTTTTTTATATTGATTATTTTTTTTATTCTGGGACTCTCTTTGTGATCATCCACACCTTATTCTTCATGGGAGTTTTTTGTTTGAAGCATCGATTGATTTTTAGTTAAATGTAGAGGGTCTAAATATTAAAAATATGGTTTGATAATTTTCATGTTTATGAAATATTTTGGTGCGTCCTATGTAACATGATCTCAAATAAAATAAGGAATTGGTTCATTCCATGGAGTTTTTTTTCAATTGGATTCTAACATGGCTTATGGATACCGATTGGATGAGAGAACCATGATTATAATTGATTTTTATAATAGTTTAATGTGCATTTTTCATGACTTGAGAAATTATATGGTTTCTTGATATAGAATTCAAAATATATGGCTTATTGATTATTATTATTATGACTATTAATAAATTGTAATTTAATTTAATGTTGTATATGAAGGATAAACGATGAGTGGTATAATTATCCATTTATATTTATGATGTGATATTGTGATATCCATACTGTATGACAAGACTCTTGATCCCTGTTAAAATGCTTATATGTTGAGCTTAGCCATAGAAAATTCAAACCAATATGTTTTAATTATTCAAATAAGTGATCTCTCCATAGTCCCTTTAAATAATATTTTTATAGAGTGGGATCTACCTTATCCCATATTTTAATTCTTATAGCGATTTGACTGAGATGTTGTATTACATATGGGGCTTTGTCTGGGATTTTTGTGAGAATACCATGGTTATATGTTGGTTGTTGGAATGGTTATAATATATTGTGTGATATATTCAATCATAGAGACTAATTAAATTATTTTTCCATAGATGTATAGTTTTTTTGACATGGTTTCAATACACAATCAAAATATTCAAGGACAGAGCCAATGTAGGTCATTGTTTCCATTTATTAATTTTTGAAATAATTAGTACACATGTTTATCACATTATTTAAAAAATTTTCTTATCAAACTAGTTTATTATACATGGTGTTGTTGAGCTACTAGTTTATACTCACCCAATTCAGGCCTCCGTTTGGTACCTAATAAGATTATGTGGATGCATTTATGGACAAGTGTATATGAACTCACTGTATATTGTTTTCTAAATTGATCTACTAGAGTTTTGAGGTGGGACCAATGTGGGTTTTGGGATGAGGGACTTTTGAGTCTTTATTTTAGTATTTTATTATTTTTTATGTATTGCTTCTTGAATAACATTTAGGTACATTCCATAACATAATTACATTATTCCTTTATTATGTATTGGATTAATCAGTTGTCTCTTATTATTGGGTTGTACTATGTCTATACATGGATTTATTTTTTAATATGCTTTATTTATTATTTTAATGAACTTTTTACTAGGGGTTATATTCTACCCACTACAGATTTCACACCCCACTACTATTTAGTATCTTGGAATACATGGAGGTGCTTTTGAGGTCTCAAAACCATCCATTTTCACCCACATGGGAGAGTGACATATGAGGGGATGTTATATTAATACTTATGAGAAATGAATGTGATACATATAATTTTATTGAAGTCATAAATTAATGTTATGATGTCTTTGATTCAATTTTTACTTCTTTTTCATATGTCAATTAACAAAAAAGTGAATTGACTCCAAAGAGGTTTTAGTTATAATTCTAACTATCTTGTGAGTTTTTTCACTAGTTGTTCTTTCAGAATTTTTTAAAAATAATAGTGTATTCCTTGAGAATAATGATATTTAACAATTTATATTTGTTGATCATGTTCCTAATATTATTTTTCCCAATATAGAAAAGTCTAATATCCCACAAATATTTTTTTTAAAATATGAAGTAATAATCTAATCTAGCTTCATCAAATTGAAATAGGTTAATTAAGTTCCTTAATCCTTTTGTGACATCTTTTCAACATATTAACACCTCTACAAAAAACATTAATTTTAATGATTAATTCATTACCATCATCATAATGTTATGATACACTTAACATTTTCTATTTCATCCCACACATAATGGTGACATTTTTTGGAGTAATCTAGTTTTACCAAATGTTATCTATTATTACTCCATTGATATTTAACCATATTTAGTACGAATAATAAATTATCATACATTATATATGTAAATATTTTTATATTTTTAAAATAATAAATCCTATGAGGGGAAAAATATCTATCCATTATCTAGGGACTCTAAATATTACTTTAATTAAATTTGACATCAACCACATTATAATTTTTAATTCAATTACCTTCCTATATATTTCATAAATTTTTAAAAATAATTTTGTTTACTTATTAATATGAGATACTCATTTGGGATGTTCCCTTCATCATTACTCATCCCATAAAAATCTTGTAAACCATCAAAAACATTTTCAACTTTAATTTTCTTCTCTAACTATTTATTTTTTATCTATTATAATTTCCCGCTGCTATCTAACCCTTAAATAATTCCTCTTTATTAGTAATGGTAATGAAATATTATTTCATATATTATATTATTTATGATTATACACACTATACCACCTAAAAAACTATAAAATTAAATTTATGGATGAAAGTATAATTTTTTAATAATTAATTTTCACAATGTTTTTTAATTTTTTTATTTTTATCCCCACAAAAACATTTATGTGATTCTATTTTGAGTATTTAGAGTTTCTATAGTAATTTTTACGAATCCATATCTTCTATAAATGAGTAGTTTTTTTTATTTTTTTCAGTAATTATGGGTAATTTATATTACTACATTCCCATGAATTCGACGAAGACCATGACAAAATTTTATAGAAACATTCTAGTATACATCCATTATTCATTTTAAATAATCTAATCAATAGTTCATAGATCTTGTTTCATTGAGAATTTACTGACTCCTAAAAATTATATATTCCATCCACATTTGATATTTTATTTTCTTCTTATCCACTTTATCAATATATACATTTATCTTATCAATATCCTTATGCCCATGTATAACACTGTAATTTTCTTCATCACTAATCTTATCTTTCTCAACAATTTTATGTTTAATTTTTTAATATATTTTTTAAAATTATCTTTGTTAATGTAAATTTGACATTTCTTTCTTGATTTATTTTCAATATGATAATTTTTATATCTTAGTATATCTATTTATTTTGAGCATAATTTTATTTCAATTTTTATATTATACTCATTTAACGATTCTCATTCCTTATATATAAACACAATGTTCACTTGTGAGTCATGTTCTGATGAATAAATTTATTTTTTTTCTCATGATATGATAACATTTTGAGAATCTTTCTTTAGAATTATCTTCATCCTGACTACTTTCACCAATATTAGATATAACATCATTAACAAATATAAAATTTATACTAAAGATATTATGTGAAAATATATTATTTCCCCCATATTGGATTTAATTCATATAACTTACATTATTATTGAACTTCTTTATTATTTCATCATATTTAATCCAGCATTAATTTTCATTAGTAAATTGGAAGAAAAAAGTTTCTACTTATCCATAATTAAAACATTTATAAATAATATTCCCTGTAAATTTAACATTTCTTCAACATAATAATATAGAAATCAAATAAAGAGTAGCATTAATTTATTTATATTTTTCAATTCATTTTAGTTAGTGTTTTTATCCTAAAAAATCAAATTATTAATGAATTAAATGTAATACCCCATTTATTATGATCCTTGATATTTTGATTTTCTACTCTTCTCCAATCAAAACTGATAGGAGTTATTGTTTTCAATATTTAGGAAATCATAAAGTTCACTTTATTAAATTGATAAAATAATGTCCTTAAAACAATTTGAAATAATTCCCATAATTTTTTTCAATGTAATAGAGTCTTAAAGGGTTTATAAAACCGTTTAGTGGTTCTGAATATAAAATTAAATTTTTTAAAAGCATCAACAAATAATTATTTATTCTGAACATACAAATTGATGAATTTACATTTTCCACTTGGCTTCATTAAATATTTATATCCCTTTATAACTTCTATAATGTTTTTTTTTTCTAAATTTCATTTTCATTTTTATAGCCCATGAATGTTGTGATTTCATTTTTAAATAAAAATTATAAAAATTTATTTTTTTTCTTTCCATCACATTCAATAATTTTTATCAACAAGAGAAGATTATTAAGTATCACTTTGAATTTCAAACCAATATTGGATAGAAACTAGAAAATCAATGTAGAGAGTTGTAGGATAGGGTTAAATATTCGTTTTATAAATATGAAATTTTATTCCATAAATTGTTATAATACATTTGTTATAAAGATGTATTTACCTGTAAAAAATCAATATATATCACTAAGAGAGAACCCCACTTTGAATATTATTGATAAAATCACCTGATATAAAATAAAACAGAAGATGGGGGGTGAATATGTTTATATTTTTCCTTATATATCCAATTAATACTCTTTCTAATTCATAAAATATCCATGTAACTCCAAAAAAAGAATATATAATATAAAATGATAGAATGTTTTTAATGGATTTCACCTTCATTAGGGATTATGAAATAGCCCACATGTGGTATTTTAATCCAAATCAAACTCCATTATTATTTTATTATCAATATAGAACTTAGGAAAGGGTATGACCATGAAACTATACATATATTATTAACAACCATAAATTTATGCAACCACTAACTTTCTATAACTATCCAAAAAATAAATATATATTAAAAATAATCATTTAAACTATGAACAATAAATAAGATATAGATTTTATATTCTTATATATTGAATCAACTATAATATTTAATCATCTTAATCTTCTTTTGATAATCTTATCCTCTTCTTTCAATGTAGCATCCAATCACTCTACTAATCATTAATTTTTATTGCATGAATTTTCTTATTTTAAATCACCTTAGAATATTTCCATTGTCAAATATTTAAATTCATCATTATTTTTAGAAGTGAATTTTTTCCATAATAGTAATTTAAATCCTAATAAAATATCTAAATTCAAACATCCATTGAAGTAAATATTTTATTCATTATATAATATTAAATAATACCATGAATCTCCTCTCAAAATTCAAAAAAATTGCAAATTTAATCCATGTATACATATTTATTGAAATCCAAGAACCACCTATTAGAGTGAAAATACCCTTGAAATATTTTACTCATTAATTATAATATAAAACTCTTCTCATAGTATAATTATATCAGATACTCTATAAGAGGAATTAGCTTATTTCTTCACATAGTCATTTATAAGGAATGGATTTATTCTTTATAGTATTTTCATAAAAAAATTCATTATATCTTATTGATGAAATCATGGTTTAATCACATTAAAATGATATTTGAAACTTTTTTGAATATCACAACATAACCTGGTTGAACAACTATAAGTTTACTATAGAAAATTTTATATTTTTTAATTTATATAAATTGATAAATATTATATAATATAATAAGTATATAATTCAAAATATAATAGTTCATTCCATAATCTAATTTCTTCAATATAATGATTGTTGAATAATATAATTTTTTTACATATTACAGAAAATTCTTCATATCATTATTTTTTAACTAGATATTCTAAAAGAAATTACCTAATAATTGTGAAGTTATGAATCAACCTATGCCCATGAATTTTCAATATATTTCATTTAGAAGAAAAAATGTGTAATATACTAAGAATCCCTAAAAAATATTTCATGCTTCCAAAAAACCTATATAAATCAGAAAATTTCCACATTCAACATCCTTAAGAGAAGAATATGTAACTTAATAAATTAAATATATTATGAGCAAAAAGTTAAAACTTTCCATTTTTAATTTTCTTGTCCAATAAAAAATTACATATCACATATCATTGGGAAATAATTTTAGTGACTTTTACTATTCCCTATGTATTTCTTATCTGATAAAGTAAATCATAATCCAACCATAAAGTTGACAATTGATTAGCGCAAAATATTTTATTTAACAAAAAATTATATGAACTTCATAAATTAATATCATGTAATCTTTAAAAAATCCAAATCCACTCTAAACTCCTTTCAACATCTTAAGAATATATACTAACAACAACAAAAAATTATACATAACCGGGTTTAAAATCTATTCTAATATTCAATTGTATTCAATCATTATTTAGAAACATTTGTTATATTTTGTATGTAATATTAATGAATCACATGAATATATTATAAAAAAGATTAATGATCCTTAACATTATCATATTTGATCGCTAGTTGAGAATTATTAATTTCAATTATATGATTTTATTTATCTTAAAATTCTTTGAAATTTTGTTTATGAATATATACAATCCTTTATTTCATTAATATTTCCTTAAAATAATCCTTCATAATTTTTTTATCACTATTATCAAATATCCACAATTAAATAATAATTTTATTTACGTTTGCTTTTGATATTTATGCTCAAAAATAATTTTTGAGCTAGTGATTTCCCACACTTCTCAGATTCTTATTCACAGAAGGTGATATCCTCCTCTTCATCACATTATTACATTAAAAATTATGGGGTTGAAGTGTTTCCATTATCTAAATAGTGGATTTAACCACTAGTTATTTACTATTATTTATATAACTTATATTATTATCATTGAAACATGTGGAAATGTATTTTTATCCTCTATGTATAAAAGTGATGTCTTCCTGAAAATTTTCATTAAATTCTTGTTCTAGTTTTAGAGAGTCATAAAAGAGATGATAATTAGATCATTAGATAATACGTACAACCTAAGACTTTACCACATGATTACATTGAAATAGTTACTCAAAAACATTAAAATTTTAAAACTACATATTTTTGATAAATCAGTCATAAGTGGATCTATATCTAATACACCATTTATTTTTATACTAGGATCATTGAAAGCATACTATTAGGATGGTTTAAATTAATATGGATGTATTTTAAAAAATGAAAAACATTTAGGCTATTCAAAACTACACATATTTAATTAATTTATTTCTAAAAAACAATTACACCTTTACCATCATACATAAAACTATACAAAATGAATTTAATAAACATGTAAAACTATGATTTCATAAACGGGTTCACATAAAAAATAGATAAATATATACTTTTTTTATTGTGGATTTTATCACATTCAGGAATATATTCCCTTTTATTATTGAGATGATACTCATGAAAGGGTATATCCTTTAACCTATTATCTCAACCCCATCCAAGTTACATAGAAGCACCAACGTGTTTTTAGGACTCTATATCCACCCCACTCATCCTTTCTAAAAAACTAAATTTTGTAGGTCCTCTTTAATTTATGATAAAAATGTATGTACAAGTATCCTTGGGATAGATGACCTTGATCTACATCCTTAGTCTGAATTAATCACATGTAATTGCTATAAATATAAAATTATATTGGATAATTCTCTCCCAACTTCAATCCTTATGGAATAGAGATATCGTATTATTCATTCTAAATTCCATTTATTTGGACCATAATAACATTAATAAATAATATATAATCAAATATATTTCTCTTTTTAGTCACCACACAATAATGGTATTTTACAACAATTTACTATCTATACCTTTTCATCATTTTAACAGATCAATATAGTTATAACATCAATCAACCACAATATTCAATTATTATTTTTCATATATTAAATTATCTACATATAAAAAAATAAATTCCCATAATTAAACTATGTAATATATACAATGAAACTACATTAATTTGGGTTCCGGAAATTATCAATTCCATAATATAGCCATATGGATTCTCTCCAATGAACCACAATGCACAATAAATTTCTAGTTACTCACATGGGTCATCCTCCAATAATCCTTATATTACTTTCCATAAAAAACAATGATCCTTATATTAAAACTGTAATATAATATTTCCTTATAATTACTCAACATTTTAGCTTTATAAATGATTAAAAATATTTATATTTCAAATAATTTATTTATTATTATGAGATAATCTCATAACATTCGAATTAATTACACCATAGTTTTTATATTGAAGCATGTGTAATGTCTAATAGGACTATGATATTTAACTCATTAATGAACAAGTCAAAATCATCAGATTTATTTCTCATAAATATATTCTTACTTTTATTTTTTATTTCTATATGAGAATATATATAATATATACTTCATTACAATTTGAATATATTATGAAATTTACTTTAAATGTTTTCATATTTCCTTTAGGTTTTACATTTTTATATTTTTTGAAGTATTCAGGACATTATTAAGTATTCCCTATAATGAATGTATGCCCAACGCATATGAGTATTTGAATCATACATATTTGATGTTAACCAGTAATTAACATTTTGTATCCAATAAATATTCGATGTAGACCCTTACAAATTCTCTATGAACTCATATGTATTGGATATTGACTTTTATGTTTTTATGTGAATCATAATACATTTTAATATTCTCAAACAACCACTATGTTCACTTATGTATCCATTTGAGAAATTTAATAACCATTATGTGTGATTAATCATACATTGGTGTATCATAGTTTGACTCAATATTTTGAAAATTACTAGCATGAATTTTCTAAAAAATCTTATAGATCTAGAGTACAATAACATAATTACCCTCGTTTATTTATTCGAGATTGAAACTGACATGAATATATCATGTAATTTTTCAGGTATCCAAAAAACCAAAACCTAAAACATCAATATACTACTATATAATTCGTTAAAATATCTAGAATACAGAATATAATATTAAAATTACCTCAAATCATCTCCAATAATCACTTGAAAATTCTTAAATCTTAGCTGTTATATAAATACTCTTAATAGAATTTTGGTAGATCATCCACAACCATAACAAACATTAAATCCCTATTATGCATAATCTAAATATATTATTCTTGTAAAATATATCTTTACCATATTATAATACTTATGTTGTAGCATTATTAATATCTTTCTCCAATTACTCATGGAAGTTTATTATCCACTAAACATTACAAACCATGTAACTCTCATCAACACTTCATGTTCCTCAAGATATTCTTAAACTGAATTTACATAAAAAACATCAAGAATATTATTTATCCTATCAACCATATCTTTTAATATTTGGATATAACTTCGTATCATTTAAATATAATATATAAAATACATATGACACAGTCAATGTAACTTAAATATATGTTTTGGGTCCTTGGTTGATTCGTTCTGTTTTTAGGAGTCATGGCATGATTTCTTTTTTATTTGGATGTTATTATAATGAAACATGTTTTAACCTATACTAAACCATACCTTTTAAACATATTATTACTCAATTTTAAGAATAATAAAATCCAAGGATAAAATTATCTACTATCTTTGGAAGACCAGGTAAATTACTAGAAAAAATGAATCTAAAAGTAAAAAAAATATTAAATTTCTATAATGAGATCCTAACTCTATTTTAGGCCCTATAACTATATAGGATAATATAAGTAATACATTAAAAAAGTGATGAGATAAAAATATTAATAAGGGACAAAAAATGGGATTACATCACAACACATGATTTGTAATTCATGAAAGAATAATATCAAATAAATTTATCATGATTAAACACCTGGAAAAATAAAATTTTGAATACAGAATCATATGATAATAAAACAATAGGAATGTTGAAACAACATAAAACATGATATAGATATGATTAAAGGCTAACTACTAAAATTATATCACCTAGTTGAGAGAGTCCCATACTAGGTTACATTTAATCCATAACCCCAAATATAACATCTCATGTGACTAAAACATTACCCAATATAGTTGAGTTATATCACGAAGAACCCATCATAACATGTTCATTAAATTGGACTTGATTATTGAGGGAAATTAAGAATGGGACCTTATAAAACATGTAATTCCCCTTAAAATAAAGATAAATTGAGATACCTAAATTTCTTTGGTATTTATAAGACTAATATTTTATAATTATATAGGAATAATTAATAGATAAATTGAATAACAGAAGAAGAAAGCATGACTCAATAGAAATATAGAGGTTCATAGAGATCCCTCACCTTATTTATTGATTAATTCTGCACTTGTACATAAATTACTTGATAATAAAAATAGATTCATAAGTCCCTTAATATATAACCAATTCCACATTAATTTTATTTTTTATATTATTTAGTTCATTTATGTAAATTATTATGAGTTATAATTTTTAATTTCATCGTTGAAATAGAATTTGATTCATACTTTTATGGTCTGTTCACTTGTGTATAATTATGGATGTTCATATCAAATTGAAATAACATAATAAAATTTAATTAAATGTTATTTATGAACATTAATATGTTTAAATATTGTGAAATATCATTTTTTTAAATAGGGATGATTCGGTTTATAAAACATAAATGATAAATGATTATCTTATTTGGGTATTTTTTCCAACCATTAGGAACTAATTTATTTTTCATTAATATGATGTTCATATATTAGTTATATAACTTGGAATAAGTTATAATAAACTCATTACAATATTATTTAACTATAATAATAGTTTTATTAATATATTTGAAGGTGGTAATGAACAAAATCATTTTCCACAGATAAGGTTAATTGGTATAATTTGGAAAATTGGTTCACATATTTGAATAAGAGGATATGATTATAATTAATAGATTTTAAATAAACCATTAGAAGTATAAAATTACATTTTATATAATGTTTTTTTAAAATTAGTTATGTGTGCAACACAAGGTATCTAAAAAATAAAATTATTTAAAGAGAAATATTTCATAAAAATATTTGGATGTTACATTCTTACCCACATATAATATTTCACAATAAAAATTTAATTTTTCATAATAAGTTAAAACTATGTGAGGATTGAGTGCCTATATTTTAAGAATATAGATATTAAACAATAAACATAATAGGATAAATTTATAAATGAAATGTACATCCTTAAATGTGATTTCCTAATATCCAATATTGGTTTTAGATGGTGAAGTAATTATCTTTAGGGTTATTAATGAGGTTTTTGGGTCTTAATTAAAATAATCAGGGGTCCATAATCTGATATTAACTATAGATACCCAAAACTTTTACACATATTTCAACATGATTTTATGAAAAATAAAAATAGGGGATCAAATAGTTTCGCATCATTGGAAGACTTAGTATTTTTCTAAGAAACATGAAACAAAAAAAAAAAAATTTATTTAATATCCATAATGATATCCTAACTCAATTTTATCTCCTATAACTAAAAAGGTTAAGATTGGGAATACATAAACCAAATGGTTGAGCTAGGAATCCATGTATGGGAATAAAAAATTGGAATAAACCATAAAACATGAGTTTGAAGGGAATACGTGATAAAATTAATGGAATTTCACATGAATAAACTTATGTAAAAATAAAAAATATAACATGGAATCATATGACCATGAAAATATATGAATGTGGTAGAAACATATAATATAAAATCAACGTGATTAATGGGTAACATCTAAGACTGTATCACATGGTGGATGAAGTCCCATAATTGATTGGGTTTAATCCGTAATCTCAAACATAACATCCAATGAGACTAAAACATTTGCCAATGTATTGGAGTTATATCTGAGATCACACATCATTACATTTTCATGCATATGGTTTCAACAAAAATAATTAGTCATAGAGAATAAACCTATTGGGTAATAATTGAATAAAATTTATATCAAAATCATGACATAAGGAAGATCTAAATGGTGTATTATAATGGTATCCAAGAATGAAAGGATTAAAATCATTCTTGTTCATTAATAAACGAATCCAAAATAATATTTCATGAATAAATATGTTCAACTGAATAGAAACCTAGAAAGATAGTGTCCATGTAACTTTACAAATTTTCCACTTAAATGCAAACTTAAGGAAAAAATATAATGTCATTAAAAAGGATAAATGAATCATGGTTTCCATAAAAAATAAATGAAATATTTTTTTTCAAAATAAATTGGATTATTTTATAAAAATAATGGGGGATTAAAATATTTTATCGAGATTACTTGAAAATGGATATGAAACAGAGACGTTCCCTTTAATTGGGTTTTCTTATCAAGAGGAATAGGTAAGGGAACCTTATTAGACATTTAATTTCCAATAAATGAATGAATAATTGAGTTATATAAATTTTGTGGTACACATAAAAATAATTTATAAGAATTATATATGAATAATGAAGAAATAAATTTAGCCAAAGAAAAAGAAAGCATAACCCAAAGGAAATATAGTGGTTCAGAGTGACCGCTTACATTATGTCAAAATGCATTATGTACATTCACTTAATATCATTTATAATAAAATTATATCCATTAATTAACTAATTAATAACTACTTATAGAGGTATTTTATATATAATAATTCTATTTTTTCAGTTATGGCCATTTCAATGAGTTCAATGGTTATATTTCATCATTCCAGGAGTGTGTTTCATGGTTTTATAGTCGGTTCACTTGTCTATAATTGTCAAAATTCATTTCAAAAGGAAATAAAACACTATATCTAAACTTTAATGGTATTTAGGAACTTATATATGTTTAAATGGTCTCATACATCATTTTTTATTAGATGATTATGATTCATTTGAAAAAAAAATTAATTATAAATGTTTAGTTTATTTTTTCTATTTTTTAACCCTCATGAACTTGTTTAGTTTTTTATTAATATTATTTTTATATATTAGTTCTATAATAAGGTATAATTTATAATATACTTTTTCAAAACACATTTAACTATAAAAAAGTATGATGACTATCCTTTAAGGCAGTAAATAAAAATAAAAAATAATTATCTTTGGAGATGATGAATAACCATAATTTGGACAATGGATTTATTTATTTAAATAAGATATGATAAAAATATTATGGATATATAATTATCCATTATCAATATAACATTCCAGTTTATATGATAGTTTTTTAAATATGGTGTTACATGCAACACAAGATACCCAATAAAATAAATTATTAAAGGGAAATAGTTCATAAAAATATCTATGTGTTACATGACCACACTTTGGGAAGGAGTGAAATAAAAAACATGTGACTAATATAGATTTTAAAATATTGTATCACATAGTAACAACTTGGTTTTGAAAAAATGAAAGTAAATTGTGTGATGTTCTCATGTTTGGTAATTTTGGATATTTCATATCCATTTTAATTTGGGGCTTTCTCCCCTCTTCACCCATTCAAACTACCCAAATATTAGTTCCTACCAAAGGTATTTCTCAACTCTCCACACCGTTCATAAGTGAATATTTTTATTTTCTTAGTAGTTTCTTCCTTAGATCAAAAGTTAAGTTATCATCTCTTTTTTATTCTTTGGTTTCCTCCTTATATTCTCTTAATCAAAAACCCAAATGGCAATAGTAGATAATTTCCATGTCTTGAGTTGGTGTATATATAGGGATTATAGTAAATAATGGCTATGATACACCAACGAATACCTTTCCTAGTGGTTTTTATCAATGGAGACATGGTTTCACTAGTTGAGGTAGTTATTTCCACTCCATTTCCCTTTATTAGATAATTCCATTGATTCATTGTATTATAAAATAATTTTTATTATAGAGATATTTTTATTATTTATCTATATATAGTTCATAAAATATTTTCTATAATTTTTATTGGTTTTCAATTATCATAATGGGTTAATTTGGTTATTCAATTAAAGTGTTACTTTTAATTATATTTTATTAATTCTATGAGTTTGATTAAAATGTAATGAATGTTTTCATTTTTAAAAATGATTTATTAATAGAATATAGACCAAAATTATTTTATAATGTGTAATTACATTTTTGTTTTATAGATTTTACATGTATTTGAAAGGGAATGCATTTTATTAATTGAATGATTATTTGATTCCATTGATTGTTGTGATTATCATTTGATGTTGTGGTGAATTCCCATTGATTTTTTCATGTATTAAAAATGTAATTGAAGAAGGGATTTCATAAAGGTTTATTTTATATGTAACATGTTAAGGGTGTGGTTGGAACATTGTGAGATGATTTTTATGATAATGATTGGTTATACTATTATTGAGCATCATTTTTTTTATTGGTAATGTTAAGGATTATCATTAGGATGAGTGGTTAAATTATGATTCATGATTTTTCTTGTAGGTTGAGGATATTAGTAAGGGTGATGTTGGATGTGGTGATAATATGATTATGATGAAGAACATTTGGATTTTTTCAATTCATGAGATAATAATTAGCATGATTGTGTCCCACAAGGTATTTTTATAGTAAAGATTACTAGGATACTAAGTGGGGGATCAGGGAAAACTTCTTCAATACATGATTATCATCATCTTCTGGGGGTCCTCAAATGATATTCATCGATATAAGTGAGTTTTCTCTATTAAGGCTAGTTGATATTGACTTAGGTAATGAGTGTCAAACTATAAGACCCACATGATATGGGTTGTTATTATATACATGGAGCATCATCCCAATGGTCAGTAATTTTTTTCTTCATGAAATATATCTTATTTATTTATGTCATTATAATTAAATTTATCATGTGATTCTGTTACCTATTGTTTTATACTACATAGATTTTTTGGTTATTCTTGATTGAATATTTTTGTCATATTACAATTTTGTGGGTTTCCATTCCATTATTGTTTTCAAATTCACTTTATAAGAACATTATCATAGTGTAATGTTTCAAATAAAAGGGGGGTTTTATTTTCCCAGGGTGTATTTTAAATGAAAAAATAATGACATTTTTTTAGTTATCAAATAAAATAATCTCTTTAAATGGGTGTGTTAAGTGCGGTTTGATTGAAAACCATTAAAATGAAATGAAATCATATTTTTCTTTAAAATTAGTGAACTCTGTCTCATAAAAAAAATGGTCTCATGTTTGTATCTTATTATCTATTATATCAAACCCTTTCTACTCACTTTGGTGAGAATTTTTTCTTCTTGTCTTGTACATGGTTTCAAGGTTTTGGATTTCAGGATGGTTTAGAACCACACTCATTTGGAAGCGGATTGATGTTTAGTTGATTATGGTGTGTTGAGAGTTACATGGTGATAGGGGTGTTTGGCCTTTTTTATCACTGCAATAGTTGGTTCATGTGGTGATTTTTCCTCCCCGACCATCTAATTTTGTTTTCGTTTCAACTTATAGAACCATTTAATTTTTTTTTATAAAAAATTATTTGATATATATTATTTATATTTTACATTATGGGAATGAAATTTTTTGATTCTATCATTTTAGTATTTCCAATTCAAAATTAAAACGGTGGTATAATAATTGGATATATCATGACACATTCCTAGTTAGAATATATGGTTTTTATTTAGATTGTGGACTATGAAATCATCCTATTTTTTCCTATAACCTTGACACTAGTTATCAGATTAGGGAGAGGGGGGATTGGGGATTCCCTTTGTCAAAGAGGTGAGTAGTGTTTTTTTTTGGGTTAGATAAAATCCCCAAACATTTTCATTAAAAATGGTTTAATATACATTGATAATTTATTTTGGGAGTTTAATGTAGAATGGATATCGGACTGTTAGTGATTGAGGGTAAGGTCTAAGGGAGTTCTTGGAAAGCTCTCTACAAGTTTGGCAATGAGGTTCCATGGTTAGTTAAGAGATATATTATTAATATAGGAATAATTATTTTTTATTTTGTATATATTTAGTGATGGTTTGTTATGACCCTTAGTGTTGGATATATCCTAGAAATTGTCATAGAAAATTTATCATTTTAAATTTAAAGTAGATGTAATATATGGGGTGCACTTTTAATAAAAATTTCCTTAAATAAGGTGAATAAGATCTAAAAATATCATTTTAATGTGGAATTTTTCTTCAATATGTGAATTACTTATATTATTGGAATTCAATATATTATGTTTATTAATGTGGTTTTATTGAATGATTATGATTTATGATGTTTTTTAATGTGATACTGAAAAAATAGTTACCAGGTTAAGAATAAAATGGTTTGGGTAGAAATAATAGTTAACTTAGACGTTTTCCTTCTAGTATTTGACTATACTAAGTATTTTAGCATTGTTTTAAGGGAGTTCTATTTATTTCTCATGGATCATTAGCAGGAGCTTCCTTATCATTATCCTCAAATATTTTTTTCTTATCAAATATCCCATATAGAAAATGACATGGTTTTAAAAGGTCTAATAAATCTTTGATTCATTACAAAATCCTAAAAAATATAGTATGATGTTCACTGTTACCACATTAGATGGATTGGTTTTATGGTGGGGTATTGTCATTATACATTCTGAACCATTCAAGGTCTTGTTTTGGGATATTTCAAGGCTTCCTTCATGTAGTGATTTTCCCCATGGAAGTGATATTCTATATGGATGTTGGGTTCTTGCATGTTCATAATGGTTATCATTAAGTAAAATATTATTTTGAAAGATTTAATACCTTGATGACTTTTCCAAAAGAGTTATATGATGATCATATAAATATGGTGTGGTTCTTTTCTATAGGCCTCTATTTCGACCTTCGTTTATCAGTGTCTTATTTTTTCATGACCACCTTTATAGAAGTGATCTATAAAGACATCATCATTAAGGAAATCAGAGATCAGAAACCAATTATAGGTTATTATTCAACCCCACATAGTGTCAGTAACCTTGAAATGAACTCTAAGAAATAGAAATTGGTTGCTTATAGAAATATGAATTCATATCTTTCACATGTTGTTCCTATTTTGGTAATGAAGAATTTGGTAGTATATTTCAAGTGTGGGAGGTCTGGACACAAAAAATTCTTTTTTGTCCCAAGGAAATGAGAAATTATCTCTATCAAGATATCTCTTGAACCTTTATATGATTTCATTGATGAATGAGATCATAAGAAGAATTTTAATAACCATATCCCATTCAAGTTTTATTTTATGGTGCTTACGGTATTATAGAGTTGGAGGTTGATGATTTTTTTTTTGATTTAATATTTGGTTATAGTTTTTTTAGGGCTTGTACAACATCTTTTAAAACATATTATATTTTTATATAATGGATAAAAGATATTTTGAATCACATGTTGCAGGATATTTAGGCATGGATCTTGTATGATCATGCATGTACTATGGTCGATGTGATTTTGATCACCAAGATTGGGTGACTAGTTTATCGATTTGAGGAAACATTGGTTGTTAGGATGGGCTTGACTTGATGAACTTTTGATATTTGGCTCTATTGAGGGTGGGTAAGGAGGCCATGAGGTCGGGATTCCCTGGGAATGGTTACAGTAAGGGAGATTATGGGTAGTATTTATGCGCTTCATTTTTTTATTTTTCTATATGAGTTGAATATATTATTATATATATATTGGATGTCTGAGCATTTATGGTATTTAGTGGGTTACTCCTAGACAAATCAATGGATCATTAGGTGGGTGATGGTACATTGCCGTAGGAGCACGATCAGGTTTAGAACCCTGAGGGGCATGCAGAGCATGATCCACATGTACATGCTCAGGTAAAAGATCAGGTTTAGGATCTAGTGCAGATAGGGCATCTTCTAGGTTTGACAGTGTTCATGCCATGACTCAATGAGCTGCTTTAATCTAGCCTGGTACGAGTCTTACAGGCGATTGAAAAAGGTTCAAAGGGTACATAGCCTTCTATGTAATATCTCAAGAGGGAGTTCCAGTCACAACACCCATTGCTTTTTCAAGGTGAGGGTGGTTTATAGGTGCCTATGAACTGGATAGAGAACATGTACATGATCTTAGAGCAGCTTGAGATGCCTCCAGGGAAGAGGGTCAAGCTGGTGAAATACATGCTGAGAGGACCGATGATGATTTGGTGGGTTGTGCAGGTTTAGGATCAAAGACATAAAGGACTGACATGGAAGGACTTTGAAGACTGGTTTTTCAAATACTTTTTCTCATAGACGTTGAGGAAAGAGAGATCTTGAGAGTTCTTGAGCCTTCAGTAGGGTGACATGTCCATTATGGACTATACATCTACGTTCACTGAGTTGTCTTGATTTTCACCTGGTATGGTAAGCGATGACACCTCGAGGTTGAAGAGATTTAAAGATGTATTACAACACACCATATGGGTACAGGTAAACATATTAAGCTTAGCCTCGTTCTCAAATGCGGTGAATTAGGTGCTTATATCTGACGGAAACATCATAGTCGTGTCTCAAAAGGGCCAGACGATAGTTTTAGGTGATGGTTCGAATAGCTAAAATTGTGGTTGGGATGAGTTCCAATAGGGCAGTCAGGAAGCAGACTTAGCTAGAACACATCTTGGAAGCTCATAGTGGTTTTATTTCAGTGTGGTCATTCAGGGAATGTCCAGACTCAGTACGATAGGCCCCCACAGGAGTAAAGGGCTTGTGGAATGGTTAGGCATGTCGAGAGGTTCTACAAGAAACCTTCTCAGACGGTCGGTAATCAGGGACCAGAACATAATATGGAATTTGAAGTTGTTTTAGGTTCTTTGCAAGGATAGGATAGCCGAGTTCCAACAACAAGTGGATGAGACACAAGAGACAGTGGGACCAAGCTGAGGGGCAATTGGCCAGTGATTGGGGCATTACCGCAATGAGGATAGGCTTCAGGCAGTTGTGTGTCAGGAAAGGTGCACTTCATGGAGCTTCTAGGGGATGAGTAGGCTGCTGAGCCAACATCATTAAGAGGTACACTATGGGTGTGGTCATGAGCTTCTTTGTTTTTACTTGTTTGGAATGACATATTGGGGCATGTGCATTTTGAGTGCATGAGCTGCACAAGATATATGTGGACTGACAAGATGTTGGTCAGTGGGGTTGGAACCATATCAGGTGTCTGATATATATATATATATATATATATATATCTGTGTGTGTGTGTGTGTGTTTTAGGTGCATGGAATCTAGAGAATTGTTAGATGCAGGTTACTTGAGGTTCCATGGGAATTGGGGAATCCATGGGATGCAGGTTTATTAAGGTGTTGTGGGAATTAGAGCATCGAGGATGAGGGTTACATGAGGTGTAAGGCACCAAGATTTGTTTTAATCATCCATGGGATGTAGGACCTCATTGAGGCAGACACCGATGCGGTACAGATACGTCTTGGTGTTGGAAGCATTATAGGAGCACTTAATGTAGAGTAGGGGTGACTATGCATCATGAGAGGACCATGTGTCAGGAAATAGGTCAATGGAATATTCCTTGAATTTAATTTGAGACAGATGTTGTCCTGAAATGTTTTGTTCGCCACCCTTGAAAGGGAAATTTAGTGAAGAATTTCATTAAGGGGGGATATTTATAAGAAACCAGTTCTTCCTTTGAGGTACGGTATTCTTTTTCTTTTATATTTTGAGCCGTTTTTAGGAAACATGAGAAAATGGGTAGTTCTGAAAAATTTTAGGGTTACTTTTAGTGTACTCCAAAGTACACGTCGTGTACCCTTGGCCATGTGTTAATTTCATACATGGAATTTGGGTGTGTTGGTCGGGTAGAAATTTTAAAACAAGTAAACATTTTGAACTCCTTGTACATGCCGTGTAATTTAGTCATGTACGAGGGATATACATGGTATGTGGTGAAGTCAACAACGATTAGAATAAAAACATAGTACATGCAACGTACTGCCATGTACACACCGTGTAGTCATGTTGGCATGGTTTGGAAAATAAGTAGGTGGAAAGAGGCCACCACATAAACAGTTAAAGAAGTCACATGGCGTGTAGTCTTAAAGTACACACCATGTATTTTATTTTGTTTTACATAAAACCGGAAGTAGCCTCATTTCTCATGTTTTGGATAGAACCCTGCAGAAATAGGCATTTGTGACTTCAAATCGATCCCATTTCTTCATTTGAAGTTGGATTTGATCACCATCAAATCCACTAGAACCCCATCAGTATGTCTTTGATTCCCTTGATCCTCTCTTCTTGATTTTTGTTTTAAAACGAGTTATTGGAGTTTGATTTCATTTGATTCATTTGTAGATCAACCTCAATTTAGACTAAATTAGAGGTTGTTACCGGAGTAGGACCATCCAATATGTATGACGTAGGTGCTGAATACATTGTTTAATGTCTTCATGGACATTTGGGTGGAGTGTCCTTCTGCGCGTCTTCAGGTATTTGGGAGAGGGAATCGTTTTATCTAATATTGCATTTTGAATTAATTGTGAGACACATGGGATGCCTTTGGGTTTCCCCTATTGCCTAAATTTATTTAGCAAGGTCGAGTGAGAGGTCGAAGCTCGTAGGGACATTTTGTTCTGGGGTGCCAAAATGGTTATAATCGGTCTTCGTTGTTTTTAAAATAGTATTTTTAGTTTGGTAAATCATGATTAAGAAATTTAGAGGCATTCAAGACCTCAATAATACTGGGAGATAGATGTTGGGGTAGTGAAAATCAATTTTTTGAATTTTTTCTCATTTAAAGTGTTTCAATATGATTATATATATATATGATGCCAAATATTACATATGATGGAACCCTTGGGGTAGTATTGGGTGTGGACCAGATATTCTTGAGTGATGTTGATTATAGGTTGGGATTGGCCCAGATTTACTTGGGTGGTTTTGACAATGGGATTGGGTGTCATGGACGTCAGATTGAGGCTGTGTGACTGTCAGGTTGGGAATAACCCATGTTACATGGATGGAAATCCCATCAAATACTGAGCGACGTGGTCGAAGGGGCATGAGGTGCTGAAGATGATGTGTCTTGGATAAAATTTTATTGATTAACACTCACACATGATTTGATTATTGTACACAAAGAGAGACTCTGTGATGGGGAGGTTTTGACCACTTGTGTGGGTAGAGGCCCCTGATAGTTTCAGTTTAGTTACTATATGGTTTTTGGGTTCTTTATATAAGAACCCACATGGAAGGTGAGGAGCCATTAGAAGATAGTGATGAGGATATCAAGTTGGGGCCTAAGGATCACCATAATTGAGGAAGTGGACCAAAACACATTATTTGTGGGAAGAAATACATA
Source organism: Viscum album (assembly GCA_963277665.1). Lineage (NCBI taxonomy): Eukaryota > Viridiplantae > Streptophyta > Magnoliopsida > Santalales > Viscaceae > Viscum > Viscum album. The sequence goes on along the minus strand of CAUJRU010000080.1, from coordinate 1,017,708 downwards.
TCCGCCTGGTTACATTATTTGAGGCAAGACATCACTGTGCCTCTGGTTACATTATTTGAGGGTAGAAATCACTGTACATCTAGTTTCTTATTTGATGATGTGCATCGATGTTCCACCAAGTTAATTTTTTTAGGAAGGCCTTCTAGACATCGGTATGATGAGACACGAGGTGTATGGAGGCACACAATGCTGGGTTACGTGATTGAGGTGGAACCAGAGGGTTCACCTAGTATTTATGATGAAATGGGTACTTGGGCCATGGGCTAGGCATTCTATTACATCAGATATTCTGGCGCTGGTCGAATCAGGTGACACTCCATGGTGGCTACTAAGCACCAGTGGATGTTGTGTCTATTTATTACATTACACAGCTTACTTTATATATATATGCATTCCTTCTTAAGAACGTATACTAGGTGTGCACCATCAGGGTTGTATCCTACTGAGATTCGTCTCACACCCTACGCAGGCCCTTCAGGACGTGTGTAGAAATTATGGACTTACATGAAGGTAAAGGATCAGCCCTAAGAGATGGATCATAGCACCGTTTGTCATGGATACTAGTATGGACCTTGATGTCACACCTATACAAATTTTACTTTGTCTAGTTTCTATTTCTTTTATCAGCATGCTTACTTATTCTGTAGCGACTTTTGTTTAGCCATTGGTGCCATTTTCTATTGGCATGCGTGCCCTGTTTGTTCAATAGTAGTTTGTAGTGATTTTTTAGCATGCTGGTCTGTATACTTCATGCTACTGTTGGTTTATATATATATTTCTTCTGCTATTTATTGCTATTGAATGTGCTTCCACTATACGGTCTTGTTCGAGTCTGCTGAGTCATTTATTTCGACGGTATGTTTTATTATTAGGCTTGGACAACTACCAATACTTTCTTCTAAGAGGGTATAATCTCCCCACTATAACTATTTAAACCCTTAATTCAATTCGGTAGCCTTTTCCTTTTAGGGTGGTGCTCCTATGTTAGTGACATCTGACCCGTTTTTCACTATTTGGGTGGTTGTTCGGGTCCATGATGTTACATCCCCCATATATCATATCCAACAAGATGTGTATAATAACCCCATTATTTAATTTTAAGCCTCTAAATGAATCCATGTTTGTTCTTTGGCATTGAATACCTAATGTAATAATCACATAATCATTATTCAATTTAGTGTAACCTGAGCCCATCCTTGTAATTCTAAAATTTGAACCGAGGTATCACTCCAGGCATATCATGATCCAAACACCCTACAAGCCCATCCTCATAATTTATCAAAATAATCCTCAAATTTCTCTATGTGTGTTATATAGTCACTACTCCCTAAGTATATCCTTTTGGGACCATTTTTGTGAGAAAAAGTGTCACTTGTAGTGTACATGATAAGTTGTGCTCTCAGCATCCATCTTTTCCATTCAATGAGTATTTCATGCATCTTTAAAGGGTATAAAATTATTCTCTCTTGAGGGTAGTCCATAATGGATTCCATGAATAACTTGAGTGAGTATAAGCCAACAACCAAATGAGTTAATCCTTTTCAATTTTAAGAGAACCCATGTGTCACCCAAGGAAGATATTAAAAATTTATAATCATTTAATTATTCCTTCCAAAAGATTCGTTCTATGGATATACCAATATAGAGCCCATATATCACTATAGGAATTTCAACATTAATGGTAATTGGATTTTATTATAAATATACCATAGAACATCACTAATTAATTAAATATTTCATCAACATTATAATCAATTTACTCATCCGAGAAGGTGGTTTTAAATAATGACGAGTCACCGAATAAATAGAATCACATGGATCCTTCCATTTGTATTAAATTATCTGTTCCAATTATAAAATATTCTCATGAATAAATGATAAATATAAATGGATTAAGTCTTAAGGACAAGTACATACATTCCCTCACACATTCATTCTATTCCAATTTAGAATTTTACAATTTGTTTGACATATCTTTGGAAAGGGGTAAAAATTCACACCTCAAGGGGAATCACATTAAAAGGGACACCTATGGAGTTTTATAATAATTAAAAAAATACTCCCAAGATGTTTTTAAAATTCATGGACCTTATCAAATAATTGAAACTTTATTGGTCTCATGAGAAGTGTATTCCCGGCCTATCCTTTAAATATGAGGATATATTCAATTTACAAGAGAAACTTGTAAATTCATGTGTGAAACAAAATGTAATAGTATATAAACACCTAGATATTAATGGAAAGTAAAGAGACTAGATACCTTAGCTTTGTATAGGAAATATATTCTAGTTTTAGTCTCTGAATTGCTCCAGATCCGAAGGAAATGGAAGAGAAGGAAAATTCCAAAAAATAGGAATAAGAGCATGCCCCAAATTAAATTCATTGAGAGGAAAAAAATGAAATAAGTTAAAATAGAAATAAAAAAACCACTAGCTTAGATCTAGTGATACCAATGGTGTTTGAATCAGAGTATTGATTTGGGAGATACTCCATATATTATCCTTATTATTGAGGAGCTCAATGATAAGATAAAATATTGGCCACTACTACAGAAAATGAAAAGAAGGAGGATGGAAATTCATTTAAAGATGTAAGGTCCTAATGGTGATTTCCTCTCTGAATAGTGGGTCACAAGGCTTGGTTGTATGGTTTCCGAAATTGTGTTCTAACTATATACACCTATCAACCCATGAACCCCCTCCCATGGATCAAGCAAATGATTTGGGAAACTGTGCACAAACATTGATTTCAGGCTATTCTAAAAATATTATTGTGGCTCACACAAGTGGGAAATAATCGATAAATTGTTTCCAAAAAGTGTGTGGCCCTCGACACAACCTTGGGTCACTAAACATGTTTTACTCTAGCTATGTTTCATGGGTGTCATAGTTTTTACTAATAGTGTTTCACATATTATATTTCCAAAAAATGAGGTCTCTAGTCTCCAAACAATCCCCAGACACCCAGTTTTCTCCATAGACACACTAGAAATCCCAAAAATATATATACTATGGAATAAAAAATGAAATTAAGGGTTATTTACATTATAGAAAAAAACATGATCTAACAATACCCCCCAATGAAAATTTTCCATGAATCTCCCATTCAAGGGTGGTCCAGAATCATATAAAATAAATTCCACCCACTGGGTACATATGTCTGCCACCCAGTCCCATGTCTCATCCATTATATAGTAGTGCTTCTATATAACCCATAATAGAGGAACTAATCATCCATATAGAACCTTCATGCCTTGACCAATAATACAGGTTCAAATTTCTCAAAGGGTGCGTCTACCTCTAACTCAAACTTCTCTAGATGATTAATATGTGATGGATCAAAATGATATCGATGAATATAATATACATGGAAGACATCATGTACAACCTGATAAATTTGAGGTAACTACAACCAATTTCCTACCATCCCAAATCCCTATTAAATTTTGAAAGTCCAAATGCAATGAGGAAACAACATAATTTTTTTTTGAATCCTTCTATTTTCATGTCTATGAAAAACTCATATAAAAACTTGACACCCCAACAAGAACTATACTAGTCTATAATAATGATCAACAAATGATTTCTATCTATAATGAGCTTTAAAAATATTCTTCCAAATAAGATAATATTTTTGAAAATGTCCATTGAATGAGATAAGGACCCAGTAGCACTTCCTCTCTACCTCTAAATAGTAATGTGTTGAGAAACACAACCTACCATACATGGCCTCATAAGGAGATATATGTATGGTCTAATGCATTCTATTGTTATAAGTGATCTTAGATAGAGGTAGTTGTTAATATCAAGAACCTCTGAAATTATGGACACATACCTGTATCATTTCTTATTGAACTTGTATCACACACTCCAAATGACCATTAGTCTTTGGGTGATAGGATATAATCAGATGTTCTTATGAACCTAGTTTCCTTTACAACCCCTTCTAGAATCATGATTCATAATGAAAATCTATATCTGATACGATAAAACTTAGAGACCTATGTTGGTGTTTATATCTTGAATATGGAGCCTCCCAATCTCATCCACTAAAAGAATCTTCTGAATATAAAGAAAATAGGCATCCATTATCAACCTGTTGATGATCACAAAAACTACATCACCTCACTGAGGTGATCTGGGAAGTTATGTTACTAAATATATGGTGAGTTTATCCCATTTACACAAAGAAATAAATTACAAGTGTAAAATCCCAACTCATGATCATAACCAATTGGTCATTGGTGTTATTCCTTTACCTTATTATAAGTGGAACACTATGAAATAAACATATATATATATTCTACTTCATCCGCATCCACTAGTATTAATTGTGTAAGTCTCAACACGTCTTGATATGTTCGAAATTCCCAACAGATATAGGGGCCAGAGACCCTCGCATCAACTCCTTTGGGATTTATTCATGATCCCAGACATGTCGATGGCTGTAAAATATCTCATCCTCATCAATGATCCAATTAAGTGGTAGTTCATCAAATGAAATACTCTTATATAGGACCAACACCTCAGAATATGGAAGCTATCTCATCGTCACCATATCCATGAGAGTGTAATTAACAAATAAAGATTATAGATAAATATTATTGTGAGTATCCGAAACCTACAAGTAAATATATTAAAAAATAAATATGTTTCCACTCATTACTAGCCTTGTAAACAACTTATAATTGTGTCCTCGTGTTCAGTGTACTAGAAACTAAATTTCCATTTCCAAAAATGTGGGAAATATCGATGTTGAAGGAACAAAGGTAATAAACCCATATTAATTTCCTAATATACAAGTAACATTTTATAAAAATGTACTTTAGAATTTTTTCATATCTATACACTACAAAACTCTCACCCAGTAAATAATACCTCAAATAGTACTACGAAAGATCCACAATAGGTAACTCTAGATCCTCCTTCATATAGTTCCTCTTTTGTGGCCTCAACTAACATGACTGGTATTCCATGACTTCCCAATCCATCCTCAGAACATCTCATATCCCAATAACTGATGCATCACAATACAATGTATATCTTCTATTGGACTCTAATAGAATCAAGATTAGCATTGAATACAGTCTTCTTTTAAGCTCTTGATAGGATATTTGGCTTTTTAATAACCATATAAACTTTATTCCATTCATATTCAAGATTTTAGAAGGTTTATCAAAAGGCAATATTCTGTATATAAAGAAATTTTAATATCCTTCTATCCCATATAATCTCTATATATAAAATAGGTTCATGGGATTCTCTAAGGAAACAATCACACTAACATACTATGGGAAATATGATACTCATATATCTATGATAATATGACCCAAGAGGTGAACTCCATCCATATAGAGGTTTTACTTTTTGATATTATCATATAAATGATGATATATCACTCAATCCAATAAGATATAAATATTTTTTGGTAATGGTTGTGTTGTTTTGGAGAATACACAAGGACATCATCCATGAATATCACCATATAAAATACATAAAAGGATGGAAAACTCAGTTTATTAATTCCAATACACCTACTAGTTTATTCTTGAGATGAAATGACATAACCATCAACTCATATAAGACATTAATACTATAAAAATTTGTATTGGGTTTGTCTATAGGTTAATAATGCACCCAATAATAACTAGATATCATATCAATCATCAAGAACACCTGAGCACATCAGTGATGGTTGAAGGTATCATCTATTTGAGGAAAGAGGTACTAGTTCTTAGCCATAAACTCATTCAATTTACATATATATATATGTATATATATATATCCTATGGTAAGCATCTATCTTCTTGAAAAAAAGGACAGTTGAGCCTCATAGAGAAGTGTTGGGTCCTATAAACCCCTTTTCATTCAAGTTCACTAGTTTTTTCTTGAGATCCTATAACGCAGTAGTAACCATCCAATAAGGAGGAATGAATATTGGGGAAGCTTAAAGAAAAAGAGAGAGGAACAAATTTAGATATATCCCATGAGGTTGGTTTGAAATGTAATTCGAGAAAACATCTCAATAATAATCAACCACAGGTTGAAAAAATGACTGATGTGTTCCTAGATCATCCATGTATAAGCCAGAAATTTGGGTTGTCATCTCACCCATCCCATGATGATTAGGTCCATTTTAGAAATCACTACAATTTTGTACACTCTCCGATCAAATCCCAAATAGATTAGCATGTGTCATCATGTATCTAGAAAAATGAACATCAATACCAATGATCTCAACAAAAAGAACATATAAATATCAATGAGAATCACATGTATAGAAAAGTGAAAATAGTAATTTAGAGGAAAAAAAATTGTACCTATTAGGGTAGAAGGCCCAAAACTATTCTCCTTAGGTATAAGATGTACATTATACATCTTGACTAACCTACATCCCAGAGATATAGCTTGACTACCCTAATAACGTTTTCACATCAATCACTATAAATCAAGTGTTTGGATACATCATCCATGACCACCACCTTGACCTAACCAGATGGTTGTACATTATCTCCCTGCCTTAGGAGAAGATTTTATCCCCACTACTGAATGTGGAGTCAATACAAACTATCTATCACTAGATATTGGAGAAAAGTTTCTTCAAAAGTGCTTCAGATGTCCCATACTTCCTCAAGATCAGTAATCGGTCAGGTCCCTCATACACTTAGGTCTAGTATTTCTTAGTCTACCATATTAATGTAACCTCACATACATACCTGGTTTGGTATAATAAATACTAAAATAAACACCTGGATTCTCTAGAAGATTATTTATACTATTGTTCAATGTAGTTCTAGTTATAGGTATTTAACCACCCTAGATCACACCTCTAGCCACTCTCAATTTATACTCTATGAAAAGTGTATGATTCTATATTATAGGTATAATAGTAGGCATAAATACATTAACCTATGATAATATTTCATACCCGAGTCCATCCTAGAATTTACTTGATTTAGATAACTCAACCCCTAATATATTATGTGTTAAACTATAAGGAACCATAAAAAGGGTTTTATAATACATGACTAAAAAGACACCATTCTCCATGCACAAAAAATTTCAAGCTTTATCATCCCACAACTTTTTAGTATGGAAATATTCAAAGATGTACATGTGAAAATACATCCATGACATATCCTAAAAATTATCCATATGTGTAACAACATATAACCATATCCTAGATGAATCTTGAATTATAAATGTGAGAAGATTAACTATCCTCTTAGGAGGAATATCAAGAAGCTCAAAGAATAAGGCGTGTCGTCTATCCATTAATCTTCAGCCTATAGTATGTCATCCACTGAATGCATGAGTGGATGATGCTGCTAGAACTCACGCATCAACTCTTCCATAGTCAGGGTAGGTCATGGTACTCCCTGAATGATTTTTATATTGAAATGTGACCTATCTGAAAAAATGCATCACTACACATATTTGGTTTAATGGGAGGTTTGAAAAGAGGAACTACATGTGCTTATTTTGGTGACCCTAGTCCCACCACCACCATTTCCTAGTTTTCAATACCCTCATGTAAGACAACACGAGGATGTCATGGTGGGATTTCTCTAAAATTCCAAAGACATACATAAATACAAGAGTTAACAACCAAAAAGTGTAAATTTAAGAATAAGATAGGTATAATCCTTCCAATATATTATTCGTACCCATATGACTTCTCCAAGATCATGGTTTGGGTGAATGAAAAATCATTAGGAAATTAAGAGAGACTACCTACTTTCTACTACTGAGGATAGGTTGTTTTCTAGTTCTCTACTATAATCAAAAGGTCGATGATTATAGAGGGCCAGTTTTAATCTATAGGGGAAAACACCAGTAAAATTGAAATTTGAATATCTATATAATAGATTACAATTCAGATTATAATTAATTTTCATTTTAATTTGATTATTTTTTACAATAAGTTACATAAAAGGTTGATTAATATGGATCACCACATCCAATTTATGAATGCCCATACACATTATAAATTGATGTGTGGAACCCACTTTATTAAAACTAGTAATATATCATGTTCATTCATAAAATGAAAGAACAATTCCATGTATATAGAGATAAGGTACCAAAGCATAATTCCAGCAATTCCTGGAGTAATGTAAATGTGGACTAGAATAATTCATGTCATATAAATACTAAAGTGGCTATAATTTATCTTGATTTAATACATCCTTATCATATAGGACATGGGTAAAAATATATTATCATAAGGAACATCGCATATCATTTGAATCACCTAATAACTAAATCATAGAAATTACAATAAGCATAATCCAGAACAACCTGCCATATCCAAGGTAATTTGGTTTTTCACTATATGTGGGTCAGAAAATCTTAGTAATAGGTTCAAGACCGTATCCCAACACATCATATTTCTCATTCACATCATACAAAATTACTATGGTATATAAATTAAAGATCAGATACCACTGTTTGACATCATTGATTCAATTTTCCAACGGTAACCAAACCTAATTGGAAACATGGGATCAAGAAAACCTCCCCATATTCGAGAGGCATCTAACTAGTTGTGAGTAACCATGGTAAAATTGTGTGGAGTCATACCATCACGAACAGAGTGTATAATAATAATATAATCAAATACCAATCAATACATGAAGTATATGAATAAATTAGGATTGAAATAATGACATCCAACATATAAATAAATGGGTTAACACATCCATAAATGTCATAAACATTTTCTAATCATTTGATGCTATAAAAAATCTAGATAAATAAATCGATACATGCATCCAATATTATAAATGAATCAAAATACTACAAATAACTATCCATGGATAACATAATGAGACATATACTAGTCTTATTCTCCCCTTCTCATATGTAATGAGTAATGAATAATGAAAAAGTTGGTGCATTCCCAAACCCTGCCTTTATCCATGATGTCTATTTGTGTACCATACATGATTCCTGATAAGGCTGTCAGATAACCTTAGTAGGACACCACAATAGCGTGAAATGACATCTAGTTTATGAATATTTAGTAAAAAATTCTAGGTAATAATTAATAAAAAAAAGTTTGGTATATAAGTAACACACATAGGTCCAGGTTGACATGGAACACTCGTACTATTCTACTTATTTGGTATAAGCCAGACTGTCTCTGAGTAATCAACCAATAGTGATTTTAATTTAATAATGATGTATCAAGAAGAGGATGGAAGCCCAAGAATCCCCCATATATCATATTAAATATAATGTTTATAATAATACCATTAGTCATGTTTAAGGCTATGAAGAAATATAATCTTGTTCTTTAGCTTGGAAGATGAGTCATTGTAATCATTTAATCACTATTCAATTCAGTGTAACCTGATCCCATACATGGAATTCCAAAATTTTAACCCTGGTATTTCTTTAGGTGTATCATGAACCAATCACCCTACAACCCAATCCTAGGAATTCCTGAAATGAATCCTGTTATTTCTCTTAGTGGGGTATAAAGACACTGCTCACTGAGTCTACCATTGGAGGTCCATGAAAGGGATACTAAGTTTCACTCAAGGAGAACATGAAATTTTTCCCTCTCTAATACAATCCTTAATATCTCATGAGAGTATCACTTGAGTGTAATATAATCTACCCTTGGTAGTTCATAATGGAGTCTAATGATAAGTCATACTAGTATATACCAGCTGCAATATGAGTCTTTGATATCATTCGTAAAATATCTGATCTATCACCCAAGTCTTATTTTAATCATTTATCATCATTTAATTATTCCAAAAATAAAATTCCATCTATTAAAATTCTAATATGGAACCCATATATCACTATAGTAGTGTACATATAAATGGTCATGGGACCATAGTTAACAATAAAAAAAATCTCACTCCTTAATTAAATTGTTCATCACTATTATAATCAGTTAACTCACATTAGAAGGATGTTTTAAATAAGTAATAGGTTTAAAAGTCATAACATATAATAGATTATTGAATTCATTTTACCTTATCCATTCCAATTATAAAATATTTATCAAGTTAAAATGATAAAGGGAAAGGGATGAAGTCCTAGTGACATGGAATAACATACCTTCATACTAACATTCAATTCTAATTTACAAATTAACAATTAATTTAACATCACTTGTGCAAGGGGTAAAATGAAAAACCAATGGTGAATCATATAAATGGACCATCAATGATGTTTTTTTATAATTCAACAACATACCCATGGGGAGGTTCAAAATCAAGGTCCATACCTATAATTGAACCTCAATGGTTCTCGTGAGTGGTGTTCGTCTATCATATCCTTTAAAAGTAAAAATTAATTCAATTTATACAAATATCATGTAATATCCATTGTGTGGAAAAATGAAATTGTATATAAAAAATCCTACATTAATGGAAATGAATGAATCCTCCTACCTTTTATTGGAAGAATTACACTCATCTAGTCATAGCCATTGATTTTCTCCAGATCAAAAGAAAAATGGAATAATGGATGAAATCCATGAAAGTTGTTCATACGATACAAAAAAATAACTCCATTGAGAGGAATATAAATGATTCAAGGTACAAGGGGATTAGAAAACTCACAGGTTTAGATTCAATGAGACCAAAATTGTTTGAATAATATTATGGATCCAGGAGTTACTACATGCCATTGATTTAGGATTAAGGAGATTAATTGGAGGAGAAAATAGTGGGAATGGCTGAACAAAATGAAATAAGGGTGAATATTAATCATTTTTTACAGTAAGGGAATAATAATATTTTTCCATGAAAACAACGTGTCAAATGGACTGGACACATAGTTGGCCAAACTGTTCACCAACCATACACACCACTCATTCAAAGAACCCCTTTAAAAATTCACATGAACATTTTAGGAACCATGGCAGAACTATTATTTTATCCTCATATAAAATATTTTGGGTGGATTCTATAGAATTAATGCCCTAGCATCATGGTTTTATTAAAACTTATTTCTCCAGACCGAGCCCTAGACTATCCTGCTATGTTTATATAAACCACATGGCATGGGAGGCATAATTTTTACTTATCATGAATCCCATTTTCCTTTTCCAATAACATGTTATTCAGGCTCTGAAAAAGCACTAGATACCCCTGTTTCCTCTATAACCTCACTAGGCATCTAAAGAAGGTCAAAACTAATGAATGAATGTAGAAATAAAAGGTTCTGAACCTCCTAGAAAAATCTTGGATTTAATATAACACAATAATGGACTAATCATTGATGAATAATACAATATCTAATTATAATGAAGAACATCTCATGTGTTCCTCATTTATACCCTAAATTCTGTCAATATTTGTTTATTAATCCACATTCATGAGTTTACTACACCAGACATGCTCTCTTCCACCTCTCTATTTTACAATGGTTATGTGTCCAACCTGGATATTAATCATAAAAATGTTCTTATGAAGGGGTATTAGGTTTTCAGGCCATTATATAAATTAAATGTATTTTTTAAAATTTACTTAATGAACTCGATAAGGGTTTCCTTTTACTAAAATCTCAATTTAGAACAACATTATGTCATACCTATGTTAAAAAAAATCTTCTTTAAATAACCGTACTCAAGTATTTTACATATGAGGTCCTTATTAATGGTAAAAACATTTATTCCAAAAAATTATAAACCCTCATTCAAAAATCTATATTAATATTTTCAATATATTACTTATGGGGTCATGGAACCCCCAAAAAAAGCCCCAGATTGCATGACAAATTAAAATATACATAGAAATATTGAAATTATAATACTATTAATACAAGATTCATAACATTGATTACCATTTTACACTACCTTTCTAACAAATGAAAATATAATGTATCCCTCATGCGTACATGTAGACTAATACCTCTACATAGTGGTATGATTTATTTACCATCACCATCATTAATTATTGGTTATTATTATCTGGTATTTTTTTATATGTGATATTTATTTTAAAAAAATATTATATAATGATATGATATTATATACCTTCTTACCTTACCATCCATTGGAATATTATAACATCACTTGTGTAAATTTTTGGACCACCATCTTGACGAATGGATGTGAATGGTTTATCATTTCCACATAAAATAATTGTATTAATGATATATCTAATGAGTATATATGTTATTTATTATATAATTATGATTCTCTTAATGAAAATTTTTATTTACTCTTCTTTCATTCCATTCATTGAAAATTTAAAAAATTACTCATGTGTACATAAAGAGTACCATCTCCAAGAATTGAAGTAATTCATTTATAATCAGCGTTTAATATTAATTTATATAAAAGTATAAATAAAAAATAAATGAAATTATTATATCATGATAATGATTGTTTATTTTATGAAACCATGACCAAGGAGCATGTACCAGAACCATCTAATAGAAATATATTTTGAAAACGGGCAGATTACAACAAAATTTTTATTTTGAGGAATAATTTTTAATAAATGGATAATTGGAAATTTACATATTATGATATGTATGAATATGGTTCTATAATATAATTTTAATAAAAATATATTTATTATTAGGATTATTATCACTTATAGGTATGCTCACATTATTTTTTTTGGAAACGATTGCAAAATAAATGTTCTATAGATTATAATTTAACTTACTTATGATCCCACATGACTATGTTCTAAATATTGAATTATGATTATATTTTTTCAACCCATATTATTAATAATTCTATATATGACTTAATTTTTGATTTCATGATGTGAGATTTTTTGGTTATAAGTAAATCAAATTGACAACATTAACATGATTATGTTATCATATACTTATGATCATCTTATGATCTCTTATAATTGATATATCTTATTCCTAGCCTTACTGGGCATCTAAGTCATCCATTATTAAGTTTTCGTTCCCTATGTTTTGATAGATGGTTTTAATTATGGTATGATTAGATGAATTCTAATAGGTGGATATTTATGAGAGATGTTGAATATTTTAAAATAAATTGGTTAATAATGTATTTATTCCTTAAATACTCTAAACCTTTACTATAATTAGAAATTTATAACGGTGATATGTGTTGAATATTTATGATAAATATCAAAATATTTATGTAAGTTATGAATGGGTGCCTCAATTAGCATCATAGGGTAGTTTATTTATTTTTAGATATTTTTATCAAAATAATTTAGCAGAAACCCATATGATGAGACTAAGTATAAGAGAATATCTTATGTTATAGTAATGATAGGAGTATTGTTTTCCTAAAAAATACATCACTTTATAGATTCTCTAAAGTAGATGTAGTTGTGGAATAGATATATTTAAGGGTCATAAATCTGAAATGGGTAGATATTATACTGCATTACCATCACTAGTGAACGATGAGTGGGCCAATGACATGACACCTAAAAAAACAATCCCAATGGATATTATATGGTTAATTCAAATTCACCTTATTAATATTTATTATTAATGAGTGGATTGAATATATGAAAACCCATGATAATCCATAAATATTTGAGATGAAATGAAAGTGTCATGGGATGAAAGATGGTGTTATAATTTAGGACCTCAAAAAAATGATTACCATATTCATATGATCATTTACTCTAATTATTTAAATTTTATACTGATAATATTTGTTTTGGGTTTAGGTAATGTTTTTAACCATAAAAAATCATGTTAACACTGACTGGGAAATAGCATGGAATAATTTTCCTCATGATAAACCAATTGAAAGATAATGTGGAATGTGAAACTTTTAAGTTATGTTTATCTCTATATCATGATATATGATTAAAAACCTCAATTATGGTGAGTTTCATGTCAGGACTATTATGAGTAAAAAAGATCTTCATGGAAGTTTAGTTCACAATGACTCTTAAGGGTAGAAGATTCATTGTCCTACCTATCATTAATTTTAGAAAAAATTCCCATAGATATGTATCAAAGGAGATGGATTTAGTTTTATATGTGTAAAATAAGGGAATATATCATGTAATTATCAAAGAAAAATAAATAATTTGACAGAGGGTAATAAAGTACCTAGTATGATTCCAATTATAGTTAAATTTCAATTATGTCAGTGAGTGTGGGCATTTTACAGTTCAATTACCTAATATATGAGATATCTATGAGCTTAATGATGTGACTATGGTATGTCAATAATTAAATATAATCATTTTTATTGTGGAACCCTTATCATAAAATCATGAATTAGGGATGACATCTTGATGTTTATAGGATTTTTACCTATGAAAATATTATTATTCTTCTATTAGTGTAATTTGAAGTAATTTGGAGTGATATTTATCACTCTCTAAATAGAAACATTATAAATTGTTATCAAATGTATATTTAATTTGATATTAAAAATTTTCCTATGAAAATATTTAATTGAGAGTATGAATATGAAACTATAACATAAATCACCTTCGTTGTATAGTTATTATTACCTATTCATAAGGGATATATATCTCAAATGGTTCTAGAGAAACTAAAAAATTATAATAATCCTATTATTTAGGAATATTAAGATTTATTTTCAAAATAAATTCCAAGTATTATGATAAATCAAGATGTTGGGTTTTCAAATACCAGCTGATATAGACATTTAAAAGAATTGATAGATAGAAGAAAAAAATTTAATTTAAGGAATTGATGTAGCAACTCCTAGAGAATCTAAAAAGGTATTCATATTCCTGACTATGTCACCATAGGTTCTAGTTATACTTTTGTTAAGAATAAATATGTGTCAATGAATATTTTTATTGATTATTCATATCTTAAAAATATAAATGTCATGAACAAACACCATTTTACTCATTTTTATGAATTTTTTTTAAACCATTCTATGCTCAATACATACCTAATATTATATTTCATTATGTAAATCATTAATTTAGGGTAAAGGAGGAGGATATTTTTATGAAATATATTTTTATAGTATAGTCATTATGAATTTATTGAAATGATATTCAAGCATTCCAATGCCCCAATTATATTCATGAATCTAATGAATAGAGTCATTAGGGGTAACCCTGAACAATTTTTTGTATTATTTAGAAATGATAAAAATTTATAATTAATGATAAAGACAAATTTTTAAGATCATTTGAGGATTTTATTGATTAATTTATGAAATATGATGATTTATTTTAGTTTTTTCATTTGTTAATTTAGGATAAAAAATATTACTTTTTTTGTTTCATAAAATATTATGTGAGTTTATATCCATAGGTCCTTAAAATTAGGATGTTATTGACCAATGTATAAGAACAATCATTGTTACTGAGTTCCTTAGTTTTCTTGTAATGGATGAATATTATCGATGATCAATGAATAATTTATTAATGATATATAATCAAATAACTATTTATATAAATGGTGTCTTTGATACAATAGATATATTAATTTGAGGAAAATTTCAATGAAATGAAAAAAAATTTGATCGAAACACATATACTCACACTACCATATAATGGAAAATGTTTTTTAATCTATAGTGATGCATTGAAGAGTAGATGGTATGAATCCTCATTCATAGTGTTATAGTTATAGATTATCTCTGACACCAATTTAAAATTCATGAGTAAAATAAATCAAATCATGATTTAGAGTTGTGGTGATTATGATTCCTTAAAAAATGGAGGCATGGTAATTTTGGTGAAATCTGTTCCATATATATATGTGTGTGTGTGTGTGTGTGTGTCTGGATCAAGGAATATTTCTGTACATATTGATAATAAAATTGTTTAATATACAACAAAGGATATGATTGTAATAGATTAATGACTATTACTGGTCAATAAACCAACAACCTATGAAGGTGAACAAGGAGGGAGATGATCTGTTTTAGATGGACCATGCTAGTTTTTCCATAATAGGGGTTGAAGAAGATCCAATAATGATTGATTTGAAGTGGATAGACATTGAGGAAAGGGGAAAGATGATATCATTATCATATGTTTTTTTGAAACATACATTTATATGAGGGTTATATCGGCATTGAAAGAGGATTTATAACTTTATTATACGTTGAGAAAAGCAATTATGTTCATCCATTACTGTAACACGTTGATATTTTTTGTTTTTGATTGATTTAACTTATTTTTAGACATTTTTCAGTTCACACGACAACAAAATAGTTTATTTTAAATTAAATAACTATATTTGTATTTCGTTATATGAAAGAACAAGTTAATCATACACTACATGCAACATAAATTTTAGCTTTCTCTTTATTGAACTCTAAGGTAAGTTTATGTTACATGCAATAATCACATGCCTAAATTTCATGTGTAACATGAATGACTGATATTTATTGAATAACGATATATTATTTAATATAACCTAGCCTTTAAATTATCAGTTATTAAAAGGTTAAACTATCTTATAAGAATATTTGGATTACACCTATATAAAATAAATTCATTGGTTACAAATTAATTAGATATGAATATTAAAACCAATTGAATATAAATGTAAATTTTATTAGAAAAAAAAAATCTATTTTACACTATTAAATTAAATTAATTAAAATTAGTGGTACATAATAATGTGATATATATATATTATATGTTCAATCAAATATTTTTTTATATTCATCCAATATAACTTATAGTCTTTATATAAAAAATCAATTTATGAATGAAATACTATATTTATGAAATCAGTTTTATGGAATTTTAATAAAGAACCTATTATATATATATATTTTAAAAATTTTACAGATTAAAAATGGGAAAATGAAATTAATTTTTAGTGAAAAAAATAAAAATTAGGTTGGGGTAATGTTCTGTTATTTTTCACTATGGTTTTATTTTTAATAAAGTGTTCAAAAACTACAGAAATTTATTTCAAAACTGATTTTTCATATAATTTATTTACAATGATAAATTATATATTATATTAGTTTAAATGATTAATTAGATAATAATTTTATCATTTAATTATCATTAGGACATTTTAAAAAATTTAACATTGATCTTGGATGTAAAAACACATGAAAATTTTGATCATTATTTACTTTAAAAACCCCCAATGTCATCCCGCTAGCTGGATTAAATTTAAATTAATTTCTAAAAATTCTATGATTTGATTTTTTAAAAATGTATTCCATATTTGGAATCAGAATAATATAGAATTTCTAATATGGTCAAATGTGTTGTTGACCAAAAACGTTTGTGAATGTTATTAAATAAAATTTAAATTATTATGGTAAAATTAATATTAATAAGGGTATAAACCTTAAATTTAAGGGGCCAAATGACCTGAAAACTTGTCCAACCCACTTTGTTTGGACATTAATCAGCGATGAATCATCAATTATTTATTTTTGTTTGTTTTTAATGAATTTGTTTATGTAAAAACGTTGGTACACTTACCTTGTTTTCAAAAATACCAAGATAGATTTTCCCTCCCCTATAAATGTCCACCATATCAACCAAATACTCAAACCTCTCAAACCACATAGGATGTGCCATGACCTACCCAATCATCTTACAAAAATACCACCCTTAATCCTTGATGCCTCCCTTTGTGAAGAATGAAATCCCAGGAAGCCCTTTCAGGGAAACCAAAATAGGTTACCCTAGTAAGATGTAACATTTTTTCGTCATGTTCTTTTATGTTATTTCCATTCTCCACAAACTCAAATATTACTATTCCAATATTGTATAAAAACCATAATCCTCAATATAATAGTATGTTTTTATGATTATGGTTATACCTATACTTACACAAAATTACAACTAATCGGTAACAAACATACTACTTAAGTGTTGGATAAACTTCTACCTCACGAAATGATGATAGTTAATTGTTTCCTTTACCACCTCTCTTGGTGGAAATTATGATGAAAAAACAATTTATATAACCTCTATATTATATATATTATGTTCTTATGAGTCTGTAATTATTCTACAACATATATTTTAATACTCTAAATTCTGTGTAAATATGATAATTTCGTTTTAAGAAGTGGTGGCAAATGCCCCCTCCTGATGTGATTCGTTCAACCACTACATGGATTGCATTAAGGATGGGTTTATTAAAAATAATATATATATATATATTATAATAATGATAAATTAATAATGATATGGACACATTCATATATATATATATGTATACTTATATCTTACTTACTTTATTTCTTTCAATACAACAACAGAAATGGAAACATCAATCATGCGTACGTACAGATTACTATCTCTTTGAATGAAGTATTGCATTCCATAGTTATATTATATATATATTATTATAATAAATTTTTAATGATTATAAATTATATTTATATCGTGTTTTACATCATTTAATTAAATGATATATGTATAATTACAAAAGATATACGATATAAAGACACATGTAATGAACAAAGTAGATATTGCTCGATGTGAAATCTTAACATCAAATTTTAAAAAACAAGGTAATATAAAGTAATATCAAAACCATATGTATGATTAGATATTAGAATATGAATCTGTAAAATATTTATTATAAACATAAATTGATTATAAAGGATGATCTTTTTGAGTATGAAGACAATCAAGACAAAAGGGGAGGGAATTAAATATCAATTTTCATTTCTATGGGATACATGATTTAATCACCACCCATTCCTTTCATGCAGTGTCTATAATTCTCAAGGATTATTTATATTACTATTATTATTATAAAATTTATAGTTTTTCTACTAATCATTTTATGATATTTCTTTCTGGTGTTTTATTATTCAAAAGTTACCAAATCGGTAATGTAATTTTCCCACAATTTTCTTTCTTTGAGACAACTGATGTTATGAACCAATATTTTTTCAGGAGTTGTAGATACTAAAATTGATATTTTATATCAGTAATAAATTTTTTTAAGGATATTTTAAGCTTAATTTAATATAATTTTCTTAAAAGGTGAGTATGGCTTGAAGTTACTAAGTGGTAAGAGCTTATTGAAACAATCTCATCTCTTTTTGAGATTGCTTATGATTTTTCTTCTTTTGATGAAATCATATGATATATCTATTAGAAATAGTTATGAATTTTCTTGATATATATTTATTCATGATATATACCTATATTCATACCATTTTACAGTTGTTGATATATAATATTATATATATAGTGTTTTTAATACATTTTAACATTACCTCTCTCTTTGGTTGGAAATTTTTGTTATTTGACAGTGATTTCTAAAAGTTTTTTAAATATTGTTTTATGTTCAAAAAGTGTATTATGTAATTTTAATGCCTCATTTTTATGTTTTAAATGTATTTTCAAAGAAATGGTTTTGAAATGTTGTTCAAGTGTTTTTATAAGTTTTAAAAGAAAATGTATTCCAAAGGTTTTCATGATTCTTTTTTATGTTTTCAAGGAAAAAAGTTGTAAAAATGTTTTCAAGCTCCATTTATAATTTTAAAAGGATAATTTTTGTCAAATCATTTTGAATATTTTATTATTAATATTCCTTAAAAAAAATTCATCAAAATGTTATCAAGAATATTTTATATGTTTTAAGGGAAAAATGCTTTCAAATTTTTTTAGATAATTTAATAAATTTTTAAAGAAAAATGTTTAAAAAATGTATTTCTTGAAATATTTTTATGTTTTTTTATTTTCATTTCAGAAAATAGTTTTCAAATTTTTTTTTAATATAATTTTTAACAGATAAAATGATATTTTTCCTAAAGAAATGTTTTCAAAATATCTTTCAAATTTATTTTCTATATAATATAAAATTTGTTAATGTTACAAATTCTCTTATAAGAAATGATCCCAAGGTTACATTCATATTATTTCTTGAGTGGTTTCTATTTTGATGGAATGATTCCTATGAAACTTATTTCTCTTTAATAGGTTATATGCTTTGGAAATCGTCATTTATTCTCAAGTTATTCTATGGTCAAATGATTATGAAAGCTATCTATTTTACATATGTTTGTATGTGATTAAATTTTAAATATTCTCATTTAATTTTATGGGACATGATTTTATGTTTATAAAACCCATCACTTGTTTTGGGTCTTGATATGATCAATGTTTTATTATCTTGTGGGATATGTATGAAAGATTTTATTATGAGATGGTTGAGACCTATATATCAATACAATTGATTACATAAGGATTTATATCTAAATGTATAATGATGGGAATAATGTTTATTGGCTTGATCCAATATAGGAAGATAGGGAAACATGATCCATTATAAGGAAAGGATTGTGATTTGGGATAGTGGTGTGTCCCACCCTGTTGGTGTAGTCACGATGAAGACCGAAGAGAGGAAACCCAATCCAAAATCAAAATATGGGAAAACATGATCCTTTAAAAGGAATGGAATGTAACTGGAAATTGTTGGTGTGTCCCACCAAGTAGGTGTAGTTCCTATGAGGTTTCTTGATAAGTTCTAGAAATGCATCTTTAGTTATAAGGAATGATATCACATTGTTATGTATTCCAAAATTCCATATCATATGCCTATATTACGATTTCAAGGGTTATGTTCTTTATTTCATTATAATTAATGCCTAATGATCTACCAATATTTACACCAAGATTATTTTTTATGTTCTTTGATGTGTAGGGTAAGATCTTATAACATTATGATCATGTTTTCACACCTTATTCTCATGTTTTTTCTTACATGTCTCCCTTATTTACCCTTATTGAGCTTATGAGATGACCCATTTTTATGTTACCATCCCCAGATTATGAAGATGTGTATTAATTATTAATTTTATAACAAAGCTTCTAGTCATGAAGATCCTAGTGGGAGATAATGTAGCTCGTACATGTATCAGTCTTTATATTTCCATGTTTCCAAAGAATCTAAACTAATACTATCTTTTAACATCTATTTGTTTATATTTTGTGCTTTTCAAAAAAGTTATATACTGTATATATATGTATTTATTGGGTTTTTTCTAATTTGTATTAGAGAAAAGTAAGTCATCCGATGCTTGGGAACTCTCATACGTGAATTTTATATGAATCTTGGATCTCCTCCCAAGGTATTTGCGGGGAAAGGGATTCCACGATGGATGGAGGTGTGTCCTACCTAAATTGTGTGTCCACCCATGGAGTTGTTTGATAAGTATCAATTATAGTCGAATAGAAATAATTAAAAACCATTTTTTCTTATATCAAATGGAATGTTTAGTTAACATTTGGAGTCCATGATGAGAAACCATGAGTAAGATCTCGAGGAATATTTCTAAGGATATGTCTACAGATGTCTCTAAGGATATGTATAAGGATGAGCTACCATTTAATAAAATATACTAGAAATTTGATATAGGATATAGTTATCGTTTTCTATAAACAAATCCCTCTCTCGATACTACAACTGAATGTCGCTCTAGAACTGATGTATCTATGGGTCACGAATCCAAAAAAAGTTCCCGAGCCTGATTGGGGGTATTCTGGTACATGAAAATAGGCCTTGTTGCATACTTGTATTGACACTCCAAGGGAGTGATTTGATAACACACAAACTCTTAACAAACCATCATGAATGATGTAAATGGATTTTGGAAATTAATGACCTTGCAAAAACCTATGGTGTTATAGTTTACTAATGGTGTGATAATTTAGATATCACCTAATTGGTTTTTACGATAATGTGATTCCTCACAATGATAATTGTTACTTCCTTAATTATTTTAGGTTTTAGTCAATGTAGAGAATCTAATAAATCTGGATTAACTTTTAATGTGATGGAAAATCTGTTAATGAGAAATCAAATGGGATGATGACTGGAGTAGAGGAAATGGTGATCATTCTTAATATGATTTCAATGAATATAATAAACAATATGTACCATAACCAACTCTCAAACTCACCAAGGAAGAGAATAAAGAGTTTTCCTTGAGTATAGGTAATAGAAACTATTGGGGAGAGAACCAATTTTTTCCTTTATGTTAAGAATATGGAATGAATCACCTAAGTGAGTGTATTAGATAAATGAGAAGGTGTTTTTTTCTGGGAAAATGAAGGACACATAAATGGTAACTGAAAAGTAAAAATGAATTTTCCAACTAAGGAAATGGAAGGGAATATTGGCCTCCCTAAGACACTAATAATGTTAAAATGCATAATAGTTCAAATGAATGGTTATTATGAAAAATAAATGTCATAAGGGGAAATATCCTAAAGAGAATCAACAAGGTGGTATAAGTAATGGTTTTATTACTAATGATGATGATACTATAGATGAAATGTGAAAAGTGAGAGGTATTAAATAAAAATAAGATTTATCCTTCTTATGGGTTATAGATGAAGTAAAATAATAAATTTTTTTATGTATTTTGTTTCAAAAATTATGGTGAAATATATAACTATTTTTTCATTTTTTTGGTAAGGATTTAAAATTTTATATTGAATGTTTTTGTATATGGATATATTGGATACGAACATGTAAATTGCATGGTATTGGTTACCTTAGAACTAATAATGGATCTATTGAAAAATTATTATATGTTATCTTGGATGGAGTTTACAACATCTTAGATTTAAGGAATATAGCTAGTAACCTTTGTAATAAGTAAGCATACATGGTTTCGAAAATTAATAATGGAAATTTATGTTATTACAATGTTTTAAGAGAATATACAATGAGGGTATTAAAATGTATGTAATATGAAAATCATGATCTACCTTAAGATATATATGGTATCAATGTTAATATTTTTTTGGTAACTTTTTTATATTGTATTGTATTTTAATATTTGAAAAGGTTTATATGGTTAACTATTCATGAAATGTTTAATTAAATCTTCAGAGGAGGCATTAGTGTATTGATATTGTATTGAAGACCTTGTATAGAATGTTATTTACCGATTAACCTTATTTTTAGGATTCCCATGATACTATAGAAATGATAATTGTGTGATTTTATAAAATGGTAATCATATATGTTGGGTGAAAAAATATAAAGCTCGACATGGCCATGGGTCTTTAACCCATGATTGAAGGATGATATGGGTTTCACACCTACCACTGGCCTATGAAATGTCCTGGTTAATGTATTGTTTTTTTTATTAAAAAATATTAATAATGCACAAGTAGAGTTACTTTTTAGGTAAATAGATTAATGTATTAACCATAAAGACTTTAAATAATATTTATATAAAAATATTTATACTTTTTATTCTAATTTGTTCCATACAATTTTCTAAAATTTCATTTTAGTAATTCGGGCATCAAATTTTATTTATGTATATCCCTTTCTAGATGACATTGATGAATTATAAATATATAAAATTATAAAAAAATAATTACATTTTGTTTATATAAATATATTAAATATGTATATTTACTAATATTCTTGGTCAATAAATAAATTATTGAATGATAGGATAATGGTAAAATAATGTGTTGTCATCGTACAATAATTTGTACTGAAATGATGAAATTTTAAATCATCTATGTTTTATGACATAGAGGCCCTCAACCTCTATTTTATAATTTAATTGTTTGAGATTGATGAACTCAATTAATACATATAAATATTTTTGATTTTCCTCCATGTCCAATATTTTCTCTCAACCTATGTTCTCATATGAGGAAACGTAGTTATTTATTATATTGGGTAACCATTATGGTTCAAAATTTCACCTTTTATGAGACGTTTTAGTATTCATTTTTAAGAGGTGGGTTTTAATTATTAAAAATTTAGAGTTTTAATATTTTGTAACCCTGAATTTATAGGGAGAAATTTATTATTATGGAGGACAATGTAACACCTTGAGATTTTGTGATTTTTTTGAATTAATTTATTCATTTCGAAAAATATTTTATTTTATAATAAATAACTATTTTTATCTTATGTTATATGACAAATGATATTATTAATACAAAAGTTACAATATAAATTTTAGATTTCTCTAAATGAAACACCATGGTTAGCTTGCGTTAAATGCGCAATGACTTTCCTCGATTTCTTGTCTCACACACTAGAACGAGTTTTATGAAAAATATATATTATTTAATATGAAATTGATAAAAGTTTTTAGTTATTAAAAGTGTTAAATAAATTATGAAAATCTATGGTTTACAAAAAAATAAAATTAATACATTGGTTACAAGTTAATTAGAAATGATTATAAAAATCGATGGCATATGATGGAAAATATTATTAAACCCAAAAAGTGGTTATACCATAATAAAATAAGTTAATTAAAATTAGTGGGTGATATTAATATTATATATATATATATTATATGTTCAAAAAAATTATTTTTTATATTCAACCAATTTATTTAATAGGATTATGATAATAAAGTCCCACTTTTATGCATAAAATACTATATTTCTTATTAATAAGAATTTAAAACCTTTTAATGAGAAATTTAATTTAAAACCAATTTTTTGAACTTTTATTGATTTTATATGTCAAAATAAACATCATATTTGAAGTTGGAACATAAAATTTTGTTAAGGGATTGTTTTGGAATTGTTCGGTAAGGTTTCATTTCTAATAAATAGTTAAAAAATACTGAATCATAAAAAACTTATATTTCATCTAATTTTTTTATACAGAAAAATTATATAATAAATTTGTTTTAAATTTTAATTATATCACATTTTTATCAATTACTTCCACTTAATTTATTAGATGCAATTTCACATTGAAATTACAAATAAAAACACATGATACTTTTGATCATTTTTACTTTAAAAACCTATAGTGTCATCCCATCAATGAGATTAAATTTAAATTACTTTCATTCAATTTTGTGAATATAATTTGAAAAAATGGATTTGTTATTTGGAATCAGTATAATTTATAATTTATAATCTGTTAAAACTAGTTTTTAAACCAAAATACTAGTGAAATTATTCAAAATTAATTATAACGATTAATGTAAAATTATGATTGATTAGGGAATAAAATTTAAACATAATGTCCAAATTGACATAGAAATATATAAAAAACATTTTATTCCCATTATTACACCATAAATATGAAATTATTTAGTTTGTTTTGGGTTTTTAGGTTTTTTAGGTGAATACATGGTACATCTAACATGTTTTCAAAAATACCAATTGAGTCCTTTCCCTCCCCTATAAACTCCCACCACAACTATCCATTCCTCATAATTATAAAAAAATATAATTTCAACCAAGATATTTTGAATTCACTTCCAAAAATACATACCTTCCTCTTTGAATCATAACATTAGGGATAATTCAATCATGTACCTTGGGTGCAATCTAAAAGGAGTTACTCGAACAAGAGGTAACATTCTTTCTCATGTTCTTTTTTGTTATTTCGATTCTCATTCACATAAAATATTATTATTCCAGGATTTTATAAAAAATTAGTAACCCAAATATATTATGTAATTTTTTATTATAATTTTTGTACCAAAGCATACACAAACATCTATCTAACGGGTAATGAACATACTATTTACATTTACAATGTACTTCCACCTCATGAAACAACCATTGTCCATTTTTCCTATACCACCTCTCATAGTGTAAATTATGATGTAAAATATGATTATATATGTAATATATAATATTTATTATATCATTGATCTTATTTAATTATTTTAAACCACATTATAGAATAATTTTCATTTTGTGAAAATATGATAATTTCATTTGAGGAAGTGTAAACAACCACCCCCTTAAATTGATGTGATTCATTCACACACTATATGGATTGTATTAAGGGAGAGTTTATTAATATTATATGATATATATGAAATAATAGTTATACTATAATAATAGAATATATACCTATATATATACATATATTTCACTTAATCTCTTTCTTTCAATACAATAATAAAAACGTAAACAATGTTCATGTGTACATATGACTTACCGTCTTTATAAGTGGTGTATTAAATTTTATAATTTTATATTATATATATTATTATAATAAACATATATTAAATATAAATAATATTTATATAATGGTTTAAATTATGTAAGTCACAATATAATTATAGAGAAGAAATAGAAAACAATTTAAGGAACATGTAATGAACAAAGCGGATATTACCCGAAGTGAACCCTTAATATAGAATCTTTAACAGGAGGGTAATATAAAGTCATAATAAAACCATATATTGTATTATATATATGAATATTATTCTATAAAATAGGTATAATAAAATTAAATTAATTATACCCGAATATTGTACGAGTATGAAGAGATTCAGGACACAATGTAAGGAAATTTCACCTCATTTTTTATTTTCATGAGATACATGATTTATTTACCTCCCATTACTTTTATGTGGTTTGTATACTAACCATGTATTAATTGTAAGATTATTGAAAATAAATTAATGGGTATTTACATATCCATTTTATGATCTTTCTTCCATGGGGTTTATTTTTCAGAAGTTACCAAATCGGTAATGTAATTTTGTCTCAATTTTCCTTCTTGGAGAAACATGTCATGTTATGCATCTATATTTTTCCATGATGTGTTAATAATAAAATTGATATTTTATATGACAAATATAATTCATTTCTTGATATTTTAATCATCATGTAATTAAATTATCATAACTGGGGAGTATGGTTCATAGTTACCATGTAGAAAGAGCATATTGAAACAATCTCATCACTTTTCGAGATTGTTTGTAAATATTATTATTTTAATAAAATATTATTAATATATCTCAATAAAACTCACGTAATTTCTTATAAATTGGTTATTCATTATATATTTATATATTGGTACCATTTTCCTACTCTTTAGAATATAAGATAATAGATAAATTGTTTTTACAAAAGCCCGACATTACATATCTCTTTGGTCTAAAATCTGTGATTATTCAATAAAAGGATTTCAAAAAGAGTATTCAAAACTATTTTTTTAACAAAAAGTGTTTATGTGATTTTAATGTCTTATTTATATGTTTTATATGTAATTTCAAAGATATTTGTTTCAAAATATTTTAAATCTTCTTTTATAAATTTTCAAGGAAAATAGTTTCTAAAACATTTTCAAGATTCTTTAATAAGTTTTTTAAGGAAAAGGTTTTTTAAAATGTTTTCAAGATTATTGTATATTTTTTAGTGTAATTTATTTTTCAAAACACTTTTAATATTCTTTCATAAATATTCAAGGAATTTTTTTTTTCAAAATGTTTCAAGCTTAGTTTATATGATTTAAAGGAAAAACCTTTTCAAATAGACTTATACATGTACTTATATGTTTTCCAAAAAAATTATAAAATGTTTTCAATGATTTAATTATATGTTTTTATGTTTATTTTAAAGAAAATGGTTTTTAGAAGGTTTTATATTTTACTGTGACTTTTTCAAATAATAAATAATATTTAACTCATGAAATGTTTTTAAAATAACCTTCAATGTTATTTTCAATATAAGATAAAATCCATTGATATTACTTATACCATTATTAGAAATTATCCAGTGGTTACAATCCTATTCTATTATTAAATGGTTTATGTTTTTATGTAATGATTCTTTTAACCATCATTTATCTTCCATGGGTTAAAGATTTTGAAACCCACAACTTCTCATTGGTTATGTATTGCTGAAATGATTATGATGCCTATCTATTTTCCAAAATTTATGATGTGATGAAATGTTAATGACAATTATTTAATATCATGGCATATGATTTGATGTTTATATAACCCATCTATTTTTATGTATCATGATACAATGGCTTTTTTATTATCATGTGAATCATGTCTAATTGATTTTGTTATGAGATGGGTGTGACCTATATATCCCAAAAATCATTGGTTAATGATTTATATCTCATGAGATAATGACGGGAATCAAGGTAATGAGATTTATCCACTAGGGAAGGATTAGTAAACCCAATCCCTTATAATGAAATAACTTTAATTAGGGATGGTGGTGTGTCCCATGCAGAAGGTGTAGTTACCATAAAGATGGTATATGGGGAAACCATATCTAGTATTTGAAAATGTGGAAACCCAATCCATTATAAGAAAATGATTGTGATTGGGGATGGTTTTGTGTCCCTCCTAGTTGGTGCAGTACCCATGAAGTTCTTCAATAAGATATATAAATGTATACTAACTTATAGGGAATGATATCACATGATTATGTACTCAAAACGTCCATGTCTTATTCGTATGTTATGATTTCAGGGATTATGTTCTTAATTTTCAATATGATTCATGTCTTATGGAGTAGTAATAATTATTTCATGATTCTTATTTATTATATTTTATTTGAAAGGTATGATCTTATAATGTTTTGATCAAATTATCACACCCCTATGTTCATGTTTATTCTTACATGTCTCCCTTGTTTACACATACTGATCATATGATCTCAGTAATTTTTTTTATTTACATCTGAAGGTTATGAAGAAATATATTATTTACAATGTGTATAAGAAGGTTTCTAGTCATGAAGAACCTAGTAGGAGATAATGTCTCCTGCACATGTACCAATGTTTACTTTTCATAGTTCCCAAAGGAACTATACTAATATATTCTTTGGGAATCCATTTTATAATCATTTAATTATTCCTAAAATGTTATGTAATGTCCATATGTGTTAGTACAAGGTTACTTTAATGATTATTATGAAATGATGTAGTTTAGGAATATTGGATGTGTCCCATCAGTAGTAGTTCAAAAGAATGATCTAATTGATGAATCTTATAGTTAATATTTCTCAACTCAACAAAGAAGTGTAATGATGTATATGGATAATAATGAATATTGTGGTGGGATAAAATAAAACATGATATTCTAGATGATGTATTTGATGCCTTATATGTTAGTGAGTTATGGATATGTGATAGAAATATAATGGGATTATACAACTAGTACACAATCATAAAACGAAATCGGAATACATGACCTTGGATTTCATCCTTAGACTCTAAAAAACATTTAAATGGAGTAATTATATTTTGGTTTTATTAGATATCCATATGAAGTCATTTTAAAGTATATTTTTTTATTTTACAATTTCTCATTCCTTAGTTTTGAGAATCAAACAAAACTTCACTGGATATTATTTTACTAAATTTACATGTCCCGAGTATTTTGGAATGTTTTTAGAAAACAATTTATATTGATCGGTGAAATAGTTTCTATCTTAAAAAAATATAAAATTTATATTAATTAATCTATTCCATATGATATAATAAGAGTTTGGTCCATTGTATTGACTAGTGTCTTGTCCATCAAATAGTGCAATGTTCTAATAGTATGATTAAATAAAGTCTTATCCATTAGACTGATAGTAGTTTCTATCCACCAAACATAACACATTTCATTTTATCATATTCACAAATAATATGGTACATCAAGATATCAAGAGATTATAATCATAGTGTTTGAACTATTTCTATTAAGCAAATTTCATTGCAACATTTTAATTATTCTATCAAAATTATATTAGATTAAAACATTTTTCTATGATTTCAAGTGAAAAACATATGAGTCTATTGAAACCAACTATGATATTCATAGAAAAAAGGAATGCTTGAAGGAATATAATAAATAATAGTAAATTTGAGGGGCTGGTTGTTGGTGAATTTTCAACTCACCATGTCTAATATTTTTCTCTTCCTGAACATCTAGTTCATACAAATTATAGTTTATAATGAGGTGCATTTCTAAGTAATCCATGTGAGTATTGAAAATTCATTAGGAATGTCTTCTTTGGTAATATTTTTTCTAATTGAAATTTAAATTAAGGTCTCTCGTGGATAATAATACTAGTGATTCCAATCTAGTGGAATAATAAATTTTGGGGATATTAAGACATAGATGACACTCATCATCATATCAAGGGCTTATTTATTTTTGGAAAACTGATTTATTCTGATAATTATAGTAGGGGCTTTCATAATTAGGAAATAATAACCTCTACAATTAGGTTAAAAAAATTTTATATATTAATTCTTGAATTTTGACCTCATAAACTCAAAATTATAGTGATTATAATTATTTTAATAAATATTTTTTCCATTCTTACTTTGTTATAATATTTCATTTTACGTTTTGGAATAAGTTCTATATTACACTATAAAATTTTTATTAGAAAGATTAATTTACAAATCATTCTAATAAATATTTGATTATAATATCTATTAGCCTTATTAACAACCTTGATATATGGGAGAACTTTTGAATATCATACATATACTCTAATTATCAAATGATCTCTAATTAATATATCATTAACAAAAGAGTTATTGGGTTTGGTATTCATTTAAAATTGTAAACTACAATTCATCCCAATTTTATCCATTATAGACTGTTATGATCAAACAATTGGTATAAAAAAAGTTATACATATATATTTTTTGAGTTTTTACTTCTTTGTACACAACATGTTATTATATTGTTATTAATTACATGTTTATAAATTTTTATTACCCTAACATATATTATAGAAAGAGTTTATATTTTTAATATTATAGAAGGGTATAATGTTTCTGCCTATGAGAATTGGAATCCTAGAAGAACAATAATTTTCAATGGTAATGATTATGAATATTGTTGAGACAATGTTATTGGGTTTTTTTAATAAATACTAGTCTGGAAACATTGTTATATTGATGAGAAATTATGTGATTCTGAGAAAAAGAATTTATAACTTTTACTAATCAAGAACTGTTACAAAATCAGTAGAATTATATAGTATGGAATTATCTACTTTGTTCTATGAATCGAAATACTATATTTAGATATATTCATGTTTAACAACAAGCATTATTTGGAAGAAGTTATTGTAAAGTCATTTTGGAACTTCCAAATTCATTGAGACATGAAGAGTTAGGATTTGAGTGGATTATAATGATTTTTTATTTTATTTCTAGAGATATTTTAGATAAAATTCATTTTATGAATGTAGTAAATATTTTATAGTATCTTTGTGAGATGGATCGTATGGAT
This sequence comes from Viscum album, assembly GCA_963277665.1. Classification (NCBI taxonomy): domain Eukaryota; kingdom Viridiplantae; phylum Streptophyta; class Magnoliopsida; order Santalales; family Viscaceae; genus Viscum; species Viscum album. The sequence continues at coordinate 986,838 of CAUJRU010000080.1, read as the reverse complement.
GGAATGTCTGGAGATAATATTATTAAAATAATTCTTGGTTAATGAGAATCAATGAGAACAAATTTGGAAGACCAAATAAGGATTACTAATCTTTCACTTGATGGTCTTAGTAGAACCCTTATATAGTGTTTTAATATATTGAAAGGGATGCTCAGAAAATGAAAATGAATAATGGAGGTATTTCATTTCCAACTACATCAAATACTCCAAGTAAATTTCAATATACTAGTAAAGTTCTAATGTATACTAAAAAGAATAATGTTATTGTTGGTTGGGATAGTAGTTCATTATAAATTTTATGAAATTAACTATCTAATTTTATTAAGAGAATGAATGAAATCATTAAAAAACCGACATTTAGTACAAATACAAGAAATGTAATAAGGATAATATCGATAAAAGGTACCTTATGATGTGATATGTTAAGATTTTATGAATAATAGATATATTTGTTCAGATTTTTCTAACATTTAGATATGTGATAAGAAAGGAAAAAAATTATGATAGTGATTCAAAATTGTATTACATAAAAAAGAAATTGAAATTGGTAAAAGATTCTGACACATTTAGTGAAATATGTAAAAATAGTTATTCTAATAATTCATTGAATAATGAATGTTTAGGATAGAAGAATATTAGATTCATTTCCGTAATTACTAATGTTATTAGATTATACATTGTTAAGGAAAATATATAATTTAATTAATATCATTCCATAAATTCTATGTATCCTAATATTAATGATGAAAATATCTCTATATCTTCTGGTGAAAATTTTTAATCATCTGATGAAAAATTTTAATTACCATCTTTTGAAGAGGTTTTTGGATCGCATTATTTATGAGAGATTAATTTTTTAATATTTCAGAAATACATGATGTTTAACAAAAATACATTTAGAAGAAATGTAAATAATTTATACACTGAATATAGAAATATCAATTCCTTATAAAGATAGTGATAAATATAATTTTTAAATAGATGATCTCTTGAAAGAACTTAAAACCCCTAATTTTGAGAAAACTACATAACAAAATGATATTGTTAAAATTAGTTCTAATATAAATTCTATTATGGACAAAAATTAAGTTGTAATACTAAATTAAGAAATTTATTGATTTAAAAATATTGTATCAATGCTCACCAATTTTAAGGATAAAATTGCTAAAATTTATAAAAAAAATAAAATTAATAGATATATTTTTTGGAATGAGTTTTAATAATTTATTTTTTTTATAATTACTACTTGGTTTTGAAATGATCCTAATTTCTCACAAAGTGTCTACATGGTTGAAACTGGATGAACAAATTATATTTAAACAAGGTTATGTATTTATTATTTTATAAATACTATTTTTTGTCATAATTGATATTTTCTAAACATGGTTATTTTATAAATACATGGATTCATAAAATCATTCATTATGGAAATACTAGACCAAATAATGTTTGGGTTCTGAAGTGATAATGGTTTTTTTTAGGAAAATAAGGAATATATGGAAAAAAATATTTGGATCATGGATTATGGTTTCTATTGGCACATGGCTAGAAAAAAATACTTCATTAGTAATATTATGAATGTGAAAGATGAAAAAATTACATTCATATATAACACTCAAGGTGAACTAATCGGAATACATAACATTTATATTCATGGTAAAACACTAATTTCAAATGTTTTATTTATTGTAGGACTTTAGAAAAATCGTATTAATATAAGAAAATTATGGGATGAGGGTTATATTATGATATTTAGGAATGAAAAAGATATAGTTAATCTTTATAGATATGAATTCATTAATTCTTCTAATCTCCATGAGAATGTCTACTCATTATAATTTTTGGAACTTAAAATCCTTGATATCAGTTTCCTTATTGGAATGGAAGAAAAATATAGGTAATAAAAAAGATTATTAGGACTCTAAAATCATATAACAATATCAATGTTGTCTAATAAAGGATTAGTTAAGGATCTATAATAACATAAGTTTAATACTCATAGATTTATTTATCCTTTTTAATTTTAAAACAAAAAAATTTAAGTGTTGAATCTATTAGTGAATTCCCAACATCTGATGCTATAAATTTGGTTCACATGGACATATTTTGTCTTAAAAAAACTATAAGTATCTGTGGAAGATACTTTTCATTTTTCTTAGTTTATTATTACACTATATATACATAAGTCTATTTTCTTATAAAGATGTATTACACCATTTTTTTAAATCTTTCGTAGTAAATGTTGAAAATATGAAAAAACATTCCTTGATAAATAACAATAGTTATTATGGTGGGGAATTTTTAAATTCTAATTTTGAATGTTTTTATTGAGAAACATATTAATATATACTTTTTGACACATAAATCCCAAAAAATTAAAATGTATAGTCTAAATAAGAAATATAATTTTTCAATATATTACTATAACCATGGTGAGTGAATACTCATTTGTCAAATATATTTTAGACAACATAGTTATTATTTCCTTCTATAATATGAATAGAGTTTAAATAGTACGTTTTATATATAAATTGTGATATTAATTGGGGACCAAAGGAATCCAATTTTCTTTTACTTCAATGTTTTGGGATGTAATGTATTAATTCTGAATAATAAATTCAATTTACATAAATTTTATTCAAAATTTGATTATTTAATATTTGTAGGTTATTATACAACTAATAAGGAATATAGTTTATGAGTAAAAATAAAAGTAAAATTAAGGAAAAAATACATGTTATGTTTGGTGAAACTAATCCATTTGTTTTCTAACAGCCAAAATCCACATCATTGGTTGTTATTTAGAAGAATATTTTCCAACCATTGTGGGAATGTTCTTATCATGAAAGAACAAATGGGGAATATGTTTTAAAATTTATGACTCAATAATCTTTTCAACATGTTGTTGAAAAATAGTGTTTTTTAAACCCGTGATGTAATATTATTATTAGGAATCATCTTACTAATTATATTATTAGAGATGTATATGAACTAGTGAAAATAAAAGTTCATTGAAAAATGTAGTTAAATATTTTTTATTTTTTTCTCAATCCAATCCTAAGAGTCGGGATGATCCATCAGGTGTTGAATATTGGATAAATGAAATTCAAGTTTATTTTAATTAATTATAGTGAAATCAAGTTTGAAATTTGGTTTATTATCCTAAATATACAAATGTAATTAGGGTAAAATGAGTTTTTTCTGAATAATTGGGATAAAAATGGAATAATTTCCCTAAATAATAATAGAATTGTTACTATAAAATATAATTAGCAAGATGGTGTATATTATGAAAACATATATAATTTAGTATCTAGATGTGAATTTATTCATGTACTTATAATATATGAAACATTATTAAATTTCAAACTATTTCAGTCGAATATTAAGTGTTCATTCATTAATTGATATTCTTAGGAGAATGATTAACTAGAACAAAGATATAGTTGTAAAAAACATACATAACATGTTGTCAAACATACTAATGCACTTTCTCAACATAAAAAACCCCCTATATCCTGGTCCGATAGGTTAAGAAGATTTAAAAAAACAATTTTTTATGGGAGATGCACGTCAAACACATTTTATATTATATGTCTATAAAAATATCATTATTAAAAAAAATTATATTTATGAAATTATATTTAGTTAAACTAAAAAATCATTAACAAATTTCTTAGATAATCTTATGAATTCGAATTTATAAATGACTAGGATGTGAGAATATATATATTTTATAGGTTTTTAAATTTCTCAAAAACTAAAATGAAATTTTACATCTCAACAAAATTATATAATGGATATTCTTATAAAATTGGAAAATGAAAATTCTAAATGATTTTGTACTCCAATCAAAACCAAAAATACTTTAGATTTTGAGAAAGCTAGGAATCCAGATGATCAAAATATCTCTATAAGAATGAGTGGAAGTAAAATTTATTTAACAGTCAGTTATCCATATTTAATGTTCTATGTATTCAGTGGTTCTAAATACCAATCCAGTCCAAAAGAGTTCCATATAAATGAAAAAAATCAAAAAAAATTCAATATTTTAAGGGAACTATGGATTTAGTCTTGTATTATTCTTCGGTAAATGATATTTAATTTAAATATTTTTTTGATTCAGAATATGGTGGATATAGAAGAGATGGGAATAATACTTCTTGAACATTTTAATTATTAAGAGAATGTCTAATTTTTGGGTCTAATAAGAAATAATAGTCAATAACACTTTCCCCTACTGAAGATGATCATTTTGTAGTTAGAAATTGTTATGCTCATGTATGGTTTATGTACCACAAACTCACTGACTATAGAATGAGTTTTATTAAATCTAATATATTATGTGATAAAATAATTTCCATTTCCATATTTAATAACCCAATAAATCACTCAGGATAAAATAATATAGACATAAGAATCCATTTTCTTGAGTATCACGTAAAAAAGGGTATATCATTATTCAATTTATCTGAACCCATGAGCAACTTGCAGTTACATTTACTGAAGCCTTTAATTATGATAGAATTTAATACATAAAATATAAATTATGAATGATCAATAATAAATGGAAATTAACATCTATTTTATACATAAAAATATTCATTCATTAATGGAATCATTTAAAATGTGTGATTACATATATTTTTGTACACTAAAAAAAAATTAAAAAACGTTTTTGTTCTATATTTTATGTTTTCCAAATCATTTTTTATGTCTTAAAAAAGTCAGAATCAAAACTTTTATAAAAAATTTACCGATGTCCAAATTTTATTAATTTTTCGATTGAAAGGATGTGAATCAAAATTTTCAGACAATACATTTTATGAAGATCGGCAGATTGAGTTTATTTTTGAAAACCCAACAAGAACAATAAAATGGATAATAATTTCATTCCAAATGAGAATTTCCAATCAAAGTAGTATTATTCTAATATATTACTCTTTGAAATTATTCATTACATTTATTTTCTATATATTTTAACATCATATTTAATTTTCAAAAACATTCAATTTCATTCAAATATAAAAAATAATTGGAAATTACATTACTTTAATAATATATTCATTCATAAAAACATTAAGAGTTATAAATAAGTAATAAATAATTACAGGATTTAGCCTCAACACTAAGATTATAAAATATATTTTAATCTAATCCATTATATCTTAGACATATGAAATATAGCATCCCTCCTTATTATCACATAAACTTTCATTACATTACACGGAACTGAGGATCTTTAAGGTTTAGTGTCTTGGAAACCAGAAACTTAATACATAAAAAAACATAAAAAATTCTTCTTAAACACTTGAAAGTCTTCTCCTTTAGTTCATCCTATGTTCATTATGCATCTGATTACCTGGGGACATACATCAAAAGAAAGGGTGAGCAGAAGGCCCAGTAAGGGAAACAAGAGGAACATTTTACATGTGAACTTGAGATACTTCAATAAGGACATGAAATGACCTTTAAGGCATGAGAAATAAATCATGAGATACATCATAATAAAAATAAAATTTTTCATAACTTGAAGATGTGGCTGCAACATTTAATATTGAAAATCGTTTCATTTCACCAAGGTCCATCCCCAAGGTGTCGTTAAAAATTACCAAGGTTATTCACCAAGGCGTCGTTAAAATGGTCATCTCTAGAGATTAAGTCTTTACCCAATGCATTGGAGCACTATCAGGGCGCACCCTTAAATTGGCCTTTATTATCATGTGAGACACATATATAATCATCAAACATTTCATAAATAACCCATATAGCATAAAATAAATGGGTTTCATTTCATAATCATAATGTTTTAAAAAACTGCTTTAAAGACATGATCTTTACGTTACATTAAACCCACGGAAAGGGAAAGCGGGTATCATGTATGTAAATACCAGAATTTAAAATAGAAAATTTTGATATATATGTGAATACCCCTGCAGAAATAAGAGCTTTGAGTATTCACATTATGACATAAAATAATATTGAGAGAAGAGAGGCATTTTGAGACGAAAATTCTGCAGCATAACTGCTATGTTACAAGGTTTTAGAAAACATTGAAAAGAGAGAGAACATGGGTCGAACAATCATAATTGACCCATAAAACAGTAGAGGGACAGAATGAGAAGGATATATGGACATGGTGATGCAATTTCAAGGACATACCATTTGAAATGGAAAACATGGAAGGAAGACAAAAATTTGATTTCTCTTATGAAAATACGGCAGCCTAATGGCGTCACTTAAACTTCAATAAAAATGAATTGACAAGATAAAATAGGGTCTCTCATCATATGATCATAATAGATCAGTATGATAGATATAGAGATCATACCCCAACATAATGAAAAGGAATTTGAAAGACTTGACATGAAAATCGAACTTGAAAAATGAGAAGGGTGAAAGAATCACTTAAAAATTTGGCAGCCTAACGGCGACACATAAACATTCATAAAACGAAATGAGGATAGTAAGTGGGGATCTCCCATCATATAAACATGAAATGGAAGTAAGAGTAATATAAAAGAACATACATTCACATAAGAACATAAAGCATAAAGGGAATGACATAAAGGAGATTACATGAAAAGAAAGAGAAAGGTCGGATCCCTTACCTTAAAATGTAACTCTTGAAACTCAATGTTTTGGACCTTGAGGGCTTGGGGGAACCTTGGGAGGACTCCTTGGGAGGTAAGGAGACCAGAACTTCGTTGGGGGGGAGTTGGGAGTGAAAACTAAAGGAGGAAAGTGTGGGTATTTATAGGGAAAGTGAGGGGACAAGGCATTAATGGCCAAGGGACACCTCACTAGTGGTTTTGGCAAAACCATGGGCTTGCCCATGGTATTTTCCCATGGTATTGGCCACTTGGGACACCTCATACCTTATATTACTATTCATAATTCGACCATATTGAATATATACTTAATACATCATTTAATGATGTCATTAAACACTAGTAACTTAAAAACTATATTTTCACTATTCATCGAAAATTCATCTTTCTCAGAATAATCCCAAAATTTCACCTTAACCAAATATCAATGCTCTAAATACATTTATGAACTCCATTTTATAAAAATAATTTTCTATATAATTTAAATTTAATTTTTTAAATAAAAACACTATTCATCGAAAATTCGTTTCTTCAGAAAAATCCCCAAAAATTACCAAAACATAATATCAATGCTCTGAGTTCAAAAATAAAGTCATTTATATAAAAATAATTTTCTAATTATTTTTAATTAAATTTTTAATTAAAAAACACTATTCACCTGAAAAAACTAATACTTGATTAATCATTTATGAAACCGTTATTTACCCATTTTATTGAATCACATTACTTAATCTAGGTGTCTAAATTATATTAAAACTTTCTTTGAGTGAAAATACTAATCCATTTGGTCACATTACTAATCCTAAGCTTAAGATCACTATTCATAATTTACTATTCATCAAAAATTAAGTTGATCTTATTAGACTCCAAATTCCTTACTGAGCACTTTTGTAGAAGACCATTTTTTGAAAATCATTACACATCATTAGTTATTTAGGGTTTACATAAATATTTTAAAATATCCTTTTTTCAAAAATTCATCAATAAAATACATTCTAAAATTATCTGGACAATTGAAATTTCACAAACATCACTAAAGGAAGAAATCTCAATTTATTCACCCGAAAGGATTACACAAGGAAGCTAGGGTCTTGCCACATAGCCCCTTATAACACCGGCATAAGACCTAAGTGTAAGGTGTGCTATGGTGAGAGAATCTGAGGGAGGCTCAGATAACATTTCCCTAGTAGAAATCTCTACTAACTTGAACTTCTCCCGTAGGCGTTTACGTTCAAGCTTGACACGCTGGAGTTCGGCTTGGGCTTGGTCCAAAGCGAAGCCCACAGATGCTACCTCCTTCCCAAGCTCTGATAAGTGGGCTTCGTAAGGGTCGAGTCTACGGGATGAAGCCATCGACTCCTCTTTCTGCATTAACCATTAACATCTTATTAAATCATTAAGAGTAAATTAATATACTACTCAAAAGATTGGGTCGTTACATTCTTCCCCCCTTAAGAAATTTCGTCCCCGAAATTTATACTTGAGGCTTAGTCAAAAAGGTGAGGGTACTTTTGCTTCATTGTTTCCTCAGGCTCCCAAGTCACTTCTTCATATTTATGATTCCTCTACAACACTTTCACAAGGTGGGTATTTTTGTTTCGTAGGACCTTGTCTCTACAGTCCAAGATCTCCACTGGCTGCTCCTCATAAGAGAGGTCATTTTCTAGTTGTACCACCTCTGGGTTCAGTACATGCGAAGGTTCGGGTATGTACTTCCTCAAGAGAGATACATGGAAGACATCATGTACTTGAGCTAGGTTGGGTGGAAGTGCCAGACGATAGGCCACTGCTCCTATGCGATCAATGATTTCATAGGGGCCAATGTACCTAGGGCTAAGCTTCCCTTTCATCCCAAACCGCATGACTCTCTTCCATGGAGAAATTCGAAGGAAGACTTTGTCACTAACACCAAACTCCAAGTCCCTTCGAAGATTGTCAGCATAGCTATTTCGCCGACTCTGAGCAGCCTTTATGTGTTGTTGGATGGCATGAACCTGTTCCGTTATCTCTTGCACGAGATCAGGCCCAAGAATCTTCCTCTCACCAGTTTCATCCCAACATGTAGGAGTTCTACACCGCTTTCCATAAAGAGCTTCATAGGGTGCCATCTGAATACTCGAATGGAAGCTGTTGTTATAGGAGAACTCAACTAATGGGAGGTGTTGATCCCATCCACCTTTAAATTCCATTGAGCATAATCTCAACATGTCTTCGAGTGTCTGAATAGTCCTTTCAGATTGGCCATCAGTTTGAGGATGATAGGCCGTACTAAAATTCAATTTAGTATTCAGAGCATGTTGAAAAATTCTCCAGAATTTTGATGTGAATCTTGGGTCACGATCAGATACGATGGATAGTGGTACCCCATACAGCCTTACCACTTCCTTCACGTATATCTTGGCAAGATGATCCAGAGATAAATCTTCCCGAATAGAGATAAAATGGGTTGTCTTGGTGAGACGGTCCACAATAACCCATATCGCATTGTTTCCATTGGATGTTTTCGGAAGACCAGTTACAAAGTCCATAGTGATATTATCCCACTTCCATACTGGTATGGGTAGCTGTTGTAATACCCCCTTAGGAAGTTGTCATTCTGCCTTTACTTTCTGACACACCAGGCACCTTGTAGTGTAATCAGCAATCTCCCTCTTCATGTTATCCCACCAATAATGATCACGAAGCTCACTATACATCTTAGTGCTTCCCAGGTGTATTGAGAATGTAGAGCTATGAGCTTCATCCATCAGTTCTTTCTTTATCTCCGGAAGATATGGAACACATAGTCTTGTACGAAATTTCAATACACCTTCTTGATCAATATTGAAATCAGGGAACTTCCCATCCTTTACAGGCTCAAACTTCTCCTGCAGCAAAGGATCTTCTTTTTGAGCCTTCTTGATCCTCTCTAGTAATGAAGGTTGAGAAATCATTTGGAATAGGGTTAATGATGTCCCTTTCCTTATAATTCCCATGTCCAGTTTTACTATATCTTTAATCAAGGGATCTCCTAGGATCCTCATTGTTTCCAGAACCACAGGATCTTTCCTGCTTAACGCATCCGCGACTTTGTTTGCTCTTCCAGGGTGATAATGAATTGAACAATCATAGTATTTAATAAGCTCCAACCATCTCCTTTGTCTCATGTTCAATTCTTTCTGTGTGAAAATATACTTTAGACTTTGGTGGTCAGTGTATATGTCACATTTCTCCCCATAAAGATAGTGCCTCCATATCTTTAGAGAAAAAACAGCTGCCGCTATCTCTAGATCATGCATAGGATAATTCTGCTCATGAATCTTCAACTGTCGAGATGCATAATCAATTACAATGTCATTTTGCATGAGGATGCACCCATGCCCTTTCAGAGATGCATCGCTAAAAATAACGAATCCTTCTCCGATAGAGGGTAGTGTTAACACAGGTGCAGTAACCAATCTCTTCTTCAGCTCTTGGAAACTTTCCTCGCATTCCTTTGTCCAGATGAACTTAACCCCTTTTCGAGTCATCTTGGTTAGTGGATTAGAAATTCATGAAAAGTTTTTCACAAACCTCCTATAATATCCTACTAAACCAAGGAAACTACAAATATCAGATACTGTTGTGGGTTGAGGCCACTCCTCCACAACCATTGTCTTTGCAGGGTCAACCGAGATTCCTTCATTGGTTACGATGTACCCCAAGAAAGCCACCTGTTGTAACCAAAAGTCACACTTGCTGAACTTCCCAAAGAGCCTCTCCTTCCGCAGAGTTTTCAATATAACCCTTAGATGATCTTAATGCTCCTCACAACTTTATGAATATATCAAAATATCATCAATAAAAACTACCATAAAGTTATCAAGGTAGTCCTTAAAGACTCTATTCATCAAATCCATGAAAATACCAGGAGCATTAGTCAAGCCGAAGGGCATAACAGTAAACTCATAATGCCCATATCTTGATCGGAAGGCAGTCTTTGGAATATCTTCCTTCTTCACCCTCAGTTGATGATAACCAGATTGAAGGTCAATCTTAGAGACGAATTGAGCCCCGCAAAGTTGGTCAAATAAATCATCAATTCTTGGAAGAGGATATCTGTTCTTCACTGTGATCCCGTTCAGTTCTCTATAATCGATGCATAGCCGCATTGATCCATCCTTCTTCTTCACAAAGAGAACTGGTGCTCCCCAAGGAGACACACTCGGTCGGATAAACCCCTTCTCCAACAAGTCTTTGAGTTGTTTCTTTAACTCTTCTAGCTCCATATTTTCCATTCTATACAGAGTCTTTGATATCAGTTGAGACCCAGGTATGAGTTCAGCGGAGAACTCTACCTCTCTTTCTGGGGGAGGTCCAGGTAACTCCTCAGGAAATACATCCATGTATTCCTGAACAATCAGAACATCTTATATTTGTATGCTCCCTTTTCCTTCATCATCATCACCGATTAACTCCATAAAGAAATCTATAGGAGGTGATTCTAGATAGGGATCAGTTCGGGATATCTCTCCTTGGAAGATAACTATAGGTCGTTCATTCAAGACTACTGAGATTTCCTTACTTCCGAATTTGATCTTAGCATTATACTTTGAGAGCCAGTCCATCGCTAGTATAATGTCGAATTCCATCATAGGAATGACTACTAGATTTGCGATAAGATTGTGCTCACCAAAGTAAACACTATAGTCTCTAAATACTGTTGATGTAAGGATAATCCCACTTGGAGTCTTGACAGACAACTCTACCTCTAGCAGTTCGGGGATTGATTCTATATTCCTTGCAAACATGGAGGAAATAAAGGAATGTGTAGAACCAGAATCAAATAAAGTACTTTCTAGTTTTGAGAGGACGAAAAGAGTACCTGCTACCACATCGTTCGGGACTTCAACTTCAGCTGTTGTGATAGCAAAAAAACGACCTTGCTCCCTTTGCCTCTGCTGAGTTTGATGGTGATTCCCCTCCACCGCCCTCGGATTAGGACATTGGTTAGCAAAGTGCCCAAGCTGTCCACACTTGAAGCATGTGACTTTGGGTAGGGCCAGAACCATCTTTTCTCTATCGTTAGTGTTGGGAAGCTGAGGCTTCACCTCACTATGACAATTCCGAGCAATATGGCCTCCTCTTCCACACTTGTAGCACTTGCCACTTCCGTTCAAGCAGTTCCCCAGATGATTCTTCCCAAATTTATTGCATGTGGTAAGTTGAATTTTCTTTCCACCTCTTCCCTGATCAAAAGACTTCCCTAAACTGGGCTCCAACGATCTCTTCTTTTCATTTGGTTTATGATACCACTGTGTCTCACCAAACTCCAGCTCGACTTTCATAGCATTTCGAAGTATTTCTTCATAGCTATCATAGTCCCTGTTGGCTAGATTCTTCCGCAGATGAGGTCGTAGTCCAACAAAGAATCTATCAACCTTCCCATTAGGGTCCATGACAAAGCTTGAGGTATAACGGGAAAGCCTTGTGAAGTTCATCTCATAGCTTCCCACATATTCTTTCTCCTTCTGCTTCAGCTCGAGAAACTTTTTCTCCATTCTCGTTCTCATGTAACGAGGGAAATACTTGTTAAGGAAAATTCCCCGAAATTCTTCCCACTCTATAGCTTCTGTCTCTCCTCGTGGCTTCGTGTTTTTGATCAGTGACCACCACTGATCAGCTTCCCCCTCTAGGCGGTAAACAGCAAGGGTGATTTTTTCTTGTTCCGAACAATGAAGTACAGAAAAGATCTTTTCAATGGAGCTTATCCATTGTTCCGCAACCAATGGGTCAGTAGATCCACTGAATGTTGGCGGTCGTTGATGCATGAAGGACTCAACAGAGTGTTGTTCCCTTCGTGGTGAGGTCAGCCTCTCAGCTTGATTCAAGTTATTACTCATAACTTGAGTCAGTTGGTTCATCATTCGCATGAATGTTTCCATTCCGGCTTCCATCGGAGGGCCGTCAGCACATGGTGCATTGCGGTCACCATCGGCATGGTTCCTCCAATTACCCGCCATTTTCTAAAAGAATAAAACCTTAGAAAGAAACTTATTTCATTTATGAATCTTTTAACTAAGACTTCATGCTTAGACAATTACACTTTTCTATAATTCCTTCATAATGATTGATAAAAATATTGTGATTAACCAAACATATCCCCCGGGAGTGTCGTAACCAAGAGTGCATCAAGGCCCGTTATCATGCACCAGTTCCCATTCGAGTCTAGCTCAAAGAGGTGTTTTCGGGTTTTACCCCTATGTACATCTATGCCAGAGCCGCCTCTACCTACTCGTATCCATATAGGGATGTATTTGTTTGATAAACCACTTACTCAATACTTACCAAAATACCTGTAAGTTTTCCTATATTTAAACTTTTATATAGGGTTCTTCCTAAAGTTTTTATATCCTAATTTCCAAAAATAACTAAACCATCCTTTGATACCAACTATAGCATCCCACCTTTTAATCACATAAACTTTCATTACATTACACAGAACTGAGGATCTTTAAGGTTTAGTGTCTTGGAAACCAGGAACTTAATACATAAAAAAACATAAAACATTCTTCTTAAACACTTGAAAGGATTCTCCTTTAGTTTATCCTATGTTCATTATGAATCTGATAACCTGGGGACATACATCAAAAGAAAGGGTGAGCAGAAGGCCCAGTAAGGGGAACAAGAGGAACATTTTACATGTGAACTTGAGATACTTCAATAAGGGCATGAAAAGAACTTTAAGGCATGAGAAATAAATCATGAGATACATCATAATAAAAATAACGTATTTCATAACTTGAAGATGTGGCTGCAACATTTAATATTGACAATCGTTTCGTTTCACCAAGGTCCATCCCCAAGGTGTCGTTAAAAATTACCAATGTTATTCACCAAGGCGTCGTTAAAATGTTCATCTCTAGAGATTAATGATTTACCCAATGCATTGGAGCGCTATCAGGGCGCACCCTTAAATTTGCCTTTATTATCATGTGAGCCACATATTTCATCCTCAAACATTTCATAAATAACCCATATATCATAAAATAAATGGGTTTCATTTCATAATCATAACGTTTTAAAAAACTGATTTAAAGACATGATCTTTACGTTACTTTAATCCCACGGAAAGGGAAAGCGGGTATAATGTATGTAAATCCCAGAATTTAAAATAGAAAATTTTGATATAGATGTGAATACCCCTATAGAAATAAGATCTTTTAGTATTCACTTTATGACATAAAATAATTTTGAGAGAAGAGAGGCATTTTGAGACGAAAATTCTACAGCATAACGGCTATGTTACAAGGTTTTAGAAAACATTGAAATGAGAGGGAACATGGGTAGAAAAATCATAATTTACCCATTAAACAGTAGAGGGACAGAATAAGAAGGATATATGGACATGGTGATGCAATTTCAAGGACATACCATTTGAAATGAAAAACATGGAAGGAAGACAAAAATTTGATTTCTCTTATGAAAATACGACAGCCTAACGGCGTCACTTAAACTTCAATAAAAATGAATTGATAAGATCAAATAGGGTCTCTCATCATATGATCATAAGAGATCAGTATGATAGATATAGAGATCATACCCCAACATAATAAAAAGAAATTTGAAAGACTTGACATGAAAATCAAACTTGAAAAATGAGAAGGGTGAAAAAATCACTTAAAAATTCGGCAGCCTAACGACGTCACTTAAACTTTCATAAAACGAAATGAGGAGAGTAAGGGGGGATCTCTCATCATATAAAAAAGAAAGGGAAGTAAGAGGAATATAAAAGAACATCCTTTCACATAAGAACATGAAGCATAAAGGGAATGACATAAAGGAGATTACATGAAATGAAAGAGAAAGTTCGGATCCCTTACCTTAAAATGTAACTCTTGAAACTCAATGTTTTGGACCTTGAGGGCTTGGGGGCACCTTGGGAGGACTCCTTGGGAGGTAAGGAGACCAGAACATCGTTGGGGGGAGTTGGGAGTGAAAACTAAAGGAGGAAAGGGTGGGTATTTATAGGGAAAGTGAGGGGACAACGCATTAATGGCCAAGGGACACCTCACTAGTGGTTTTGGAAAAACCATGGGCTTGCCCATGGTATTTGCCGATGGTATTGGCCACTTGGGAAACCTCATACCTTATCTTACTATTCATAATTCGACCATATTTAATATATACTTAATACATCATTTAATGATGTCATTAAACACCTGTAACTTAAAAACTATATTTTCACTATTCATCAAAAATTCAACTTTCTCAGAATAATCCCAAAATTTCACCTTAATCAAATATAAATGCTCTAAATACATTTATGAACTCCATTTTATAAAAATAATTTTTTAAATAATTTTAATTTAATTTTTTAAATAAAAACACTATTCATCAAAAATTCGTTTTTTTTCAGAAAAGTCACCAAAAATTACCATAACATAATATCGATGCTCTGAGTTCAAAAACAACGTCATTTTTATAAAAATAATTTTCTATTTATTTTTAATTAAATTTTTAATTAAAAAACACTATTCACTTGAAAAAACTAATACTTGATTAATCATTTATGAAACCGTTATTTACCCATTTTATTGAATCACATTACTTAATCTAGGTGTCTAAATTATATTAAAAATTTATTTGAGTGAAAATACTAATCCATTTGGTCACATTACTAATCCTAAGCGTAAGATCACTGTTCATAATTTACTATTCATCAAAAATTTAATTGATCTTATTAGACTCCAAATTCCTTACTGAGCACTTTTGTAGAAGACCATTTTTTGAAAATCATTACACATCATTAGTTATTTAGGTTTTACATAAATATTTTAAAATATCCTTTTTTAAAAAATTCATCAATAAAATACATTCTAAAATTATCTAGACAATTGAAATTTCACAAACATCACTAAAGGAAGAAATCTCAATTTATTCACCCAAAAGGATTACACAAGGAAGCTAGGGTCTTGCCACATAGCCCCTTATAACACCGACATAAGACCTAAGTGTAAGGTGTGCTATGGTTAGAGGATCTGAGGGAGGCTCAGATAGCATTGCCCTAGTAGTAATCTCTACTAACTTGAACTTCTCCCGTAGGCATTTCCGTTCAAGCTTGACACGCTGTAGTTCGGCTTGGGCTTGGTCCAAAGTGAAGCCCACAGATGCTACCTCCTTCCCAAGCTCTGATAAGTGGGCTTCGTAAGGTTCGAGTCTACTGGAAGAAGCCATCGACTCCTCTTTCTGCATTAACCATTAACATCTGATTAAATCATTAAGATTAAATTAATATACTACTCAAAAGATTGGGTCGTTACATGAAAGGTCACTCCCTAGTCATATATATAAATAGCGGTTCACCCATGTCACACATCAATTTTAGAATATGATTTCAATCTATGTCTCAAAAATTTATGCTCAACCTATATGTTTTTTAGTAATATAATTTCAAGCATTAGTTTCAGTCTAATGGCTTCTGCAAATGAATTATTAAATAATGAATTTATAAAGGAAAAATAGATTGACAATATAGGGTATGTAAAATATGATTTTCCTTTCGAAAGAACTATTAAATTTAAATTATGGGAAAATATCTTCAGAAAAAATATGATTTTGATTTACATTATCTGAAAATAGTTATAATTCTTTATTATATATAGAATTACGTATGGAATATGATATGGAGGATATAGTTTTAAATATTTTTAGTGACATTTTTAAACTAACAACTTAACAGGTTTTTGATTTAGTTGAATTCCCTTTATTAGGATAGAAGTATCTTCCATCACATAAGATTCTAGAAATGCTTGGGAGATTCGAAGGATCAGAAGATAAATCAACTTTGATTACATTTTATAAAAAATTTATAAATGAATTAACCTCACCTTATATGGGAGTGTAGTGACCTTGTCAATGCAATGATATATATCAAGAATGATATATTGGGATACAGTAATGGTCCATGATATATTCACTTAAACTTCCATATCAATACATGACATATAAAAATTATTAAGTTCATTTTTTTCTATTGAGGTGATTAATAAAATATCCATAATGTCAAGAATTCTCAGGTTTATTTTTTTCATTAATAAGATTATGGTCATCTATATGTATGTATTTAAAATTACGAATATGTCATGTGCAGTTTGAGAAAAGGTTAAATATATTTGAGAAGAAAACAATGGGAGAATGAACCTTGTTTTAAATGATGAAATGAAAATTTTTATCAGTCAATTGGACAAAATTTCCACTAATGAAGAATTAGAAAAACTAAAAGAGACAGAGAATGATAAACAAATAATTCTATCCTTATACAGGATAAAAATAATGCTTGATGAGGAATTTACGAAGTAGAATTTTCATTATTATTAGAAATTTTGAGGGGAACATAGTTTCATAAATGAAAAAGTTATGTGTTTAGATATAACGATAAGGAAAATATATGTAATAAAGGAATAAAAAATCAGAAATAGAATAAAAGGTTTTATAAGGGAATTAAATGCGTTGAAAGGGAATCAGATAATAAAACTATATCAATTTTTCTATTATCATTACATCAAATAGTTCCAAACTCAGAAATGTTCTCTACTACTAATAAAAGTCATCTAGATCCATAAGTACCTATTTTTTTAGATTTTTTGAATCATCTATTATTCTAATAGTTTTTTATTAGTAAAAGGAAAAAAGAAAGTTTAGTTTAATATCATATCAAAAATAATCTTAATGGATTGGTTATAGAATCATTTAAAATGTTATTGGAGATGAGAAAAAAATTAGATGGTCAAAATTGGTTTTTATAAAAAATGAGGATGTTTTAAAAAGAGCATGAATAATAGGATGAAGAAAAAAATAATTAGAAAGATTATTATAATCAATGCAATACTATACATTAATATCAACTCACACTTATAAGAACATAGTTCTAGATGACTTTTTGGATGTTAAATTATCATCACATTAAGAATAGAACATTCAAAATTAAAATAATAATGTATCAGATGAAGAAAATACTAATAGAAAAGTTTTTTGTAAAAGTATCAGAAAATATAAATTTTGGGGGGCAAGGAAAAACTTATGTTGGTCCATCTAACCCATATATTTCGAAAGATTAATAAAATTATTTATATAAATTGGCCATAGAGGCACAAAATAAGATTGATTATATTTTTCAAATATTCAAAAATATTATGAATTAAATATGATATCTACTTAACATTAATGAGAAGTGAAAAATGATTTAGAATAGTGTGAATGATAAATTAGAAAATTTATGGTTGTTGACTAAATCTGATATTTAGAATGAGTTTGAGATAATGTGTTTCAAATAAAAATATAAGGAATAGAAAATAAGATTCAATCAAATGTTTATGTGGTCAAGACAAGATAATGGTGATTTAAAATACTTGATGATCAATTTTTTTATATTAAGAATTTGTTTTTTGACATAACGTAATTTTTTGAAAACATGTCATCCTATATATCTATCTTGATTAAGATTTGTGAATAGAAAAAAAAGGTAATATTCATAGAATAAAAAAATATTCAAACAAAAGTTATGGATTCAAAACCATAAAATCAATAATCTAAGGGTTCTATCATTAATTGAATTATTTATAAAAATGATAGAAGAAAAATATACAATCTGTGTTCATGAAGAGGAGTTTATTAGTCAGAAGGTTGTGATTTGGAGACTCTTAGTCCTAGAGGAGAGTATAGACATAATTTATTCTATAATAGCTAAATCAATGAACAACTCGGAGGACATCAAGAATATTAGACCAATTTTAAATAAGTTTTACAAGAAAGAATGTACTTTTTCTACAGAACTCTTAATGTATTTTTAAATCAAATTTTTTTATGATATAATTTGAATCAATATTTCTTCATATAATTTTAGAGAGATTTGTATCTAATTTCACTTGGTTGAATGTTATTTAATTTTATATTGGATGAATATTTATTAAAACATAGTTTTATCATATTATATATTCAAGTATTTATGAAAGATATGTTACTTTTACAATTACATATTAAAAAAATATAAAGAAAGAAATAATCCAAAGTGGGATAAACATTCCAAGGGGGAGAAACTATCTAAGGGAGAAAATTAATTAAGTGGTAGAATCCAAAAGTACTAAATAAAAGGGGAGTTTCAAGATAATTAAATGGTAGATATTTTCTTATGAAAAGTTTATTTTAAGTTCATAAACATAAAAAGGGTTGTCTATTTTGAAAATTTAATAGTTTTTCATTATATGTATTCTATTTTTTTTCTTCTTGAAAATGGAGATATTTTCACATTGAATGTTTATAATTTCGAATCCTAATTTCATTATTTTTAAATCTAAAAAACACATTATTAAAATTTTATTTTACTAAATTTATATATCCAATGAGTTTTAAAATGTTTTTGTACAAAACAACCTTTTCTATTGTATGATGAAATAGTTTCTAAATAAATAGATAAAAATTTATATTATTTAATCTGATCCATTGGATAGAATTAGAGTCAGGTCCATCAAACTAACTGGAGTCTTTCCGATATGATTTTAAAATTTTCAATCAATAGGATTGAAAAATGTCTTATGCATTATACAAATAGTAGTTTAGATTCACCGTAATGACCAAAAATCAGTTAATTGGATTGAAAAATAATATATTAAATCAGAATGTAAAATGATTATAATTAGAGTGTTTGAATTATTTATAATGTTCAGAATTTATTATAGTATTGTAATGGTGTTATAAAAAAGACATAAAATGGAGACATTTTTATGAATTTTTAGGTGAATAACATTCGAGGCCATTGCAACCAACTCTGTGATTCCTGTAAAATATGACCATTATAAGGAATAATATAAATAAGACTGTATTTGAGGAGCTGGGAGATAATTCATTGGAAACTCGAAAAATCATATAAATTTCCTTGTCTAAACATATCATTATTATGACTTGAAATATCTCAAGGAGTTATAGTTTTGTGGAATCTATCGTTGGGTTTTAAATTCTGTAGGAAATTTCTCTTTTTCTTAGTTTTTTCTAATTGGGTTCAGGGTTATTCTATTTTGTGGATATGAAGAAGGATCACACACTAATAATCATATCTGGGGGTTTTAGGTTTTTTGGAAGACAATGTTATTTGGATCAACATATCTAGGGGTGTTTTAATAAATCTATGGATATATTAATTCATAATTGAAGACATCCCTAACACTTATGTTTAATGAGTATAATTACGTTTATAAATATTTTATGTCCTTATTACTTTTTATGATATATAATATTACTTTTTTTCTACATGTTATATATTCTGAAGTGCAATTAATATTATATTATTTGTTTTTACTAATCTCTCTAGTAAACTCTTATGATTCAATAGTAATCACAATTCAACAAAATCAGATAATATTTTTCATTTTATTAGATTTACTACAAAAAATTATGTTAGTTTTAATGTTTTATTGAGTATCACATTCTATTCTATCTGGTCAGGATTTGAGTTTTACCTCAATGTTTTGGATACTTATTCATCAAAATTTTAATATGAAGATGAACATCAGCGTGGTATATAACACCTAGAAAGATGATCAGCATGATTAGACCTTTAAAACCATATAATTTATATTTAGAAAATATTATATATTTTCTCAAAAGATTTGTAATTCATTATTATTCTAATGTCTCATTTTCCTACAACAAAATATTACAATCAAGTAATCAGATGTATCCTTATAAAGCCCTATATTCATCATGATATGAGTAAAGAGTTGAAATTTAAAACTATTTATCTAGATCAAACTAATTCTTAGTTTTAGTGGAAAATTAAAATTCAATATGATATGGTGAGATATTGTTCAATCAGTTTAAATGGTGGATGGGTTCATAGACACTCCATGGTTGAGTTCTCAGAAAAAATTTCATTCAATATAGAATTCATATAGATCATTATAAATCCCTCTATGTTTGAATGTGAAGAACTAGAAATTATTTTTTAGAAGATGTGAATGTAATCTATTGGTACATGATCTAGCTATGAAAACGAAATATAAGGTTAGAGACACTCATTATCCCAATAATAAAGCATAGATTCAATAGATTATATATGTTTACAATCATTGGTGAGATCAAGAGTTGGATATGGGTGACAAGGTATACCTATGGATATCTCCATATTAATAGGTTATGCAATTTGAAATTAAATTAAATGTGATAATTAGAAATATTTTTCCCATAAAAATTATTGATCGTATCAATATGGTTTCTTATCAGTTGGTGCTTCCAACAGATGTCACACAAATTCACGATATCTTCCTTGTATGCCTCCTGTAGAAGTACATACTAGATTCTTCTCATCCACTAAACAAATAATTCATACTTATATATATTTATATCTCTTATAAAGAATAATCAATGAAGATTATTTATCAAATAATTAAATTTTTATAGAATTATATCACTCACCTTGTCAATGTTTTATGGTAGAACAATAAATTTGAGGAAGCTATATTGGAACCTGAGGCTATGGTGATGTATAAGTTTCCATAGTAATTTATATTAGAGTAACAATTTTTATGGAGAGAATTTTTTGTAATGTATTATAATGTAACACCTAAAGGTTTTAAGATATATCTCTCTTTATATAAATTTAATTTCATCGATTTCTTATCTAAGATACATAATTGAGTTTAAAGAGACTACAATATACTACTAAATGATTATTATTTACTGTGACAGTTTTCTCATAGCTAGTGGATTGGAGGTTATTAATAGGACTAAATAAATTATTAAAATTTATATATATATGTTTAAAATGTGTTCATTAGTTATCAATTGGATATATATTAAAATAAATGTATTTTCAGTTAAAAAGTTTAATTTTTCAAAAAAATACTATTTTTATACACAAACATCATTTTTATATGAATTAATTTAATTAATCCCTTTTGAATAGTTTTTTCCATTAATTGTTTTATAAAATTTTCAAAAAAAAATATTTTTGATCAATGTCATATTTTTTACATGGAATGTAGTGAAGCTTAACTATTTTTTAGGCTTATAAATTCATTTTGCTAAAATGCATTTTGTTTCATTTTGCACAATTTTTATAAATTTAATTCCCACCACATATTAAAAAGTAACCTTATTAAATGGATTACATATTTTGATTCATCAATAACAATATTATTTAATAATTTCAACATAATATTTTGGTAATTATGAATAGTAACCAAGATAAAAATTCATTACTATGATAAATGATAAATGGGGTTAACGAAGAGTTAAACCAAATACATAAGAATTAAAATGACCTTAAAAATTTCTAAGTCCAATTAAGTTAAAATATTTTGATTTTATCACATCCAATATTTTAACATGTTCCAAATTAGATACAAATTCCCATGAGTGTTACGTTACTATGTTTTAATATTATTAAAAATTAAATGTGTGACACAATCATCAATTATAAAAGGGAGCCCCATATTTTATCTTCACAGAAACACTTGATCACATTAGATTGACCCAAATATACCAAAATTTCACTATCCAACTTGGGTCAACCATACTTTTGGATCCCGATCTATCCCATAATAAGTCCCAAGAGATTTAACCAATCATCTCAAGATAAAAAATAGTTTAGGACAGAAAATAGATATGAATTTGGAATGATATCTCCCAGGAATCAAAGAATGAAAAAATATAAAAAATAATAAATAAAAAAGAACTCGTAGAATAAGGGAAAAAAAATTCAACCTATCTCAATGTATAATTATGGGTCACCACTAACTCTGAAACCAAGATTGCTCCTTGAGTGATCCAAATCTAGATAGAAACATACAGTGAAAATTAAAATGGAGGAATGAGCACTGAGATTCTCATTAGGGATTCCAATAGTAAAACCAAACACAATGATTTACCTTTAAATAAAAATACATTTCATAAAAATTTTAAAATATAAAATTATGAAAATAATAATTTAAATTCCTCTTAAATAATAGCAAGTCATTACTTTAGAAGCCCCATTTTATATTTTTTAGAATATTTTATAAAAAAAATTTATAATTTATAGTAAATAATTTATAAAATGAAACATTTATCAAAGTAAATGTTTTAGTAAGAATTGATAATGATTGAAATAATTTTATGAAGTGTCAAAAAACAAAGAAAATGGGAGTATATATTGTATATACATCATAGGATTATCTCAAACATCATGTGAAGAGAGACTATATATACTCAGTTCTGAACTATATATCAGTCTATTAATTTGATCCATAGTATATTGACAACCTAGAGTCTCTCAATATGCCTAACTAACATGATATTACAATATGGTGTTTCTTTACCCATGGGAGATCTAAAAATCATTTTTCCTATCCCACCTTCAAAAAATCCACCCATGAGAAGAACCCCCTCAAACTAGACGACTCCTATCGAGGCATTTTCTTTTTGAAAACATTAAAAAGTATCCACTAGGACATAAAATTTCAAAGAATAAAAATCATTCAATACGAAAGAAATTTCTTTCTAATATGTTATTTAAAAACCAAGAAAAAACTGAAACGATATTTTAAGGGTTTCAAAAGGGCCTTATTATTAGGAACAAACCTTATTCATTTGAAAAACAATTTTAATCCAATGATTTTCATGTTCCAAATAAACCCTCTTCTCATAGTCACAAATTCATGTCAATAAATATTTTTAAATACCCATTAACCCAATCCACATATTCACACAACATTGATACGATATGTAAAGAGAGAATTACTATATATACATTTATATGTATATGTGTATAAGACATATTTGGAATAAAGAAAGGAATTAAAAATAAATATAATGATATTTGATATCCAAATATGCTATTTGGCCTTTATGGGAATACCTGAAAGGGATCAAGAATTTTTTAGTTATTCCAAACTCACTCTTGTAAAAGAAATTAGATGATAAAACAAACACCCAAGGTTCAAGGCATTTCATTAACATCCAAAAATAAGGTGTCGTGAAAGAAAAAACATGGTAGAATCATAAGAATCTTTTGAAAAATGATAAATGAACATATAAAAATCATCCTACCATTTTTAATTATATATTTTATTCATTTTAGAATGTAAGAACCACAATATACCATTAGGAAATAATATTTTCAAATTTAAATGCTCAGAAATAGGGTAAGTTTACTCAAACAATATGGAATCCATCTCCTTCAATGAATGTTATAAAACATGATAGAAATCAACAACCATGGTTACTAGGATCCCTAAATTAGCTAAATAAATTCCCAAACCAACATAGGGTTCACCCTAGGTACTTCAAACTGATATGGAAGATAATAAACCAGAATTAGAGCATAGAAAAAAAATTAATGATAAGAAGAAACACTATTATAAGATGATCCTAGAAATATCATGGGAATAAATTCAGCCAATCCGAGGTAATGGGGGTAGGGGTTATAGTATTCTAGGATCCCCTAGGGAGTCATGAAATGTAGGAAAAATGAGACAATTAAAGGGGCTGAATAACACACTTTATGGGTTTTAATTCATGAAGAAAAAATTTAAAAATTAAATTTTTTAATAAATGGACTCTGGGAATGGCTTGGATAAATATTTACCAAAGATGTGAACTATCCATGTGCCCTATCTGGGCTTATAGGGAACAACACACGAGTTGGATTCATGGTTTTGAAATTACTATGTAGACGGTGGGGTTTGGCTCTAATAATAAATAGTTTTCCATATGGTTATAGCATGATATGGAAAACACTATTCCCTAAACTTTCTTAGGGAATTTCATTCGCAAAAAATCATAGTTTTAGAGAAAAATTACATATAATTAAAATTATAAAATAAAAATCAAATAAATATAAAGTAATATAAGAATTATATGTATATGTGGAAACATCCCCTCATAATGACATGTTCTTCCCCGCAAAATTCCAAAAATATTTGGTTGACCGTCTCTATAAAATTGTTAAGACTATACCGAAAATGAGACCCCAAAATATCTGTATAGAAGAATCAAAAATCACATTCCCTTCAAATACCAAATAGTGAAATCAAATATGTGATAAATATAAAATCCTAAGATATCAAACCAAACATCCTTGAAGAAAAATAATGCAACTAAGTAGACCAAACCATCAAACAGTAGAATGAAAATAGATGAATAATGACACATTTAAAAACTACTAAAATAAAAAGCACATATCACCTAAAAATAAATTTAATTATAAACACATTATTTTATATTTGATATCATCTTTATAATCCATCACATGATCGAGAGTCTACGGAAACCAAACTACTCTGATCATAGTTCTGTGGGGCTGGAACAAAGAATTTATCCTTTAATAAGAATTCAAAATCCCCAAAAATATGGACAAAAAGTATTTGAGAATCAGATTAAAAATTACATACCTCTATAATGATATCCCAAATAATTTAAAATTATCATTAACATGGTGGATTAACTATATTAACATAGTACTTTATGTTATAGAAAATGATATTCCAACCCCGAGGGATTCAACAATGAAAAACAAAGAGAAATGTATTCTTAAATTCCCAAAAATTAACCATCCACGTTCCAAATGAGTATAGAGTAGATGATACAACAATAAAATATGTAAATTAAAATCTTGAATAGCTAAAAGTTGGAATATATGCTATCGAGGTTCAAAACTAGAGACGACCTCTTCCCCAAAAGTAGTTTCTGAGTAATTAACTAATAAAGGTGTCCCAACCAACTAAAATTTTTATAGGTCTTTTGATCATTGAATAATGAAAGCATAGTGTTAATGAAATAATGGAATTGGAATCATACAAGAGGATGTTTCCTTTATAAGGATATTGAAACAGGATATGGTACACCTATAACAAGATCATTTGGTCTGTACTTATCATTGGATTTGGATTCCTTATCTACATAAAAAGGAATAAATCCACTAATCAATAATGGTTCCTATAAAAAACCATGTATACTAGATAAGAAACACTCACCAAACCATTAAACAATATATACCCAAATTAAAGGACTCATGTAAAAATATCTAGGAGAAAACTGTATAAAAATGAAAATACTTTAATTAATCAATCAACAAAACCTCTAGAAAATATGGAAATGGCCCATTAAAATGGTAAATAACATTACTGTACCACTTGTTAACCTTTTTTGAGGCTTGAAACATAAACCACTTTCTTTTTATTAGACTCCTTATAAAGGAAACATTGATAAAATGTCTTATTAAACAAAATCCATGACATTCCAAATTACAAATGATGTGGGATTGTGATCTTCCAATGATCTAGAGATGAACCTGTAAAGAAGTCTTATAATTTCAATATTTCATAAGGATAAGAACAATCCCTCAACTACATCGAACCACTCCACCAACATAGTAGATCCTTAGTTACTGATTATGATAGGAAATCATTATGAAGGAATTAAACCTCTACTATATCATGATTTTGTGTGGCATTACACAATAATGAAAACACTCTTGGATCATTATGATCCCATATAACTCTTCAAGGAGGAATACTATAAATAATAAAATTGAAAAAAAAATCAGATCAATAACAATTTAAATTTATATTTATGAAAACAATAATTTATTCTAAAATAAATATATTAATTCCATAATGAAAATAAACCAATTCCCTAAATATGATATAATAATATCACCCTTTTAAACTATTTCAAGAAAATCAAATTTTCACATTTCAAAATATCACCATCAAATATGAAACAACTCTTAAATTCCTCCTCTAAATTTTAAGACATGTTTATCACCTAATTGCATCTCATAATCACATATAGTTTTTCAGTTAAAACATGCTTTGGTACTTTAATTGTAAATACTATTGCATTGTTTCAATAATACCACCTTTTAAATTTTTTAATACCAAAACAAATTCATAAAATCCAATTCTCTATGTCAAAAACATTTTTTGAAATCAATTTGTATGGAAAAAAATCATAGTAATGAATCCTTTTACAATGGTATCCAATGGGAATTATAAATATATGTATATATATATTAACCATCACATGCATAAAAATTTATTTAAATAAGTATATACTCACCACCCACTGACCCATCGACCCCACATATATATATATATATATATGTATATATATATATATCTATATATCTATCTGTCTTCATGTGTGTGTGAACTCTCATAAGGTATACCATGGCCCGAATAAAATTTTTAGTGGTAACTGTAACATCCCAAGTAAGTAATGAATACTAGATATTTTTATCTATGTCTATTAATGATTAAGATAGTGTTTTAGAGGCTTAAAATGAAAATAAATACAATCTTATGCATGGAATACACTAATATTCTTAAAAGATTGTTTTAGTTCCTTTTGATGGAAAACCATTTTTGAATCTATATTTTGACAATTTTATAAGCTATGTTTGTCAAAATAAACTTATTCTTTATGATTGGGACATCAAAATTTACTTTGTGTGAATTTTTGGTATTTTTCTGACAATGTTCATTTTTTTAATGAATAGTGAAAAATACTGCATTTTACATCAAAACTGCTTTTTAATCTAATTTATTTATATTATTAGATTATGTTTTGAATTGGTTTTGAAGTGAAATTGGAATATATTTTTACCATTTTATCCAATGGTGGTTATTGGAATGAATTTCACTTTGAAATTAGACTTAAACTGGTGTCAATCTTTTGATATTTATTGTTTTGTAAAAACACGATATTTGCTCTGGCAGCGGGAATTAATTATTAAGTTAATTAATGTGACATATATTATTTGAATTTTTTAAAATAGACTTCATTTTTGAATTTGGAATATCAAATATAGCTTAGGGTTAATTTTTGGTAATTTTTTGAAAAACTTCAATTTTTGATGAATAGTGAAACCACTAAGTGATAATCAAGCAAACAAATTTTTCAGTTAAATGAAAGTTTACCACTAATGTATATTGAATTTTCAAAGTCCGGCATACATGGTTGTCATTAGTATGTAAAATGTGGTTCAATGAGATTATAATAATTTTTTGGTGAATAGTAACTTATTAAGTTCTTAATCACGATTAGTGGTAATTAGGGTAGTTTAAGGTATAAATAATACTTTAATAAAATGAAATGACCTAGACACATGTCCCAAACTCATTGGTTGTGTCATGGTCGACCATGACATGCCATGGGTCAACTTGGGGATCCCATGGATCCACTTTTGTTGGGAAATGACATAAATTACTTTTTATTTAATGTTAAAGGGAAAATGACACAAACATAATATGTTTTACGAAAACAATTTTTAAGTGGGGTTATCAAAGTACACAATTTGATTATAAATAGTCATTGGAAAGATAAAAAGATTTACTATATCATAGTAGTTTTTTTATAATTTTTAGACATTAAATAAATTTAATTATTTATGACATAATAATGATGCAGCGATGACATCATTATTTGACGATTTAAATAAAATAGAAAGATAATGTAAAA
This sequence comes from Viscum album, assembly GCA_963277665.1. Lineage (NCBI taxonomy): Eukaryota > Viridiplantae > Streptophyta > Magnoliopsida > Santalales > Viscaceae > Viscum > Viscum album. The sequence continues at coordinate 958,774 of CAUJRU010000080.1, read as the reverse complement.
TATATGAACTACACATGTCCAAAACCAATTGGATGAGTGGATTTCTAACCCTTATCACCTTATCCACGAATTATATAAATGTGGGACCTTTTAAAACCGAAACACATTTTCAAATAATGTAATATTTCTTTACTTTCCAAAAGTGCCCCTCCTCTCCTCTTATAAAAGCCCCCCACCTCTACCTCATTTCACACACTCTTCAAGCCTTTGGCTCGGCCAACCCCTGCCCATTTGCTCTCTCCACATCCCTCTCCTCATCCTAGAGGATTCCCTTTGGGCAGAATCCTTTCAAAGGAAACCTTTAGGATCAACTCAAAAGTAGTTACACTTTTAAAGGTAATTCATTCTCTCATGTTCATTTGTTTTATTTTGCTTCTCCAACCCCCTAAACTCTTTTTATTTACTTCTTTTGTAACAACACCAGTATCATCAATATACTAGGATGTTGTTATGAGATTTATTTGAGCTACACTCTCACACAACTACATCAAATGGTTAAAGAACATACGGTTTCCATGGATGGCGAAATTCTGCCTCCCAAAACGATGATTGTTCAATACTCATTTAACACCTTCAAAGGTGGCCATTATGATGTCACTATTTTTATATATGATATATAATATGTTTATATTTTCCTTAAGCTTCTGTTTTTTTCATTTTGGGCATACCTTTATGGTTTCCATTATGGGTAAACACGATATCTTCATTTTAGGAAGTGCGGACTACCGCCCCCTGAAAGTGATTTGATTCGTTAATACCATATGTGGGATGTGTAAAGGATAAAGTAAATGATATTATATATGTTATTATACTGGAATTATAATATAATATTATATCATTATGATTCCATTCTATAAAATATGAAATAGAAATGAAAGTAGCGTTCATGCGTACGTACAGCTTACCGTCTCCATGAACGGTGCATTTCATTTCTTACCTCTAAATGATTATGTAATATTATAAATGCATGTATGTACTGGATATATATGACATATATGATATCTACATCATGAATACCATTCTGGATATAATGAACCTTTGACCAAATTAACAACATGTAAGTGTAAGAAGACTATTTCTGACATAAGAACCAAATACCGACAAAATGAACATTATTAACTTAACTGATTACATGATGTGCATAATATGTTATAAAAGGAATAATGAACTTGAAAAAGATTCATAATAAAGTAGAGATTAACTCAAGTTTATTATTTAGGAGATTAAAGAATGGTCGGGTCAAGTCGGATACGAGGTATGGGACTTCGTCTCAATCTCTTTTCATTGAGGCGTATTTTATTTTATACACAACTTTCTTTTATACGGTGTATAAAACCCTTTGAATTTTAAGTTTATTCAAAAGGAATATTTTTATACAAAGCGTTTACTAAACGACAAAAGGGAATGTTTTTGTCGTACGTATGCGGCGACAACGACTTCTCCGTCGTCGTAACCGTTATTTGAGTTTCGGCTTCCTCTACAAGCCATACCTTCTTTTTTTAAAAGAAAAATAAATACCATGTTTTACTTTTCTTTTATTTTGGCATTGAAAATGGTTTTCATAATGTTTTTATATCAAAGTGTTGTATTGATATCTTGTGATTGAAAGGTGGGAATGTTATGTTTCCTTTATGCATGTTTTATGTGATATGATTATGTTATGGTTCTTGGGCATTATTATGAAGACGGGTGGTTCCGTGATAAACTAAGGGCGGGTGAGCCCATTATAGCTCTTCAATGCATTGGGTAACGCGAAGTAGTGAAACGTTAAGGTTTCTTCGAAGAGATTTTAGGGAATTTACTGTGATGGGTATTCCAAACGTAACCAAGAGGGTTACTCCCTACGTAAGAATGTTATGAATGCCTCAAGTTACCTTTATGTCTTATGATTTCTATGATTTATTCATGATTTTATGAGGTATGTTAAAGTGCCTATGTTTTATGGGTAAAGTATGATTTCATTCTTATGTATATATGAACTCATGTTTCCTTTCCATGTTTTTTTTTATAACCCATACTGAGTTTTTATGCTCATCCCAAGTTTTTGAAATGTTTTTCACAGGTCAAGGGAAAGGTACATGATAAGATGATAGAGTCAAGGATGTGTCATGAAATAATCCATGTTTTATTTTAAATGTGTTTCCATTGATGGGATTGAAGAATACTTTCTTTATGTAACCACTTTGTTTATATGTGGAATGTAATGCAAGTTTTATGATCTAATTCTCTAAAACTCTAAACCCAAAAAGATCCTCAATGTGTAATCTTGTAATAACTCAAGATTAAGAAAGGTTTAAGAGTGGGGCCTTATAGTTGGTATAAAAGGTCGGTTTAGATAACTTTAGGAGTTAGAATTCTATTAAATGATTATCCAAAAATATTTTTTTTTTCTCGAAATGATATAGCATTTAAAGATTACCATGTTGCTTCATCTAAGACATGTTTGTTCAGAATGGTTTTCCGCAGAGGAAACAGGGAAGCAGTGCTAGGAAGGCATACAGAAGGAAATAACCTTCCGAATCAGCATCCAGAAATGGTCGGAATTGGAACTGAACAGTTTGTTGCAGTAATGGCGCAGTTGACTCAAGCGATAAATGGCGGTGGTATCAATGCATGAGATCAGCCAGAACAACCGCAGAGGAACATGTCAGTGGTGGAACATTTCATGAGGCAACATCCACCATCATTCAGAGGATCATCTGACCCTGTGCTAGCTGAAGGGTGGATTAAAGCACTGGAGAAGATTTTTGATGTCATGGGGTGTTCAGACAATCAAAAGGTTAGTCTTGCTATTTACCGTTTGAGGGTGAAGCAGATCAGTGGTGGTCTATGGTTAAAAATATCAGGGACGCCGATGAGATTGATACTCTTGACTGGGATGAATTCAAAGGTATGTTTCTTGAGAAGTATTTTCCTAAGGCTATTCGACTTAGTATGGAAAATCAATTCTTGGAATTGAGGCAAGAGGAAGACTCATTGGCTGCCTATGAAGAAAGGTTCACTCGATTGGCAAGGTAAGCTCCAAATTTTATCCAGGACCTTGATAGTAAAATCAATCGTTTTTACTCAGGATTAAAGCCAAAATATCGAAGGGCATTAGCTTCTCGTGAGTTTAAAACTTATGAAAAGCTTGTTCGATGTGCTGAGAAGGTGGAAATGGAGTTTGTCGATGACCAAGTTTTCTATAACAACCAGCAGAAGAAGAGACCGAGGTGGCAGGAGAAAGGTAAGAATTCATCAAAAAAGTCTGATGGTAAGAGAACTAAGTTTCCAGTTTGTGATAAATGTGGAAAAAGGCATGCTGGGGAATGTCTTCTGAATTCTGGGAAGTGCTACCGATGTGGTAAGATGGGACATAAGGCTCGCGATTTCACTAAAAAGGATCAAGGTGAAGGTAAGAACAAATTTGATTTGCAGTTAGTGAAATGTTATAAGTGCAATGAGATGGGTCACTATGCAAACGAGTGTCCGACAAGGAGCTTGAGTGATGGGAAGCAGTTATAATACAAGCTGAAAGGGTTGGTGAAATCCTTTGCAACTACTTCAGCAGATGTCGGGCCATCAAATGAAGTTGTATCTGGTACTTTGTTTGTTTTTTCAGATTATGCCAGTGTGTTGTTTGATTCAGGGTCTACACATTCTTTCTTCTCTGAAACCTTTTCTAGTAAAATGGAATACCATCTCATGAAATGACTCCTGAACTTTTGGTAAAAACACCTAGGGGAAGTGTCGAGGCAAAAAGAATTTATAAGAATCTTCCTATCCTTATCTGTGTAAAGAACCTACTTGCAAACCTTATTGTTCTACCTCTAGTAGAGTTTGATGTTATCCTGGGTATGGATTGGCTCTCTATTTACCATGCTAAGATTGACTGTAGAGCTAAAGAAGTTTCTTTTCAGAAAGACTTTCAGTTTGTTTACAAGAATGAACCCTTACTTTTGATAACATATCAAGAGGCCGAGAAACTTGTAAAAGCTGGAAATGAATGTTACCTTGCACACGTCGTTGAAAATAATGGAACTGTTCAGATTAATGAAGTGCCAGTGGTAAATGAGTATCCTGATGTTTTTCCTATTGAGTTGCCTGGAATAATACCAGATGGGAATTTGAGTTTACTATTGACTTAGTTCCTGATGCTAAGCCAATTTCAAAACCCCCTTATCGAATGGCACAAATTGAACTTTTAGATTTGAAGGAGCAATTGCAAGATTTATTAGAGAAAGGTTTCATTAGACCTAGCACATCACCATGGGGTGCTCCTGTTTTATTTGTTAAAAGAAAGATGGTTCTATGAGACTTTGCATTGATTATAGAGCCTTGAATAATATCACTGTTAAGAACAAATATCCTTTGCCTCATATCGATGATTTGTTTGATCAGCTCCAGGGAGCTCAGTTTTTTTCAAAGATTGACTTGAGATCGGGGTACCATCAGCTGAAGGTAAAGGAGGCAGATATTCCAAAGACCGCGTTTCGTACGAGATATGGCCATTATGAATTTTTAGTAATGCCTTTTGGGCTAACCAATGCACCTGCTGTATTCATGGACTTAATGAATAGAATTTTCCATGAGTTATTGGATAAGTTTGTGGTGGTTTTCATTGATGATATTTTTGTGTTTTCTAAAAGTAAAGAGGAGCATGAAAAACATTTAAGGGTTATCTTTCAAACCATAAAAGAAAAGAAACTGTATGGGAAATTCAGAAAGTGTGAGTTTTGGTTACAACAAATTTCTTTCCTTGGTCACATTGTTTCTAAAGATGGAATAACTGTTGATCCTGCAAAAACAAAAGTTGTGGAAGAATGGCCAAGACCCACAAATGTAACCGAGATTCGTAGCTTCCTTGGTTTGGCAGGCTATTACCGAAGGTTTGTTAGAAATTTTTCACGGTTATCTAGTCCAATGACTAAGATAACTCGGAAGGGTGTTAAGTTTATCTGGACAAAAGAATGTGATGATTGTTTTCAGGAATTGAAAAGAAGATTGGTGAATGCTCCAGTTTTGACACTACCTTCCAGGAATGGTGAGTTTATTATATACAGTGATGCTTCATTGAAAGGACTTGGTTGCGTCCTAATGCAGAATGATCAGGTAATTGCTTATGCTTCACGACAGTTGAAAACTCATGAGGTAAATTACCCTACACATGATTTGGAATTAGCTGCTGTTTTTTTTTTATTTAAAAATTTGGAGGCATCATTTGTATGGAGTAAAGTGTGAAATATATACAGATCACAAAAGTTTAAAGTATATATTCACTCAGAAAGAGTTAAACATGAGACAAAGGAGATGGATGGTATTAATCAATGATTATGATTGTACAATTCATTACCATCCGGGAAAAGCAAATAAATTGGCTAATGCTTTGAGTCGAAAAAGTAATGCTTCATTAACAATGTTGCGTTTGGAACGTGATCCTTTGGTTAACGATTTGATGAACTTTGGCATAGAAGTTGTTGGTGCAGGAAGTCCTTCTGTTTTGTTTCAGGTATCAGTGAGATCTTCTCTATCAGATAGAATCAAGCAAGCACAGAAGCAAGACAGTGAGTTGCAGAAAAAGGTAGAGCTGGTTCAGAAAGGTAAGTTGCCTGAATTCAACATTGATAGTGATTGTGTTTTGAGATTTGGGAAGAGATTGTGTGTGCCTTGTGATTCACAGTTGAAGAGAGAGTTGTTATGTGAAGCTCATAGTTCTCGGTTTTCAGTTCATCCGGGCAGTACTAAGATGTATAGAGATCTGCGAGAGTATTACTGGTGGGATGGAATGAAAAGAGATATTGCTGATTTTACTGTGAAGTGTTTGACTTGTCAGCAGGTTAAAGCAGAGCGGCAGTTACCGAAAGGGATGCTTCATCCTTTACCAGTGCCAGAGTGGAAATGGGAGAATATATCCATGGACTTTGTTGTTGGATTACCGAAGAAATCTCGAGGTAATAACGCAATCTGTGTTATTGTTGATCGCTTGACCAAATCTTCTCATTTCCTTTCTATACGAGATACTTTCTCTCTTGATCAACTTTCTCGTTTGTATCTTAAAGAGATAGTCAGGTTACATGGAGTTCCTCTCTCCATTGTATCGGATCGTGATCCAAGGTTTACTTCTAACTTTTGGAAAGGCCTTCAGAAGTCGTTGGGTACTGAATTAAATTTTAGTACAGCTTTTCATCCTCAATCAGATGGGCAGTCAGAACGAACAATTCAGACATTGGAGGATATGCTACGAGCTTGTTCTATGGATTATCAGGGAAGTTGGGACCAACATCTTTCTTTGGTTGAGTTTTCATATAATAACAGTTTTCATTCCAGTATACAGATGGCACCATTTTAGGCATTATATAGGAAGCGGTGTCGAACTCCAGCTTTCTGGGATGAAGTGGGTGAAAGGAAGTTGATGGGACCAGAATTGGTAGAAGAGATGGCAGAAAAAGTTCAGCTGATTCAGAAACACATGAGAACAGCTCAGAGCAGGCAGAAGAGTTATGCGGATAACCGAAGGAAGGATCTATCTTTCGAGGTAGGTGATCATGTTTTTCTCAAGGTTTCTCCTTTGAAAAGTGTGATGAGATTTGGTAAGAAAGGAAAGTTGAGTCCAAGGTTCATTGGACCATACGAAATTCTGGAGAGAGTTGGATCAGTTGCATACCGAGTGGCTTTACCTCCAAGTTTATCCCAGGTACACAATGTTTTTCACGTTTCGATGTTGAGAAAGTATATGCCAGATCCATCTCATGTTTTGGGTCCAAAGGTAGTTCAGCTGGAAGAGAACCTATCTTATGAGGAACAACCGGTCCAGATTCTTGACCCTAGGGAGAAAGTGTTACGGAATAAGGTGATTAAGCAGGTAAAGGTTTTGTTGAAAAACCACATGATTGAAGAGGAAACATGGGAATCTGAAAATGCAATGAGGGATAAGTACCCCCATTTATTCGATAAGTAAATAAATTGCGGGGACGCAATTTTCTAAAGGGGGGAAGGATGTAACATCCCAAGTAAGTAATGAATACTAGATATTTTTATCTATGTCTATTAATGATTAAGATAGTGTTTTAGAGGCTTAAAATGAAAATAAATACAATCTTATGCATGGAATACACTAATATTCTTAAAAGATTGTTTTAGTGCCTTTTGATGGCAAACCATTTTTGAATCTATATTTTGACAATTTTATAAGCTATGTTTGTCAAAATAAACTTATTCTTTATGATTGGGACATCAAAATTTACTTCGTGTGAATTTTTGGTATTTTTCTGACAATGTTCATTTTTTTAATGAATAGTGAAAAATACTGCATTTTACATCAAAACTGCTTTTTAATCTAATTTATTTATATGATTAGATTATGTATTGAATTGTTTTTGAAGTGAAATTAGAATATATTTTTACCATTTTATCCAATGGTGGTTATTGGAATCAATTTCACTTTGAAATTAGACTTAAACTGGTGTCAATCTTTTGATACTTATTGTTTTGCAAAAACACGCTATTTGCTCTGGCAGTGGGAATTAATTATTAAATTAATTAATGTGACATATATTATTTGACTTTTTAAAAATAGACTTCATTTTTGAATTCGGAATATCAAATATAGCTTAGGGTGAATTTTTGGTAATTTTATGAAAAACTTCAATTTTTGATGAATAGTGAAACCACTAAGTGATAATCAAGCAAACTGATTTTTCAGTTAAATGAAAGTTTACCAATAATGTATATTGAATTTTGAAAATCCGACATACATGGTTGTCATTAGTATGTAAAATGTGGTTCAATGAGATTATAATAATTTTTTGGTGAATAGTAACTTATTAAGTTCTTAATCACGATTAGTGGTAATTAGGGTAGTTTAAGGTATAAATAATACTTTAATAAAATGAAATTACCTAGACACATGTCCCAAACTCATTTGTTGTGTCATGGCTGACCATGACATGCCATGGGTCAACTTGGGGATCCCATGGATCCACTTGTTTTGGGAAATGACATAAATTACTTTTTATTTAATGTTAAAGGGAAAATGACACAAACATAATATGTTTTACAAAAACAATTTTTAAGTGGGGTTATACAAGTCCAAAATTTGATTATAAATAGTAATTGGAAAGATAAAAAGATTTCCTATATCATAGTAGTTTTTTTTATAATTTTTAGACATTAAATAAATTTAATTATTTATGACATAATAATGATGCAGCGATGACATCATTATTTGACGATTTAAATAAAATAGAATGATAATGTAAAATATATGAACTACACATGTCCAAAACCAATTGGATGAGTGGATTTCTAACCCTTATCACCTTATCCAAGAATTATATCAATTTGGGACCTTTTAAAACCGAAACACATTTTCAAATAATGTAATATTTCTTTACTTTCCAAAAGTGCCCCTCCTCTCCTCTTATAAAAGGCCCCCACCTCTACCTCATTTCACACATTCTTAAAGCCTTTGTCTCGGCCAACCCCGGCCCATTTGCTCTCTCCAAATCCCTCTACTCATCCTAGAGGATTCCCTTTTGGCAGAATCCTTTCAAAGGAATCCTTTAGGCTCAACTCAAAAGGAGTTACACTTTTAAAGGTAATTCATTCTCTCATGTTCATTTGTTTTATTTTGCTTCTCCAACCCCCTAAACTCTTTTTATTTACTTCTTTTGTAACAAAACCAGTATCATCAATATACTATGATGTTGTTATAAGATTTATTTGAGCTACACTCTCACACAACTACATCAAATGGTTAAAGAACATACGGTTTCCGTGGATGGCGAAATTCTGCCTCCCGAAACGATGATTGTTCAATACTCATTTAACACCTTCAAAGGTGGCCATTATGATGTCACTATTTTTATATATGATATATAACATGTTTATGTTTTCCTTAAGCTTCAGTTATTTTCATTTTGGGCATACCTTTATGGTTTCCATTATGGGTAAACACGATATCTTCATTTTAGGAAGTGCGGACTACCGCCCCCTGAAAGTGATTTGATTCGTTAATACCATATGTGGGATGTGTAAAGGATAAAGTTAATGATATTATATATGTTATTATACTAGAATTATAATATAATCTTATATCATTATGATTCCATTCTATAAAAAATGAAATAGAAATGAAAGTAGCATTCATGCGTATGTACGGCTTACCATCTCCATGAACGGTGCATTTCATTTCTTACCTCTAAATGATTATGTAATATTATAAATGCATGTATGTACTGGATATATATGACATATATGATATCTACATCATGAATACCATTCTGGATATAATGAACCTTTGACCAAATTAACAACATGTAATTGTAAGAAGACTATTTTTGACTTAAGAACCAAATACCGAAAAAATGAACATTATTAACTTAACTGATTACATGATGTGCATAACATGGTATAAAAGGAATAATGAACTTGAAAAAGATTCATAATCAAGTAGAGATTAACTGAAGTTTATTATTCAGGAGACTAAAGAACGGTCGGGTCAAGCCGGATACGAGGTATGGGACTTCGTCTCAATCTCCTTTCATTGAGGCGTATTTTATTTTATACACAACATTCTTTTATACGGTGTATAAACCCCTTTGACTTTTACGTTTATTTAAAAGAAATCTCTTTATACGAAGCGTTTACTAAACGAAAAAAGGGAATGTTTTCGTCGTACGTATGCGGCGACAATGACTTCTCCGCCGTCGTAACCGTTATTTGAGTTTCGGCTTCCTCTACAAGCCATACCTTCTTTTTTTAAAAGAAAAATAAATACCATGTTTTACTTTTCTTTTATTTTGGTATTGAAAATGGTTTTCATAATGTTTTTATATCAAAGTGTTGTATTGATATCTTGTGATTGAAAGGTGGGAATGTTATGTTTCCTTTATGCATGTTTTATGTGATATGATTATGTTATGGTTCTTGGGCATTATTATGAAGACGGGTGGTTCCGTGATAAACTAAGGGTGGGTGAGCCCATTATAGCTCTCCAATGCATTGGGTAACGTGAAGGAGTGAAACGTTAAGGTTTATCCGAAGAGATTTTAGGGAATATACTGTGATGGGTATTCCAAACGTAACCAAGAGGGTTACTCCCTACGTAAGAATGTTATGAATGCCTCAAGTTACCTTTATGTCTTATGATTTCTATGATTTATTCATGATTTTATGAGGTATGTTAAAGTGCCTATGTTTTATGGTTAAAGTATGATTTCATTCTTATGTATATATGAACTTATGTTTCCTTTCCATGTTTTTTTTATAACCCATACTGAGTTTTTATGCTCATACCAAGTTTTTGAAATGTTTTTCACAGGTCAAGGGAAAGGTACATGATAAGATGATAGAGTCAAGGATGTGTCAAGAAATAATCCATGTTTTATTTTAAATGTGTTTCCATTGATGGGAATGAAGAATACTATCTTTATGTAACCACTTTGTTTATATGTGGAATGTAATGCAAGTTTTATGATCTAATTCTCTAAAACTCTAAACCCAAAAAGATCCTCAATGTGTAATCTTGTAATAACTCAAGATTAAGTAAGGTTTAAGGCTGGGGCCTTATAGTTGGTATCAAAGGTCGGTTTAGATAACTTTAGGAGTTAGAATTCTATTAAATGATTATCGAAAAATATTTTTTTTCTCGAAATGATATAGCATTTAAAGATTACCATGTTGCTTCATCTGAGACATGTTTGTTCAGAATGGTTTTCCACAGAGGAAACAGGGAAGCAGTGCTAGGAAGGCATACAGAAGGAAATAACCTTTTGAATCAGCATCCAGAAATGGTCGGAATTGGAACTGAACAGTTTGTTGCAGTAATGGCGCAGTTGACTCAAGCGATAAATGGTGGTGGTATCCATGCACGAGATCTGCCAGAACAACCGTAGAGGAACATGTCAGTGGTGGAACATTTCATGAGGCAACATCCACCATCATTCAGAGGATCATCTGACCCTGTGCTAGCTGAAGGGTGGATTAAAGCACTGGAGAAGATTTTTGATGTCATGGGGTGTTCAGACAATCAAAAGGTAAGTCTTGCTATTTACCGTTAGGAGGGTGAAGCAGATCAGTGGTGGTCTATGGTTAAAAATATCAGGGACGCCGATGAGATTGATGCTCTTGACTGGGATGAATTCAAAGGTATGTTTCTTGAGAAGTATTTTCCTAAGGCTGTTCGACTTAGGATGGAAAAGCAATTCTTGGAATTGAGGCAAGAGGAAGACTTAGTGGCTGCCTATGAAGAAAGGTTCACTCGATTGGCAAGGTATGCTCCAAATTTTATCCAGGACCTTGATAGTAAAATCAATCATTTTTACTCAGGATTAAAGCCAAAATATCGAAGGGCATTAGCTTCTCGTGAGTTTAAAAGTTATGAAAAGCTTGTTCGATGTGCTGAGAAGGTGGAAATGGAGTTTGCCGATGACCAAGTTTTCTATAACAACCAGCAGAAGAAGAGACCGAGGTGGCAGGAAAAAGGTAAGAATTCATCAAAAAAGTCTGATGGTAAGAGAACTAATTTTCCAGTTTGTGATAAATGTGGAAAAAGGCATGCTGGGGAATGTCTTCTGAATTCTGGGAAGTGCTACCGATGTGGTAAGATGGGACATAAGGCTCGTGATTGCACTGAAAAGGATCAAGGTGAAGGTAAGAATAAATTTGATTTGCAGTTAGTGAAATGTTATAAGTGCAATGAGATGGGTCACTATGCAAACGAGTGTCCGAAAAGGAGCTTGAGTGATGGCAAGCAGTTAGAATACAAGCAGAAAGGGGTGGTGAAATCCTTTGCAACTACTTCAGCAGATGTCGGGCCATCAAATGAAGTTGTATCAGGTACATTGTTTGTTTTTTCAGATTATGCCTGTGTGTTGTTTGATTCGGGGTCTACACATTCTTTCATCTCTGAAACCCTTTCTAGTAAAATGGGAATACCATCTCAAGAAAAGACTCCTGAACTTTTCGTAAAAACACCTGGGGGAAGTGTCGAGGAAAAAAGAATTTATAAGAATCTTCCTATCCTTATCTGTGGAAAGAACCTACTTGCAAACCTTATTGTTCTACCTCTAGTAGAGTTTGATGTTATCCTGGGTATGGATTGGCTCTCTATTTACCATGCTAAGATTGACTGTAGAGCTAAAGAAGTTTCTTTTCAGAAAGACTTTCAGTTTTTTTACAAGAATGAACCCTTACTTTTGATAACATATCAAGAGGCCGAGAAACTTGTAAAAGCTGGAAATGAATGTTACCTTGCACACGTCGTTGAAAATAAAGGAACTGTTCAGATTAATGAAGTGCCAGTGGTAAATGAGTATCCTGATGTTTTTCCTGTTGAGTTGCATGGAATAATACCAGATCGGGAAGTTGAGTTTACTGTTGACTTAGTTCCTGATGCTAAGCCAATTTCAAAACCCCCTTATCGAATGGCACAAATTGAACTTTTAGAGTTGAAGGAGCAATTGCAAGATTTATTAGAGAAAGGTTTCATTAGACCTAGCACATCACCATGGGGTGATCCTGTTTTATTTGTTAAAAAGAAAGATGGTTCTATGAGACTTTGCATTGATTATAGAGCCTTGAATAATATCACTGTTAAGAACAAATATCCTTTGCCTCATATCGATGATTTGTTTGATCAGCTCCAGGGAGCTCAGTTTTTTTCAAATATTGACTTGAGATCGGGGTACCATCAGCTGAAGGTAAAGGAGGCAGATATTCCGAAGACCGCGTTCCGTACGAGATATGGCCATTATGAATTTGTAGTAATGCCTTTTGGGCTATCCAATGAACCTGCTGTATTCATGGACTTAATGAATAGAATTTTCCATGAGTTCTTGGATAAGTTTGTGGTGGTTTTCATTGATGATATTTTGGTGTTTTCTAAAAGTAAAGAGGAGCATGAAAAACATTTAAGGGTTATCTTGCAAACCTTAAAAGAAAAGAAACTGTATTTGAAATTCAGCAAGTGTGAGTTTTGGTTACAACAAATTTCTTTCCTTGGTCACATTGTTTCTAAAGATGGAATAACTGTTGATCCTGCAAAAACAAAAGTTGTGGAAGAATGGCCAAGACCCACAAATGTAATCGAGATTCGTTGCTTCCTTGGTTTGGCAGGCTATTACCGAAGGTTTGTTAGAAATTTTTCACGGTTATCTAGTCCAATGACTATGCTAACTCGGAAGGGTGTTAAGTTTATCTGGACAAAAGAATGTGATGATTGTTTTCAGGAATTGAAAAGAAAATTGGTGAATGCTCCAGGTTTGGCACTACCTTCCAGGAATGGTGAGTTTGTTATATACAGTGATGCTTCATTGAAAGGACTTGGTTGCGTCCTAATGCAGAATGATCAGGTAATTGCTTATGCTTCACGATAGTTGAAAACTCATGAGGTAAATTACCCTACACATGATTTGGAATTAGCTGCTGTTGTTTTTTGCTTTAAAAATTTGGAGGCATCATTTGTATGGAGTAAAGTGTGAAATATATACCGATCACAAAAGTTTAAAGTATATATTCACTCTGAAAGAGTTAAACATGAGACAAAGGAGATGGCTGGAATTAATCAAGGATTATGATTGTACAATTCATTACCATCCGGGAAAAGCAAATAAAGTGGCTGATGCTTTGAGTCGAAAAAGTAATTCTTCATTAACAATGTTGCGTTTGGAACGTGATCCTTTGGTTAACGATTTGATGAACTTTGGCATAGAAGTTGTTGGTGCAGGAAGTCCTTCTATTTTGTTTCAGGTATTAGTGAGATCTTCTCTATCAGATAGAATCAAGCAAGCACAGAAGCAAGACAGTGAGTTGCAGAAAAAGGTAGAGCTGGTTCAGAAAGGTAAGTTGCCTAAATTCAACATTGATAGTGATTGTGTTTTGAGATTTGGGAAGAGATTGTGTGTGCCCTGTGATTCACAGTTGAAGAGAGAGTTGTTATGTGAAGCTCATAGTTCTCCGTTTTCAGTTCATCCGGACAGTACTAAGATGTATAAAGATCTGCGGGAGTATTACTAGTGGGATGGAATGAAAAGAGATATTGCTGATTTTACTGTGAAGTGATTGACTTGTCAGCAGGTTAAAGCAGAGCGGCAGTTACCGAAAGGGATGCTTCAGCCTTTACCAGTGCCAGAGTGGAAATGGGAGAATATATCCATGGACTTTGTTGTTGGATTACCGAAGACATCTCGAGGTAATACTGTAATCTGGGTTATTGTTGATCGCTTGACCAAATCTGCTCATTTCCTTGCTATACGATATACTTTCTCTCTTGATCAACTTTATCGTTTGTATCTTAAAGAGATAGTGAGGTTACATGGAGTTCCTCTCTCCATTGTATCGGATCGTGATCCAAGGTTTACTTCTAACTTTTGGAAAGGCCTTCAGAAGTCGTTGGGTACTGAATTAAATTTTAGTAAAGCTTTTCATCCTCAATCAGATGGGCAGTCAGAACGAACAATTCAGACATTGGAGGATATGCTACGAGCTTGTTCTATGGATTATCAGGGAAGTTGGGACCAACATATTTCTTTGGTTGAGTTTTCATATAATAACAGTTTTCATTCCAGTATACAGATGGCACCATTTCAGGCATTATATGGGAAGCGGTGTCAAACTCCATCTTTCTGGGATGAAGTGGGTGAAAGGAAGTTAATGGGACCAGAATTGGTAGAAGAGATGGCAGAAAAAGTTCATCTGATTCAGAAACACATGAGAACAGCTCAGAGCAGGCAGAAGAGTTATGCGGATAACCGGAGGAAGGATCTATCTTTCGAGGTAGGTGATCATGTTTTTCTCAAGGTTTCTCCTTGAAAAAGTGTGATGAGATTTGGTAAGAAAGGAAAGTTGAGTCCAAGGTTCATTGGACCATACGAAATTCTGGAGAGAGTTGGATCAGTTGCATACCGAGTGGCTTTTCCTCCGAGTTTATCCCAGGTACACAATGTTTTTCACGTTTCGATGTTGAGAAAGTATATGACAGATCCATCTCATGTTTTGGGTCCAGAGGTAGTTCAGCTGGAAGAGAACCTATCTTATGAGGAACAACCGGTCCAGATTCTTGACCACAGGGAGCAAGTGTTACGGAATAAGGTGATTAAGCAGGTAAAGGTTTTGTGGAAAAACCACATGATTGAAGAGGAAACATGGGAATCTGAAAATGCAATGAGGGATAAGTACCCCCATTTATTCGATAAGTAAATAAATTGCGGGGACGCAATTTTCTAAAGGGGGGAAGGATGTAACATCCCAAGTAAGTAATGAATACTAGATATTTTTATCTATGTCTATTAATGATTAAGATAGTTTTTTATAGGCTTAAAATGAAAATAAATACAATCTTATGCATGGAATACACTAATATTCTTAAAAGATTGTTTTAGTGCCTTTTGATGGCAAACCATTTTTGAATCTATATTTTGACAATTTTATAAGCTATGTTTGTCAAAATAAACTTATTATTTATGATTGGGACATCAAAATTTACTTTGTGTGAATTTTTGGTATTTTTCTGACAATGTTCATTTTTTTAATGAATAGTGAAAAATACTGCATTTTACATCAAAACTGCTTTTTAATCTAATTTATTTATATGATTAGATTATGTTTTGAATTGTTTTTGAAGTGAAATTAGAATATATTTTTACCATTTTATCCAATGGTGGTTATTGGAATCAATTTCACTTTGAAATTAGACTTAAACTGGTGTCAATCTTTTGATACTTATTGTTTTGTAAAAACACGCTATTTGCTCTGGCAGCGGGAATTAATTATTAAATTAATTAATGTGACATATATTATATGAATTTTGTAAAATAGACTTCATTTTTGAATTCGGAATATCAAATATAGCTTAGGGTGAATTTTTGGTAATTTTCTGAAAAACTTCAATTTTTGATGAATAGTGAAACCACTAAGTGATAATCAAGCAAACTGATTTTTCAGTTAAATTAAAGTTTACCACTAATGTGTATTGAATTTTGAAAATCCGACATACATGGTTTTCATTAGTATGTAAAATGTGGTTCAATGAGATTATAATAATTATTTGGTGAATAGTAACTTATTAAGTTCTTAATCACGATTAGTGGTAATTAGGGTAGTTTAAGGTATAAATAATACTTTAATAAAATGAAATGACCTAGACACATGTCCCAACCTCATTGGTTGTGTCATGGCCGACCATGACATTCCATGGGTCAACTTGGGGATCCCATGGATCCACTTTTGTTGGGAAATGACATAAATTACTTTTTATTTAATGTTAAAGGGAAAATGACACAAACATAATATGTTTTACGAAAACAATTTTTAAATGGGGTTATACAAGTCCGAAATTTGATTATAAATAGTCATTGGAAAGCTAAAAATATTTACTATATCAGAGTATTTTTTTATAATTTTTTAACATTATATAAATTTAATTATTTATGACATAAAAATGATGCAGCGATGACATCATTATTTGACGATTTAAATAAAATAGAAAGATAATGTAAAATCAATGAACTACACATGTCCAAAACCAATTGTATGAGTGGATTTATAACCCTTATCACCTTATCCACGAATTCTATCAATTTGGGACCTTTTAAAACCTAAACACATTTTCAAATAATGTAATATTTCTTTACTTTCCAAAAGTGCCCCTCCTCTCCTCTTATAAAAGGCCCCCACCTCTACCTCATTTTACACACTCTTCAAGCCTTTGGCTCGGCCAACCCCTGCCCATTTGATCTCTCCACATCCCTCTCCTAATCCTAGAGGATTCCCTTTGGGCATAATCCTTTCAAAGGAAGCCTTTAGGCTCAACTCAAAAGGAGTTACACTTTTAAAGGTAATTCTTTCTCTCATGTTCATTTGTTTTATTTTGCTTCTCCAACCCCCTAAACTCTTTTTATTTACTTCTTTTGTAACAACACCAGTATCATCAATATACTAGGATGTTGTTATAAGATTTATTTGAGCTAAACTCTCACACAACTACATAAAATGGTTAAAGAACATACGGTTTCCGTGGATGGCGAAATTCTGCCTCCCGAAACGATGATTGTTCAATACTCATTTAACACCTTCAAAGGTGGCAATTATGATGTCACTATTTTTATATATGATATATAATATGTTTATGTTTTCCTTAAGCTTCTCTGTTTTTCATTTTGGGCATACCTTTATGGTTTCCATTATGGGTAAACACGATATCTTCATTTTAGGAAGTGCAGACTACCACCCCCTGAAAGTGATTTGATTCGTTAATACCATATGTGGGATGTGTAAAGGATAAAGTTAATGATATTATATAAGTTATTATACTGGAATTATAATATAATCTTATATCATTATTATTTCATTCTAAAAAATATGAAATAGAAATGAATGTAGCGTTCATGCGTACGTACGGCTTACCGTCTCCATGAACGGTGCATTTCATTTCTTACCTCTAAATGATTATGTAATATTATAAATGCATGTATGTACTGGATATATATGACATATATGATATGTAAATCATGAATACCATTCTGTATATAATGAACCTTTGACCAAATTAACAACATGTAAGTGTAAGAAGACTATTTTTGACTTAAGAACCAAATACCGACAAAATGAACATTATTAACTTAACTGATTACATGATGTGCATAACATGGTATAAAAGGAATAATGAACTTGAAAAAGATTCATAATCAAGTAGAGATTAACTCAAGTTTATTATTCAGGAGATTAAAGAACGGTCGGGTCAAGTCGGATACGAGGTATGGGACTTCGTCTCAATCTCCTTTCATTAAGGCGTATTTTATTTTATACACAACTTTCTTTTATACGGTGTATAAACCCCTTTGACTTTTACGTTTATTCAAAAGGAATCTTTTTATACGAAGCGTTTACTAAACGACAAAAGGGAATGTTTTTGTCGTACGTATGCGGCGACAACGACTTCTCCGCCGTCGTAACCGTTATTTGAGTTTCGGCTTCCTCTACAAGCCATACCTTCTTTTTTTAAAAGAAAAATAAATACCATGTTTTACTTTTCTTTTATTTTGGTATTGAAAATGGTTTTCATAATGTTTTTATATCAAAGTGTTGTATTGATATCTTGTGATTTAAACGTGGTAATGTTATGTTTCCTTTATGCATGTTTTATGTGATATGATTATGTTACGGTTCTTGGGCATTATTATGAAGACGGGTGGTTCCGTGATAAACTAAGGGCGTGTGAGCCCGTTATAGCTCTCCAATGCATTGGGTAACGCGAAGGAGTGAAATGTTAAGGTTTCTCCGAAGAGATTTTAGGGAATATACTGTGATGGGTATTCCAAACGTAACTAAGAGGGTTACTCCCTACGTAAGAATGTTATGAATGCCTCAAGTTACCTTTATGTCTTATGATTTCTATGATTTATTCATGATTTTATGAGGTATGTTAAAGTGCCTATGTTTTATGGGTAAAGTATGATTTCATTCTTATGTATATATGAACTCATGTTTCCTTTCCATGTTTTTTTATAACCCATACTGAGTTTTTATGCTCATCCCATGTTTTTGAAATGTTTTTCACAGGTCAAGGGAAAGGTACATGATAAGATGATAGAGTCAAGGATGTGTCAAGAAATAATCCATGTTTTATTTTAAATGTGTTTCCATTGATGGGAATGAAGAATACTATCTTTATGTAACCACTTTGTTTATATGTGGAATGTAATGAATGTTTTATGATCTAATTCTCTAAAACTCTAAACCCAAAAAGATCCTCAATGTGTAATCTTGTAATAACTCAAGATTAAGTAAGGTTTAAGGCTGGGGCCTTATAGTAACTTTTAAAATAGTTCCCTTAAAAAACCTAGAAATTATATACAAAAATTTTTATCATCAAAATAAAAAAATTATGGATCCCTAATTCACTTTCCAGTCAAAATTTTGAAAACCATTTTCAAAATCCTAAACTATTTTATTATCATTTTAAATTTACCTATGGTTTTATTCTATAAAACAGTAATTTTATACACCAATCACCATCTAAAAATAAATTTGATGGCCCCAAATATCATCTTATACCAATAATAAAAGTAAAATAAAAAAATAATCACAGATTGGAAAAACATTTCTAAAATTTTAAAGAGAAATTTAATGTTTTTAGTTTGACCAAAAAATTTGAAAGACTATGCTCCAACTTTGTGATGTACACTAAAGGTCAATAGAGGTATTCGAACGACCTTCACAGAGTCAATTAAACCATTCACATTAAACTTGAATAATATAAATACCCAAAAAAATGAACTCGTAACCTTGGAACATCACAAACTAAATCATTAGCATCCAATAAAAATAACAATCACTCAAAAAGGCCCATGACAAAAAAATCCAAGAAAAGACCTCATATTTGAGAAAAAAACAAACTATACTATCATGGAAACTAAAATATCCTTCTTAATTGGTGGTAATAAAACATAATTCCATGACTAAACCCCTGAAATTTGATGATCCTAGATCCAAAATACCACACATCCAAAATATAAAAAGACCATTTTCTCTAATACCTTTTTTTCATGAACTAACATAGTTCGACCCTAAAACATTCTCTTGAGATGGAAAATAATAGGATTTGAGAGGCACCCATGATCCTAATGAGATATAAACTTGTTCTAGGAATCAAGAAGGGATAAATTGGAAATGATTTACCTATGAAAAAACTAAACAAATTAAAGTAGAATAAAGAAAATAAATAGTAGCAATAGAAATAAACTAAAAAATATACATTCCTCCGTATGACAGCATGTGTGACCACTATCCATTGAAGGAAGCATGCTCATTGAGTTATCAAAAGATTGACTGAACAAAAAAATTAATATTTTGTGTTCCATCACTGTGATTCTCAGTAGGTATGAAAAGTGTATAACCATTCCATATTTTTTAACTTTAATTTGAAAAGAATTTCATGCTAGTTTTAAAATATAAATCTACAAAAAATAAGGTTTCTAATTTCATTCAAATAAAATAGAAAAATGGTATGTAATAATTTTTTACCATTGAATTACCAAAATAGTTTTTAATTATAAATAAAAATTTTCGATCAACCCATTTATAAAATAAAACATGTGATAATGTAATTGTTTCATTAGAAAGGAATAAAAATGTAAATTACATTTTAAAAGTGTCATAAAATAGAAGAAATGAGAGTTTATATAAAAAAATATCATGGGTGTATATTAAACATAATGTGAAGAGACCATAGACATATTCCATGACATATCTAAGTGATCTATAGTCTATAACCAAAATAACTGATATAAACTTTCCTCAATAATAGAAGATTATTCTGTGGTCATTCCCTACCATAGGGAATAAGTCCATATAGTAAGGAATAAATAGAAACCATATGATGACTCTTACAAAGATTATTAGGATCAAAAGAGATTAAAAATGTCATAGGATTGGTGAAAATTAAATTATATCACAATAAAAAATGATCAAGTTTTCTTCCCACACCACCTAACAGAACCCATGTAGAGGCTTTCTAAAATCTAGATGACTCCCATGGAAGCATTCACTTAAAAAACATTAAATGGTGTGGATTAGAAATTAAATTTTTGAGTACTAATAAACATTTCTATAGGAACATATACCATTCAAAAATATAAAATAAATATTATAGAAAACATAAAACCAAATATTCAATGTTCCAATATGGCATTGATATTTGAGTTATGATTTTTTATTTCATATCCATTATCAATCCAATGATTTTAATGATACATATAAAACATTTATTGTTAGACACATATTCACGTAAATATATATATATATATAAATAACCTTTGACCCAATGTATATATTCACAAAACCTTGTATAAGTATGTAAAAATTGGATACCAAAATAAATAAATAAATAAATATAGATATGTGTAAAACCCATATCTATAAATAATTAAGACAATTTGAAACCTATTTGAATTTATATGTAATGAAATATCTTCACATGGACTTTATAAAAAACCAATTGAAGGAAAATATCATATTCATTGAAAAAAGACACATTTGAAATAAATTGGATAAAAAAACTAAAAACAATGGTTCTTGGATTTTGAAAAAAGTCTAGAAACATTATTTATTTAAATAAAATCAGGTTAGAAGATAAAAATTATGAATTATAAGAAGAAAACCCATTACAATTAACCTAATATTTTTCAGTGAAATATTTTATTCAACATATAATTAAAAACCTCAATAATACCATCAATAAATTATATTACTCAATTTAATGTCTTGAATATAGTGAAATATACCTCAAATGATGTGAAATCCATCCAATTTCAGGAACATCACAAGAAAATTCCTAAAATCAACACCCATGTACACTAAGAACCATGAATCTACCAAAACTAACACTAAAAAAAGATTGGGGTTTTCCCAAATTTTCACTAACAATATGGGAGTAAATGAAAATAAAAGGAGAGTAGATAAATAAGGATATGGAGAATAGTAAATACCATACTAAAATAATTTCACCATCTTTCGATAAAGAAATCGTCCAGATAGAAGTAGAGGGAGGAGGTGTGGCACGTCATTCGGAGACCATCATGGGTGTCTAGTTAGAGTGTGATATGGTGGGATTAAAATGTGAATATGGAACTCATTTAGGGAATTTAATTAATTATGTTAAATTTTAAAAAATAAAAAAATTATCCCTTGGACACTGTTCAAGGTTTTTCTACATGGTTGGCCAAACAATGAATGAACTATGTACCCTATTTTAGCATCAAGAAAACCAATCATGGGAAGGACACATAGTTTGGAAATCCATGCACCAATTTTTTGGTTTTTATATATAAAATAAAGTTTATTTAATATTGTTTCTTCATTATTTTTAGAATTGATTTCTTAAACAATATTACATGGTTAACATGGAAAAAAATCTCGACTTCAGAGAAAAATCACCCCAAAGGATAATGAAATAAATAGAACAAAAAATATATGAATCAACAGAGAATTCTCAAGATAGTTTGTGTCACTAAATATCATCTTAAATCTCCAAATACATATTATAAAGGATTTTTTGTTCTTAAATTACCATCCTAAGGGTTCTTGATAAGATATTCAAAGGGGATTTATCAAAGAAGATGTGTTTGTTCTTCATATTCTTTTAGAAGATTCAACATGATTATGCTCAAATAAATTACATGGTATACATAAAAATAATTAATATAATATAATAAATTTAGTGATATGTAATTTTCATTAATGGAAAACCATTTTTCACATACATTCCATCAAATGGGAAATAAAGGCATCACATGGGCATACAGGTGGACTACCGCATACACATAATGATATCATTCATTTTCCATTACTATCATTCATGGTGGGATATTTTTTCGGATTTAATGTTTATATATTATATTTAGGATATATTTATTCTTTTGAAATTATAATTGATTATCAATCTTCTCACCTTCCAATATGTTGTGAAACGATAACTTCTCATATGCATATTTTTGGATTTCCACATCCATGAAGTGATGTGATTCATTTTACATTTCTATTTAACATGACAGGTAATAATCATACATTTCGTTAATATATAATATATTTATGATATAATAATTATTTTTTAATGTTCAATTATTATTTATCTTTCATTCATCTTGACCATCAAGATGTGGTAATATCACTTGCGCTTCTTTACATACTATCATCTCCATGAAATGATGCAATTCATTTTTCATCACCATGTTATATGATTGGTTATAAAAGATAATATAACTAATATATATAATAATTATTTAATTATTTTTATTTTTATTATTGTGTAACCATGACCAAGGTGCATGTTTACAAACCATTGTATCAAAAAATGCATGGAAAACCAAACAATTTTCAACATATTGTCCATTATATGGATGAATTATTAATAAAAGATAAATAAAAAATTATAATGTATTAGTAAATAGTATTTTAAGTTTAATTATGGTTTAATTATATATTTATAATAAATATATATTTATTATAATGTAGGCTTTAGAAAACGTGAAGTAATAAGGGATATGGGGTAAATGATTTATGTTACAATCACAGTTCGTTTTGGGATTGATTATATTATTGTCCCATTAATAAAAATTATATATTTATTATTATTTAAGCATGAAATATTTTCTTCATATTACTTTATTACAATAATTTTCAAGTGATAGTACTATTTTCCTCTATTTGGTAATTTAAATGACTGATAAAATGTTTTTATTAAAAACCAATTTCATTTCTTGTTTTTAAAGAGAAATTTTTTTTCTTCAATGTATATATTTTATTTACAATGTTTTTAAGAACATTTTTAATATTCTATAATTATTTATTAATTTAATTTTTATGAATATTATAATTTCTATAAAAAAATTAAAGAGAATACTCATTTAATATTCCGAACGGGGTTCTTTAAACTAAATGTGTGAACTGAATATTTGTTTTAATATAAAATACATGAATATCTATTCCAACCATCATGATTACAATTTTAATTGAATATATTTTTAAAATTTTCCATGGATCCTTCAAAAAAAATTATTTATAAATATTCCAGAATATTTTATATTTAAAATAAGTTAATTCAAATTGAATCAAGTATTTTCCTCAATAATTATTCTAGTGATATTTTAATGGTATTTTTATCATTGAAAAAATAAATTGTTGATATATATTATTAAATGGGGATATTATCATATGATACCATTATTTTTTTCTATATATGATTATTGATTATAATGATAGAATACTTATGAAACCTATCTTCTTTTACTTGGGTTATGGTATGATGAAATAAGAAATGGCATCACGATCTTCTGGAATATATATTGAAAGACTATGATTAAGTGAGGGGTGGGTTATTTATATCCTTTAGTTGGATTGGGTAATATAATTTAGATATCTCATGAGATTTTAATGATAAGGTTGGACATTATTATGAATTAAAACTTTCACATTTTGATTTATGATGATAATTAATTTTAAATATGATCCAAAATTATTTATAGAAATGATTATGAGTGGTTATGTTAACACTGTGATATATAAGTTCAATGAGCTCTAGATATGTTCACAAGATTATTAGTGGACCTGATGGTGAATATATTACTTCACAATATTTGGATTTCATGTTCATACAATTCCAAATTACTGTGTTACAAATCCCGAAATATGATTACTACATTTATACACTTATTAATCATGATTTAAATTATGAATTAATTTGGGATATTGTGATATAATATTTTTTAAGTCTGAATCTACAAATTTGAGAACATTAACTTTATTATATTATAATAACCTTATAGTAATATTATTTTCTATTATGAATGATATAACTCATATTTACCCTCACTGATCATCAAAGCTCATATGTCTTTATTGTTTACATCCCAATATTTCTATAGAAGGTTTTGATTATGATATTTATTAATGTGTAAAAATTTAAAAATATTTGCTCGATATACTTCATATGTTTTACGAAATTAGTAAATTATGTGTCTAGTCTCTAAATAAAATAAACCATTATGGTTCTCTGGTGTGTATGATTGTGATGTGTATTTAATTAATCTAAAAGTATGGGATATTTATGTATTTTATTCTTAAGATGAAACTATGATTATAAAGAAATAGGAATAAAATTGAAATATTATAATTAACGAAAAAATCATTATTTATTAAAATAAAATATCAATTAAATTTATATGAATACAATTACCTAATAAAATTTACATAAAAATCCAAAAAATTGGGTTTCTATAAAAAATGTAGTCCCCCACTCATCCTATTACTAATATTCAATAATAATTTTTTTATAAAAAAACAATAATAATATAAAATGGTTATATTCACCAACCCATGTGAAAAATACATGTTTATATGCCTTTCAGTGAAAATCAGTTAGCACACATATATATATATATATATATTAATATAGTGAAAATAACCCTCAATTTGATTAGAATAATTTATTTTAAAATATCTCAAAAATTTATTCATATATCTATAAATGGAATGTCTGCTGTTTTAAAATTATAATTTCTTTCACAATATTTATCACTCCACATAAAAAGACTAATAGAAATCTAATTTAATTGAGAAATTTTTTTGTATTTGAATTCAAAAATTCTTCAAATTTTCTTGTTCATGAATAATAATATTTTTGGTTCAAAACAATGGGTTTCATTCATTATTCATTCTAAGATCATTTGGAATAAATATTAGTCAAACAGTTAGGATATCTATATTATATCATGATTTCTATTTTTTTGAATATTATAGTGTAAAATTATATGAAAATATGTGACACATTCTATTCATCAACAAAAATATAATAAATTATTATATACAAGATTTTGAAACCTACATTACAAAAAATAGTAAAAAAATATTTAATTTTATCTAGAAAAATATTATTTACCACTATAATTCATCATAAAATTGATATTATTGGTTTATAATACACATACACTGATATGGGGGTGGGTTTTTCATTTTCAAATTAAAAAATGATCATTGATTCTCATTTATAGTTAAAAAATATGATTTTTTGAATTCTTAAGTGAGAAATATAATATAGATAGAGAAAAAAAATCATATTGTGTATGATCTGGGTAAGGTTTACTAGCTATTATTATGCCACAATTAATACTAGATGTATAATGGTCACATTATATTTATCCCATTTCATATCTTTCTATCAATGAGAAAGGGTTTTATGGAACTAGAATATTTCTAGAAATTATTATTTAGAAAAAATAAAAATGAGTATCAATAAGATGATTGGTCTAATATATCCTCATTATGTGGATCTATGTATTGGATTTAGTGTGAAACCTCATGTTGCATCTCAATATTGACCAAAAAATCATTATAATACTCACATGGATGTACGGTTACATACTTCAATATTTTACAACTCAAATTCATATTCTTTTGGTTGGGTAAGAAACATATTACATATAAACAACTCAATCTTCATGATTGGTGATGAGTGATATGGTTTGATGCCTATATTCAAAAGATAACAAACATGTTCCTTTCTAAATTATCATATAAATACACAATTATCACACTATCACGATGGTGTGACCATGAATGTTATGGAATGATATTAATATTTACACATTCTATAGGAAAATAAAATTCCCATAGCCATGATTATTATAGAATGAACCTTTTCTTATACCTCCGGATTAACTAGTATGTAGTGTGACAATATTCACCCTCTCATACAATCCTATTCCAAATATTTATGTCCTTACATCAAGGAATAATCAAAACCCCTCAATTTCATATTAACTACTCATGACACAAGGATCACTAGGTTATGGAATGACCTATTGTGTATATTTAAATTTCTTAACTATTTCAAATTTGTCGCAGTGAAATAACATCCTTCACATTGTGAAGTCCTTTATCTCAATTTTTTCCTTTATATTATAACATTATTATAACATTACACTAACTAATTAATTAGCATGTTATCAAAGAATATAACATGATAAATTCTTAAAGACTAAAATATTAACTATATTAAGACACAAGTTGTATATTTTTCAAATATAAGAGTTATATAAAGAAAAGTTGTATATTTTTCAAATATACGAGTTATATCTACTCTATGATTTAGATTTTAACTTTTATACTCACCCCCTTAAAAAATTTCTCTTTTTTTACCCACTTTAATATCTCCTTAAAAATTAAATAGATTCTATGCCGCATTGAAAGGAGAACTCATTTCTAATCTACCCATTTTAAATAAAATTAAATGGAATAAATTAAAAATAATAAATCAATAATATGAAATTGATTGGGAGAATTAATGAACTACCAACCACACTGTTAAGTGTTCTAAAGAATCTTTTATTCTGATATTTTTCATAATATATTCACATTTCACAATCATTGAAGCATTTTTAATGAAATATTACCACACTATACATTACCTTTAATTAGTTGGAACATTATATCAATATGATTTTTCCTTGAATGTTTCACTGAATTCATTGATAAATATATTTCCTTGTGGTTGTCATGCCAAATCAGAAATGGGTATGAAAAATCAAAGCTCGTGTCGTAATGCATTGAATTTATCAACGTAATTTATATTATAGGTTTTAACTCCATAAAATTTTTATCTTAGTTTTCTATTCATAGGATAAATTTTATATTATTAGAGTCCCAAGAAATGAACCTTCTTAAAATAAATAATACTCCAATAGAAGTTCATGTATTATCACCAATGTATCATTCACAAAATAAAATTTCATATACAGAACTTTGAAATGATGTGTTCTTATTATACCTAAAATAGAAATAAGATTTCCTTTTAGATAAAAAATGTATATTTTCAAACTACTTAATTAAATACCTTAAGATATATTTAGATTTATGCAAACCGATTAATAGAAAATAGCATATTCTATCTTGAAATTTTCATTTGTATTAAAAAACCAATCATCATTAAAAACCCAATTTTATCAACACTCCTTACATTTTTGTCTATGTATAACTAATTAATAAGTATTTATGGAGTAATTATCCTCTTTAATCATCAATTAAATTTTTTTAATAACTCATAAAAATAAATTTCTTGTAAAATAAATATATAATGTAATGTGTTTATAACATTATACCACTAAACAAAATCACATCATTTTAACTATTTACATCTGAAAAATTATAGACTCTAGGTAAAAAGATCCTCAAAATTATTATATTTTATAAAAAAATAATTCCACTAACAAAGATAATCACAATTAATGCGTCTATGTTATACCTAATGAAATTGAAAATACATCCTGCAAAGACTTTCTAAATATATACTCTCCTTAATCAATATTTTTTAAATACTATTCTCAAGGATTATGATTTTCATTATAAATAAATTTTATTAGCATGAAAACTTGAAAAAAATCATTGTAAAGAATGAAACATTCTTATTCTTATTTATTTACCTTTTCGTTAAGTTCACCATTTTATAATGATGACTACACATTCATTGAGATGACATTTTTTTAATATATTTCATAAGAATAATACTTCTTGTTATATTCCTTATAGCGTGAGAAAATGTATCATTAATTTATATGACATTAATTTTTTATTATACCTTGAAAATATGAATATCATTTTTCTATTTAGTTATTATTTAGCATTTATTTTATTATATAAAATATATATTTTCCAAATCACTTTTTTTCTTAATGAAATGTCAACAATTACCATGTGTCATTAATCTCAATTTGATTCTACACTTACTCCATTTCTAATATCTAATACTTATGTTGAAATTCAACTTGAACTCTCTCTAGTTGATCATGATAAATAAATTTGGGTTTTCACATGTTTTTATTTTAATTTTTAGTTAATATTATTTTTTAGGATCTTCTACATTACTGGTTATTTGAAATTCATTAAAATATTTTTTAAAATATACACATGAACCAAAATCACTCACATGATATCCAGTATCATTTAAAAGGCCATATTAAATGAAATTTTCAATAGTAATTGATATTTTATTTTATTTTTATTATTAAAAAATTAATAAATTTTTATAAATGGAACTCCCTAGATTTTCATTATAACATGTGTACCTATTTCCATTAGGTGTGTATCCATGAAATGTACCTTCCCCAACTCTCCCATAAAATTTACCCAAATTTCAACCTTTTATCCTAATGTAACATGGGTTTCTAAATATCTTTATTATTAATATGTTCACAGTATTTTAAAACCACATCTCATTAGGTTTGTTTACTAGACATGGATGGAATAAACACTTATTACAAATTAAGATATTTGTAGATGTATCTTGACTCCCAAAATACTTTGATGTTCCATTATCAAGTAATATAGTTCATTTCATGTCATCAAATAATCAATTTTTCTATACAATACCATATTTTATTCTAAAATTTATGGAGCACAAAATTAATGAGTTATTACATACTTCTTAGGATATGTTTTAACCTCCTCATTATTGTAATCATATATATTATCACTATAACTTTTTTACCTCACATCCCATTTAGTTATCAGTACACCTCTGTAATATTCATAGAAATTTAATTGTTTTTGTTTACATAACTTAATGTTGATTTAATTCAAATGATAAAAATTATAAACAAAATTTATAAAATTCATATATCTATTACATGATATAAACATAATTTGACTATAAAAATTGATGAGTGTCAACTCAATTGGTTTCTTTATTTTGAAATTAACCACCATTGGACTATTTTCACTATTTTCCCTCTTTTAAATGGTTAAAATGTTATTTTCCCATCATTATTAAACTTTGGACTATTATTCAAATCATCACACTTGATTTTTATATCCATGATATTGTGACTCAAAATAGAAAGTATCAAATATTAATTCTCATTATCATACATCAAATTCATACACTATGATCAATGAATATAGGAAATATATAACATATTTATTATTTATCATTTTTCCTTTATGATGATAATTTCATCTATTATAATCATGATGAATAATCCATTCCTTTAAAGGATCACATTATTTAGATTACCATAATGTTAAGAGAAAAAAGGGATTATTCCTCAACCCATTAACAAATTGAACATCACTAGATTTTATGCTCACAATTTCTTATGAATCCAAATCAATTTACATTAAAGAGCCTATAATTTCACAAATAAGTTAACAATAAATCATTAAATTGTATTTTTTTAATAGATTATTATTTCTGATAATGTTTTTTATGTATCATTTATTATGTAACAAATAATTTTACACTTGTATAACAATATAAGTTACCATAACCACCATAACTATCTCTTAATTATTCCCTCTTGATATATTTATTATTCCTTATTTAGATCATCTTATAAAATAAAAGTGAATGACCCTTTGTGTTTTTATTTCTAGATTTATTACACCCCCTACGATTCCTAAGAGATCTTCAACTATTATAGAATATCTCCTCCCTAAATAAATGTAATATTTATGTATATCTCTTAATTATACTATGAATATCCCTTGAATTATAACCACTATTCGAGTTAGGGGGAGATTTTTTTCCAACACCCATATGATTTGTTTCTATACATTCCTTTACACCAGTATATTTCTTTATTGAAATAAATCCCCAATTAGAAATTTTGATCTTAAAAATATGCTTATAGACTATTTTTAAATTTTGAAATTAGTTATTTTTAGTTATTTTTATCTTTATTATATGTATTCTTCTATAACTTGGTCATTCCCTTAGGATTTTCCCCAATAACTATATTCACCTACACTATTTTATTATTTGTATTTTTTAAACCGATATATGGAGTAAAATAGAGTGTTTTCTACCTTTTATGAGGCTATATCACCATTTTCTCTTTCATGATCAATATTAGACTATTTAGATTATATTTTCATGTGTAAAATATGATATATCAGGGTATTATACAATAATATCAATTTTTAATGATGATAATAATAAAATTCTATAGCACATTAGATCAATCATCACATTCTTTTATAAAATTTTGAAACTCGTGTCATTTTTGTTTCATGAATTTTTTTACATCCCCTAATACTTAATATACTTCACTTATTCATTATTAATAATTATATTTTTAGTAGTAATATTCATCATATTATATATATATATCCAAATATTCAATTGAGATCTCCCATATTCTATGAAATTTCTTTCAATCTCAACAATGTCCTTTGATTCCAATTCACCATGAAAATTATTTTTATAATCACCATGACCATTTAACGAGTTTTTTAATTTATTTTATGATCCTTTTTATATTTAAAGAAAACTAACTTCTCTATTATTATTCAAAATTTAATTTGTGTTTCTGTATCCCTACAACGTTCTTGGAATTTTTTCACTTGAAGGAACTATGGTTTAATATTCTTTTTCAATGAGTATTATAATTTCTTCACCATTTAAATCCTACTTACCTCATTCAATTTCCTCATTATAATATATTGAATCATTCATTGAGGGTAAATTCTTTATTACTTTATTTGTAAACCATTTAGCTCAATTTGAAAAAAACATCTATTTTGATGGTCTAGCATATTATTTTCCGTTGATTATCTTTCTTTTGATCACCCTACTTATATTATTTTTATTTATTATGGAATCCCACTAAAATATAATGAATCATTACATAATTAGAGAGCATAAATGGAAATTTTACCTTTTATTTAAATTTTCCTCATTTTATGTTATTAATATAAAATTTATATAAACTCCTCAAAATATATGGACGTATCTTCAATATATGTTTCCTCCAAATTAAGCCACTTGGTTTAAATATGTTTAAAAATTATTAATTATTTAATTGTAATGTCTTTAGACATTACATTACTTTTATGGATTACTCATTTCTAAAATTATATTACATTATGAAATTGTTTTGTTTTTTGATGGAATGCTCATCCAATTAATGATCCTCATGCACATATATATTAGAATCAAAACATCTAGAAGGATCATATTTAACTTCTTTATCCACATGAAACACTCAACAATTTCTCTATATCTTTGAATAAAGATGCTAATTTTTTCCACCCATATGATGGAATCATCATCTGACTCTTCCTATAATAAATAAATACCATAAAATTGGGACCTATATATTAATAATTATGAATATTTAATAATATTAATTTCCACACTGATATCATAATGTTTCATTGAAATACCCATCAATATTTTCACACCCAAAACTAATTCTATCCCATTATTTAAGAGAGATGAATGTAAGGTATTATTAACTATCTCATTGACTTAAATTTTATTCATAAAAATGAAAGTATATGATATCAAAATTTCATGAATGTGAAAACCCAACTCATTTAAATTAGGAATGGGAAATCCAAAAGAAAAATAATATGAATGAATCATATTAATAGATTAATAGTTTCTTCTATTGAGCATAAACCTTATTCTTTATTTAATATATTATTATATTAAATATATTTTATTGATCCAAATGATATTATAAATAATGAAAAAAATGATATCTATCAGAAATATACCTAAAAACAATTTAATTTTCTATAATAAAAAGTTATTATATAAAAAACATCTATAATACTAAAAGATAGGATTAAAAGACTATGCAATACTACAAGTTTCTGAATCAGTAAATAAAAAAGAAAAAAAACAAGATTAATTTTTCATGTTATCATTATAATAAAATGATACATGAATGTTAAATTGTGAATATTAATATAAATAAAGAAATAATTCATATGGAAATGAATTCTTTCAAGGTTTGAAAACTCCTGTAATCAAGTGTAAAATCATTAGCCTATAATTTTTTCATCTCATTACACAATTTATTTACTTATTACTAATAATAATGTTTTGTATAGATGTGATAGATATAGTTGAAGTCTCAGTTACATTAATAATCATTCTAATCATAAAAATTTTAATTGATGTCATATAGAATCCTCAAATTCTAAAATAGATATATCAAATGTGCACCCTCATTATTCTTAATTTCATGAATAAATTATCTTTAAAATACTTAATTGATGTTTGTTTATATCACTTAATATATTATCTCTCACTTGAATCTCCATTATTTTATATAAGGAACCTTGTAACGTCTCGACCCAACTTCTACTGAACTAGTAGTCGGTCCGGTGGGTAATATGGCGTTAAGCACGCCTCCCCTTATATCAGAGTATATCAACTAGTAGTGAGGGTGTAAGTGGGTGATTGTTGGGACTCAGACCCCCATGTTTAGAGTAGTACAACTGTACACCAAATAGTAAAAACAATATATAGTAGCGTAAGTAGTAATAATAAATAATGGGACACAAGAGAAGAAAAATATAATATCAATTGACATAAAAGTGGATAACACCAAATTATAGAAGTTCATGTATGAAAGTTGATACTAAAAATATATTTATGAAAAATAATAATATTCTATACAATATAATAAATGAAAAACTTTTCAAAGGCTAGCTTAATGAGAATCCCAAACACCATCTTGGTCCTGGACTCCAAAATCTATGATAGTAATGTGAATCAAACATTGTAATTTTGTTTTTTCCCTATATAAACACCTTAAGAAAACAAGTATACATGGGAACAAAGGGTACCCCTGCATGGTGAAAGATAAAATCTCAGTATGTCAATACCTATGGTGTCTAGCCCTTACCCCATCATGAAATATAAATTAAGGCATTGTGATGATACATATATAGTAAATAAATAAATGTAAATATAGTAATAGCATATAAAATACTAATCTAGTGAAATTAAAATATCACCTTAAGGTACTTGTATAATATTTCCTAGCTTCTATAACAAGGTTACTATAAATAATGAAAAAGTAAACAACATGACCTTACCGTTCATCCAAACATTTCATTCAATGAAAACCTTATTTTATTTCCCAATTTCCATAACAAGCAAGGCCAAGTTGTTATTCAAATCATAAACATATACCAAAAGTATTCTATATAAACAAAATTTCTCACCATTAAGGGCCAAATAAAAGTTACAAAAGACCATGTCATTCTCATCATGTCCCAAGAGATTCTCAATGGAAACTCTGTTGCTAACATATATGATTCCTATGATCACACCAACTGATCATCTCCTACATGAGTCTAAGAAAGACACACAAAAGGGTAATAAAGATCTAAGGAAATCCAAAAAATGAATAAAAAATAATCTTACTCAATCCAAGGTGTCCACTACTGTGTTAAGATCAATATAGAATGTCCCAATCATATAAACAATCACCATTTCATACCATTTATCTTTTAATACGACAAAAATCTACACACTCATATAACCATATCATCTACAACACCATATCATCATTATACCAACTCATTTTCTTAATTTAAATTTAATGACTACCAATGATCATAACCTCTCCTTATTAACAATTCAAATTTAAACTTGACACATAATTTTACCCCTTCATTTCAACAATTTCCAAATAAACCATTATGTAACTCAAGTTCAATATCACCATTTATCCCAAGAGAAACAACATGAAATGGATGAAAATATATATCCTAATAATGAAAACATATTCCCTTTAATAATAATTTAGCTTCTTATAACTAACAATCTATAGCACAACACCCCAGGGTGGTTTAGTAAAGGAAAATTCAAATGAAAATAAACATGGTGGAACATGGAGGGTAAAATTAATCCATAAATGTTTATAATGAAAAAATAGATTTTATTATTCTATTAGAGGAAATTTAATAATCCTTCCATATATCACATGATATCATCAAAGTATAGGGGAAACTACAAACCGTTAATAGAAGATCGAATTAAACAACTAATCAATAATTTTTATTTTAGAAGATAACACACCTCTTATGAGGGGTTTTATTTTAAAATAATAAAAAAAAATTCAAAAAATTCATTTAAAATATTAATAATTCCATTTAAAAATTTTTAATTCAATTTATAAAAATAGAATATAATAAATTTTTAAATTTAAAGG
Source organism: Viscum album (assembly GCA_963277665.1). Lineage (NCBI taxonomy): Eukaryota > Viridiplantae > Streptophyta > Magnoliopsida > Santalales > Viscaceae > Viscum > Viscum album. The sequence continues at coordinate 924,296 of CAUJRU010000080.1, read as the reverse complement.
GAAAAAGGAAAGTGAACCTATCTCAAGGAGAAGATAACCAAGACAAACTTTTCAGCTCTTGACAATTTCGTTGGAGACCAATTGAAGTTGGTTACCCACTTCTGATGATATTAACCTTTATAAATACATAAGGACATCGAGCCCCAATTTTCATATTCACATTGCCCTAAATATTTAAAAGGGGAGCCTTATATATATGCCCATATATGCATATGTAGATTTCCACTTACACATATATGCATTTTTTAAATTATATATATGCATACCTAGATCTATATATATATATATATATATATATGTTTACATACAAGGGTGGATAGACACGTAATATGGGATCATTAATATATATATATATATATATATTCCTACCTATTAATTCTTGATAAGTATCCATAGGATCTAGCGACCGAAACCCACCTCAATGATTTCCAAACACACTAAAAATTAATATTAGAACCCAAAAACACCAAAATATCCATAATTAAATTGATCTAGATACGTAATTGGGGTAATAACGAAACATCAAGTTGGAAAGGAAAATTTAAAATGGACTAATTTTCCTCTCCTTCGGTAGAGAACAACAAAACATACCCAGGCCAAACTGAGAGGCTCACTACATGCATTATGAATGAATGATACATCAAAATTGGCCCCCCTGAAATCCAAGGGTCTAGATGAATGGAATATAGTGATAGAAAGAAGAAAATTCACCCAAATAGAGAGAGAGAAAATGATTATATGGGTTTACATCTATGAATCAAACAATAATCATGAAGGAACCATGTGAAATTAATACATCAGAGGAGGCTGTGAGGAGAGGGAGGTCTCACCAAAGAGGGATAGACCAAGGGGGTCCTATTAATTAGGTAAGGGGGGGGGAGTGAGTAATTAGCACTACAAAATATTTATATTTTTCCAATAGGGACATTTATGTTGGTAAAATTACATTTTATATTGGTAATATATTTTACAAAGACATATATCCCAGTCACTAAACTTTCGGTAAAAACTAAATCACTAAATGTCTTTTTTTGAAAGATAAAATAATTCTGTTACAATTATAAAAATACTAACAGATAATATATAAGATGGTTAAAGTGTTTAGGAAAATATTCATATGATTTTTTTTCTATTTGTAATAATATTACAAACATATAATATCTATTTATAAATTACATTTGAATACAAATTATAAATTATTATTTCTACAAAAATTTCATAATATATTAATTAATTTATCATATATAACTCATCTATTTCAATTATTAATCTAATGATTATTTAAAATAATGTTTAAACATAATTATTTTTAAATATATTAAAAATGAAATTTTATACAAAATGAAATAAAAAAAGAGGATCCATCACCCCCAAGTATTAGTTACCTATCTATGCTCATGATTCATGGTTCCATGCCTAGGACTCATATATGCCCCAGTACCAGTGAGCCATCTCAACACCGGTGACCCATCCATTCTCCAAGACCAGTGATCCAACTCCAAATCTACCACATGCTTATGCAAATCAACACCCAGGACCCATCAATGCCTTGGACTAGCAAGCCATCTCTAACACCAGCGAGGAACCTCAAGTAGATATTATACCACATCCTTGAGCTCCAAGAATTCCACAAAAATGTTGTTAATATGAGATTAAAAAATTAAAACATTGTAGCAACCACAAACAATTCCTAAAAATGGGAATGGTTTTACAGTCATTATAGTACTAAATTTATAGACAGGGAGAACAAAGGAATTTTTTGATTCCTTACTATAGGTAGTAGCATCCATCTTCAACACCTTTATTTTAGGCTTTAATTAGGTTGTCTATATGATTGGATTGATTATTGGGCTTGGTTTTTTATATTTACAAGGGTTCCAACATCTTGGAATCTTCTTTCAGTATTTCATCAAAAACCTTTTGGGTACCCACAATTTGTGCATAAAAAAAAGAAACAGCCTCTAACAAACCATTAAACACTCCCAAAGGGCTCCATATTCCATAGAAACACATGTTCTAACTAGAATAAATCACATATAATTTTTTATTATTTATAGTTACACCTAGAAACAGGAAAAATCCCTCAAAAAAACCACAAGCCCCATATATGAAACCTGAGCAGTGAATGAAGCATCGACGACCAGCAGGGGTGACATGAACCTCCTGATCTCACACAAAATTTTCAATTGTAATGGTTCACATATGTGATGAAATCCACACAAGAAGTTTACCCAAACTACAGTCGGATCAAATTGGCAACATGAAGCATTTCATCCCTAATTTTGAATGCAGGTGGCTGAAAAAAGCTTATCAACCCCAATCATGTAAGCATGCTCTTGTTCATACATTTGTGAATGTTAGTAGTTCATCCACAATCAGTCACTGGTATAAAGAAGAATACACTTATAAAATAATAAAGTGGCACGGTATAAAATAGCACATCAAATTGGAAAATTTCATATTCGACTCAAATATGATAAATAAAATCTTTTTTTACTCATTTCATAAAACTTATAACATACCAAACATACATGATTTTTCATAATTTACCAGAAAAGGGTCATTTACAAGTATGTTTTACTTATCAATATATTATAACAAATAATATCATACCAAAAAATCTCTTCAGCCTGACTTCCAAAAAAATAAATCATCAACTAGTCACACGCCAGTTCATTTGAAATGATTAAATATAAAAATTTCAACAGGGTTATCAATCACTGAAGTCTTAACAATATTGAATATTTCTATTTTTTACTATAACTTCCATCAACTCTCTACAACAATTTTGATTAGTACAATATAATATAATGTAATTAATTTCTATGAAATTAAATTGAAATTGAAAAATACTGGCAGGTTAAACATGCTGAAATCAAATATCAAAACTAGCACTAAGAAAATTATGATAAAAAAAGAGAAACTGGATCAGATTCAGTATCTCTACATTTTTTTGTTTCAATCCAGGCTATCAGAATTTGACGAACTAATGAGGAATTCTTTTGTCAGGCTGTATGAGTTGAAATTGACCTCCATGGCTGGATCTAGAAGAAATAATCTTATGATAAGACAATAATTGATAATTTGATGTATTGTTCATGTTTTTTCAGTGTTCACATGGCTTCTATAGAATCGCTAAATTTTTAGGAAATAAAATTTCTTTTAGCATAATGTAATTATCAAAGGATGGATTTTTAAGTTTTACTATGTTGAAAATGAAAGTCAAAACAATAATTAGAAATGTTAAAATGTTGGACATTCAATTGAAGTATTTGAAGGAAGATTTATCTGAATCTCATTCAATAATTATAGAAATTGAATGTTTGATTAAAAATCATGTAGATGTTGCTGAAAAAAACCTTTCATGCTGGAAAAAAGCTAAAGACTAGAACTAATCCATAAATTACTAACTTGAATCGATCACCTAACTCCCTACTGAATGCAAATCCTCTCATCTGGATGGTATTCTAAAAGATAACATGAGACATGTTAGAAGAAAGAAAAAAATATAATACTAAATGAAATTTAAAAAATCATGTATAGTCTACAGGAAAAAATCTCAGAGCTTGATCAATCACTCATCAATTAAACTACTAAAAATATTTTCCTCTCATGATCACTACAAGATCATTCTAACCCGATGTTCAAGATCAATGAAGAAAAATTATAAGTAGAGGTGGATGTAAAACTTCTGAAGGAAAAGATCCAAGAATATGAAAATGATCTGAGCAATGTGAGGCATCAACTGGGTATGGTCCCTTATAAATGAATATTCAAAAAAAGAATATTAGAGTTAGCATCATTTGGATAATTTAAAGAAAATATCAAATATTTACGATGAATTCTGGAGAGTGCACAACCTTTTTTCATCAAATTTATTAGCATTGGAAGTTGAAATAACAGTGGTGAAGGAATCCTTGGTTTCTCCCAACACTAAACTGGAGGGTTTAAGGATCATGTGTTTGGAGATGGCTAGTAGCATCAAGGAAATGGAATAACAAATACATATTATAGAGGAAACCCATAAATGAGGCCTCCAAGGCTTGATCTTTTTAGTTTAAAATCCAAGGAAACCTTCAATATTCACTTTCATGTATAATGATGGGGTTGATAGAGAAGCAAGCATGACTAATTCTTGGACTGGGCATCATTGGTTTCTGAGTCCTCCCATAAGTGGGATTAGGTAAAGCCTAAAAAACATGCACTTGATGTTTATGGACTTTTTCCAAATGGGAGGTCAACCTCCATTTAAGGTTCAAATGAGGATACCCACGTGCGATAGAATGGACCTTTCACAAACTGTGTTAGAAAAGGTAAATGAATCTCGATGAATTGTATATTAAAATATTTTACATAAATTTGGAGTCCCTGAAGTAGTTTTTTAAATAATTTTCATCAATTTTTTTTACCCTTACAAGTTTGAATTTCTAAATACATAATTACTGCAATAGTACATTAAAGATTATGAAACATAGATTCCTAATTACAGATTATTTAATATGTAAAACATAGATTCCTAATTATAGATTATAAAATAGATAACATATTATAAAAAATAGATTTTAGATTTTATATTATAAAACATTTTCTCATGTCCAATTATTTAATATGCGATATTTGTGTACATATTATACATTTCTACCGAAATCATTATAATGAAATTAGACATGCCTTGGACTGTACTGCATCATATTTTATAATTCATTCATTGGATTCCAAATCCATGTGAAAATAGAGGCTAACATTCATAAACCAGTTTGATATGAACAATATAATTCCCATACCTCATAAATAAAGATATATTTATTGTATATAAAAATTTCACAACATGTCCAAATAAAAAAAATCAGATAATGCATTTACTTCTCAGACTTTTGACTTAAACAATCCTTCAATGGTCACTCATCAACCATTTTTCAATACTAATCTATTATTTATGTATAATAATAATGAGACATGTAAACATAAACCAATGAAATTTTATTTTAGACATTTAAATTATAATTTTTTTGGTTGATTCATATGCACAACACTTGATATAAAAATGTGTAAATACAAAAATACCACTGTGACAGTGGTGAGAAGTGCAAAAATAACACAAATTTATTATTCCTAGTAGTTAAAAGGGTATATAGTTCTAGATAAAGAGGTGTTAATGACATTTAATACAAAATGATTACTAATGCATTATTAGAAAAATGGAATGGAAAATATCAATAAAAATGTCATATATTGATATGATAATAGAAACTTAGTAAAACAGAACAAATCTGATAATCATTAGAATACTATTTTTGAAATATTTCATTTGGGAAAAAGGCTTTATGGTTCTAGATAATTATGTACTAATGAAATTTTACAAATAATTATTACTAGTGCATTATTAGAAAATGAAAATGGAAAATTAAATTTAAAAATTTCAATTTAATGAAAATGACTTATATGGATATGATAACATTAATTCACAACACATTAAATTAGAATATAATGAAGTAATTAATGTTTACATGAAGAATAAAGAGAGAAAACAGTACCTCAAATAATACATTGATAGTGGTACCAATGTAACAAATGTTCTATGAATGTCACAGTCCAATTTTAAAAACAATAGGAAATGTACCACAATTCACTGCAGGGTTCCACATGTTACGTGCTTAGTTGAATTTCTGCTCCAAACCTATAATCCTTCAGTGACTCTAGCTAAGCTCACCTAACTACAACATCTTATATGTATGTCCAATTCGGATCCCTTGTTGGTCTAGGTTCATTATTTAATCTAATTCTTTAATAACCACACTCATATCCACTTAACAAGCACTAGGTCACCTCTTAATTCCCATCCTAGTTTAGTTTCATCTAATTTGAATTAATAATTAACAGTGGCTAAAAACACTAGCTTGGAATGAAACTACCTGCAACCATAATGAGTATACCCAACTATACAGAACAACCAAGCCTTAGCTCTCCATCAAACCGTAAAACAAATTACCATTTGAAATTATAGTGAATAACCCCTAGTTCTAACAACATGACCTCCAACCTATAGTTAATATTCCCCATGATATAAGAAAATATAATTTAAATGTATATAAATATGGTTTCACTAATATTTCCATGATATGCTAATGTGGTTCAACATTTATAGAAGTGAGGCTTTGTAGCTGTAATAAAACAAGAGTCATCAACTGCACAAAAATAAAATATATAATGAAAAATACAATCTTTAGGATTAATGTACTTGAATCCAATTCAAAACTAAAAGGTAAATAAAAAAAAACACATCCTTAATGATGATAGGTTATAATAAGGGTATGAAAAGGAGTAAAAAAATTCAGCAAAAGAAGTGAACCTAAATATTAATTCAGATACAATATAACAGGGGTTGGTAAAAAAGGAATTACCTAAGTAAAATTGAATTAAATACTAGAAAAAGGTAATTATTTTCAATGAATTCTATATAAAAATGTAGTCCATTATGAAAAATAGGATACATATGAGTTTCTGGATAATTATCCCATCGAACCACAGAAAAATTCAATTGAGAGAAAGAACCCAAATATTAACCAAATGGTGTACCATTACTACATAAAGAGTTCTAGGTATATCATCATCACTGTAAAGATGGTACACCTTATCATTGTCCGGATTAATTTATATTCTTACATAATAAGAAAAAAACAGTTCCCCCAACATTAAAATGAGCATAAAATCTTATTTCATATGAATTTCACTAAAAACCCAAACTAAAATTCAATTCAAACACTATATACCCATAAATTTAGGTACATAAAAATTCATGAAAATAAGTACGTACCAGATAGGAGGCCCAATCATTGACTGATTAAATTAGAAATGGGTTGTTGTCCATGCCTCTACCTGATCCTCATTGAGGGAAAAAATTATCAAACAATGTGTGGGAAATGGTAGATAATTGAGGGTGTGGCTATGAGTGTAGGTGTGGATGTGGTTGTTGGTGCGGTCGATGGTGAAGAATTGCCTGTGTCGGTTCAGGTTGATATCAAAAAACTATTAAAGGCAAATGTATAAGATTGAGAGACAATCAGGGAAGATAGAAGATATGGGAGACACTGATGTTAGGGGATGGAATGTATTTTATTTTTAATTTTATTTTTATGTTTTTTTAAAAAATTAATTTCTTTTAATTAAATTAAATGAATTTGTCTTTTTTAGTTTTTTAAAATTTAAATAAATGTTTTTTAATATCTTACTTTGATATAATATTTCGTTTCGATTAAAATATATTTAAAATATAATTTTTATTTTGTTCTAATAATTATATAACTTTTTTTATTTTTTGAATATATTCAAAGTATTTATCTTATTTTTAATATAAACATAATGTTTTTAGAAAACTACAAATTTATAGTAATAAAAAAATAATATTAAATGAATTATTTGTGGGAATAAATACTAGAAACTAATTTATATGTTAAAAAAATATTGGTTAAAATAATTAATAATAATAGAATTATTTTATGGTAAAAAACTATCAGTGTTAATATTATAAAACAAAAACTTTAATAGTTGTTAAAATATATGTTGGTATTAAATAACTAAGTACAACATATGTATATGTTTGTAAAAATAATTATAGGTACTTGAATTTAATACCAATAAAACTTAATTTTTGTTGGAATTTCTCATTTATAACAACAGATATATTATCTGTCCATAATTTTCTGTTGGTATAAGTGAAATTTTTTATAGAGTAGTATTTATTTTAAGTATTTTAATTTTAATTTTAATTTTTATAATTCATTAAAAATAACATACCACATAGTTCGGGTGACATGGTTACCCAACCTTGTGCCCACTGTATGTCCCCCTACACAAGAACCCACCTTGCACAGTTTTTATCCTACAGTTATCAAAAACATACACAATAGTGTTGTGAATAGTATTTTGGTACTACCTTTATGGAGATAACCATGTGGGGTAGGTGAAATGTTTATAAGAACATGAATATTATGTGCACACAACCTTTTTCCACCAATGAAAAGTCCCATAGTTTTCTATTGAGGGATGCACAATTTCAAAAAAACCATGTGCCCTCTACAAAACCCGCAAACCACATGATATTTAAATTCAGTAATTTTGAAACTCCCCAAGACCATTGAGGGACCTCTCTAGACTTCACCTAAGTCCAGAAAAAAATATTTAGGTTTTATAAATATCAAATTTACATTTCAAATCTCAGATTGTAAAACAGCTCATCTAGTAATCCCAAAAGTATAATTCCCTTGGAATTATATTTAGTTAAAAAAATATGGGACTCTAAAATATCCCTAAAATAGTAGTTATAATACCATAGATTGATTTGGAAAAAATTAAATCACCACCTGACCTAACCTACAAGGGTCACAATGTCCAATTCAAATGGTCGGTTTGTGTTTTAAAAAAACCCAACACACCTCTGATCATCATTTAAACATGAGGAACATAATCTATCAACACCCAAAAAATTATTGATTTCCCATAGAAAAACTAAGATGACATATACCTAATCCAATTTATCTAAAGTTATGATCAAAATTTTCATTCACTAAACATCTATTTAGAGGTGATCCCCAACTTATGATTTAGTAATAAAAGGGGCCAATTCTGAACCATGACACCTCCACCAATAGAACTGCCCTACAATGAACATTCTAACCATTTTAATGATGAATTGAAATTATTTCATTAAAAGGGTGAACCTGATTAAATCTACGGTCATATTAGATGCCTTATTGATAAGGAATGGTTGAATCCCAATTGACATAACCAAAACTGGACACATAAGGTTCCCCTAGAAGACACAACTGACCCATAAAGCACACCCGCTATAACCTAGTGACATGATTTAAAATGATTCCTCACCAAGAATAAAAATATAGAGATAGGTAAAAAATTTATGTCACTCTGACTTAGTTATTGCAAATTCTCAGATTAAATGACCAATGTATTTCAAGAAAACATGAACACATCCTTCTACGTCATTCTATATTTACAACAAACACATCCAATGAAGTCCCCGCAAAAATTATAGTGTCACACACATCTTAAAACATGTCATGGTTATTTAAACTATTATGAATCAACACAAACAAATGTGAATCCCATATCCAATCCATTGGATTTTTTCACCATTTAAACGCCACCTATGATCCTAACATCCAATGAGGGAAATGTTTGGATTAATTAATATAGAGTTCATGGAACTAACAAGGTTAGCCCATACTCCATATTTAGAAAATGAGAGATTAGTAGAATTTAAAAAATGTCCACATCATATCATTGATGGATCCTAGAGCATAATAATACATATGTCCACATCAAAGCAAATGAATAGTGGCCAATATTCTATCTAGGGCATTCTTATGTGAGAACTCATTTATCAATCCAAACTAACCAAGGCTATACAACCTAAGGTATTCGTGATCATTTAATAATTTCCAATGAAACACATCCAAGAAAAAAACATTTCTAATGGGTTTCACACACACCCCACCTTTTCAACATTTTTATGTAGAGAAATCACTGATTCGATTGAAAAATTAGAAGCCTCAAGGGAACTCAAGAAAAAATACCATTCCAAAGAAGTTTTCCATATATTTTTTCTTTATAACTAGAACAGAACATTCACTATAAATGAAATGAATCTCCACATAAAAGTGGTTTTCTATACATCAAAATAATTTAAACACCAGCTTCTCACAAGTGTGTTAGTTCATGAACACCTAAAATGAACATGTGACGGTCCACTGAGCCGCAATCACAACACCATAGCATGTTGCATGAAAACAAACCCAATATGACCATCATGTTAAAATAACTAATTCATTATAATGTAATCATTATAATTGGGATGACCATTATTTCTTTATTTATTAGGCCACCCTACTCTCAAGATGACTATAGAACACCCTTAATAGAAAAAAGCCCAATAGTTTCACCAAAAATAAACTTATTTTTTCAGAATTTTGAAACTCAACGCGTATAGAATATATTGATGCACAATTCCCCGAGGTTTATAAGTAAGGGTATATAACCTAAATACTTTATACTAGATTTCCTCCATATATATACATGTTTTATGTGGTTGATACTAGAAACTGGCTGAAGTCACATCATCATATGACTATAAAATAATTAACCACCTCTGGAGTTTCCAAAGGAAATAAATATGGTCATTGTATATACTAAGTGACTGACCATGCCTGTGGATTGTATAACCTAATAAAAATAAGAATCAAATGACGATCATGCTCCTAATAAGGGCCAATCATTCAATGAAAACCCATTTAAACAGGGGTATTGTTTAATAGATGAGAATCCAATAATGGACCATAGAACCTACAAGGTATAAATAGAATTTATTTCAAAATTCATTGAATCTTTAAGAGTTCTCCCTACCATGGTAAATCCCCTAATGAAGCATAATATTTTACCCTATCACTTGGTCATTCCAAATAGATTTAACCAAGCTCAAAATACTTTCATTTAAACTATTTTTAAAAAGAATCAACCAAATGATAAGCATTCACATCTCCAATCCAAGGAATATTGAAAGGAGAATTCAAACGTCCCCTAAACGAGTGTTTAAATAAAGAAACAACTATAGGTTTAATTTTTGAGGTCATTACATTGATTTAAATTCAAAAATGAAATAGTTAAATGATTTAAAACTAGTCATAAAAAAACCTATTTAGAAGGCATAAACACTAGGAAACTTATTAAATTAACAACTCAAAGAATAATATGAAAGTATTATCTAACATTCTTTTTTAAACATTTAATGTTTTTTAGAAGTCCCATCATAAATTTTTTATTTATAAGATAAATTAGTTTTAAATATTAATATATAAGGGGACTTATGAAGGCCATGTTTTACCAACATAGGTTGTTCATAAAGAAACATAATACCAGGAATTAAATTTTAAAATCTTCAAAATATTCTCAATGGTTTATCTCATAAAAAATATCCCCAACAGACCTAATTGGGTCCATTTTTTCATTTATAAAAGTTATCAAATTCTATTATAAATAAAACCTGTTAATAAAAAAAATTATACAAAATTCTCAGTTTAACAACTTTAAACATATACCACATGGACATATACCAAATAGTTCAATTTTATGGGTGACTATATAAAAATACACAAAGAACCCATACACTCTAAAGGTTTGAATTTGGTTCCCTTTTTCATCATATCATTCCAATTTAGCAGTCACCTTTAGTATCCTTTTTTCATTTTAAAAATAGCCAATAAACATTTATAAATTTGAAAATATGGGTTGAGTATATGGGTGACACATTCAAAATTTTAAGGCTCTTATACACCATAAAATAGAAAATTGGATCCCATCTAAATATTAACAAATAGGTTCAGCTCATATAATAATTTACATGTATAAAAAGCACTATCATGTAATCCAATATAGAAACATAGAAAAACTTGTTAAATACACACACGAGATTAAATATTACTAAATAAACATTAAATATGTTTCACATAATAAATAAATCACCGAATCATGTTATATTATCAGGCATAGTCAATAAATCCAAAATACAGGCTTTACACTAAAGGAATGGAATAAAATTAACAGGAAACATACTAATGTAACTACATGAGAGGGAAAATAGATGAAATTTAAAGTCCACTGTGTCTATAATATGATGCGTGAAATATTCTATCATTTCCATACCATTACAAGGGAAATAAATGAAATAAATACCACAAATAAATAAGAAATATAAAATAAACTTTTCACTTGAAGTGAAATAATATCAATTGTATCATCAAATTGCAGTACCAGACCTTTCCACTTGGTTATTTCCCTATGGGTGGGGTGATCAGTCCTATTCATGACTACTTATCAAGCACTAACACATTTCTAGACTATTATCTACCATCCCAAAATAGGAAGAAAATTGAAAAATAAGTCTCTAATACAACCTTGTGACATCTCGGCCTAACATACCACTAAATCGGTAGTCAGGCCGGTGGGTCACATGGCCTCAAGAGCGCCTCCCTAAATCCCATAGGCTACCAACTAGTAGTGAAGGTGTATAGATGTGATGGTGGGGAGTATATACCATCATGTTCAGAGTATTACAATGCTACAACATGTAATGAAAACAATATAATGTAGAGAAATCAATAATAATAATAGAAATGAAACATCATAAAAATAATATAATGTCAACTGATATAAAATTGGAAAACATCATATTACAAAATTTCTTTTATGAAATATGATTGTACAAATAAAAGAATTTAAATTTTTTAATAATCCATACAATTTAATAATAGAAAAACTTCCAAATATCTAACTCCACGTGCATCCCAAGCTTCATCTCGGCATTGTGCTCCTACCTCCATCATAATCATATAAATCAATCATTTGAAGTTTGGTGCTTCCTTTTATCAACACCTATTGAAAATTAGTATACTCGATCACCAAGGGTTCCAAAATAAGGTGTGAGATAAAATCTAAATATGGTGGAATCAATATTGGCTAGAAAAAAACCCTCAATGAAATATAAATTAAGGCAGCGTGAAGGTAAATATATAAGTAGGAAATGAAATTAATGATGCCAATGACATGTAAACTACTAAACAAGTGACACTAAAATAGTCCCTCATGGCTCCCTACACAATATGTTCTAGATATTATAACAAGGAATCTACAAATAATTCATAAATAAATAACATGGCCTTAACATTCATCCGAATAAGTCATACCACCAAAACCTTTCTAAATGTCCCAAGTTCCATATTAATAATGGACAATCTGTTATTCCTAGAATACATATATTACATAGTCCTACCATATAAAAAACATTTCAAGCCAAAAAGGGTCATATCTAAGGTGTAAATGGCCATGTCATCCTCATTTAGTCTCTGGATAATCTCAATAGAAACTTCTTTAGGAACCTGTTGGAGTCCTAAGATCTTGTCAACTGATCATGTCCCATGTGAGTCGAAGAAAGCAAGATCCAATGGGTATCAAGGCCTAATTCATCTCAAAGAATCAATACCCAAGGAGTATACTCAATCCTAGGTATCCACATCCATATTAATATCCATTGAGAATGTATAGGGCACCTAAAAATATCTATTTCATAACATTTACCATTTCATACAATATGAGTCTACCCACTAATATAAGCATTTCACATTTAAATTCATCTTCTGATCATAACCACTCACGTATCACAATTAAAATTTATATAAAATAAATGATCATTCCCATTTATTACTCACAATTCATATTTAAACATAACACACATGTTTACCCACTCATTTAAACATTTTTCAAATAAAAAATAATGAAAATAAAGTTCAATAAAACTATATAAACCATGATATTGAACATTTAAGGGAGAAAAATATGATTCTTAACAATGAAAAACAATTCCAATTACTTATTACTAATCATCCTCTATCATAGGAAGAATATAAACACACTAAATGGTTGGTTCCAGTAAGGGAAATTCAAATTAAGAGGGATAAGATAGCCCGTATAAGGTCCAATTGATCAATAATAATTTACATAGAAAAGAAAAAATTTCTAATTCCATTTTAGAAAATTTAAAAAATAGGAATTATATAATGTTATGTCATGAAATAATAAGTGAAAATACATATTATTAAGCCAAGTATGTATTAATCTAAAAATCAATACACTGTAGTTTACAAGACACGACACCTCATCTGAGGGGTTTTATTATAAAATTATGATATTGTTTATCAAATCTTTAATTTATCATATTAAGAATTTCATTCAATAATTCATAATTCAATTTACCGAATATGATCTTTACACAATCATAAATTTAATGGAATGATTGAAAGGGGCCCTTTCTCAAATTGAAGAGAAACGAGCTGAATGTATCAAATCATGACATTATCAAAAATGACCAATCAATGCTTTTGGTACTAGCCTTAGAGAATATGAAACATTATATATACATTAAGCCACTTATACAGTATTAACATATTTTAATGGACCGTAATATCTTCCAGGGTATCCTCATAAACATGATCATATATGCATACACGGATTTTGAACTACACCAATTTTGTTTTTTCATCGTATACATAATGACACATATCCCCATATATATATATATATATATATATATATATTACCTTCCATGGGGGGATATATACATAATAGGGGAACACACACACACACACACATATATATATATATTCCTACCTATGAATATGTGGAATCATGCCTTTGAATTTGGCGACCCACACCCACCTTAAGGACAACCAAATGAACTAAAAATTAATACAATAACCTCAAAACACAAAGAGAAGAAAAATTAAATTGGTCCAGATAAGACAACATAATAGTAACCCTACCTCAAGCGGTGATATAAAACTAAAAAGGGACCACTGTCCATATCCTTCAGTAGAGAACAATGAAACATACCAAAGACAACCCGATAGGCTCACTACGTGCTATAGAAACAAAAGATATATCAGAATCAACCCACCCAAATTCCTAGGATTCATTCGAATGAAATAGGGTAATGAAATGAAGGGAAATTAGAAAAATATGGTGATGAGAAGTTGGGAGAATGGTTTCCGTTGATGAATCAAATGAAAATTGTGAAGGAACTGGTTTAAATATATGCAATGGAGGAGGCCACAAGGAGAGGAAGGTCGTGCCATGGAGAGTTTGACCAAGGGGGTCACATGGATAATAATAGGTGGATAGAAATTACATAGGCTTCTTTTTATTTTATTTAAATTTTATTTTATTTTAATTTTATTTTAATTAATTTAATTCATTAAAAATAACACACCACATGGTTTGGGTCACACGGTTTTCCAAACCGTGCACCAACCATGCGATACCCCCTTACCAGGAAACCACCTCGCATGGTTATTCCTGTACCTTTAACTTAATCATGTGAAAAATGTGTGGTTAATAGTGTCTAGGTACTTCATAGGGAGAACTAGCCTTGTGGACTAGGTGAAAAATTTGGAAGACCATGCATATCCCATTCTCACCACATATTTCCACCTACTTTAGGTCGTATGGTTTGATACTGAGGGCCACATTGTTTCAAAAAAACTATACTCCCTATACAAAGCACCCAAACCACACTATTTCCAAGCTCTATGCTTTTGAAACTCACTGAGACCATTGAGGGACCTCTCTAGCCTTCAATAAATTCCAAAAAAACACAATTTTGTCTTATAACTCTCAAAATTATGTTCCAAATCTTGGATTATAAAATGGACCATCTAGTAAACCCAAAAATTCAAAATCCATTTGATTTACAACCATTTCAAAACACACAGGACTCTACACTAATATTTTTTATAATGAAGTAAATTATATGTATGAGAACAGTAGTGTACATTTTTGAAAGATATATATTAAATATATATAATATATCTCTTTCAAAATTATTTAATAGATCTAAAAAAATCACCACATTATCATTCTGTGACATTAATTTTCTGCCATTGAATTTACATCACCTAATTTCAAAAGAAAACAAAAATACTTTAAGGAATATTTTTAACACATGGATTTTTTTCATTTACAATATGGTGATCTATAATGTGATGTGATGAGCTCAATACACTAATGAAAATCTATATCAAAATTTTTTATCCTTACATAATGAAGCAACTATATCCCCAAAAATCAGTTGGTTCATATCCATGGAGAAATTATCATTGTGTTTCTATAAGACACATTATGTAAGATTAAATTACTGCTTTGATTCAACCTCCTCATAGGGAAATAATATATTTTACATCATGATATCCTTTATATTATAAAACATAATTTAATATAGTCATACTAATATATATTTAGAAACCAAGTTATATATGAGAATGTTTTTAAAAGATAAATCATGAAAGCACAATCAAAACTCCGGAATAGTTGCCTCATGAAAAAATATATATAATTATTCAAAATTGGGAGCCATCTAAACACTACATCAAATGATAAACTAATGTTTTCAACAATCATCAAACCATTTGATGTAATGATCAGTCTTATATTGACCTAGTATCAATTTAGATCATTCCATAGCTCATATTTTTTTAATTAACTTTATGAGGGGATGTTTAATCTTCGATCCTATCAATCATTCTAAGGGATATACAAAATTTAATGCATTAGAAATAGTTTTTAATTTCAAAACACTTAAATTTTTTTATTCATTAAATAAAAATATCAACAATGATCAAAAAGGAACAATATTTTGGTATAAAAATAAATTAATTTAATAAAATAATTAAATGTTTTATTTTAAAATATATAATTATTTTTTTTAAATTAGAAAAATTATAAATTAATAAATAATTTAAAATATTTATATTTAGTACCAGATACTTGGTGGGCCCCTTTAAATGTAAAATATTTAGTATATCATAAAACCCATAATGTTCAAAATTATATTATACAAAATTATAGAGTTTAGAATACTAGTATTTAAGTATATTTTGGGATTATGTAAGACAAAATAATTGAGGGTTTAATTCGTTTGGGGTGTAATCCCACACATAATGGTAGAATGGTAAGGTAATGAGGAGAGTGAAGATCCTCTAATTGATAACCTATGTACTTACTTACACCAATGTTTCTTAATCACCAATATATTGAAAATAAACTAAAACAATAATGAACCAAACATTAATAAATGAAATTCCATTTTTGAATAAATAAATGCCTTATTGTGTAATTTAATTATAGAGAAAACTTTCACTAATTTAGTTACTTTTTATTTTTATATTGTATGTCAAATTTAAAAGTTAAATAAGAATCATAAGAATTGACAATAAATATGTTTTAAAATGACTGTTATTGTTATCATATTAAGGGGTATGATAATTTCATTTTGAAATATATAGAATAAATGATGACATCAACAATTAGAAATGTACTCTATAAAGATAATTTATAAGTTCTTTTTATAGTGATAGAATCACATGGAATTTACCTTGATAAATTCCATGAAGAGATTCATTAACTTAAAAATAAGATAATATATTTATGGTGGACTTTCAAGCACAACAAGATCTCATCCAAAACAATGTTTTTCAAACCACCCCAAGAATGTCTCAACCTCACACAACATACTCTTTAGGCATACATTGTTGTAATAAAAGGTTATGTATCTCAATCTAAATGTTATAAATTTGTATTCTCTTATTCATTAATAAATCAATTATTAGATTTATATTCAATTTATTATAAATTATTAAATTATTAAATTATTAAATAATGAGTTTGATAAAAAAATTTCTTTTTATACGATGAAATAAAAATTGTAATTTTAGGATTTATATTTTGGTTGAATTATATATTTTTTAAAATAAATTATATATTAATATTATTATTAAATAATATTTTATAAATGATAATAAAATTTTACGAAGTCAAATGTAATTTTTATAACTGTCATAAAACTAATATAGTAAAAAACAGTTATTTCTAAATATAAAAATGAATTTTCATTTAAAAGAGTATATTTTAAAATATAGATAATTATTTGGACTAAATAAATTTGTTTTTGAAATCATTCGGTGAAAATTATCCAATGGAAACTTTTTCCTAATTTTTAGTGATAGTAAATTTTTTGGATAAAAATTAAATACGGTATAAATATACGGCATGTATTATGCCAAAATTAAAGAAAAAAAGTGAATTAATTATTATATTAAAGGTTTTACAATACCAAAATTATGATTCAACTATAAAATATTTTCTATTTCTGTCATTTTATTAAATTTAGAAATCCCTAATGAATCTTCCAAAACATTTATTTTATTTATGGTTTTTAACCCATTTTCAAATAAACATGACTTTTTTTGGAAATTAATAAATAATTACCATAAATTTATCTCTATTAGCACCCCCAATATCTCATTCCTCTTCACTAAAAAAACTTCTACCATGATATTAATATTACCTTCCCACTTTATTTCCCTCACGTGGTTCCCCATGCTCTTAAGAATTTCCTATATAGCTTTTATAAGTGTCCCCTCAAGGTAAGGCATAATCTACCTCTTGTCTTTATTCAAGTACCTTCTTTTTTTATTCCTTTGGATTCCAAATTAATGATGTTGGGATATGTTTTCACACAACCCTATAGTTTTTAGTTTTATTTCCTATTTATGAGATATCCCTTTTGTAAAACCCCAAGCTTCTACTGTACGCTTCTCTTTGAATAATGCAATAGCGTGGGTTTTACGTAACATTGAGTTCTTACACACCACAACCAATCAAACTAGCCGTTATGAATAATAATACCCACCTTTTGAAATTTATAAATTTTATTTTTCAAAATGGACATCAATTTTGGATTCAGAATATCAAAATTATCCTAGGTTGAATTTTTTGATATTTTTATGAAAAACATCATTTTTTGATGAATAGTGAAACCACTAAGTAGTAGTTAAAAACTGAATTTTTCATAAAACATAATTTTACCACTTATGTGAGTGGTATTTTTAAAATATGAGAAACATGGTTAATATCAAGGACTAAAATGTGGTTCATTGAGATGAAAATAATTTTTGGTGAATAGTAACTTTTTACTTTTATTTACCACGGTTAAAAGTAAATATGGTAATTAATGGTAAAAATGATATTAATATTACCCTAAAAATTTCTTAATTCTATTGTATAAGCTTCATTCGACCAAAAAAAACATTACGAATAAAATATATCATTTTAGGTGCACTTGGATTAGATTAGGACATTTATTATTATTTAATTCATAGAAGAGTTAAAAGAGTTAAAATCAATGTTTATTTACTAAATCATTTTTAATATAGGGATATAAATAAGATAAATTATACTGTAAATATTCATTATAAATATATAAATATTTCCCACATAATGGTATTTTATTTATAATTTTTAGAAATTAAATAATTTAATTTATTTATGACACAATGATGATGCAGTAATTACTGTAATAGTGAAAAAGTAATATAATTGATATTATAAATACCCAAATAAATATAATTTGAGACTTTTTATGAATTAAACTAATTTTTTAGGTTCATATGAAATGTTAGGAATGATTTAATTTACTTTTCTAGAAGTAATAATTCGGTTATAATTTTCACAAAAATCAATTTTGCAAAGAGTGTCAAAATTGACATAAAAGAGTTTTTAAAAAAAATATTATATTATTAATTGATATTCAATTCCTAAAAATCTTAGGTTCGGCCAAGAGACTTATATCATGATATTTTTATCATTAATGGACCAATTGGGGGTCTCTTGCAGGTATATAGTTAGTTTATTTACTATATAAAATAAAAATCCATAGTGACATGGTAAGTGTCAAACTAATTAACTGAGTTAAAACTAAAAGATAAGGTTAATATAATGACCCAAACCTGTCTAAATTATATTGTTTGAGTGTTTATCGATCCATCACCACCTTAGCATTTATATAATACAATTTGTAGCCATTATAAATGGAATATTAATTTATTATAAAATAATATTTCTACCTTTTCCAAATGTTCCCCTCACCCCTCTTATAAAAGGGCACTCCCCCTTCTCATTAATTCACACCTTCAAAGACATTTGGATCAGACAATCACTGAATAAATACTCACTACACATACCTCACTTAATCCTATAGGCATTCCTCTAGTTAGAAATCCAACCTATAGAGCCCTTTTGATCAATTCAAAAGGAAGAACCGGATGATGAGGTAATGATAACACCACCCTTTTTCAAGTTCCTTTCTTATTCCACTTATTCTTTCTTTGCTATTACAATTATAAAATAATAACTCCAGTATATTATATATAATATAATGTTATTATAAATATTGTACAACCATATTCAGTATTCTATCCATCCTTTGAATAACTTGTCACCACACGTGCGTACGTACGACTTACCGTCTCCACGTCGTGGTGTAATTGTTATTCAATAAATTATTATTTGGATGGGTATAATAATGATGTGTAATTCATGTAAATAATAAATATAACATGATAATGATTCTGTATATACGATATACCATCCAATTATATATTATTTTAATATCAAAAGAATGATATTGTTGCTCGTGCGTACGTATGGACTACCATCTCCTCGAACGCGATGAGATTCATTCTCCATCATATCCTTTCAAGTCTAATTCTCATTTGATGATTAATAATAGTATCTAAGGACATTATATAATTCTGTATATGATTAATATGCAACACATCTATGAAAAACACAGCTTACGTAACAAAACATATAAAATAAAACGAGTAAGTTAACACCCGAAACAACGATAATACTAAGATATTATTAACAAATCAATGTTTAAAGATCATATATGATATCATTTTAATATATATGATTATTGTATAATTTAATAACTATTATTTCACCATTATATAGGATTTTAACCTACCCTAACCAAGGAAAAGTACAAGGTAAGGGTTATTTCACAATCTCTTCATTATCCGAGTTTGTTTATACGTAATAATCTACTGGGATCTCTTTATCATCCACATCCATGTTTCATAAAAATGTATTTCAAAACATTTTTACTATTTAAAAAAATATGGGTTAAAGTCATTTATACCGTTGTTTGACTTTTTATAAATGGTTTATAAAGGAATCATTCCATCGTTTTCCTAACAAGGTGCTTCTTAACCTTTTTGACAAAATTAAGGAAAAAATGTTTTTTTAACTTATACGGCGGCTACAACTATTTTCCTCCATTATAAAATCGTCGAAGCTTCCCTTAAAATCTTATAAGAATATTTTCAAGGAAAATGTTTTATTTTATAGATATATGACTCTTAATTGATTTCAAAATAGAAAGGGATATTTCTCTAAAAAGATTTTTGATTTCATCTATGTCAACAACTTTTGATTGATTTTAATCATATTTGAAGTTGATTTATTATGATACAAAACTTCTATATTGTATTTAAGGTTTTGTGATATGTTTGACTATGGATGTGTTATATTTATACCACTCATGGTTTATGGATGAAGTATTTACATTTCGTATGCTAGTTTTAATACGAATGTTTATGTTATGTTTAAACCATTTCATATGGGAATGCATTGGACATAATATGTGATAGGTGGAGCTCGATATAGCTCCTCGATGTGTCGGTAGGTCTCATGAGACAAACTAGAGTCTTGGAATAAGGACTTTGAAAAATATTATTTGTAGTCTTGGCACGAGGCCTTGGTTATGTGGTTATGATAGTCTGGCATTATGCATTCCATCATTATGAAAGTGGTTATTGATATTGCATGTGATTATTCAATTAGTAGAATATGCATGTGAATAAGTAAATGGAATTATTTCATTTTATTTTTTCCATACTATGTTGAAGTTCAAGTTTAAAAGGCTTTGATTTTAGTTATACATTTCCTTAAATGTTTATGCTTATCTTTGAAAGTTTTCGCTATATTGTTATCCCTACTGGGCATTTGAGCTCACCCCTTTTCTATGTTTTATTTTTCCTAGGATGTGAAGAAGTATGTTATGAATGACCTTCAGGGATTTAATGTGGGGATATTAGTGTGGAGTATGGAGAATATGTTGTTGTAGTAGTTTTTCACTTTATGATGTAATGTAAAATGTTATGAATATATCTAGTGTTTCCAAGGCTACTAAACCAATCGGTCTTTCGAGATTTGATATTTATTGTGATCATGATAATGTTATGTAATAATGCACCAACTCTGGGTAACTGGGGTCGGGGCATTACAGTTGGTATCAGAGGAAGTTTAGTACAAACCTTGGAAGCTAGATTTAGATAAACTCTGATTAGAGCACATAGATTTAAGATGGAATTTGAGGATTAGTATAGAATAACTTCCTAGAATTTTGCTATTGTAGAGATTTTGTGAGTTTTCCGAAAAATAAATCCCTATCTAGATACGAGCAGGTAGAGGCAGCTCTGGCACAGATGTACCTAGGGGTAAAACCCAAAAACACCGCTTTGAGCTAGACTCGAATGGGAACTGGTGCACGACAACGGGCCTTGTTTCACTCTTGGTTACGACACTCCTAAGGGATATGCTTAGGATAACTCTCATTTTCTTTAAAAATCATTATTAAGGGTTTATGAGTATACACTTCCTCAAGGAAATTTTTTTTATGATTATGGATTATATCCATAAATAGTTCAATTTATGTTATGTTTTTTATAAGTATGGAATTATGTATTTTTATTCATAAACTGATCTAGTTTATGCCATTGTTTTGAAATGGCACCTAGTGGAAGTAATAGAAACTGTATCAATGAACGCACTCAATGTAGGGACTGCCCTCCTGCTCAAGATAATTATATTGGAGCTAGTGATGAAACTGGTGCCGATTTGCTAATCATCATACTGGGACAACTCACTCAGGTTATGAATAATAACCTTACCCGTATAGAGCACCCCGATCCGCAGTGTGGTGGATCAATGTTAAATCGCTTCATGAGGAAACAACCACCAATTTTCAATGGGAGTACAAATCCCTTAGTAGCTGATCAATGGATAAATTCCCTAGAGAAAATATTTCAGGCTTTAGGGAGTAGTGAAAGGGATAAAGTTACCATGACATTTTACCGCCTCACTGGAGATGTTGATCAATGGTGTTCATTGATTCAAAACTTGAAGGAAGATGATGAAGTATCAAATATATAATGGAGGGAGTTCAGAGATCTACTTTTAGAAAAATACTTTCCTCGTGACCATCGAGTAGATATGGAAAGACAATTTATGAGTCTGAGACAATAGGAGGATGAGAATGTCACAAAGTATGAGGCTAACTTTACAAGGTAAGAAAGGTATGCTAGAGATTATATACGTAACCCAAGAATTATGATTGATCGTTTCTTTGATTGGTTAAAACCATTTCTCCGTCGAGCATTAGTCTCACAATCCTTCTCGTCGTATGAAGACATTGTCTCATGTGCTATTAATACAGAGAATGAATTTTCAAAGTCTTGTGACTTTAAAGCAAAGAAAGAGAAGAAGAGATCTTCTGATCAATCTAGGAATGGAAATAAAGGGAATAATGGAAAAGTTGAATATCCATCCTGCAGTAAATGTGGGAAGAAACACCCCGGAACTTGTTTAAAAGGAATGGGTGTCTGTTACAAGTGTGGTGAAAAAGGCCATCAACCTCATGATTGCAAGGGGAAGAAGGAAACTACCAATGTCCAATGCTACAATTGCAGGGAGATGGGACATTATGCAAATGAATGTCCTAAGTGTCAGGAGAACATACCTCAGAAAAGGCCAAAGGATCAAGGTCAAGATTATGCTATCACTACTGCTGAGTTAGAAGCTCCGAAAGACGTGGTGGCAGGTAATTTAATGGTTTTCCCAGGTTTACCAAATGCATTATTTGATTCTAGATCATGGAATTGTTTCATATCTTCCAAGTTTTCTAAAAAAAATAGAAATTTCCAATTTTATTTAACAAGGGAGTTGTTAGTTAAAACTCGTAAGGGAAGGATCATTGCAAAAAAGTTTTGTGAATCAGTCCCCATTAGAGCACATAAATGTTCTTTATCCACTGATCTCATCGACATACCTATGATTTAGTTTGATATAATCCACAGAATGGATTGGATTTCAGACCATGATGTGAATATTTATTGTAAGATGAAGGAGGTTACGATTTTTGATGATGATGATAAGGAACACCTTATCTTTAGAGCAGCATCATCACCACCTAATTCTTATCTAGATCCACCCCCAGTAGCTCAAATAAATTCAATTATTGGGAAGGAAGAGGATGAAATGACTGTAGGTGAGGAAAGGAATGTTCAAATAGAGGATGTACCTGTTGTGAAAGAATATGTATATGTGTTTCCAGAAGATTTACCAGGACATCCTCCATAACGAGAAGTTGAGTTTTCCATTGATTTAATTCCTGGATCAAGGCCTATATCGAAGACCCCTTATAGAATGGCCACTATAGAATTAGTTGAAATAAAGAAACAACTAGAGGAATTGGGTAATAAGGGATTTATTCTCCCTAGTGTTTCTCCATGGGGAGCCCCTGTTCTTTTTGTGAAAAGAAAGATAGATCTATGAGGTTATGTATCGACTACAGGGAGATTAATGATATAACAATAAAGAACAAGTATCCCCTACCTCGCATTGATGATTTATTTGACCAACTGCATGGATTTAAATACTTTTCAAAGATTGACCTTCGATTTAGATACCATCAGTTTTGTGTGAAGAAAGAAGACATTCCAAAGACAGTATTTCAAACCAGGTACGGGCATTACGAGTTTATAGTAATGCCTTTTGGATTGACTAATGCACCCTCTGTATTCATGGATCTAATGAATAGAGTTTTCAAGGAATATCTCGATGAATTTGTGGTGGTATTTATTGATGATATCTTGGTATACTCCAAAAGCTACGAAGATCATGAAAATAACTTGTGCATTATCCTAAAGACTCTGAGAAGACATGAATTATATTGGATGTTTAGCAAGTGTGAATTATGGATTCAGGAGATTTATTTTCTTGGCCATATTGTCTCAAAAGATGGAATCTCTGTTGATCCTTCTAAGACCAAGGAAATCCAAGAATGGCCAGCACTTACGAGTATAACTGAGGTACACCGTTTTATTGGTTTGGCATGTCATTATCGACATTTCGTCCAGAATTTTGCCCGATTGGATACCCTATTAACGAAGATCACATTTAAAGGGGTTAAATTTGTTTGGAAAAAAGAGTGTGAAGAATGTTTCGAAGAACTGAAGAGAAGATTAGTCAATGCTCCTATATTGACTCTACTATCGGGGAATGATGGGATAGTTATTTATAGTGATGCATCGAAGAAATGACTTGGTTGTTTTCTTACACAGAATGATAGGGTTATTTCTTATGCATCATGAAAGTTGAAAATTCATGAAAAAATCTATCCTACTCATGATCTCGAGTTAGCAGCTGTGATCTTTTCTTTGAAGATATGGAGGCACTACCTCTATGGTGAAAATGTGAGATTTATACTGATCACAAGAGTTTGAAGTATATTTTCTCACAAAAAGAACTCAACATGAGGCAAAAGATATGGCTTGAATTACTGAAGGATTATTATTGCACGATACACTACCACCCGGGGAAAGTAAACAAGGTGGCAGATGCTTTGAGCAGAAAAGACCATATAGTTTTGAACAATATGAGAATTGAAAGGGATCCAATTTTCATGGATCTAGTAAAGATGGACATGGGAATAATTAGGAAAGGTGAAACATCAATGCTTTTTCAAATGGTTTCCAAACCATCAATACTAGAAAGGATTAAGAGTTCTCGAACTGATGATGAAGAATTTCAAAAGAAGATTAATTCTGTGAATGATGGGAGATTGAGAGACATTGTGTATGAAGATGGAATTTTGAAATTCGTGAAGAGACTTTGTGTTCCTGATATACCTGATCTAAAAAGGGAATTGCTGGATGATGCTCACAGTTCCAATTTCTCTATACACCCTAGGAGCACCAAAATGTATAGAGACTTGAAGGAACATTTTTGATTGGAAAACATGAAGAGGGAAATTGCTGATTTTGTGTCAAGATGTATGGTTTTTCATCAAGTGAAAGCTGTAAGGCAACATCCTGGAGGAGTCATGCAACCTCTTCCCATACCGGAGTGGAAATGGGACAATATTACGATGGACTTTGTCATGGGGATACCAAAGACTCCTAGATGGAACAATGCAATATGGGTTATTTTTGATCGTCTTACAAAGTCAGCACATTTTTTTGATATAAGAGAAGATCTACCACTAGAACGTCTAGCAAGAATATATATTAATAAAGTGGTGAGACTTCATGGAGTACCCCTATCCATTGTTTCTGATCATGATCACTGTTTTACATCAAGATTCTGGAAAAGTCATCAGAAAGCCCTGGATACTAAGCTTCATTTGAGCACTGCCTACCACCCTCAAACAGATGGATAATCAGAAAAAACTATTCAAACCTTAGAAGACATGTTTATATCCTGCTCACATGACTTTCAGGGTATGTGGGATCAATATTTACCTCTGTTAGAATTTTCATATAACAATAGCTTCCATTCGAGTATTCAAATGGCACCATATGAAGCGTTATACTGAAATAGATGTCGCACAACAACCTGTTTGGATGATGTTGGTGATAGAAAAATTGTAGGCCCAGAACCGGTTGAGGAAATGATGGAAAGACTGAAGGTAATCCAAAACCATATCAAAGCAGATCAAAGTAGGAAGAAGAGCTATGTTGATAATCGAAGGAAGTATTTGGAATTTCAAGTCAGTGATAATGTTTTCCTAAAGGTATCTCCATGGAAGGGAGTCATACGTTTTGGTAAGAAAGGTAAATTGAGTCCCAGGTACATCGGACCATTCGAAATTATAGAATGAATTGGGGTTGTAGCTTACCGATTGGCAATATCGCCAAGTCTCTCCAAAGTTCACGATGTGTTCCACGTATCACTATTGAGGAAATACATGCCTGATCCAACCCATGTACTCACCTATGAGGAATTAGAACTGGAACCCGATCTGTCTTATTGCGAAGAGCCCGTCAAGATTCATGATACAAGAGAACAAGTATTGAGAAACCGGAGGACTCATCTGGTAAAAGTCTTGTGGAGAAACCACAAGATGGAAGAGGCAACGTGGGAACCTGAGGAACTAATGATGAAGAAACACCTGAGTATTTTCATGCTGTAGTATTATTTAAATTTCAAGGATGAAATTATTTGAAGGAGAGGAGAATGTAAAACCCCAAGCTTCTACGGTACACTTCTCTTTGAATAATGCAATAGCGTGTGTTGTACGCAACATCGAGTTCTAACACACCACAACCAACCAAACTAGCCGTTATGAATATTAATACGCACTTTTTGAAATTTAAAAATTTTATTTTTCAAAATTGACTTCATTTTTGGATTCGGAATATCTAAATTAGCCTAGGGTGAATTTTTGGTATTTTTCTGAAAAACATCATTTTTTGATGAATAGTGAAACCACTAAGTTGTAGTTAAAAACAAAATTTTTCATAAAACATAATTTTACCACTTCTGTGAGTGGAATTTCAAAAATCTGAGAGACATGGATAATATCAAGGACTAAAATGTGGTTCATTGAGATGAAAATAATTTTTTGTGAATAGTAACTTTTTACTTTTCTTTACCACGGTTAAAAGTAAATAGGGTAATTAAGGGTAAAAATGATATTAATATTACCCTAACACATGTCCTAATTCTATTGGATAAGCTTAATTTGACCAAAAACATCCTTAGAAATAAAATATTATAATTTTAGATCCACTTGGATTAGATTAGGACATTTATTATTATTTAATTCAAAGAAGAGTTAAAAGAGTTAAGATAAAAGTTTAATTACAAAATCATTTTTAATATAGGGTTATACATAAGATAAATTAGATTGTAAATATTCATTAGGAATATAAATAGATTTCCTATATAATGTGATTTTATTTATAATTTTTAGACATTAAATAATTTAATTTATTTATGACACAATGATGATGCAGTAATTACCATAATAGTGAAAAATTAAAATAATTGATATTATAAATACACAAATAAATATAATTTGAGACTTTTTCGGAATTAAATTAATTTTATAGGTCAATATGACATGTTAGTAATGTTTTAAATAACTTTTTTGAAGTAATCATTCTGTTATGATTTTCACAAAAATTAATTTTCCAAATAGTGTCAAAATTTACATAAAAGAGTTTTTAAAACAAATATTATATTATTAATTGATATTCAATTCCTAAAAATCTACAGTTCGGCCAATATACTTATATCATGATAGGTGTATCATTAATGGACCTATTGGGGGTCTCTTAGAGGTATATAGTATGTTTATTAACTATATAATATAAAAAATACAAAGTGACATGGTAAGTGTCAAACTAATTAACTAAGAGTTAAAACTAAATGATAAGGTTAATATAATGACCCAAAACTGTCTAAATTCTACTGGTTGAGTGGTTATCGACCCATCCCCACCTTAACATTTAAAAAATACACTTTGGAGCCATTTGAAACCGAATATGAATTTATTATAAAATAACATTTCTTGATTTTCCAAAGGTTCCCCTCACCCCTCTTATAAAAGGGCACTCCCCCTTCTCATTAATTCACACCTTCAAAGCCATTTGTCTCGTCCAAACTCTACCCAAATACTCTCTCAACTTTCCTCACTTCATCCTATAGGCCTTCCTTTATTCATAAAGCCAACCTATAGAGCCATTTTGATCAAATCAAAAGGAAGAACCCGAAGAAGAGGTAATGATTTCACCACCCTTTTTCAAGTTCCTTTCTTCTTCCACTTTTTCGTTCTTTGTTATTACCATTCTAAAATAATAACTCTAGTATCTTATATATAATATTATGTTATTATACATATGGTACAACCATATTCAGTATTCTATCCATCCTTTGAATGACATGTCACCATACGTGCGTACGTACGGCTTACTGTCTCCATGTCGTGGTGTAATTTTTATTCAATAAATTATTATTTGGATGTGTATAATAATGATGTGTAATTCATGTAATTAATAAATATAACATGATAATTATTCTGTATATATGATATACCATCCAATTATATATTATTTTAATATCAAAAGAATGATATTGTCGTTCGTGTGTACGTATGGACTACCATATCCCCGAACGAGACGAGATTCATTCTCCATCGTATCCATTCAATTATAATTCTCATTTGATGATTAATAATAGTGTGTAAGGACTTGATATCATTCTGTATATGATTAAGATACAACATATCCATGAAAAACACGAATTATGTAACAAAACATATAAAAGGAAACGAGTAAGTTAACACCCGAAACAACGATAATACTAAGATATTATTAACAAATCTATGTTAAAAGATCATATATGATATCATATTAATGTATAATATTAATGTATAATTTAATAACAATTATTTCACCATTATATAGGAGGTTAACCTACCCCAACCATGGAAAATTACAAGGTAAGGGTTATTTCACAATCTCTTCATTATCTGAGGTTGTTTATACATAACAATATACTGGGATCTATTTATCATCCACATCCATGTTTCTTAAAAATGAACATAAATTTTTTTTACTATTTAAAAAAATATTGTTTGAAGTCATTTATACCCTTTTTTTACTTTTTATAAGAGGTTTATAAAGGAATCTTTTCTTCATTTTCCAAACAAGGTGCTTCTTATCCTTTTCTACAGAATTAAGGTAAGAATATTTTTAACTTATATGGTGGGTGCGGCTATTTTCTGCCATTATAAAATTATCGAAGCATCCCTTACTATCTTATAAGAATATTTTCAAAGAAAATGTTTTATTTTATTGATATTTGACTCTTAAATGATTTCAAAATAGAAAGAGATCTTTCTCTAAAAAGAGTTTTGATTTCATCTATGTCAATATCCTTTGATGGATTTTAAGCCTATTTGAAGTTGATTTATTATGACACAAAACTTCTATGTTGTATTGAAGGTTTTGTGATATGTTTGGCTGTGGATGTGTTATTTTTATACCATTCGTGGTTTATGGATGAAGTATTTACATTTCGTATGCTAGTTTTAATACGAATGTGTATATCATGTTTAAACCTTTTCATAAGGGAATGCATTGGACTTAATATATGACGGGTGGAGACCGCTATATCTTCTCGATGCATCGGTAGGTCTCATGAGACAAACTAGTGTCTTGTAAAAAGGCCTTGGAAAAATCTTATTTGTAGTCTTGTCACAAGGCCTTGTCTATGTGGTTATGATAGTCTGGCATTATGCATTCCATCATTATGAAAGTGGTTATTGATATTGCATGTGATTATTCGATTAGTAGAATATCCATGTGCATAAGTAAATGGAATTATTTCATTAAATTTTTTCAATACTATGTTGAAGATCAAGTTTTAAAGGCTTTTGTTTTAGTTATACATTTCCTTAAATGTTTATTCTTATTTATGAATGTTTCCGCTATATTGTTATCCTTACTGGGATTTTGAGCTCACCCCTTTTCTATGATTTATTTTTCCTAGGATGCGAAGAAGTAAATTATGAATGTCATGCAGGGATATTATGAGGGGATAAGAGTGTAGACTATAGAGACTATGTTTTTTTAGTTTTCATTTTTATGATTTAATATAAAACTTTGTGAATATATCCAGTGTTTCCAAGGCTACTAAACTAATTGGTCTTTCGAGATTTGATCTTTCTTGTGATCATGCCAATTTTATGAAATAATGCACTGACTCTGGGTAACTGTGGTCGGGGCGTTACACCATTCACTCTAATTTACCCCTCTAATAAAAAATTAATGAACCCCCATTTTTCTGTCTAAAATTTCATCCGAATTTCCATGACAAATATTTGTGTAGTGAATTCCCATACTCATTTCTAAACAGTGATATTAACCAAAATCTACCTATCATTTATTAATTTCATACCCCCATTCGTATAAACTATACTCCTTTATAATGGGAATATATATGTAGAAATATTTTTCTATATTAAATAATCCATGTTGAAAACATATTCCTGTACATGATATGAACATAACAGGTGGTCCTAGAATTATATATACCTATAATGAATTGGGTAATGATTTAACCTTTTGATGTGTCATGTATGCTACATGTGAGGATATCCTAAGAATAATATGTTTATGTCATCATGATGGTAATAATTGACTTATGTTTATGATTTCCTGTCTTAGTCTATTAGAACATTTGATAGTTGGATTTATGCAATTATGTTATATCATGCCTCATTGTTCAAGATTGGGATTATCAATCCTCTTATCTTATCAAGATTTTCCTCATTTCTCACATTTAATACTTTAATGTACGATGTTATTTCTTTGTTCCCCTAGTGGAATTTATACCTCACCCATTTCTTATGTATGTCACTAGGTTATTCCATGTAGTTTTTTAATATCCATGGAATATAAGTTCATGTTCTGATGATTTAGTTTATGAAAACGTATTTATTTTTTATGTTGTAATTCAATTTACCTAATTACAAAAATAAAAATTCCCTCACAATAATCTAGGTTTTAATAGGTATTGTTTAATATAATAAATCCTGAAATAATTTGTATTGAAGACATGGATTATCATAGTTTGAATTAGAGGGAACGTTTTTTGGAGATTCAGATTACAAAACACTAATGAAATCCTTAGGGATAAATCTAAATATCATAAATTTTTATAAATTTTACTAATTTTAAGATTATTTGGTTTCTAAGAAAATTCATCCCAATATAGATATGATAAGTAGATGTGGCTTGGTAATAGTTGTACCTAGGGGTAATAACATTGTAATGGAAACATTTTTCTTGACTTTATCATCACCTTGCACAAAAAATGGGCCTTTTTACACACATGGTTTTACACTTTTTGGGGATCTGATTATTAAATTTACTTACTTATTATGAACCACTATTAAATGGGAAAAAATCCAATACAATTTTATATTTGTAAATAAATCATTAGTAACTTGGATAAAAACATTATAATTAATTTTATAATGAATATATTTCATTCCTAGGTTACCCCATTAATGTCCATCATTTCCCAAATATGATTTTTCCATTTTAAAATTTTTCATCCTTAGTTTTCCCTTTGTTCTAGTTAATCATTAGAAATAGAATTAATTGAGTTAATGAACAATGAGATGGGAAATTTGATGACTGCCCAAATGAAATGACCAACATGATGGGAGCTGACTGAAGACACATTGCGATTATTCAAAACCAACTATCAAAAATACAGGTCAAAAAATAGAATATAGTTTAATTTCCAACCATTAAAAAATAATATTAAGATTCCATGTTGAGGAAGCTTATTTGATAAAGGTTATAATGGAAATATGATTCAATATCCTACGTGTCGAAAATGTTGAAAGAGACACCAAGGGAAATGTCACAAAGGAATATGAATTTGTTTTAAGTGCAAAAAAATGGAACATAATGTACCTAATTTATAGAGATAATAAAGACATTAGTTAACATAATGGATGGAAATAAAGTTCAATATAAGGTACAATTAACATTTCTATGTCGTAAATGTGGAGAAGATTGGAATTTTCCAAGAAAACTATATATTATAAGATATAATAATCAAGATGATAGCTAACCCTCTACTAGACCAATGGAATAAAGAATAACCTTGGTTTAGATGGATCATGATGACCGAATTACATATTACCTATACTCTAGAGTTGTGTTTAGGTTATTGATTTTCAATACATACAGTATTAGCATATATTGTAAGATTTCAAATTACATAAATTCCCCACACTAAATGATTTGATATACTTCATAAATAATTATATGATTATTATATCAAAAGTTTAAATTTATAGGATTTTTCATAAAAATATTATCATTCTCCCTTTAGAATAATTTTATGTTTTTATGTTATGTAATGAGTTTCCTTATATAATGGAAACAAAAATTTAATAGAGAACAAAATCACTCTTCATATCTCAAATTTCACTTTGAATCTATATAGGTACATAGCGGATGATAAATCAACTTTTATATCATAATCTCAAAAATTGATATTATTTCCTTATATGCTAACATATTTAGGTTAAATTATTATGAATATGGAAAATTTCATCATTTTTGAAATGTCAAATATAGGGGAATTTATTAATGTGTTACCAAACTAATTTCCTATTGTTCTATATAGTTTTGATGTTGTGTTTTTAATCTAACATATACACAAATATTTTCCAATATCCATGAATCCTCATAGAATGGACACTCTTGAACATATAAAGATAATGAAGTAGCTACATAAGAATCTGGATAAAGGGTTTATATTACTATGTCCTTCACTATGGATTTCACTGATCCTCTTCATTGAGGAGAATTATACATAAACATTTATAATTATTTATTAAGATTTTCTTGACATGATCTCAATAAAAAACAATAATTATATTACATTGATTGATAACTTGTTTGGTTAGATATATGGAGACTAGTACATCATTAAGGTGGATCTTTTATTGGGATATTTTTATGTAATGGTGAATAAGGGGGATATATCCAAAACTGATTCCTGTATAAGGTATGGGAACTAAATGTTAATAGTGTGGCCATGCTAACTCACTAAGGATCAAAAAATCCTTATGTGATGAATAGAGTATATATGGATTACCTTGAAAATTTTGTGGTTCTCATTATCATAAATATTCTTATGTACTCAAAAAAATGGAGGAACAAGAAGAGCATTTGAATTATATATGGAAGACATAGGGAAGGGAAAATATATTTTTAAATTAATGTAATCAAAATTTACAGATAGAGACATTAATTTCCATGTGGCATATTGTCACCAGTAATGTGATATCTATGGATCCTTATTTAGTTGATCTAATTTAATGATGGGAAAGACCAAACCAATGAAGAAATTCATTGTTTCCATGGATTATCTGGTTACGATTGTACATTTTTTAGAAATATATCATGATTGTAAATTGTAGAAACCATGCTTACTCAAAAGGGAGTCGAGTTATATTTATACTGATTAATGTGAAGAAATGTTTAAAGATATAAAAAAGTGTATAATAAATACAATTCTTCACATATTACTCACTAGTAAAAAAGTATTCTTTCACTATAGGGATGAATATAGAAATATATTGCATTATAAACTCATGTAAGATAAAAAAGTGATAGCATATTACCCACCTAATTAAATATCTATCTGAAAAACTAATCAAGAAATGATCTTGAATTGGATTCATTGATATTTGCCTCATGATTTGATGACATTTCCTCTCTAGGGAGAAGTGTAACATATATATAGATCATAAAATCCAAAAGTATAAATTCAAAAAGTAGAGTATAATTTGAACCAATGAAGGTGGTTAGAACTAATCAAGAATTATTATTGTTCAATCCATTACCATCATGAGAAAGAAAACAATGTGGTAGACAATTTATGTGGAACGGATCCATTAACCCTATCCATGATGATGATTTCAAGGGATAAAATATTAATATATGTGAAAATGATGGAAATGGGAATAAGAATGGAAACAATATAATACATTTCCCAATTAAATTCTCAACCATAGATTCATAATATGATTATGGATACCAATAAATATGTTGAGTTAAATAGAATAAGGTACTGAATATTTTAGAGATCAACATTGTTGATGATAGAGTTATAAGGTTTGCAAAGCAGATAAGTATTCCCTAAAAAATAGAACTGAAAATGGAATTTATATATGATTTACACATCTCATCCTTCTCTTTTCATATTTATAGAACTAATATGTATTTATATTTGAAGAAAACAATTCTATATGGATAATAAAAATAAGTAGATTACAGTGTTTGAATCTTAACTCTGGGCATTTAATCAATTCTAGGATAGATGGTATAATTATTTGGTTACGATGTAACCATTTACCATACTAGTATATAAATGGGAAAACCACTTGTATTTCATAATAAGACTCCCTAGGACCCCAAAAGAATAAATTACATATAAGTGGTTACCGATCTCCACAAGATGTCAGTACATTTCATTAATATGAATAAATATTTATTTTATTTTCTACTTGACAACATAAACATAATATAATTATTATGTCTGATTGGAGTTCAAGCACCCACTATATTTTGCTGGGATCATTGGTTTAACTTTTGAATTTAGAGATTCCTTTAGCATTAATTGGATGCAAGACTATGAATTTTGACTACTTGTCACCCCAAATAGATATATATTTTAAAATAATTATTCATAGTATAGAGAATATACTATGATAAAGTTCAATGGATTTAAATGGATGTTGGAACCAACAACGTTCCCCAATATAGTACTAATATAACATTATTTTCCATTATACTATAAAAATGGAACCTTATGGGGATCTATATGAGAAGAGGTGATGGATGCTGACATGTAAAGATGATTTTGAGCAGTATAAGTTGATGGGAACTGATCTTATCCCACAAATGATTGAGATTTTCTAATCCATTGGGAGTTATATGAAATCTACAAAAAATTATTCCAAAAAGATATTCCATACATCATCAAAAAATTCCATGTATTTGTAGTCAGAGATGAAGTGTTCCATCATATATCACTATATAATAATGTAATGAGGTTAGGGAAGAAGGGAAATCATATTCCATGATACACATACCACTTTTTGATCATTGGTTTCATTGAAGTGGTGGCCTATTGACTATCACTCCAACATAACCTATATCGAGTACAAGATGTGTTCTATGTATCGTTATAACGGATGTAAATACTAGATCCCTCACATGTACTGAATCTAGATCTATAATAATTGGTGAATGATATTTCATAAATGGAGAAACTGGTAAATAACCGATATTGTTGATAAAAAGTTCTACAAAATATTACAACTCACCTATACAATGTATTATGTTGTAACTAGAACTTTGAGTCAGGGACACTATAACCGAATGTTGTTATGAAACAAAAATAAACACATATGTTTTAGTGTATGATATGAAACATTCATGGGGAAATTTCTTATGGGGGAATAATTTTATGAACTAATCTTTTATAAATGAATTTAAAATTTTAATGAATACTTTTCTTATCATGTAACATAATTATAGAAAACATGTTCACCAAATTAGTTGTTTCATATTGTTATATAGTCAATTAAATTTAAAATATTATTATGAATCATAACCATTGATAATATATCAATTCTAAAATTAATATTTTGATTAATTTATTTATTATTATGATAAAATCGTTTTGACATAGAATGAAGAAGCGATGGCCTCAAAAAGTAGAGCCATACACTATAAAGACCATTTATCTCAACCACAAAGGTTGAAAACATAACTATGATTTTACATTGAACATGGCCATATCAAGGTTAAATAACTAAAGAATGAGTAAATCTATAACATCGTCGAGACCTCTCTACTGGACTCAGTGCTCAAAAATGTTTTGTAATAATTTTTTGATAAAAAATAAAAAATTTAAAAAAATTTATTACAATAGTAGACCATTTATGAGTCTGGGTTATAGAGTATTAGAAAAAACCTTACCCTTATTATAATTGAATAAATATTGAAGACATGCCTACTACACTTCTGTGAGTTATCTCAAAAAATGAAGAAGTCTAAAATTCAACATTCAAGATACCTATGAATAATCATTTTTTCACATAGGGTGAGCATTCAATTTTCCAGTAAGGGATTTCAAAATCATTGAACTACTTCTTATATTTGAAGATAACATTTTGAAATACCTTTTGAAAATGTAATTGGTATTAATTAAGGTTTAAAATAATATAGTAATTTTGAAATTACTTTTGTACAAAAATTGTTTTAAATATAATATATAAATTTTTAGAAAACATTAGGAATGATTTCTAAAACAAAACATTGAGGATTGTGGAAACATGAAACATTGAAGACTATATTGGGGTTACCCACTTATTGAGGGACTGGGCTCAATCCTCAACACCCTACCATATTTATAATGTTTAAGTGCCTAATTTTATGAAAAAAAATTTTAAACTTGCATTTTGTATATACATATTTTGCACTTGGATTTTCATACTTCAAAAACATGATTTTTCAATAAATAAATATATAATTTTTTCATATTCATATATATAAATATATATATACTCTCACAAAAAAATAAACATTTTCGATATTTGAAATAATAAAATCTCACTTCATCGTTTCTTGTCCTAATATGAAAGAAAATTATCATTCATGATCCTTACTAACAAATTCACAAATTAAATTTTTATCCATACAACATTCATATAAATAGTAACACGTTCATGATATGTCACATTTTATAGGATATGGGCATAAATGTTAATGTAATTGACATATTTTCATGCAGATTAAAATGATTTGCATAAGATCAAAGTGTTAACATTTGATTATATAATCTTAAACCCATAAATTATTTATGAAAACCAAAACACATCCTTTAAAATTTATAAACCTTGAAAATAAAGAGATAAAGACATATATGTATATATATGTACATATATATTAAGCATATCCATTAAAAATAATTTTAAAAATAATAAATCCTTTATCAAACACACACACACACACATATATATATATACTAATAATATTAATTATTATAACATGATATTACATAGAGGTCCCTTACTCAAAACCAAGATTAGAATTTACAAATTGAAAAAATATAAACCAAATTTCATTGCAACATAAATTAATGTTTCAAACTGTTTATTTATTAAATATGAACACTAAGATATGTTTCCCTCTTGAACATAAAATAAAAATGCAATGAATGTATAAATTTTTCCTTACTGATTATGAAAGAAGGATAAATACCTTCAATTTCACCATGTTTTCATTCCTCTACTCCCCCTCTACCATATCTAATTTATATTAGTATAGAGAAGTAAAAGTGTCTTTTAAAGAGACATTTTTTTTCATAATTCAAAGTATTTATCATGGATATCTTAAAAGGAAAACCCAGCTCTCTAAGCATACAAAAAATATACTATACATTTATTAAAACAATAATCAATGAGAATGAAAATGATTGTCTATTAAATTTTATATTCAATTGATTACATAGACTAGACAACACATGATGAAAATTTTGAAAAACCAAAAATCTACATAATTATCAAATATTGGGAACATATACATCCAAATGAAAAATTGAAAACTAAGACATCAAATTAAATCAGACATTTGAGTCAAGTCGATAAACTAGGACAACCGATTGTGATGTTGGGAGAAAAATTGGAAAATGAAGAACAAATAATACAGACACAGGATATCAGCCTTTAAAATGGATAGATGAATGGGCCCACAATGTAGGTAATACATTAAACAAAATTCAGTGAGAAGATTCAGACAATCTAGGAATTACATCCGTG
The DNA here is from genome assembly GCA_963277665.1 of Viscum album. Classification (NCBI taxonomy): domain Eukaryota; kingdom Viridiplantae; phylum Streptophyta; class Magnoliopsida; order Santalales; family Viscaceae; genus Viscum; species Viscum album. Next base: position 886,351 of record CAUJRU010000080.1, on the reverse strand, counting down.
AAACCTACTTGAAGATATGAAAAATTGGAGAATGTGAGCACCTCATCTTATAAAATGAAGAACATATGCACTCGAAACCAAGATCCACACTGAATCCCATCACCGGTAGTCAAAACTTCTCACCGTCATGCTCAAGATCAGTCTCTTATTTGTCTTCTCATATGAAGATGAACTATCCTCGATCTCACATAGCTTGGTCAAGATGGACCCGAGTAAGCCCTTTATAGAATCAAACACTCTTCAACAAATTTAAACACTCTTCATTAGCCCAAAACATCCCATTTTAAACAACCTTAAACGAAACACATTCATCAGATTCAAACTCTCTTCAACAACCCAAAGCATCCAATTTTATTTAAAAAATCAGAATCATCATAAAACTATACATGCTTTACAAACATTTTAGTTCAAGAAACCATAGTTTAGATTAGGGAAAATCCAATCCTGTTAAATCATTTTCACACTATTCCTAAGGTTTATTTCACAAAACCCAACAATCCAAAACCTTTATCATATTAAATTTTGAAAACCAATTTCCACAACTATCCCACGAGTATTTTCAAAATAATTTCTCAATTCAAGAAAGGTCCATGAGACCCAAAAAAAAAAGAACTAGTGTTGGAGGGTTACCAGACCATACGGTTGGTTGCCACAAGCTAAACAAACCACCAATGCAGAGATCCTTCCCATGATCATGCCCTAGCTCCACATGGATTTCCACGAATTGTAAGATCAAAAAACCAATAGTATAAATCTCCTTGTGGTATCCTATCACCAAATAATTTACAAGAACCAAGGATACTAATAAAACCAGACATCCCATGGAAATCTAATGATCAGAAGGAGCAACAACTCATGACAATCTTCCCTCACTTACCCTTCATGTGCAAGAAATCATATTCCATCTACCTTGACATACCCCTAAAAAACTTAGGAACTCTAAAAAGAAAGATCCAATAACATCCAACCTACATTGATACCATTTTTTCACAACCCAGCCTAGGTCGACCCAAAACCTGTCACCCAGGTTTCTCCATTGAAAGTCCTAGGAGGCACTCTCGATCCTTTTAGAAAGGCTTCAAGCACCATGTGAATCCATAGAGTGACAAAGGATTTATTTTTACCAAATTTAAAAAATTACATAAATAGTGGAATAAAAATGTAAATCCCAATATACATTTATTTAAATTTTGAACTGAAGATTATTCACACAAGAAAGTGAAAGTACAAATGAACCAAAAAATCAACTGTCCAAACATGAAAACCAATAGACTCTATGTGACCTCTCTTGTCACTCTCCAACACAAAGATCAAACATCACCCATGGAGATCAAACTTATATTGAAACCTGCACATGGGGTGAAAACAGAATAATACTATAGGAGTGATTATTAAAATTCAATTGGATTGCTCGTTATTTTATTCCCAATGCAATTATATTAAAATAAAAGAGACATAAGTTTAAAGTTTTAAATAAAATATATGAGAATATTTTTTCCAAACATGATTATATATTACATAATTTAAAAAATAAAAATTCTTGAATGTTTTCATAAATAGTAAATGATAGTAAACAATTTCAAAGAGATGCAACATAAAATTGAAAACAATTTTCATGAGGGATGCGTTAAAGAATATTCAAATTTAAATAAAACACACATGATACATAATTTTCAATCCGAAATCACCATATTCTAATGGTGAATATAATATATCCAATGAGAATAAGTCAAGGGAGGACCCCTTGGGACTAGCTAGCTGTGGGAATTAAATACCTCATATCTTGGTAAAAATTAACCAAAAAATATATATGTTCTTGTGCTTGAGCCACTAGTAGGAAAATAACCATATCCTAGTGGTCCCCTAAATCATCATAATATTTTATATAGTTTTTTATTCATCATGCTTTAAAAATTAAATAGGCATGAAAAAACTCCAGATCATTAGCATACTAGTACACTTCTTCCCACCTAGATACCTGAGTTTCCCTATTTGTGATCAATCATGTTCCAAATGCTATCATATTCCATGTACACATAAAAAATACATTTATATTCACACACACTCCAAATATTAAAAATTAACCACTTTGTAATGTCATTAAAGAAAACAAAAGTATCACATCTAATGCTGACCATACTTTAATAAATTCAAACAAGCTATTTTATTTCAGATTTAGAACAAAAATTATACCCTCCACTTTTTCAAAGACTCGGTGTGCAACATTTAGAAAAAAACTTATATTTAACACCCAAAGGGGTAAAAACCCAAAATTTGAATTCTTAACATTTATTAATGTAGTTAAACTATGTTATTAACATCACAATACATACGTGAAAACTAGAGGAACATTTATTTGAACAAGTGGTGTTCACTTTTATAACAAAAAAACTTCAGTTTACACACAATAAGGCATAAATAACCATTTGGAACACCACATAAATAATAAAAAGGATGAACATTAATTTTAAATAGGTATATAAGGTGATGAAATCATGAAAAATATGAATCATAAATAACAAAGAAATGTTCTTGGGAGAAGCTACCTCGTAACCATGGCAGAATGGAGGCGCACACCCGAAAACACCCACCTTGGGTTCCAAAAAATTTGTTCTATAAAGGCCAGCCTGAAACAAAAAAACCTCAAAAATATATATGTAAATATAACCTTTGGTCAATCATGTCCAGGTGAGAATAAATATCCATGACAAAATGCATGAAGATGGAATAGGGAAGATAAAGGAGAAAGATTTGATGACAAAATTAAGAAGAACCACTCACCTTTGGTGAGAAATCACCCCAAAAGAGGCCCAAAACGAAGTATATTAAAGGTGGAGGTGCCTATGGTCTATATCCAATATACATGGATCTGTTTTTAAGGTTGAATCATTGATAAATATTAATAAATGAATATGATATAAAAGAAACAAAATAATTTTCTAAAACTAGAAATGGGATCACAGGATAGCCCTCTACCTAAATAAATAACCCAAATCCACCATGATTATGATTTACTATTGGGTAAAAATGGATATGGTGGTTTTAGTATATCAGGGGAGGCCAAGTGGGAAGTGGAATTGGTGGAAATGATTAAAAATAAAGGAGTTATAAAATAATCAAATTTTGTTTTTAAATCTGGAAATGTGCTCACGGTTGGAACAAATCTTGAAGTAACCAACCATTTCTCTAAAAAACACCCAAAAAAGCTATAGAGATCCCATGTTTGGATGAATTGACATGGAGAGAAGTTAATAATTAACCATTAAACTCACCCAAAAAAAATTAATGTATCAGGATTACAACAAACTAGATCAAAACCAAGACACAAAAAAACAGGTGAGACATTATTTTATATGTGAAAGAGCCTAAATTATTTAAATATATCCCTTTATTATATATAAGTGGGTCTCACTCTTAATAATATGAAAATATATATTATAAGTTTCTTAGGACACAATAATGATTTATAAAATAAATCCAAAAATATAAAATTAAATTATTTTAAAAGGAAAAAATATATTTGACTAAATATACCATTTATAGTAATTATCACATAATTAATTGGTAATTATTACATCCTAAAACACACTATATATTTCTAAGGTATTAAATTATTACGAAAAACATTGATTGTCTCAGAATATTATGATAAATTCACCACTGGATAATTTATACATCCTTCTTCAAAAATAATAATCATTTCACCAAATTTATTTTCCATATATGTGAATTTTAACTTTTAATATAAAATTTTACTTTTATTGAAAATTGATGGGTTTTGAAAAAAATGGTTTTCAAATCTTAATAAAAAATTAAATTTTACTTCATAAAAATTATATAATCATTTTCCGTTAGTAAAACTATATTAATAATAATATTTTATTAAAATATTATTTATTTCAAAATAATCATTAATTCCACAAAATAGATTTTTTTCTTAAAAAAATATAATTTGTGCATTAAAATTTATTTACTAATTAAAAAAATTGGGATGAAAATACATTTATTATTCCATAAAAAAATAATGTACATATTCTTATTGATGGGTCCTTGTACATATCAATTTATCACTACAGCATATGCCCTATGAGAAAGGTGTGTGATGGTGGGGCCTTCAATGGGTTTTTCGGTGAACATAGTTTGGGCCATGATCTCGATGAGCTAGAACTTCTCCCGTAAATGATATTGATCAGGCTTAATTTATTGGATCTTATATTATTTTAGGTATAGGGAAAGACCCATAAATTCTATCTCGATGGAAGATCTAATAAATGGGCTTCTTAGGGTACAATCATACTAGTGGAGGCAATAACTTCCTTTGTTTATCCCAAATGGATTTTTTTCTATCAAATTTCTATACTAGTCATGTGATCACTATAAATTAATATATTCTCAATGGTAATGATACTTAAGAGACATTTGAAATCCAAATGGATATAATAAAATAAGTTTATCTGTTTCATATAACTATAATACATTTAATAAAATAAAAAATGAGAATTTTATTCATAATGGTTTGGGTCATTACAATTTATTTGTAAATAAATTATTTATTTAAATGATATATTGAATATGGACCTATAGGATAAAGATTAGATGCCAAAAAAGTAAAGATATGTTTGGTTCCACTTACAATAATATTCTCAGTTTATTTTAAACCAATGGAAATTGAAATGATAATAAGAAATTTAAAACATATAAATAACTAACATATAAGATAATATGATTAATATTAGTTAACAATAATATAAAATTTCCTTAAATATTAATTGTTAAATAGAAAATATCCAATTAAAACTATGATTTGTAAATAAAACCTTATGGATATTGAATACATTAAATCAAAACCCTTGAAAATAAATAACAAGAAATGATAATTTATATACCATGAATATAAATTGAATTAGAATAAAATATATTAAAAAATTGGTACATTCAACATATATATGAAAATATGAACATAATTTCAAAAGTGTCTCCAAAAAGAAATTGAGACTAGAAACCCTTACCTTGAGTTCATTCTTTTATATATGTTTTATAACCTTAAATGAAATGAAATAACACTCATTAAAAATTTATTTTATAACATTAATATTTCAAATGAACTTCTATTGTAATATTTTATGCTCATTTATTAATTAATTTTTAATTATTTTAGTTAATATTGACCATCAATAGTTTGTATTCTCAACTATTCCTTGATTTTTTCAATATAAAAGTTTTGGTTACAAATACATGCACAAGATTTAAAATTGTATTGAATATTATAGGAACTACAATATATGTTCCATAATTATTTATGATGTTCTAGGTTAATTCCAAGGGATATTCAGTTATATTACTCTAATATGAAATCTATAACATAAAAATTTTGACACCTTTTTAAAATTAATAATATTATATTTTAATCATTAGTTAAATCCTAATATTATTATATAGAAAATAAATATTATAAATATCATATCATAGAATAAATTAATATTAGGATAGAAATTTATAACATCATTCATATAAGTGATAAAACTAACCTAAAAAATAATATTCCATAATCAATGGATGGGTTTGATTAAGAAGTAAAATTTGTAAAATATGATTCTTTAATTAGTTTAATTTTTCTATTAATAATTTATAACATATATAAATAATATTTTTGATGAAGGCGATAATGAATATAATTGATATATAATGATATGATTTTATTTCTTATAATGATAAAATTATATCTCATGTTGGATTACTTCTTGGTTTTGATAGTTTTGGGAATCCTAATGAGACCTAGGGATAAATAACAAGAGGAAAGATTATTGCGGAGTGAAATATTTTATATTATATATAGTAATTTAAATATTAGGGTTGGCTTTGAATGGTTGGGGGTGGATCCATTTATATTTTAGATGGGTGGAATTCTTATAAATAGTCATTTGTTAATTTAAAATAAATTTCATATTCATGGGAAGTGGATCAATATTTGAGCAATATATAATATTTTATATAGTGAGAAATCACTTGTACACCCTTTTAATGATACTTTTTGGTAGTATTTTGGGACATTATATATCAATTTAAAAGTTTTACAACATTTTATCATTAAATGGGGTAACTATATTTTTATGTTATCACTTGAATAACAATTTATCCCACTATATCCCTTATTGAGATTTTTGTGATCTTACAGTGTTTTTTGTTTTATTTTATGGGTTATTAGGATTTATAAGAGAAATACGGAATAAAATTTAAATTTTATAATGATTTTTCAATGAAAGTATATTTTATTTGAAAAGTGTAAATTTTTTGAAAAAATGGAAACTTTTTTTGGAGTATCCACATTATTATTATGGGATGTAATGTATGTTTTATATCTAAGTTCTCTAAAACTATAAACATAAAAAGATCCTCAATGTGTAGGAATATTGTTTTTCTAAAACTCAAGAATATGTAATGTATTATGGATGAGTCCATATATATAAATTATAAATATTGTATTTATAACATAATTTAACCTATGGTTCCATTATATCATATATAAATTTTTTTAATTTCATTTCTATATTTGGTATGATAACATTGCTCGTGTGTACGGTGGACCACATCCACAAGAATAAATATGATTCGTTTTTCACTAGCACATTACATGGAAGATAATTAAGTTAAATATATGTGATATAAATGAAATAATTATGATATTCATGAAATATATATCATTATGAAAATATGATATATCATTTTCATTCTTACACTTTTCACTCCATAAAATATGATAAAAGCATTCATATATATGTGGACTACCACATTCATGAAGCAATGTGACTCTCTTTTCATAACCACACAAAATATTTTATATTTATAATTATATTTAATGAAATAATATTGTTTTTATGATATTATAATCATTATTTAAAGATATTATATTACTCACCTCGTTTAGGAAATGATATTTTAAAAATGGAAATGTTACCCACATGTACGTAAGGCCTACCTTCTCTATGATAACAAAATTGTTTATTTCTAGAAACCTTAATTAATTATTAGAAATTAAATTAAAATTGATTTTGGAGTATGAATATTAACTCATTGTTAATATTTTGGAAATAATTTATCTATGATCAATGATGGAGTATGGGAAAATTTTATTTTTGTGTGAAAAAGTGGTATTTATTGGAAACATGATTTTAACAAGGTATTGTTAATAAAATGGGAATTAAGAGTGACAATAAATCATATATGTTGTGATATATATATTTATTGATATTTAATATATGTATAATAAACATATGTTTTTTATACAGATGGTTCAAACATGTTTAAAGGAAGTCGAGACATAAGGGAAAGGATTTCTAGTCTCTCTATTATTTCTTGGAGACATGTGAAAATTTAGCAGTCATTTATTTTTTGTGGTTTATATACTTATCTATTAAAATTTTATTTCATATGTATTATTATTTTCATGATATTTTATTTTTTATTATATTTTATTAATTATTGGGGTATAGGATTTAAAGCAATACTAAAGAAGAATGAGATTTCCTCCTCACTTTTAATTTTCTATAACAAACATTCCATATTAACCATGTTTTTATTATATATAGTGTGTATAATCCAAATTAATTTATTCAATTATAAATACCCTTACATTTTTGTGATTTAATTTACTGTTTTAATAAATCTCTTTCACGTGGATTACAGCTCAAAAGTCACCAAAATTGTATTGTATTTTAGTCTCATTTTTCTTTCCTTGAGATATATGTTATCTTATACACATATATTATTTTAATAGGTGTATATATATATCCTCTATGACATTTAATATCATCAATAAATATATACTCATGATATTTTACCCCACATTTAATGATATTTCATCATGGTTTTTATGTTTCAAATTTACAAATGTTGTAAGGATTTTATGTCATAATACCATCATTTATTGAGATTGTCTTGGATTATGATTCTGGTGATAAAATATTATGATCATTCTCACAATAAACTTTTTAATTTTATTATCATATTATTATGTTATTAAAATAAATTCAATCCCATAATTTCCCTCTCTTTATGTACTCAACATTATAAAAAAAAATCATTTATAAAAAATCTTTTTTTCAGTTGAAAACCCTTTTTGTTCTAAAACTATGTTTTCCTAAAATGATTTCAATAATGTTTTACTATTATAATATAATTAAAAAAACCTATTAACCCATTTTTTTAGTATTGAAAAGATATTCAAAAAATTAATCTTTTTTCAACTTAAAAAAAATTCATTGGGATTTTAATAAAATTGTGAAAAGAATAATTGTTTTTAACATGCTCAACATGAATATTATTTACCACTATCATGAACAAAAAATATTTTAAACATTCCACTACTCATTTCCAGGATAATATTTTCCATTCTAGTTTTGAAATATTTATAATTTGAATAAATTATTTCAAATTGAAAATTAATTTTAAATTGTTTTAGGTTTTAAAATTTTTGTTTCTTGATATAAATGATATTTCCCTCAAAGCCATCCATGTGATATTTTAAAAAATAATTCTATCTAAGACGACACACATTTATGTTACTTATACATTACAAGGGATACTATTAAATGATATCATCCTTATTCTTTATCTGTATGATTAATGTTTGTGTTTATGAAAGTTGTTTATTTATCATTGGTTAGGCAATGATGAATTAATGAAATATTTGTGAAACACGTATTCATTACATGGGTTATGATTTTTTGACATGATGAATGCATTATGTACTTTTAGAATAAATATGAATTATTTTCATTATGTGGTGGTGGATACGTTATAACCAATTATGGGGGTTTTGTTATACCTGATGATGTTTGGGGCCTATACCTACCTTCAATTAATTGGGTAACAATTAATGTTATATCATCTCAAAGGGTATACAAGAGGTTTTTCCAAAACCAAATGTGATTTCAAAAGAGGTCATCATAAGGCCAAAGTAGTTACAATAGTTGTTATCCCAAACCTAATAATTTTAGAATGTCATGGTGGGTAGCCTTGAAATAATATTTTTAATATTAATGTGTACATCCAAAATATATGTATTTCACCAATGTTATATTCTCATGGATAATTTTTATTTAATTACTTATTACTCATGTCTTATGAACTACAATAAAATTCCATGACTCGTGATTATGCCCTATGATAACTAGGGTATGGTTTTCAGAAGTTATACTCGTGTTCTCAAACACTAATTCACATATTATTCTTATTTATCTCCCTCGATCACCATTACAGATAATTTGAGTTAGAATTGTTTTTGTGTTTTATTTTCCCATGTAATGAAGATAATTACTATGTAGGTTATGTTTTTGAATAGTACAACAGTTTAAAATTTTTATGGTAGATGTTGAATATCATTCCCCAAAATAGAATATTTTTCCCTATTCTCCGTAGAAACTAAAAAATTATGGTCCTCAATTGTGTGTTTGTGTAATGTAATGAATAGTCAGTTAATAATATATAATATCCATGTATGAAAATCCAATGTTGATTTGGTAGGTTTCATAGGACTATTTTAGTTTACATTAAGCAACAAGTATTAGAAAACCTACTGATATCACATGTGATATTTCTAAGGGTATTTCTAGGGATGTATCTAAGGATACGTCTAACTATGATTTGATTTATTAGAAAATATCCAGAAATTTTGGTTAAGGGTAGAGCTTGTGATTTCCTTAAAATTATATACCTATATGGATAATATAAGTGGATATGGGTCTAAAATAGAGTTAGATAGAGATAATAACAATAAAAATGGAACATTGTGGTTGTATTGATTATCTCATGGTGCATGACAATAAGCGTTTCTGCACACCTGTTTTGAAACTTCTTTGGGATATAAAATTAATATTCATAAACTCATTAAAAAATTTCCAAGAGGATCTAAATAGATTAAGACTATGAAAATCCATATATAATCCTAATGTCTCAAGGATTAAATATAATAAATTATGATTTTGACATCTTTTAGAATATTTTTCTTGATTATGTGGTTTCCCACTATGAAAATTTTTACTCATTCTATGCTTTTTGGTTTTATTCAGTAGAGGGAACAAGATATAACTTGGTTAACATTTAATGTGATTATTTCTTTGGGAATCAATATCGGATGATTACTATATTAAAGGATATAATGATAATGAAAAATTAGTTGTCATGATATATGATTAAAACTATGAACCTTAACTAACTCTCTGACCCTCCAAAGAATAGGGGGATAAAGTTCACAGAGATATTGGGTAATCGAGGCTATAGTGGAAAAATATTTATTTTCAAATATTATGAGAATTTGGGAAGAAGTATACAATTAAATTTCTTAAAGGAACCATATGATATTTCATGTGTGGAGAATAAAGAAACAAATCATTTAAATTTCAAGAAAAAAATAGAAATTCCAATCAATTAATAGGATAACAATATTGGTCTCCCAATGATTCCATTAAAGGTTGAATGTTTAAAATTTATAAATAGTGGGAATAATGTTAATAAATTTCATATGGTGGAAATATCCTGAAGATAATCAGGAAGGTGGAATGAGTAATGATCCAATTGTTGTTGAGGAAGAGGCTATGAATAACATTTGAAAGGAATGAGGTATAAGGAATAAGTTAATGAATTCAAGTAAATGGAATAAGGATAAAATGGAATAATTGAACTATTACGTATTTGATTTCAAGTATTATACTATATGAATCATTATACATATAAGTAATTTTCAGTATAAGTTTCCCATTTTGAATTTTTAAAAATATGATGGACTAGAAAATTGATTTAATGGACAAGTTATATTTTTATTAATACAATATAAACAAAATTACATTATAGTTGTTTAGAGAATGATTTTTTGAAAAATATATTTTTGGTATAAATAATGTAATTTTGATTTCATTAATGAATTTAGAATTGATTAACGATTTATTGGAAAAGTTGTTTATGCCATCATTAATGGAGTTTACAACATTTTCGGTTTTAAGTAATATTTCAAATAATTTATGTTTTATGTATGGAATGAGGGATAATGTTTTTTCCATAAGTTTTATGCTAATTTCGGTTATAATAAGGATTTGAGAGAATACATGATGTAATTATTCACACGTTTGGTATGTGACAATCAAGTCCCATTTCATGAAATATTGGTGATTAATGTTAAGTTGATTTGGATAAATTTAAGGACCTTATTTATAAATTATTAATGTTTTAATGTAAATAAGGATAAACATTTATGTAATTATGTATCTTGAATTTTGGATGAGGTTTTAGAAATTAATGTGTTATTTCACCATATGAATATTTATGAAAAATATGTGCTATCATTATTGTATTAATAAAAACTAGGAATAGAAGGAATTTATTATCATTCCTTAATAGATATAATTTAATGATTATGTCATGGAAAAAAAATCTTAGAGTGAGAGTTGAAGTGTAAATTTATCCATTCATGTACAAGGGATGAAATTATGCCTATGAAATAGAAATATATCAAGTAAGTATATTCTCTTATGTTCTCTGTATATATAGATAAGGAATTCCCGAAAATATTGAAAATTATGTTTATATAAAATTATTTCTATTATCATTATTTGTTTATGATATCAATGACCTTTTTCAGAAATCATTATTTTATGATTTTTTGGTTGTTAACCTTCTCTGGATCTGCCAATTTCTTCTGTTCAATGGTCTTTATCACCCAATATATTTATTTATTCTTTTTTCCAAGTCTATATAATCAATTCCCATATATTTTCTCATATATAGAAGCATATTATGTGTTATTACAAATGAATTCATCACATCCTGTTCCATTTTTTATGATGTTGTTTTATTAACCATTTTTATGATGCGATTTTCTAATAAGGATTATTAAAATGTAATATCTTTTAATTAAAGAGATGGATCTTAATGTGGAAATTCATTTTAAGGTGTAGAATATAACACACATATTTTTTTCCATTTTTTTAAAGATGTTAATATTTTTTATATTTTTTTACATGTAACCTAGAGTTTATTATTTTTACATCAAACAATGATTTTATCTTGTGTCACGCCTAATAATGAGTTTAAACAAAACATGACATATTATTTAAAATGAGAGTTAATAATTAACTAATGTAATGGTGGGTATGAAAATTATAAGCTAAATTACAAAAATATATGTTGTAGATAATATTATATAATTAATATTTGGTGACCAATTATTTAAAAATATAAATGAAAATATTAATGAAATAATGGAAATCTTGTTATGAAAAACTATTTCCATGAAAACATAACAAAATTTAGATTAAATAAATTAAAAAAATTGGTTTGGTTCAAGATATAAATATAAATTCAATATTATAAATTCAACAAACTATTTAATGTTAATCTTATATATTTTATTGAGAATATATATGAATAAATCCTATTTTAGGATTAAAATTATATTTAAAAAAAACATTGTCAAATTTTTTTCCAACTAATTTTTAAAATTATTTTCTACAAATTTTTTAAAAAAGTAACTAAATTAGATTCTCCTTTGAAATAACAATTAAAAAATTTTATTAGGGTGAGTTTTTGAATTTTATTGAAACAATTTTTTTTATGAATACTGAAAAATATTGAATTTTATATGAAAATTTCCTTTACAGTTAAACATATTTAAATACTAAGGTTGGGTGTACTCTAGTAAACATTTTATCCTCATATAAATCTTACCTCACACTCTGCCTCCAACCTCTCCCATTCCCTTCAAACTCTACCCTCTTACTCTTGTTTGACATTCCTCTCTCATAGGGTTCTCATTGTATTTCCTCTCTTTATGATCTCTACATCATATAAGGAATCTAATTATTTCTTCTTCATCGATTATGTTCTCCTATTTTGTAAAAAACCACTCACATTCACTAAAATTTCTACCCCTCTTATTCACGAGTTCCCTCTCACTATTCTATGGTTCCTGGTGTCTTCCTTCTCCTCGGTTCTCTACCTCCCTCAAGCCATCCAATTGTTTTTTCATCCTGGAAGACCTCCTTTATAACCACAACTAGTCCTCCATTTCTCCTCAACTGACTATATACTACCATGTGGGATTCACTACAAATACTTCATGACACTCTTCACCATTAGTTACACAAACTCTTTTCTTAAAAATTCAATCTCCATATTATTTTTCAAATCTCGACAGTGGTTCGACATTTTCACTAGCAGAGATTCATCTAGTTCTGTATGAATCCATCATATGTTAATAATTAAATCATAACTTATATGTTCCACTATACTCTACTTTTTTGTTTCTAATTAAACTTTATTCATAAAAAATTTTGATACATAAATAGAATGCATCAGCATTGATGAATCTTGAATTATGGGATGACTTAGTTTAGTCATCCACCATTTCCGTACCACTTTCTATCATCATAAAGCCAAATGATTCGATGCTCCCCAAAATTTGTGTTCTCTTGATTTTATATAAATGTTTTTCTATCGCTCCAAAATTTAGTATTTCCAGTTTCATTTGAATTTATCAAACATCAATATGATACAACTACTATTTTGATTCACCAACTATATCCATTCTAAATCTATTACATAGAAAATATACTATTGAATCTACAATATTCTTTTTGTCCAGTATTTGGATATTAATTATGATTAAAATAATGTTTTGGTATACATTATAAAGTAATTTATATAAAATGTTTGATATAATATATTATATTTAAAATTGTTTACTTTATAATAATCAGATGAATTTTCAATTTAAACGTTATCATGATTATGCATGTGTATCATTTTTTTTATTTTTTTCTAGGTTGTTACAATTATCAGATTATGAGTGTTTTTAGATTTATAAAACCATAATATGCTTATTATTAAATAGCTATTTATTTTTTTCAGTCATATTTATAATTTTTATATAAACAATCTCAAATAAAGGGGATGTTTTTCAGGATATATTTCTTTTATTTCAGAATCCAAATTGTATTATGTAATGTTTCGACCTCCCTTCTCAAGATATGATCAATATCATAGATTAATGACTCTTTTACTTCATGGTATTCTCAATTTTTCATTTGCATTATCCTCCAACATATCATGGAATGAAATGTGTATAGAATTTATTTTTTATAATTTTAACCAAATTTTCATGTATAGGTGATAATTTTATAAAAATATTATTATTTCATATGTACTTGATAAACTAGTATGAAATGTTTTTTCATTTTCATCATTATTTATTTACATTAAAATTAAATGTATATATTATTTTTGTCAGGTACTGATCACATTATTTTCCATGAACATTTTAAAGTACATTTTTTTTATATTTTTTTATATATTGGCTTTATTCTACTCTAAAATGCATATTAAGTGCTCTTTGTGGGACTTTTAATTTCCATTATGCATTCTATTTTTTGTACTATACATTCTTTTTCAAAATAGAAAAACTGAATTTAGATTGTTGGTGATAATTTCCATAAATAAATGATATAATAATCATATTAATAGACAATTAGAATTCATATAATATTATGCCCCTTCATTTAATATATCTTGGATTTGTTCATCTTAAATTTTACATATGAACATTTTCCCTTATATTCATTTTTCTAAGATTTTCAAACATACCTTTCAAACACCCTATGTGTCCAAATCAAAAAAATAATAAATAAATGGTTAATGGTTTACATTTCTAGGAATAGCACTAAGCATTTCTACATGATACAAATTTTGATTAGTTTTATAAAAATTCATACTTAATGTATTGTTTTATAAGGATATATTTCCTATATTATGTAAATATTTTGGTAGAGAAAAAATGTTTACTTTAAAATAATACAACTAATGTGATTTTTTTATTATACATTATTTCTGTAGGTATTTCTAAATATAATATACCCTATAAATTAATTGAACAAATAAAACTAAATTATGTTTTTTTCAAAATCTTATTAAAGTAAAAAAACCAATTAATCATTTTTAAAGGTTGCACATAGAAATGAAAACTCTTTACTTTAAAATAGTATGAATGGTGTTTTCTAGAATTATGATACCAGAATACATTCTTCTCATTATTTTATAACTAATTTATGTATATTATTACAGTATTCCAACACAAAATATAACTAAACCATAATTGTTAAACTAATTAAATGATTTTTTAGTTTTGTACAATTTAGTACTTTTAAAAAGATTTTCTCTATTCCTAAATAATTTTAATGATTTAATATTTAAATTAAAGTAAAAAAATATGATGTATATTTATTAGTATCATTTGGAAAAATAATGAGTTTGCGTTTCTGGTATAGCTTCATATGTTTAAATGATAAACACTACTATTTTCCTTAGAGATTTCTGGAAACAGCGTCTATAATCATCACTATGAGTTTGATAATAGTATTATAATTCTATAAATATTTTAAAATGACTAAAACTAAATGATTTTATTAAAAAATATTCCATCCACAATGTTTCTAAACATCAATACCTATGGTACACTTTATTAGAATAGACATTAGTAAGTGTACAAATACACTAATGTTTTTGGTAGTTTCTTATCCACTATTAGAAAAATGTCTTTTAACATCATCATATTAAGACCGATTATTCAGGACTAATGTTAAAATTATTACTCAATGACTAATAACATCGTTTATTCAGTAATTGATGTTAAAATCTCAAATTTAGAATTGTTTTCTTCAATAAACGACATTAAAATTCACATTTGGGTGTTGGATTTTCAAATAACTAATGTTAAAAAAATTCTAATGTTTTATCTAATTACTCATGATTATATTAGAATATTCATGGAGATAAAATAGACCCAAGAATCAGTGTAGTGTATGTTAGAAGATGAACAATATATTACATTTGAAATTGATTTTTTTTAAAAGTGATGTTAAAATTAAATTTGGTTGGTTTTAAAAAAAACTACATTAAAATCGTTATATATATTTATGTAATTTCCTAATATTCTATTTTAATGGTTGTGAGGATAAAAAATTGATATATATCTATAGTTTCTTCCATTGAAGGATGGAATGATCTGATACTTATCTTAGAGATGTTCAACTTCCGAAATCCATAACATTTGATTAGTAAGTCTGTTTTAGCTCCATTACCAGTCAAATAGAAGCTTGGTAAAGGACATAAAACATATAAATAATTCAAAACATTTTTTATTATAAAAAATGATGAAATAATGTGTATTTTAACACTAGTTCCTAAAACAAAGTCATTACAGGTATTCTTTGAGGACTTTTAAGGTTTGTTTTTCATAAACCAATGTTTAAAGTATGATTTTAACATCCTTTAGTAAATAACTAGCATTAAAAGTTTCATCGAGAACCTTTAATGATTGTTTAATAAAAAATGATAATACCCCAATATATCATGCATTTAAACATTGCATATATATATATATATATTTAATCATAGTATTATATAAACTTTCAAATATGTGGGATCAATATTTCATTTTTTTTCAGAAAACATGTTTCATTTTTTATAATATTGTATAATTTTTAATTCATCTACATTCAAAATATTTTCATTTATTATATATAAATTCATATTTTCTTTCTTTTAACATCTTGGACCACTTTGATTCATTCAAATTTTCAATTCACCTTTAATAAATGATTTAAATAAGGTATCTATTCTAATAATGTTATTTCATTATTATTATTTTCATTCATTATCGAACATAGTTATAAAACTTTCTAATAATTGTGAATTATTTTTATAATAGATATATAAATATAAATCATCCATATTATATTTACCAACTGAGAAAACCCAATTTTGATGTCAATTTTTCAAATAAATAATGATAAATATGTTTACCAAGTTTTAGATCATTTCTTAATTTTCAATTAGACTAGTCATGGTGTTAAAATGGTGTTACAAATGAAATTTTATGGTCATCGGATGTTGGAATTCTCTTATATTTGATAGGAATAACTCATCTCTAATGCTAATTAATGAATAACCGTTATTAAAATGCTTTCATGAGGACATTTAACATCATTTTATATTAAAAAATGATTTTAAAAACCATATGTAATCATACATTCATTGTCTATTTTCTAAAAAACCAAATTCAACAGTCCCACTTTTAACATCAATGGCTTAAATGTCGGTTAGAAAAATATGAAAAAATTAAAAAAATTATGTTGAAGGAAAATTTTATACTAGTGATCACAACTATTATGTTATTTTTTTAAATTTTTTCTAGATAAAGAGCTTCACAAGTGTTATGGAAATTATGGATGTTATATTTAGAAATCTTGAGGAGGTGTTTCATATGATGTCTCAACTAATTGTAATGAATTTTGAGTAAGATGCGTCAGAATGACCCCAAATACTGCTAAATAACAAGTACAAGGAAATATAGCCTTTTCACCCTATAAGGGAATATATAATGTAAAGATATACTAATATTAGATTTTTAATATTTGAAATATCACTATTACATATTATGAAAAAAAAATTAGAAATAATGTATACTCATTGTTCTTTTAATATTATATTAAATTCATTTTAATTATTCTATATATGTGGATGAGATATTCATCATATGACTACTAAAGTAAAATTTATAATATTCATCGTAAAATACTCACATTAAATTACAAAGAAAGTATATTATTCTAAATTAATGTGAATTTTATTTATCGTTTAGTACCTATATGTTATGTCAGTGTCAACATAGTATATGAAAATTGAAAGACCATACGCAAAGCATAAATATTGTAATATTGAATTTATAATAGGAGAAAATGTAAATTATAAATTATGTAAAATATAATTGAAAATATAACATGCTAATTAATCATTCATTAATATATTGAATTCGATGTACTTGTTTAATATATATTAAATTAATATTCAGTATATGCAGACATCATACATAATTATATGCATGTACCTTATTATAAATTATTTCCTTCTATTGTAAGAATATAAATATTTTGAATTCACTATATGAGTTCCATCTTATTCCAAATAGTTACATGAAATATTATTCCTATTATACATTCAATGTTATCAGTTAACAAAAAAACCTTATGTGCAACACAAACATAAGTAAACAATCATTTTCATATGTTTTCTTGGCTTTTAACTATCCCGTTATGCGACTATTGAAAATTTTCATTTTAATATTTCAATAATTTTTAATATTATTTCTTATTTATAAACACTAGTCTATTAAGGAAAACATAGTGGAAGGTTTTAAAGTTGATGATTCCATACATGGTGATATCATCATTGGTTCATTGTACAAATTCAAGTGACATACAAAGAAATAAAAACTTCATAAAATAGAAACATCAATATTTATGTAGGAATTATTGACCAAAATTTTATCATTATTTATTAAAATTTACCATTTTATATTTTTATGTATTGATTAATAAATCCACTATCCTCTCTTATATTTTTCGTCACATTATAGTTTTGTGTATAAACTAATGGTTTTGTAAATTTTATTGGAAATGTAGTCTCATTCATGTAATTGGATTATCCATGATCACAATATATTTTCATTCCTTTAAATTTATCCTTAATGTTTTATACAATATTGATGGTGTCTCAATAGTGCTTCCACTTTTATTTCAATAATATCAAGAATTTATTTGTGATTTATATCTATTCAATATTAATGTCCATTATTATGTTTGTAAAATAGTATTCTATTTTTTCAAATAAGTATTTATTTATTGCATCATGTGAATTCATGAGTGAGTAACAGTTATTTATATTGTTCTGTTATACATTAAATTGGTTTTAAAGTAATATTAGATCTAATATATTTATATATTAAGTAGAGTTAGGTCATTAGAGTCATTTTTAAAATAAAATTAGACATAAAAACTTTGAAATCTTTTGAACACTTTCTCTTTGAATCCATTGTTTCTCACTGCACATATGAGAATAATTTTAAATTAAAATATTCCACTTATGGGAATTGACATTGAAATAATTAATTATATCTTAGAAATGAGAAAAATTATATTATTAGATAATTTCATTTAAATTTTTAAACAAAATGAACAGTGAAAAGGGTAAAATTAATTTCTATTACTAAGGTAAAAATAGGTTTATCAGACGATTAAACTAAAAATATTTAGAAACAATTACCAAAAAATGAGGATAAAAGATATTTTTATGGACTTATTCTGATTCTATTATTTCTAAGTCATGATAATTCCCTATTTTGGATCCTTTTTTCATGATATACATGGGTAAACCTTTTTCTTTCAAAGAATTACATGTGTGTCACTCTACTCACATATAAAAGGAACCGCGTTATAATCTATCGATCACACCATAAATATTTTTCCCATAAATGACCAACAGAAATAACTTCCTAGAATCCCTCCTCTCATGATTGAAGCCTTGTATGGAGAATCAATCCAAGCAATGAAGGATTTTTATGTGAACCTAAGAAAGTTACCCCAAGGAGTGGTAAAATTATTAAATGAGGTATTTTATGTTATTTCATCTTCATAATCCTACAATTATTATGAAAACATGATGATATAATAAATTCTGTATATTCCATTTATTAAGATGTTAAAATGTCAAGGGCATAACTGGTAACCCTCTCTAATTCCATTTAAATTTTTATAAAATTTTCATTTGTGTGTAAGGGGACTAAAACATCAAGAACCAATGTCAATCCTTTTTAACATACCACTTATCATGAATGGGTATGATGATGGATATAACGTATATATATATATATATATTATTTATAACATAAATATTCCTCATGAATCATTATATCTCATACACCATTTTAATTTACAATTAGTATGGGGTAAGTGTAACATCACATGTACTTATAGGATAATAAATTTTCATATCTATTAATATTTAATAATTAGAGAGAATGTTAAAATTAAAATATGTTCAAAAACATATATGAAAAATCTATAATTAAGGTAAAAACATTTTTTTTTCTAAAAAATAGTTTTACAAAATTTTGATGGAGAACCCAATTTAAATATAATTTTCGATACTTTTATAAGATATTATTTGATAAAATAATTTACTTCTTTAGAATCAAGATATCAAGATTTACTTTAGATGAATGTTTATTTATTTATTTTTGATAAAATTAGTATTTTAGAGAATATTGAGAAATACTAGGTTTTAATTTAAAACATCATTTTCATATAATTTATTTATATAGATAGAAGATAATTTTAATTGGTTTTAATGTATATTTAGATTATTTTTCAATTATTTAATACAATTTACATATTTTTAATTAATTTTAAATTTAAATTATAAAAAAAAATTCAAACATTGGAAAATTTCACTTTAAAAACCAACTTATATGTTTGTACTGTGGAATTAATATTGAATATAATTTCCCCAATTCTATGAGTATAATTAAGTAAAATTGATTCCATATATGGAATCATAACATCCAAAAAAATTTACATTAAATTTTATTTTTATATATATAAATAATATACCATGGTAAAAAAATTATTATTCACCATAGTAGAAGAAATATTTTTTCAATGGTTAAAATTAAATGGTAAAAGCATAACATACCTAAAAACTACAACATTTTAATGGTGGTTGAGTTGAAAAATTCCCTAAAAATCCTTTAAAATATTAATTAGAATCTAAGGTCATGGAATTTAATGACACCTCTATATTTTTAGCTTTTAATACAAAACAATCAATAAATTAATTAGTTGAACTAGCCTCAACTCAAGTATAAATAACAAAGCTCACCTCCACATTTAGACCCCCGAAGAATTATAGATATTGAAATATCTACCAAAACCTATCCTACTAACTCTACCCATGTCCAAGTGATTTTTTTCTCACCAAAAGGAGAAATCCAGGGCCCTCAAGGATCTTTCAATGAGGGGAAATTTAAGAGGTAATTTTGTAAAAGTAACTCCCTTAATGTATTTTCAATTTCTAATTTCACCTCACCTGATTCATCTATTAATGCATGATAACTATAGAATCATGTAAATAATATATTGTTTTGTTTCTAATGGAATATCTCAGAACCATTTCATTTTTCACCTCCTCTTATTCAATGAAATGAAATTGTTGTCCATGTTATGTCTGTTAGTCCCCTCCCTGAATGATGTTTTTGTTCTTTTTTCATTTCCTCCTTCATGGATTGTATGAAAACCATTAATCAGGTTAAATAATATTTTAATATTTGTATTATAAACTATTTAATATTCTCTTAATGTTATATGATACATTATTTCATGCTTTCCAAGTTTTGGTTATATGATAACTTCGTTTGGGGACGTGTGGACTACCGCCTCCTCAAAATGATGTGAAACATTCACAAATTACAAGGAATGTATGAAGTATTTTTTTTGTAATACAATATGATATAAATGATATATTAATTACAATTTAATGATATTATATATGTATATATATTTATATACCTTTCATTTAATGTTCGATCCTTCAATATAACCGGAAAAACAAAAATAGTGTTAATGTATACGTACGATCTACTGTCTCCCTGAATGGTGTTTTTATTTTTTTAGAAATGATAATGATAAATATTTATTTAATTATTAGATAATATATTTAAATAATTTTATATATTTTGGATATGATGGGATTATGACCACAATGATTATTGACCTCATACCATGTTCATTTTCGACTCAAGAACTGAATATTGAAAAATCATTTCATATGAACTTAAATAATTGTGTAATTGTTATAACATGGTAATAATTAAAAAAAGGAATAATAGACATGAATATTTTTATACAGAAAGGTTAAATTAACCTAATTTTATTATTTCAGATAATAATTAACACATGTGACGAATCATACTTGAGGTAAGGGACTCCATATCAATCTCCTTTCATTGAGGCATTTCTTAATAATATACAGATTTTTATTTTATTTAATTAATTTACAGACACTATGGAATTTATTATCCGCGTTTTATTTATAAAAATGTTAATTAATGTTTTGGAAATTTTATTAATTCATAGAGATTAATATTTAAATGTTCAAAGTGGTAGGGAACACCTTGAATGTTTAAAGATTTAATTATAAAATATTTTCCTCATGATATTAATTAAAATATTTATTTATATAGATATAAAATTATTATAAATGACATTTTATATCTATATTTCAATGTATTTAAAAATGAATATTTTTATTAAAAATGTTTTACATTATTTACGAAACAAAAAAAGTAATGTTTTTTAATATTTGCAACCACAATGACTTTTTTGTGGTCATAAATTTTATTTGATATTTTGATTCCTCTATAAGCCATAATTTTTTTTAAAATAAATATAAATATCTTTTTCCCGTTTTTTTATATTGAAAATTGTATTGAAATAATTTTGACTATTTCAATATCTTGAAATGATGTCATGTGAATGGAAATGAAATTTTATTAGTGAAATATTGATATTTGTAATAATTTTTGTGTAATGATCATATAATATTACTTGAAAATTTATTGGTGGTTATATGATAATATAAATATGACTGGTCACGTTAAAAAATCCAATGTGTTGGGTTTGTAATTCATCTGTATGTTTATTCCATTTGTAACAGTGATATGTGTAGAAGTCGACTGTGTGGTTATTCCATTTATGTATGATTATGAACGAAATTACTTTTATATGTAATATGTGATTTTATGGGTTTTATGTTAATATTTTCATTAAAAAAATTTAATCAATAATAATATATTAAATAAAGTTTATTTACTACTAGATAATGTTGAATTGTATTACATTACGATAAAGTAGTCATAATTTACATGTTTTCAAAAGTAAAATAGTTTTCCATATTTGTGTTTCCCTTACTATGGTTTTTATGCTCATACCATGTTTTTAAATATTTTTCATAGGATTTTAAGAATAATAGAGTCAGGGATGTGATCATGGAATTTTTATGATGTTTAATCATAAAATGAAACTGTTTTTCTCTTTAATTTTTTTTATGAAGCAATCGATGGTGAATAGAAGTGTCTATGTAGTAATATGTAAGTTGTTATCAATGATTTATGGACTAATTATCTAAATCTATAAACCTGAAAATATCATCAATGTGAAATAATGTTAAAATATTGAATTAACTCGGGATTATGTAATGTTTATATCCAGGTCTTTATAGATAGTATTAAAGGTCATTTTAGATAACTTTAGAGGGTATAATAATATTAATAACGTTCTACTGGAATATCATACTTTATGGTCCAATTACAATGATATAAAATTTGAATATTACCTTGTTAATTTTTCTAAGATAGTTATGTTCAGTATGGTTTTCCATATAAGAAATAGGGTAGCTGTACTGGGAAGGCATACCGTAGAAAACGACCTTCCAAATTAGTATCCTGAGATGAAAAGAAATGGAATGTAGTAGTTTTTGGCAGTGATGGATTAGTTCAATGAGGTGATAAATGGTGGTGGTATCCATGCATGGGATCAAATAGATCTATCATAGATGAATATGTCAACAGTAGAGCGTTTTAGGTGGAAATGCCCCTATCATTTAAAGGATCATCTGACCCTATCCAAGATTAATGGTGGATTAATGTAATAGAATATATTTTTGATGTAATGGGTTATAAAAACAATTAAAATGTTAGTCTTTATGTTTATCATTTTTAAGGTGAATCCGATTAATTGTGTAAATGGTTAAAAAAATCTGTAGAAGTAGAGGGATTGATCCCATCGAATGGGATGAATTTAAGAATTTATTCCTCAAAAAATATTTCCCTATGAATATTAAATTTAGAATGAAAAATAAATCCTTTTAATTGAGACAAAATGAGGAAGATTCCTTAGTTTCATATGAATAAAATTGTACCCATTTCTCGAGGTACATTATTAATTTTATCAAGGATATTTACAGTAAGATAAATTAGTATTACGCTTGATTGAAGCTGAAATATCGAATGATATTAGCTTATTTTGAGTTCAAAAGCTATGAGAAATTTTTTCCATGTGCTGAAAAGGTAGAAATGGGTTTTTCTGATGACCATGTGTTACATGAGAGAAAGAAAATGAACCAATCCAGTCGGTAGAAAATGGGAAAGAATTCATCAATGATGTTTGGAGGTTAGAAAGATAAATTTTGATCTTGTGATAATTATGGTAAAAAACATCCAAGAGAATGTATACCAATGTTTGTGAAGTGCTTCAGATTTGGTTAGATTATTCATATTTCTCACGACTATAATGTATATGATTAGGAATGTAATGAAAAACTGTTGGTAAGATGTTTTAGTTGCAATGATTTTGGGCATTATGCTAATTTGTGTCCAAACTTGATTACCCATGGTGTAAATTAACATGATCTAAAGTAAAAGTGCAAGAAAAAAATCATTTTATACTACTACAATTGATGTGGGACCATTAAATTATTTTTTTCATATGTATTTTCTGGGTTCTTTAAAAATATTCCAACACTATATTTTATTCTGGATCTACACATTCATTCTTTTTTGATATATTTTCAAATAAATTGGGAACATCGCCTCATGAATGTGGTATGGAACATTTGATAAAAACTATTTTTGGAAGTATTAAAGAATCCAAGATTTATTTTAATCTTCCTATTATTATTAGTGCGGTGGTATTTCTTGAAAATCATGATGAACTTCCCATAGTGTAAATTGATATTATTTTTTGTATGGATTGGTATTCAGTTTATCATGATCAAATAGCTTGCATAGACAAAAATGTTTTATTTAATGATTTTATACCTTTGATAAAATAACAGAAAACTAAAATATTTATTAAATATGGTAGTGAATGTTATGTAGTTCATATTTTTTTAAAGAAATAAATAGTTCTAATTAGTGTCTTTCTATTACTAAATTTATAGATGTTTTTCCGGATGAATTTCCTAGCATTGTTCCAGATCAGTAGGTTGAATTTACTATAGAATCAGTTCCTTTTGAGAAGCTTATTTTTAAACCCCTTTATCGAATGGATCGAGTTTAATTGTTGTAATTGGAAAAAATATTGTAGGAATTTCATGATAAATATTGTGTTTTGAGATTTATAAAGACATTATGTGTGTCATGTGACTCACAGTTGGTGAAAGAGTTGTTATGTGAAGCTCATTATTCTCTATTTTCAGTTTACCCAAGTAGCACTAATGTGTACCGAGATCAGAGGAAGTATTACTGTTAGGAAGAAATGAAAAGACATATTAATGATTTTACCCTAACTGGTTTGATTTTTAAGCAGGTTAAAAAAGTTTGACAGTTATTGAAATGGATGATTCAGCATTTTCAAAAGGAAAAGATGAAATGAGAAAATATATACACCGATATAATAGTGGGATTACCCAAGACTACCCAATATAGCAGTGTGATTTGTGTTTTTTGGATTGACTTCCAAAATCTTCTCAATTTCTTCCTATTCGAGATATTATGTCTCTACATCAACTTTTTCAGTTGTACGTTATAGAGATAGTGAGTTGACATGGAGTTCCCCTCTCTATTGTATCTAATCATGATCCCAAGTTCACTTCTAACTTTTTAAAAGGCCTTCAAAACTCATTGGGTACTGTAATAAATTTTATCATTAATTCTCATCTTCAATCAAATGGGTAGTATGAATGAATAATTCATGTGTCAGAGGATATTTTAATTTCGTTTTTAATGGATTACAAAAGATGTTTGGATCAAAATATTTCTTTGGATGAGTTTTCTTATAATAATAGTTTATATTACAGTATACATATGGCACCATTTAAGTAATTATATGGAAAGTGGGGTTGAACTCCATGTTTTTTAGATTATGTTGGTGAATGGAAGTTGATGTGTCCATAATTTTTTTAGAAGATGGTGGAAAAATTTTAGTTGATTTAGATACAAATGAGGACACCACATGGTAGGAACAAAAAATTACTCGGATAATTGGGGGAAGGATAAATCCATCAAGGTAGGTGATCATATTTTTCTCAATGTTTTACTATGAAAAATTGTGATGTGTTTTGGTAAGAAAGGGAAGATGATTACATGATTCATTAGTCCTTATAAAATCTTAGTGAATTTTGGATCAGTTGCATACTAAGTATATTTACCTTCTAGTCTACCCCAGTTACACAATTGTTTTCATGTTTCATTGTTGGGAAAGCATATGTCAGATAAATCTCATATTTTGAGTCAAGAAGTATTTCAGTTTTAAGTGAATATCATATATGATGAACATCCAATCACGATTCTTGACCATAGAGATAATTTGATTAGAAATAAGTTGATTCATCATGATAAGTTTTCATGGAGAAACCATATGATTGAAGAGTTATCATTGGATTCTAAAAATTCTATTAGGGAGAGATACCCCCATATTATTTGATAAGTGAATAAAAATTGTGAGGAATAATTTTACAATAGGGGGAAGGATGATACATCCCATATACTTATATAATAATAAATTTTTATATCCATTAATATTTATTAATTATATATAATTTAAATGAGACAATGTTTTCAACAATATATAGGATTAATATATATGTTTGGTTAAAAAAATGTTTTTCTAATAAATAGTTTTACTACCCGGTGATGGAAAATCCATTTTAAATTTAGTTGTTGACACTTTTTAAATATATTTTAATAAACTTCTTATTTTGATGTGGGACATAGAAATTTAATTTTAATGAATTTTTTATATTTTTCTGAAAAAATTAGTATTTTATTGAATAGTGAGAAATACTGCATTTTAATTCAAAACTGATACTTAATATAATTTATTTATATTGTTATAAGATTATTTTAATATGATTTAAATTATATTTATATTAAATTATTATTATTTAATCAAATTCTGGTCATTGTAATTAATTTTAAATTGAAATTATATATAAAAACATGTCATACATTTGAACGTTTCACATTAAAAACACGCTTTCTAGTTTTGTTTGTAGAACTAATTGTAAATATAATTTCTCAAATTATGTGAAACAAATTTGGTAAAATGGATTCCTTATATGGAATTAAAATTTCCAAATTAGGATTTAAGGTCAATTTATTTTTTTAGATATGAAAAAGTTTCCATAGTAAAAAATTATTATTCCCCATAGTAAAAGTAAAATTTTGACAAGGGTTAAAATTAAAAGTTAAAATCTCAAAATACCTAAAGAAAAACATTTAAATATTGTATGAGGTTCGCACACAGCTTAACAAGACTATAAAAAAATAATTTAAATCCAACATCATCTAATTTAATTCCACCTCTATATGGATAGTGTTTAATATAAAATAATCAATTAATTAGTCCTTTGAACCCACCTCTCCTCAAGTATAAATTACAACCCTTAAATCCAAATTTCATCCCACAAAGACTTTTAGCTCCTAAAATCTCTTACCAATACTCTCATAATCACTATAACCATGAACAAGTTCTTATGTTCTCACAAAAATACCAAATCCAAGGTCTTGAATTGTTTTTTAATGACAGGACATTCAAGAGGAAATTTTATCAAAGTACCTCTCTTAATTGATTTTCTTTTTCCACATTCTCCTCACCTCCTTCATCCAATAAATAATGTTAAATCCATAATCATGTACATAATATATTTTTATGTTTATAATTGAATATCTCATATCCATTTCATTTCTCGCCTCCTTATATTCAAAGAAATGAACGTTTTGTCCACGTTATGTCTGTTAATCACTTCTCTGGATAATGTTTTTTTTATTTTTCCTTTATCACATTCATGGATAGTATTAAAAAATTCATTCTTGTAAATATTATTTTAATATTTATATTATAACCTATTTAATATTATGGAAATGTTATAATAATCATACCTTCGGTCTTTCCAAATTGTGGTTAAAATATAACTTCGTTTGGTGTGGCCTACCACTACCACAAAATTATGTGATTCATTCACACATAACATAGAATATATTAAATATTATTTAGTAAACATATATTATATATATAACATATTAATTATACTTTAATTATATTATATATTTTTAAATATTTACATACATTTTATTTAATTCTCGTTCTTTCTAAATGATAGAAAAAACAAAAATAATGTTCAAGCGTACGTACAGCCTACCTTCTCCATGAATGGTGTTTTTAGTTTTTCATCAAAGATTATTATAAGAAATTTAATAAATAATATATAATCTATTTTTATCTTGTTTTATATTCTTTATATGATGGAATTATGACTACATGGACTATTGACATCATACTAAGTTCATTTTCTACTCAATAACCAAAAATCGACAAAACATCGGATATATACATAAATAATTGTGTAATTGTTATAAAATGGCAATGAATTGTATAAATGGAATAATAAATCTGAAAAATTTTATCATGAAATTATAAATTAAACTATTTTTATTATTCAAGAATATAAAAAACACATGTGATGAATCAGACTTGAGGTTATGGGCATCATCTCAATCGTCATTCATTGAGTATTTTCATTATAATATGAACAAGTATTCTTCAATTATGATATTATACATCCATTATAACATTTCATGTCAATATTATATCCATAATAAAGATAATTAACGTTTTGGTAAATGTATTAATTCTTAGATATTAATATTTTAATTTTCAATGGGTTAATGGACACCTTGAACCTTTAATTATTTAATTATAAAATACTTTCTTCCACATATTAATTAAAATATCTATTTACATGCAAATAAAATAGATATAGATGGTATTTTATGCCTATACTTAGAATTATTTCTAAGGTAATATTTTCATACAAAGCGTTTTACTTTCATTACAAAATAACAAAAGGAATGTTTTTAACATTTATGGTGACAACAACTTCTCTATCACCATTACCGTTATTTTACATATTGACTCATATTTAAGTATTTATGTTTATTTAAAGGAAAATAATCCACTAATTCCATTTTTGGTTTTTTTTTTATTGAAAATTTTTTTGAAAGCAGATTGACAATTTCAGTATCTTAAAATGTTTTCTTCTAATTTAAAGTGAAATTTTATGAGTGAAATGTTGATAATTTTAATATTTTATTTGTTATTTTTATATAATGATACCATGAAATTTTATTGGTGGTTACATGATAATAAAAATATTGGTGGTTACATTATAAATTTTGATGCACTGGGTATGGAATTTTGCTATATGGTTATTCTATTTGTAAGTGTGATATGTGTCAAAGTTGACTGTATGGTCATTACATTTATATATGATTTTGTCCAGAGTAAACTTTACATGTTATATGTTATTTTAGTGTGTTGTTTGGTAACCATTTTTATTGGAAAAAGGGTAAGTAATGATATTGTATTCAGTGAATAGTATTTACCACTTCTTAAAGGTTAATAGTATTACTATATGATAAAGTATTCCTGGATTACATGTTTTCACATGACTTGAAATTTTACTTTTTTGTATCCCTTACTGATATTTTTATGATCATCCCACATTTTGATATTTTTCTCATAGGATTTAATGAAATGCAGATTCATGGATTGGATCGAGGAAATGTTATGAAGTTTAAACATGAAACTAAACCATGTTTATTTTTAAAGCTGTTTTTGTTTTATGAAAAAAATGGATAGGGAGTAGAAGTGTCTACTTTGTAATATTTGTGTTGTTATGTCTGAGTTAGGACCTAATTATACAAATATATAATCATTAAAATATACATAATGTGAAATAAATTAAAATTATTGAATTATCTCATGATTATGTAATTCCAATGTCCTGGTCATTATAGTATGATATCGTCACTTGTGTATATGGTGGACTACTATCCTGTGAAGTGATTTGATTCATTTATCACTAACGATTTACAAAGAATGTAATAAGGATAAATATATGTGATATATAAGAAGTAATTATTATAATCCTGAAATATTTATGAGTCTCAAATGATAATGTATCATTATATTTCATACATTTTATCACTCACTAAAAGTTGATAATGTAATTCATTTACGTGTGGACTACTATCTTCATGATGTGATGTGACTCTCTTTTAATCATCACACCACATGGATGATTTGTATAAGTATATTTAAATAAATAAAATTCTATTTATGAAATTATTATCATTATTTAAATATAAGATATTACATACCTTTTTTCAGTAATGTTCATTGAAAAATGCAAACGTTACTCATGCATACGTATGACATACCATCTCAATGATTGTAACATATTTGATTTCTTAAAACCATATTTCATGATTGGTTATAAAGGTATATTTCATTTCTATATATGGTAGTTTTATAATGTTTACAATTCTAGACATAATGTGTCCATGATCAATGTTAGAGTACCTAATGTAAAAAATCAAGACATATACTGGAAACAATGCGATAATTACCTTAAATGTGTTTTTTACAAGTAAATAATAATTAACATGTAGTAAAAGGTCATAAGTAAATAAAATATGTTATTTTATATATTATTTGTTAATTAATATATTTATAATAATCTTATATTTATTAAATAGTATGTTTCAATGTGTATGAAGGACGTCGATACGTAAAATAAGTGATTTCTAGGATCTATTTTAATTCTGGAAGACATTAAAATTCACCAATCATTTATTTTTTGTGTTTTATACACACCGTCATTGATATTTGGTAACATTAATTTCATTCATTTTATAATATTTAATGTTTTTTTATTTTATTCTTTATATTTTTATGATGAAATATATTACTAAAGCGGTACAGGATTTCAATGTCACATTTATTTTTAATTGAGACACATTCCATATTCAGCAATTGTTTCTTATATGTTGCCTATATACATTAAAAAATATATATTATGATTTTTGTTGGTTAGAGTGGACACTCAAGAGGGGGTGAATTGAGTTCCAATTAAAATTTCTATTAGAAACTTTATGATTAAAATCCCAAAAAATTATATAAAAATTAAACTGTTGTGAATTTATAAAGATTGTAAGTTTTCAATTAGTTTGTCAAGAGATTGATATTTTCTCAGTTAACTCAATCCGAGGAATAAGTAACTTTTGAAACTATCTTACTTGCTAAAAAAAGTTATAAACACTTGGTACCTTAACTATCAGAGTTACTTTAAAATAGGTTTGAAATTCAAAGAACGTAGCAGCGGAATAGAAAATAACTTAAACAAAAAATAATATGCACAACATATATAACCTAGAGGTTCAGTCTCAAGCTGACACTTAGTCCTCTGAAACAGTTTATATAAACTTTGATCCACACCTTGGATCGAGGTTAACAACAGTACAAAGACTGTCCAGGTACAAAGACCTCAACCACAGTTCTACGTGGGAAAACAAAAAACAATACCACACAGGCTCTCAAGGTCACAATTGACCTCAACCACTATCCATAGTGGGATACAAGAGAGTAAGGGAAATATTGAGTGAGGATTTATATATCCTCCAGTTCAGCACATGAGACAGTGTGTCCCTAAAAATACAGAGCACACACACTACTCAAAATGTAAATAAATGAAACACAATAGAGCTAAAAAAATATAGATGAGTTTAGAATGATCTATGTGTTTTGAGTGAAGCTCTGGATTCGTTGGATTGATGCAAATGATGCTTTGAGTCCTTCTCTGGTTTTTGTCCAAAAATAGAGTGTTGTTTTGTATTTGACTTCCAGGTCCAAGATGATCAGTCTGATCAACTTGAGTGTGAGTGAAATCGTTGAAGATCTTTAATCCTAGAATGATCAGGTTCTGCAGACTCAGAATGTTTTCTTCCTTCTTCATCTATGCATGTATGTCCTTGAGTATCTCCTGAATATTGTTTCGTATATGCATGGAAAGACTGACCAATTCCATTTTTTCTTTAGTAGTTCGAGGTTCCCTGTTATAGCTCATGTGGTCCAACAAAAAGTATGATTACTTCTGCAGGTACGAGGTACGGTTTCCTGAAATTCATCATACATTAATTAATTAATAGAAGTTTCATTAAAAACAAAAAATATGACGGTATCTAAATAAACAATATAAAGAGTTTAGATAAACAGTTACTGGTTTCCATTAGTAGCTCTTAGTATCAGTGAGATTGTATCAGTGGACTTGAGTCAGTAGGTCTGTATCAGTTGTTGTTACTCTTTATAATGGTAGACCGCATGAATCGGTAGCTCCTTCAATCGGTAGTTCCATCTATCGATAGCTCCTTTTATCAGTAGCTTCATCTATCAGTGACCCATACTGGTGAAAATTTTTTATCAGTATACTTTGTAGCAGTAGCTATCTGTCTATATCATTAGACTTGTATCGGTAGTTTCTAGTCTATATCAGTAGACTTATATCGGTGACTATTGTATGTCTGTATCGGTATACTTGATATCGGTAGGTCTGTCTATTTGTATCGGTAGTTGTATGTCTATTTGTATCGGTAGCTATCTGTCTATTTGTATCGGTAGACTTTGACTGTATCGGTGACTGTTGTGCATACCGGTAGACATATGCATATCAGTGGACTTATGTATATCAGTGGAATTACTCTATCTATAGGTCTATATCAGTGAGTCAACACTTAATACTAATCTATTCTATGTAAATCATGTCCAAATTGAATTAGTAACATTTATAAACAAGTATAAACATAGATAACCATTTATTAACAAATTCCAATGATCATTTTGATATTTAATCAACTCAATAGTTGGATTTCACAGATTGAAAGAATTAATATAAAGATAATCATTATTTTGGATTATCAAAGCATACTGAAACATAATTGAGATTATCAAAACAGGCGAGGTAAAAAATCTCCCCCTTTTTGATAATCACAAATTATGATATTATAATCCAAAACAATCAGTAATTTATCAGAGGATACAGTATTAAATGCAATTGTATCAGAGGTAAAAAATGTACTAGAATTATAAAACAAATCTATCAGAGGTAAAATGTAATGGTTCTTCATATCATAGGTCACCCCCTTTGTCCTCGCATATTTCTCCATGTCAATTCTCCCATATATAAATTATGCTATATTATGATCATTTCGCAAATATATTATGCTCATAATTATCCCCATTTGTGATTTGCAAAAATAAGTAAACATAAATGAGAAAAGTAACTGAATGTAAGAGAGAATGAAAGCATTTATATATTACTTGAGGAAAAAATGACGTAGAAATACAGAATTTAAAAAAAAATACAAGTGATTCCCATCAAAGGTCCTACCCACTATTAAGTCCACCTCCTAAATGTCCACTTTGGATTTCGCTTTGGGTTCAGAGGTAGACTTAGGTTGGGTAGCTTTAGTATAAGGCTTGGGAATTATAGAAAGCACTACTAGATTTAGATCAACAGAGACCGTTCCTAGCCTGTAGTGGGTATGTCTCTATGTGATCAAAGGAGTGAGGCTTCGGATTTCTTGGACTGGAGTCATCTGAGGAATGGAGGTAGACTGAGCAGAGGCAAGAAGAGATGGAGGTACAATGATAGGAGTACTATCTACATGTAGAAAGGGCAGAAACAGATTACTAAAGTCTATAATGATTCCTCCTCCTCTCTCCATAGCATAGATAAAGTCATCCTTGTTATCCATAAACTTTTCTAGAGTAGGATTTTATTCCCTGAGCTTTCTCACTTATTCTATGAAAGCTTGAGTGACTAGAGGTAGTTTCATGTTATCTAACATATGTTTGAAATGGTTGTTGAGTTGATGCTTTGTATAAACTTTCTGAAAGTAGAGATCAATATGAGCTTTGATTTCCTGGTGGGCAGCAGTAGCATCCCTCATATGCTCCGACACAAATTTTCGGATATCTCTTGAGGTAGATTGTACCTTAGAATCAGGTAAGCTACAGGACTAGCCTGACCAAGCTCCTCTTTTAGCACGACTCTAAATTAATCAAAATCTACTAAATCACTAGGTTATCCAAGAGGTTTGACAGTGAATGCAATAGTTTCCATGAAATATTGGGTCAAACTACTTATCAGCTTCTTGAAAACCAAATCTCGTGTACTAACATGCTCTTTGATATTCTTTTTAAAGGCTTCAAACACATCCACAAATTGCCTTACAACACTATTGATATAATTTAATTCATTAGCAACATGAGTTTGGGAACTATCCATGTTTCAATCTGAGTAAGACAGACTTTGACTTCATTCACAATCTCTGTCATAGTGGCTGACACAGTACATCAAAGATAGAGTTCGAATGATTTTTCCATTTTGCTCAGCTCTTCAACAAATCTGCTCTTTAAGTCTGCAACAGATGTAGTCCAAGTATCCATTAACTCATCCTTTATTGATTCAGGATCAGCCTTAGTAACCATATTGTGAGGCACAACTATAGGTACTCTTTCTAACACAACACTAGCTACAGAGTCATTCATAACAGATTGAATGGATGATATTAAAGCGGTTTTCATTCTTCTTTTCTCTTCCACAAAAATGTCTTAAGATCAGACTTCAACTAGTCTAGATCATCTTTTCTTACCACATCCTCTGGGAAAAACTTAGAAAAGATATTATAGTTAACTTGTGATCATTTCATGGGTGTCTCATCTTCAGAATCATGATAGTACAACACTAAAACTACACAACCTAGTTCTTCTACCCAGTCTTCAATATCAACAGCTACTGAAACATTTCCAAATCAGGTAGGATGCTCCCCCTCAATTTTTACATTCTCCTGTATATTTATAAAAATAACACCCTCAACAACATGGTATTCCTTATAGGAATCCTCCAATATCATCTATAATTAAACAGTTGGAGGCTCCTCATGAATAGGTGTAGGTCTGTCTACTTCAACAAGAACCACCTCTTTAGGCATAGTAGTACTTTCAATCAGTGGACGCAAACTCAAAGTGTTCTCATTTGAGCAATCAGAAACATGTTCTCTATTTTAATATACTTCATCATCATTATATGGAGTAGGCTGGTCTTCCTCATTAATAGGGGCTTCTTCATTGCTTACTCCAAACATAGTTTCCTTTCCAGATGATACAACTTTAGCAATAGGACATGGAGGCAATCTGGATCGCTTCCATCAACTATAGAGGTATCCTCCTCATCAGTATCTTCACTATACTGAGGCTCCTCTTCATCAGGTCCTAGACTGGGATCCCTCACATCCTTAGGCCTAAAAGGATGATCCAAAAGATTAAACATATCATACCGCTCCCTTCATCACTGACCCATTCTCTTTTCCACGGATTCCAATTGATCTTCATGTATTTACAAACAGTTTTTTTAATAAAAAAGTTGCCTTTAATAGCCACACTCTCATCCTGAGACTTAGCCACACCTATAACATTGATCATCAATGAAATTATCTTTGCAAACAATAGAGCATTAGTTTATGACTTTGGCCTTATCATATATTTAATTTGAATCATCAGAAGCCTACCCAAATTTACGTTGACACCATTCCTTAGAAAATGAAATAAATAAATGTCTTGGTATTTCATATTTGAAAAGACCCCTCTTCTTGGACTTAGAAAATGTTGGATTAACTTGAACAGTAACCAGTTCTCTCCATCCATTTCTATAGCAACTACTTTTCTTGTTGTTCCATCTCTTGCTAATTCATCCAAGGAAGCTTCATATTCAAAGATGTTACTAGTATGAGGTACTGATTTCAAGAAACACCCAAACTCTTCTTCATGTGGAACTCTCAAGCACTCATCCCACTCAATAGAAGAAAAGGATATTGTCCTTCCATTCACTACTAATATCATTCTGTTCTCAAATTCTAATTTCTCAAAATGAACGAACTCATAGAATTCTTTTACCAGCTTCATATAATAGGGTCCATTGTTATTCAAGAAGCACTCTACCCATTTTTGATCTTCTAGCACTTCTAGAACTAAAGTCTTACTAGTCATCAACCATTCCGCGCATATATCTTTCTAGACTACTATTTCCCTTTGAATGAGATGCAGATTTGATGGTTTCTTCACTTCACTTCCACTACTAGACTCTCCTTTGAGTCTCTTGGCAATCGGCTC
This sequence comes from Viscum album, assembly GCA_963277665.1. Taxonomy (NCBI): domain Eukaryota; kingdom Viridiplantae; phylum Streptophyta; class Magnoliopsida; order Santalales; family Viscaceae; genus Viscum; species Viscum album. The sequence continues at coordinate 850,406 of CAUJRU010000080.1, read as the reverse complement.
ATCATCCTTTTCACTAACTGATGGTCTCTTCACTCCTTCCATTCTGAAAATCACGTGGCTTAGGTTTCGGGAGAAACAAAGGTTTGGGATCTAAGGCTTAAAGGTAATGTAAAACCCCAAGATTATATGGTATGCTTCTCTTTGAAAAATGTGATAGCGTGTGTTGTATGCAACATCGAGTTCTAACACACCACAACCAATCACACTAGCCATTATGAACAGTAATACCTACCTTTTGAAATTATACATATTTTATATTTCAAAATGAACTTCATTTTTGGATTCATAATATCTAAATTATCCTAAGTTGAATTTTTCTGAGAACGTCCAATTTTTATGAATAGTGAAAAATACTTAAAAACAAATTTTTTAATCAAAATACTTTTTAGTGATAAATTATATTATTTAGTGGCTTTATAGTATAATTAGAATATATTTTTACCATTTTATCCAATGGTGTTCATTATAATTAATTTCACTTTGAAATTGGACATAAACAATTGTCAATCTTTTGATATATATTGTTTCTTAAAAACACGCTATTTGTTGTAACAGCCGGAATTAGTTATAAAATTAATTAATGCAACATATATGTTTGGAATTTTGTAAAATATACATCATTTTTGAATTCGGAATATCAATTATAGCTTAGGGTGAAATTTTGGCATTGTTCTGAAAAACATCAATTTTTTATGAATAGTAAAACTACTAAGTGAAGTTAAAAAAAACTGAATTTTTCATAAAAATTAGTTTTACCACTTCTGTGAATGGAATTTCGAAAATCCGAGAGACACGGTTAATATAAATAAGTGAAATGTGGTTCAATGAGATGAAAATATTTTTTGGTTAACAGTAACTTTTTACTTTTATTTACAACGGTTAAAAGTAAATAGGGTAATTATGGTTAAAAAGGATATTAATATTACCCTAACACATGTCCTAATTCTATTGGACAAGTGTATCTCGAACAAAAACAACCTTAGGAATAAAATATTATCATTTAGATCCACTTGGAATAGATTAGGACATTTATTATTATTTAATTCAAAGAAGAGTTAAAAGAGTTAAAATCAAAGTTTATTTACTAAAACATTTTTTATATAAGAATATACATAAGATAAATTCGATTGTAAATATTCATTAGAAATATAGAATTATTTCGTACTTAATTATATTTTATTTATAATTTTTAGACATTATATAATTTAATTTATTTATGACACAATGATGATGCAGTAATTACCATAATAGTGAAAAATTAAAATAATTGATATTATAAATACCCAAATAAATATAATCTGAGACTTTTAATGAATTAAACTCATTTTCTAGGATAATATGACATATTAGGATTGATTTAATTAACATTTTTCTAAGTAATCATTCTGTTATAAGTTTCACAAAAATCAACTATTGAATAGTGTCAAAATTGACATAAAAGTGTTTTTAAAACAAATATTATATTATTAATTGATATTAAATTCCTAAAAATATAAGGTTCGGCCAAGAGACTTATATCATGATATTTGTATAATTAATGGACCACTTGGGGGTATATTGGATGTATATGGTAAGTTTATTAACCATATAATATAAAAATACAAAGAGACATTGTAAAAGTGAAACTAATTAACTTAGAGTTAATACTTAAAGATAAGGTTAATATAGTAACCCAAACATATCTAAATTATATTGGTTGAATGGTTTTAGACCTATACCCACCATAAACCTTTAATAATCAACTTTTGAGCCATTAAAAACCGAATATGAATTTATTATAAATTAATATTTCTAGATTTTCCAAAGGTTCCCCTCACCCCTCTTATAAAAGGGCACTCCTACATCTCATTTCTTCACACCTTAAAATCCTTTTGGATCGGCCCAAATCTACCCAAATACTCTCCCAACTTCTCTAAATACAACCTAGAGGCCTTAGTTTGATCAGAAATCCAACCTAAGGAGCCCTTTTGATCAAATCAAAAGGAAGAACCTGAAGAAGAGGTAATGTTTTCACCACCCCTTTTCATGATTTTTTCCTCTTCCACTTATTCATTCATTGTTATTACCATTCTAAAATAATAACTCCAGTATCTTATATATACTGTGATGTTATTATAAATATGGTACAACCATATTCAGTATTCTATCCACCCTTTGAATAACATGTCACCATACGTGCGTACGTACAGCTTACTGTCTCCACATCGTGGTGTAATTGTTATTCAATATATTATTATTTGGATGGGTATAATAATGATGTGTAACTCATGTAAATAATAAATATAACATGTTAATTATTCTGTATATATGATATACCAACCATTTATATATTATTTTAATATCAAAAGAATGATATTGTCGCTCGTGCATATGTATGGACTACCATCTCCACGAACGCGATGAGATTGATTCTCCGTCGTATCCGTTCAAGTATAATTCTCATCCGATGATTTAAAAATAATTTTTAAGAACTTGCTATCATTCTGTATATGAATAATATACAACCTATCCATGAAAAACATGGCTTATGTAACAAAACATATAAAAGAAAACGGTTAAGTAAACACCCGAAACGACGATAATTCTGACATATTATTAACAAAACAATGTTAAAAGATCATATATGATATCATATGAATGTATATGATTCTTGTATAATTTAACAAAAACTATTTAACTATTATACATGAGGTTAACCTACCCCAACCAAGGAAAAGTATAAGTTAAGGGTTATTTCACAATCTCTTCATTATCTGAGGTTGTTTATACGTAATAATCTACTGGGATATCTTTATCATCAACATCCATGTTTCTTAAAAATGTATTTCAAAACATTTATAATATTTACAAGAATATGGGTTAAAGTCATTTGTACCTTTTTTTGACTTTTTATAAGTGATTTATAAAGGAATCTTTCCGTCATTTTCCAAACAAGTTGCTTTTAACCTTTTCGACAGAATTAAGGTAAGAATGTTTTTTTTAACTTATACGGAGGGTGTGGTTATTTTCCGCCATTATAAAATCGTCGAAGATTCCCTTAAAATCTTAATAGAATATTTTCAAAGAAAATGATTTATTTTATAAATATATGTCTCTTAAATTATTTCAAAACAGAAAGAGATATTTCTCTAAAATGTATTTTGATTTCATCTATGTCAACATCCTTTGATGGATTTTACGCTTATTTGAAGTTGATTTATTATGATACAAAACTTCTATATTGTATTGAAAGTTTCGTGATATGTTTGACTGTGGATGTGCTATTTTAATACCATTCATAGTTTATGGTGAATGTATTGAAATTTCGTATGCTAGTTTTAATACGAATGTTTATGTTATGTTTAAACCTTTTCATATGGGAATGCATTGGACTTAATATGTGACGGGTGGAGCCCGCTATAGCTCCTCGATGCATCGATAGGTCTCATGAGACAAACGAGAGTACTAGCACAAGGCCTTGGAAAAATCTTATTTGTAGTCTTGGCACGAGGCCTTGGCTATGTGGTTATGATAGTCTGGCATTATGTATTCCATCAATTATGAAAGTGGTTATTGATATTGCATGTGATTCTTAGATTAGTAGAATACCCATGTGAATAAGTAAATGGAATTATTTCATTTTACTTTTTCCATACTATGTTGAAGTTCAAGTTTAAAATGCTTTTGTTTCAGTTATACATTTCCTTAAATGTTTATGCTTATCTTTGAATGTTTCTGCTATATTGTTATCCTTACTGGGCATTTGAGCTCACCCCTTTTCTATGTTTTATTTTTCCCAGGATGTGAAGAAGTATGTTATGAATGACCTGCAGGGATTTTATGTGGGGATATGAGTGTGGAATGTGGAGAATATGTTGTTGTAGTAGTTTTTCACTTTATGATGTAATGTAAAACGTTATGAATATATCTAGTGTTTCCAAGGCTACTAAACCAATAGGTCTTTCGAGATTTGATCTTTCATGTGATCATGCCAATGTTATGTAATAATGCACCGACTCTGGGTAACTGGGGTCGGGGCGTTACAGTTGGTATCATAGGAAGTTTAGTACAAACCTTGGAAGCTAGATTTTGATAAACTCTGATTAGAGAACATAGATTTAAGATGGAATTTGAGGTTTAGTATAGAAGAACTTCCTAGAATTTCGGTATTGTAGAGATTTTGTGAGTTTTCCGAGCAATACATCCCTGTCTGGATACGAGCAGGTAGAGGCGGCTCTGGCACAGATGTACCTAGGGGTAAAACCCGAAAACACCGCTTGGAGCTAGACTGAAACGGGAACTGGTGAACGACAACGGGCCTTGCTGCACTCTTAGTTACGACACTCCCAGGGGATATGATTAGGATAACTCTCATTTTCTTTACAAATCATTATGAAGGGTTTATGAGTATATACTTAGTCAAAGAAAACATTCTTATGATTATGGATTATATCTATAAATAGTTCAAATTATGTTAAGTGTTTTATAAGTATGGGATTATGTATTGTGATTCATAAACGGATCTAGTTTATACCATTTTTTAGAAATAGCGCCTAGTGGAATAAACGGAAACCGTATCAATGCACACACTCCATGTATGGATTGCCCTCATCCTCAAGATAATTATAGTGGAGCTGGTGATGCAACTGGTGCCGATCAGCTAATCACCATACTGGGACAACTCACTCAGGTTATGAATAATAACCTTACTCGTATGGAGCACCCTGATCCGCAGCGTGGAGGATCAATGTTAGATCGATTCATGAGGCAACAACCACCAATGTTCAATGGGATTACAAATCCCTTAGTAACTGAGCAATGTATATTTTCCCTAGAGAAAATATTTCAGGCATTGGGGAGTAGTGAAAGAGAAAAAGTTATCATGACAGTTTACCGCCTCACTGGAGATGATAATCAATGATGGTCATTGATTCAAAATACTAAGGAAGATGATGAAGTATCAAATATGGAATGGAGGGAGTTCAAAGATTTTTTTTAGAAAAATACTTTCCGCGCGACCATCGAGCAGATATGGAAAGGCAGTTTCCGAGTCTGAGAAAAAAGGAGGATGAGAATGTCACAAAGTATGAGGCTAACTTTACAAGGTTAGAAAGGTATGCTGGAGATTATATACGTAACCCAAGAAGTAAGATTTATAGTTTCTTTGATGGGTTAAAACCATTTCTCTGTTGATCATTAGTCTCACAATCCTTCTCGTCGTACGAAGACATTGTCTCATGTGCTATGAAGACCGAAAAAAAATTCTAATAGTCTTATGACTTTAAAGAAAAGAAATAGAAGAAGAGACATGTTGATCAATCTGGGAATAGAAATAAGGGGAAGAAGGGAAAGGTTGAATATCCATCCTGTGGTAAATGTGGGAAGAAACACCCCGGTACTTGCTTGAAGGGAACGACAGTCTGTTACAAGTGTGGTGAAAAAGGCCACCAAGCTCGTGATTTTAAGGGGTAGAAGGAAGCCACCAACGTTCAGTGCTATAATTTCAAGGAGATGGGGCATTATTCAAATGAATGTCCTAAGCACCAGGAGAACTTACCTCAGAAAAGGCCAAGGGATCAAGGCCAAGCTTATGCTATCACTACTGCTGAGGTAGAAGCTCCGAAAGACATGGTGGCAGGTAATTTAATGGTTTCCTCAAGTTTATAAAATGCATTATTTGATTCTGGATCATCGTATTGTTTCATATCTTCCCAGTTTTCTAAGAAAAGTAGATATTTCCAATTTTATTTAACAAGGGAGTTGTCAGTTAAAACTCCTAAGGGAAGTATCATTGCAACAATGTTTTGTGAATCAGTCCCTATTAGAGCACATAAATGTTCTTTATCTACTGATCTCATCATCATACCTATGATTGAGTTTGATATAATCCTCGGTATGGACTGGATTTCGGACTAGGATGTGAAGATTTTTTGTAAGAAGAAAGAGGTTAAGATTCTTGATGATGATGATAATGAACACCTTATCTTTAGAGAAGAATCGTCACCACCTAATTCTTACCTAGATCCGCCACCAGTAGCTCAACTATATTCAATTATTGGGGAGGAAGAAAATGAAATACCTGTGGGTGAGGAAAGTAATGTTCAAATGGAGGATGTACCTGTTGTGAAAGAATTTGTAGATGTATTTCTGGAAGATTTACCTGGACATCCTCCAGAATGAGAAGTTGAGTTTTCCATTGATTTAATTACTAGATCAAGTCCTATATCGAACACCCCTTATCGAATGGCCATTGTAGAATTAGTTTAACTAAATAAACAACTAGATGAATTGAGTAATAATGGATTTATTCGCCCGAGGGTTTCTCCATGGGGAGCCCTTGTTCTTTTTGTTAAAAAGAGAGATAGATCTCTGAGGTTATGTATCGATTACAGGGAGATCAATTCTATAACAATAAAGAACAAGTATCCCCTACCTCAAATTGATGATTTATTTGCCCAACTGCATGGAGCTCAATACTTTTCAAAGATTGACCTTCGATCTGGATACCATCAGTTTTGTGTGAAGAAGGAAGACATTCTGAAGACAGCATTTCGAACCAGGTATGGGCATTATGAGTTTACTATAATGCCTTATGGATTGACTAATGCACCCTCTGTATTCAAGCATCTGATGAATAGAGTTTTCAAGGAGTATCTAGGTGAATTTGTGGTGGTATTTATTGATGATATCTTGGTATACTCTAAAAGCTACGAAGATCATGAAAATCACTTGCGCATTATCCTGATGACTCTAAGAAGACATGAATTATATGGGAAGTTTAGCAAATGTGAATTCTGGCTTTAGAAGATCTCTTTTCTTGGCCATATTGTCTCTAAATATGTAATATCTGTTGATCCTTCTATGACTAAGGCAATCCAAGAATGGCCAGCACCGACGAGTATAACTGAGGTACATAGTTTTATTGGTTTAGTAGGTTATTATCGACGTTTCGTCCAGAATTCTTCCCGATTGGCTAACCCATTAACGAAGCTCACACGTAAAGGGGTTAAGTTTTTTTGGACAAAAGAGTGTGAAGAATGTTTCGAAGAACTAAAGAGAATATTAGTCAATGCTCCTATATTGACTCTACCATCGGGGACTGATGGGTTCGTTATTTATAGTGATGCATCAAAGAAAGGACTTGGTTGTGTCCTTATGCAGAATGATAGGGTTATTGCTTATGCATCATGACAGTTGAAAATTCATGAACAAAACTATCCTACTCATGATCTCGAGTTAGCAGCTGTGATCTTTGCTTTGAAGATATGGAGGCACTACCTCTATGGTGAAAAATGTGAGATTTATACTGATCACAAGATTTTGAAGTATATTTTCTCACAAAAAGAACTCAACGTGAGGCAAAGGAGATGGCTTGAATTACTCAAGGATTATGATTTCATGATACACTACCACCCTGGTAAGGCAAAAAAGGTGGCAGATGATTTCAGTAGAAAAGATCATGGAGTTTTGAACAATATGAGAATTGAAAGGTATCCAATTTTCATGGATCTAGTGAAGATGGACATGGGAATAACCAGGGAAGAAGAAACATCAATTATTTTTCAAATGGTTGCCAAACCATCATTACTAGAAAGGATTGGGAGTTGTCAGACTAATGATGGAGAATTTCAAAAGAAGATTAAAGTTGTGAATGATTGGGGACTGAGAGACATTGTGTATGAAGATGGAATTTTGAAATTCGGGAAGAGACTTTGTGTTCCAGATATACTTGATCTAAAAAGGGAATTGATGGATGACGCTCATAGTTCCAATTTCTCTATACACCATGGGAGAACCAAAATATATAGATATTTGAAGGAACTTTTTTGGTGGGACAATATGAAGAGGGAGATTGGTGATTTTGGGTCAAGATGTATGGCTTGTCAACAAGTGAAAGCTAGAAGGCAACACCCAGGAGGGGTCATGAAACCTCTTCCCATACCGGAGTGGAAATGGGACAATATTGCGATGGAATTTGTAATGGGGCTACTAAAGACTCCTAGAAGGAATGATGCAATATGGGTTATTGTTGATCGTCTTACCGAGTCAGTACATTTTCTTGCTATAAGAGAAGATCTACCCCTGGAACGTCTACAAAGACTATATATTAATGAAGTTGTGAGACTTCATGGAGTACCCCTATCGATTGTTTCTGATCGTGATCCCCATTTTACTTCAAGATTCGGGAAAAGTCTTCAGAAATCCCTGGATACTGAACTTCATTTGAGTACTACTTACCACCCTCAGACAGATGGACAATCAGAATAGACTATTCAAACCTTAGAAAACATGTTGAGATCTTGCTCACTTGACTTTCAGGGTATGTGGGATCAATATTTACCTCTGGTAGAATTTTCCTATAACAATAGCTTCCATTCGAGTATTCAGATGTCACCATATGAAGTGTTATATGGAAAGAGATGTCGTACACCAACCTGTTGGGATTACGTTGGTGAAAGAAAACATGTAGGCCCAGAACTGGTGGGGTAAATGATGGAAAAGGTGAAGGTAATCCAAAATCACATCAAAGCAGCTCAAAGTATGCAGAAAAGCTATGCCGATAATCGAAGGAAGGATTTGGAATTTCAAGTCGGTGATCATGTTTTCCTGAAGGCATCTCCATGGAAGGAAGTCATACGTTTTGGTAAGAAAGGTAAATTGAGTCCCAGGTACATCGGACCTTTCAAAATTCTAGAACGAATTGGGGCTGTAGCATACCGATTGGCAATGTCGCCTTGTCTCTCCAAAGTTCACGATGTGTTCCACATATCTCTATTGAGGAAATACAAGTCTTACCCAATGCATGTACTCACTTATGAGGAATTAGAACTGGAACCCGATCTGTCTTATAGCGAAGAGCCCGTCAGGATTCTTGATACGAGAGAACAAGTACTGAGAAACCGGACGACGCGTCTGGTAAAATTTTTGTGGAGAAACCATAAGATAAAAGAGGCAACGTGGGAACCCGAGGAACTTATGATGAAGAACCACCCAAGTCTTTTCATGCGGTAGTATTATGGAAATTTCGAGGACGAAATTATTTGAAGAAGGGGAGAATGTAACACCCCAAGCTTCAATGGTACGCTTCTCTTTGAATAATGTTATAGCATGTGTTGTATGCAACATCGAGTTCTAACACACCACGACCAATCAAACTAGCCGTTATGAATAGTAATACCTAAAATTTGAAATTATATATATTTTATATTTCAAAATGAACTTCATTTTTGGATTCAGAATATCGAAATTATCCTAAGTTGAATTTTTTCGAGAAAGTCCAATTTTTATTAATAGTGAAAAATACTTAAAAACAACTTTTTTAATAAAAATAATTTATAGTGATAAATTATATTATTTAGTGGTTTTATAGTATAATTAGAATATATTTTTACCATTTTATCCAATGGTTTTCATTATAAATAATTTCACTTTGAAATTGGACATAAACAATTGTCAATCTTTTGATATATATTGTTTCTTAAAAACACGCTATTTGTTGTAACAGCGGTAATTAATTATAAAATTAATTAATGCAACATATATGTTTGGAATTTTGTAAAATAGTCATAATTTTTGAATTCAGAATATCAATTATTGTTTAGGGTGAAATTTTGGCATTGTTCTGAAAAACTTCAATTTTTGATGAATAGTGAAACTACTAAGTGGTAGTTAAAAAAAATGAATTTTTCATAAAAATTAATTTTACCACTTCTGTGAATGGAATTTCTAAAATCCAAGAGACATGGTTAATAACATGAAGTTAAATGTGGTTTAATGAGATGAAAATAATTTTTGATGAATAGTAACTTTTTACTTTTATTTACCACGGTTAAAAGTAAATAGGGTAATTAAGGGTAAAAATGATATTAATATTACCCTAACACATGTCCTAATTATATTGTACAAGTTTCCCTCGACCAAAACAACCTTATAAGTAAAATATTATCATTTAGGTCCACTTGGAATAGATTAGGACATTTATTATTATTTAATTCAAGTAAGAGTTAAAAGAGTTAAAATCAAAGTTTATTTACTAAAACATTTTTCGTATAGGGTTATACATAAGATAAATTTGATTGTAAATATTAATTAAAAAGATAAAATTATTTCCTACATAATGAAATTTTATTTATTATTTTTTGACATTAAATAAGTTAATTTATTAATGACACAATGATGATGCAGTAATTACCATAATAGTGAAAAATTAATATAATTGATATTATAAATACCCAAATAAATATAATTTGAGACTTTTAATGAATTAAACTAATTTTATAGGATAATATGACATATTATGATTGATTTAATTAACTTTTTTCTATGTAATCATTCTTATATAAGTTTTAAAAAAATCAACTATTGAATAGTGTCAAAATTGACATAAAAGAGTTTTTAAAACAAATATTATATTATTAATTGATATTAAATTCCTAAAAATCTAAGGTTTGGCCAAGAGACTTATATCATGATATTTGTATCATTAATGGACCACTTTGGGGTCTCTTGGATGTATATGGTAAGTTTATTAACCATATAGTATAAACATTCAAAGAGACATTGTAAAAGTGAAACTAATTATCATAGAGTTAATACTTAAAGATAAGGTTAATATAGTAACCCAACCTGTCTAAATTATATTGGTTGAATGGTTTTAAACCTATATGCACCTTAAACATTGAATAATCAACTATGGAGCCGTTAGAAACCGAATATGAATTTATTGTAAATTAATATTTCTAGAATTTCCAAAGGTGCCCCTCACCCCTCTTATAAAAGGGCACTCCACCTTCTCATTTCTTCACACCTTCAAAGCCTTTTGGTTCAGCCAAAATCTGCCCCAATACTATCCCAACTTCCATCAATACAACCTAGAGGTCTTATTTTGATCATAAAGCCAACCTAAGGAGCCCTTTTTATCAAATCAAAAGGAAGAACCCGAAGAAGAGGTAATGTTTTCACCACCCCTTTTCAAGTTCCTTTCGTCTTCCACTTATTCATTCATTGTTATTACCATTCTAAAATAATAACTCCAGTATCTTATATATATTGTGATGTTATTATAAATATGGTACAACCATATTCAGTATTCTATTCACCCTTTGAATAACATGTCACTATATGTGCGTACGTACGGCTTACAGTCTCCACGTCGTGGTGTAATTGTTATTCAATATATTATTATTTGGATGGGTATAATAATGATGTGAAACTCATGTAAATAATAAATATAACATGTTAATTATTCTGTATATATGATATACTATCCATTTGTATATTGTTTTAATATCAAAAGAATGATATTGCCGCTCGTGCGTACGTACGGACTACCGTCTCTACGAACGTGATGAGATTCATTCTCCATCGTATCCATTCAAGTATAATTATCATTTGATGATTTAAAAATAATGTTTAAATACTTGATATCATTATGTATATGAATAATATACAACCTGTCCATGATAAACATGGCTTATGTAATAAGACATATAAAATAAAACGAGTAAGTTAACACCCGAAATGACGACAATACTAAGATATTATCATCAAAGCAATGTTAAAAGATCATATATGATATCATATTAATGTATATGATTCTTGTATAATTTAATCAAAATTATTTCACTATTATACAGGAGGTTAACCTACCCCAACCAAGGAAAAGTACAAGGTAAGTGTTATTTCACAATCTCTTCATTATCCGAGGTTTTTTATACGTAATAATCTACTGGGATCTCTTTGTTATCCACATACATGTTTCTTAAAAATGTATTTCAAAAAAAAATTACTATTTACAAGAATATGGGTTAAAGTCATTTGTACCCTTGTTTGACTTTTTACAAGTGATTTATAAAGGAATCTTTCCGTTGTTTTCCAAACAAGGTGCTTTTAACCTTTTCGACAGAATTAAGGTAAGAATGTTTTTTTAACATATACGGCGAGTGCGGTTATTTTCCACCTTTATAAAATCGTCGAAGCTTCCCTTACAAGCTTATAAGAATATTTTCACAGAAAATGATTTATTTTATAAATATATGACTGTTAAATGATTTCAAAATAGAAATATATATTTCTCTAAAAAGATTTTTGATTTCATCTATGTCAACATCCTTTGATGGATTTTACACTTATTTGAAGTTAATTTATTATGATACAAAACATATATATTATATTGAAGGTTTCGTGATATGTTTAACTGTGGATGTGCTATTTTTATACTGTTCATAGTTTATGGTGAAAGTATTGACATTTTGTATGCTAGTTTTAATACGAATGTTTATGTTATGTTTAAACCTTTTCATATTGGAATGCATTGGACTTAATATGTGACGGGTGGAGCCCGCTATAGCTCCTCGATGCATCGGTAGGTCTCATGAGACAAACTAGTGTCTTGGCACAAGGCCTTGGAAAAATATTATTTTTAGTCTTGGCACGAGGCCTTGGCTATGTGGTTATGATAGTCTGGCATTATGCATTCCATCAATTATTAAAGTGGTTATTGATATTGCTTGTGATTATTCAATTAGTAGAATATCCATGTGAATAAGTAAATGGCATTATTTCATTTTACTTTTGCCATACTATGTTGAAGATCAAGTTTAAAAGGCTTTTGTTTTAGTTATACATTGCGTTAAATGTTTATGCTTATCTTTGAAAGTTTCCTCTATATTGTTATCCTTACTAGGCATTTGAGCTCACCCCTTTTCTATGTTTTACTTTTCTCCGGATGTGAAGAAGTAAGTTATGAATGACCTGCAGGGATTTTATGTGGGGATATAAGTGTGGAATATGGAGAATTAGTTGTTTTTGTAGTTTTTCACTTTATGATGTAATGTAAAACATTATGAATATATCTAGTGTTTCCAAGGCTAATAAACCAATAGGTCTTTCGAGATTTGATCTTTCTTATGATCATTCCAATGTTTTGTAATAATGCACCGACTCTAGGTAACTGGGGTTAGGGCGTTATAGGTAAAGTGTTTGTGGTGGATTGAGATGAGGTCAAGACTTATGTTTTATCATTTATGAATCAAAAAATAAATAAATAAAGCATAATAAGTATAGTTCATATGATACATATTACGGTGACTAAAGATAAAAAAATTTAAAAATAGGGCAACCAAATGTTAATACATACCGGTGAGGATTCCTAATGGTGAGTTATTTTTATCGGTGAGGTAAAACAGTGAGGTTCATACCAGTGAGGCTCATACCAGTGTGGTATAATAGCGAGGTTTAGGAAAACGGTGAGGATTTGGCTAACAGTGAGGTTTCTAACATACTAAGTCTACCATTCCTAACTCATTTCTAATGTAACTTAACCAATTTTAACATAAATATTTGGTGAATATGTCAGCTAATCGATGTTCAGTACCTATAAATTCAAGATTAATATCACCATTTTGGTAATGATCTCTCAGAAATTGGTGCCATAAATCAATGTGTCTGGTCCTAGAGTGAGACACATGATTCTTAGAGATGTTAATCGAACTAGTGTTATCACAGTTTATAGATACATATCTAAACTGATATCCATAGTCCAATAATGTATGTTTCATCCATAGAATTTGTGCACAACAACTACCAGAAGAAATGAATTCTGCTTCAGTAGTAGACATTTCTACAGAGTTCTTCTTTTTACAACACCAAGATATTAGGGACTTACATAGAATATGACATGTTCCAGAAGTGCTCTTTCTATCTAACTTGCAAACAACAAATTCAGCATCTATATAACTTAATACATTGAATGATTGTCCTTTTGGATAAAATAATCATAAGTTCATAGTATGTTTAAGATATTTGAAAATTCTTTTAATAGCAATCAAATGTGACTCTTTAAGATTATCTTGAAATCTTACACACATACACACACTAAACATATTATATGGTCGACTAGCAGTATGGTAGATTAGGCTCCCAATCATACCTCTATAGTTGGTTTGATCCACTACTTTTCTAGTTTCATCTACATCTAACTTACAACTACTACTCATAGGTGTATCACTTTCCTTAATACTATCCAAACAAAAATTCTTTAGAAGATCCTTTTTATATTTACTTTTATTTAAAATAATACCATTTTCATTTTAAATAACTTGAAATCCATGAAAATATTTGAGTTCTCCCATTAATCTCATTTCAAATTAATTTTTCATACTCTTTGACAAATCAATACACAAGGTATTTTTATAAGATCCAAAAATAATATCATCAACATAGATTTTCACTATCAAAACATCTTTGGAAATTATTTTAATAAAGAGAGTTGGATCAAATATCACTTTATAAAAACCATTTGAAATAAGAATACAACTAAGTCTATCATACTAAGCACGTGGGGCTTGCATTAAACCATATAAAGCTTTAGAGAGCTTAAAAAATTGATTTAAAAAAGAGGATTTTTAAATCCAGGTGGTTGTTCAACAAAGACATCTTCAGCCATAAAACCATTTAGAAAAACACTTTTAACATCCATTTGATATAACTTGAAATTCAGATGAGCAGCATAGGCAAGTAGAATCCTAAAACATTATAATCTAGCTACATGTGAAAAGGTTTCCTTATAGTCTATTCCTTCCTTTTGACTATACCCATGTGCAACTAGCCTTGATTTATTTCTAATGATATTTCTTGATTCATCAAAATTATTTCTAAAAACCCTTTTAGTGCCTATGGTCAAGGTGACCATAGGTTTGTCAAATAATTTCTAGACTTTGTTTCTTTCAAATTGATTTAATTCTTCCTGCATAGCCATTACCCAAAATTCAGCATTGATTGCATCATTGATATTTTTAGGTTCTAACTCTGAAAGAATGGCTTGATGTTCAACCTAGTTTCTTAGAGAAGCTCTAGTATATGTCCATCTATCAAGATTACCTAAAAAATCATATAAAGGATGATTCTTTAGAATCCTAGATGATCTAAAAAAGGTAGGACTAGAAATTTCTTGTTTATTCTCTATGCTTGGGTTCACCAAAAGACGAATCTGGAATATTTCCATAATTTCTTGGCTTTACAGCCGGTTCATTGTTTTTAACATTAAGGTCTAAAATAGATAGATCTTCTTCAAGATTTTCAAGAGAAGACTTTGATTCTTGCGGACCAGTTTCATCAAATTTGATGTGAATATATTCTTCCACACATTTGGTTCTTTTTTTAATGACTCTATAAGAGTTACTGGTTATAGATTAACCTAGAATGATTCCCTCATCTCTTTTTGAATTTTTTTTTCAATATTATCCTTATTATTGAGAATAAATACTTTTCAACCAAAAACACTAAAGTAACTAACTTTAGGGTTTCAATTATTCCACAGTTCATAAGGGGTCTTCTTAAAAACATGTCTAATCAAGACTCTATTTATAATATAACAAGCTGTATTCGTAACTTCATCCCAAAAATAAATAGGTAAATCATACTCATTAAGCGTAGTTGTTGCAATTTGTTGAATGGTTATATTCCTTCTTTCTACTACACCATTCTGTTGAGGTGTCCTAGGGGCAGAGAAATTATGATTGTAGCCATTATATGAGCAGTATGAATCAAGTCAATGATTTTAATACTCACGGCCTTGATCACTTCTCAATGTATTAATCTTAAGTCCACTAATGTTTTCTATGGACTTGGAATATTTCACAAAATATGAGCAAGCTTCACTTTTGTGAGATAAAAAGTATACCCAAGTATATCTAGAAAAGTCGTCTACAAAGACATAGACATAGTGTTTCCTATTTAAACTAGAAACTCTCGAAGATCCAAATAAGTCCATGTGAACCATCTCTAGAGGTTTATAAGTTGAAACATCTTTAATTAATTTGAATGAAACTTTATGTTCCTTTCCCTTTTCACAAGGAGTACAAACTTTGTATGATGGGAATTTTAGTTGAGGTAGGTCTCTAACTAAATTTTTCTTAGTCAGTTTCTTAAGTGAATGAACATTGCAGTATCCTAATCTTATGTGCCATAGCCAAGACTCTTTATGAAAATCATTTACCCACGTAACATTTTGTTTGGATAATGAATTTAAATCTAAAGCATATACATTTTCATTTCCCCAGGTAGAAAATACTAAAACATTTTTAGAATTAAAAACATCATTATCAAATTTAACATTGAAACTGTCATCACACAACTGATAAATGAAAAACATGTTGTATTTTAATCCATAAACAAATAATACATTAGAAATTAAAACTGAATTAGTATTACCAATCTGGCCTAAGTTGATTATTTTTCCATTTAAATTATCAGAAAAGGTAACATTCCCTCCATAAACCATGATTAATATATTGAAGCAAGAGTAATCTCTAGTCATATTACTTGAACATCCACTATCCATGTACCATATTTTCTTTTAGGAACACTTTAGGAAAGTCTCTTACAAAAAATGTTTAGGCAAAAAATTATTTTGGTACACAGATTTTCTTAGGTCCAGATAGGTTAGAAAGCGAAACTTTTTGCACCCAAATTTGTCTAATGTGTTTCATATAATCAGTAGATTCAAAAGATTTTGAAAGATAAACTTTGTTTGATCTATAACTATATTAATAGAACATTGATACATAAGAGTTTCTAAAACTAGAACTAGCAGCATACTGTCTAGATTTAGGAATAAATCTATTTTTAACAAGCTGTTTCTGCCCTTGTTGATAGCCTATACCAGTAGTATAATTTGGTGAAACGTTTTTACATTGAATTTTTGTAGGAGTGTTCTTTCCATTAGTGAACTTCTCCATGTCCATTCTTAGTTTATCATTGGATAATTTAATTAAAGTGTTCTCCTTTAACAGTTGATAATTATTTTCATTTTCTAAACTAATATCAGATTTAACTGTACTCAAAAATGCATTCTATTTGATTAATGATTTGTACATATCCTTCATCTCATTGAAAGTAACTTCTAACATATTACAATATTCAAAAAATTCAGCTTTAGATATATTATCATCACTATTGGAATCAATTTAATTCCCAGAATAATAATCATTCAGCCTAGGGGAAACAAGTACCTCAGAAGTATTAGTCATGAAACACATGTTGGAATGATTATTTTTAGAATCAGAAACCTCAGACTCTCTTATGCTCACTTCTGTAGAACTCCATGTTGCCTTCATAGCTTTCTTATATTTTTTTCCTTATATTCATATTTCTTATTGAACTTTATTTTTCGACAGTCAGTCTTAATGTGTCCTTTCATTTTGCATTCATAAAAAACTATCTCATCATAATTATTATCTTTTTTCCAATATTTCATCTAATTAATTTTTTGGTCATACTTTCCATTATATTTTGGTTTTCTAAAAAATGTATTCCTCCTATAGAATTTCTTGAATATCCTAGCTATTTGAGCCATCTCTTCATCACTATCAGAATCTGAACCTCCACTTGTTGAGCTTTCAGAAGGTATTTGAACTTTCTCCTTTCCTTTATCTTTGAGGAAGTAGACTTAAATTCCACTAACATACTCTTTGTTTAATCATCTTCCACTTTGTTTACATTTAGATCTTCTTCATACATCATCAACATACTAATTAACTCCATAACAGGTAGTGAAATTATATCACATGACTCTTTTATTGCAATGGATGTGCCTCTCCATCTCTCTGGCAGACGTCTTAGTATCGTCATGATTTTCCCTTTTGCTGGAACAACCTTTCCATGTGAACTCATTGTATTTACAATTTCCTTGAACCTGCGATACATTTCATAAATAGGTTCATCGGGATTAATTTTAAAATTATCATACTTAATAGTGTAGGTATTCAATCTCATTTCCTTAACATTGGTTGTTCCCTCCTGGAAAAATGCCAAAGTATTCCAGATTTCATAAGCAGTTTTACAACCAGATATTTGATTTAATTATTCATCTCCAAAAGAATAGTACAGGGAATTCATTGCTTTACAATTATTGTTGTAAGATATTTTTTTAGGTTCATCCCAAGTAGTTTTTCCAGTTTCTAGGATCTTATACAGAGTCACTATAGCAGTCCAGATATCAAATCCCATACTTTCTAAATAAATTTTCATTTTCAGTTTCCATTGGGCATAATTAACACCATTAATGAAAGGTGGCATGTTGGTAGCAGCACCTTCTTGTCTATTATCCATAAATAGATTTTATAAATTATATTTAAAGCGATAAAATTTAGAACGAACCGAAATTTAGGATCATTAAGATAAAAATAAAAACCACTGTTGAAAAATAGCGTGTTTGGAAATACATTATTAAGAACAACCTTTGATACCAAATGTTGGTCCTAGTGGACACTCAAGATGGGGGTTAATTGAGTTCCAATTAAAATTTCTGTTAAAATCATTATGATTAAAATCCCCCAAATTAAATAAAAATTAAACATTAGTGAATTTATACAGATTTTATGTTTTTAATTACATTCTCAAGAGATTGATTATTTATCAGTTAACTCAATTTGAGGATTATGTAACTTTTGAAACTATCTTACTGGCTAAGAAAAGTTATAAACACTTGCTAGTTTAACTATAAGATTTACATTAAAATAGATTTTAACTTCAAAGAACATAGCAGCGGAATAGAAAATAACTTAAACAAAATATAAGAAGCACAACAGATATAACGAAGAGGTTCATTATCAAGATGAGACATAGTCCTCTCAAATAGTTTATATGCACTTTGATCCACACCCTGGATCGGGGTTATCAACAGTACAAAGACAGTCCAGGTACTAAGACCTCAACCACAGTTCTATGTGGGAAAACCAAAAACAATGGCACACAAGCTATCCAGGTCACGCTTGACCTCTACCACTATCCACAATGGGATATAATAGAGTAAGGGAAATATTGAGTGAGAATTTATAAAACCTCTTATCCCGCACAAGAGACAGTGTGTGCCTAAAAATACAGTGCACACACACTGCTCAAAATGTAAATTAATGAAACGCAATATAGCCAATCAAATAGAGATGAGTTTAGAATGCTCTATGTGTTTTGAGTGAAGCTCTTGACTCCTTGGATTGATGAAAATGAAGCTTTGAGTCCTTCTCTAGTTTTTGTCAAAAAAAAGAGTGTTGTTTTTGTATTTGACTTCCAGGTCCAAGTTGATCAGTCTAATCAGCTTGAGTGTGAATGAAATCGTTGAAGATATTTACTCCTTGAATGATCAGGTTCTACAGACTCAGAATTTATTCTTCCTTATTCTTCTATTCATGTATTTCCTTGAGTATCTCCAGATGATTCTTTCATATATGCATTGAAAGACTGACCAATTCCATTTTTTCTTTAATAGTCCAAGCTTCCCTCTTATAGCTCATGTGGTCTGACAAAAAGTATGATTACTTCTTCAGGTACGAGGTACGATTTCCTGAAATTCAACATACATTAATTAATTAATAGTAGTGGAATTAAATACATCATATATGACTATTTCTAAATAAACAATAGAGAAATAGTTTGGAGAAATAGTGACTAGTTTCCATTATAATCTCTTAGTATTAGTGAGCTTGTATCGATGGACTTGAGTCAGTAGGTCTGTATCGGTAGCTGTTACACATTATAACGGTATCCCGCTTGAATCGGTAGCTCCATCTATTGGTATCTCCTTCTATCGGTATCTCCTTCTATCACTAGATCCTTCTATCAGTGACCCATACTGGTGACATTCTTGTATCAGTAGACTTTGTAGCGGTACTCATCTGTCTATATCAACAGACTTGTATCAGTAGTTGTCTTTTTGTATTATTAGACTTGTATTAATAACTATTGTCTTTCTATATCAGTAGACTTCATATTGGTAGGTCTGTCTGTTTGTATCGGTAGCTGTCTGTTTGTTTTTATCGGTAGCTATCTATCTGTTTGTATCATTAGCTATCTGTCTGTTTGTATCGGTATAATTTGTCTGTATCGGTGACTATTGTGCATACTGGTAGACTTATGTATATCTATGGACTTATTCATATTATTGGACGTACTATTTCGGTAGGTCTATAGTAGTGAATCAATACTTGATACTTATCTACTCTATGAAAACCATATCCATATTTAGTTAGTAGCATTTCTAAAAAACTATAAAAATAGATAACCATTGATTAACAAATTCCAACGACCATTTTGATATTTTATCAACTCAACAGTAGGATGTCATAGATTGAAAGAATTAATATATAGATAAACATTATTTGGGATTATCAAAGCATAGAGAAACATAATTGAGATTATCAAAACAGGTCAGGTCAACAATTTCTTTCCTTAAATTTTCATGGTTCTACATATAAATGTTAGTATCTCTCTTTCATGGGGTTTAGAGTTGAAAATTAATCAATGTTCTAAGTCATTTTTGTCACAATTTTATTTCCTTGAGTCATATGTTGTGTTTTGTACATATTTTATTATAATAGGTGTATATATAGACCAAATGATATGTAATATCATTACATTTTTGCAAAATTATATTTTAAGTTTTATATAATGATATTATTTGTTGGGATTTATGTTTCAATTTTAACAAGTGAAAAATATTTTCTGTTAAAATCATACCATATATAGGGATTGTATATAATCATGCTCCTGATGATAAAATTTTAGGATCATTCTCTCAAGAAACTAATAATTTTTATTCCTCTATAGTTATATCATTTGAATAAAAATTATCCACTCACATTCATATATTTACATACTCAATAGTATAACAAGATTTGTTTAATAAAAAATCAAAAAAAAATTATTGAAAACCCCTTTTAATCAAAAACCAAGTATTCTAATAAACATTTAAAGGTTTTATTATTCCTAAATGTTTTTTTAAAATAAAATTTTAAGGGTGATTTAATTTTTATGAGTATTTCAAAAAATTAATCTTCATGTGGCTTTCCAAATAATCCCCATTTGGTGTTTAAAAAATTGTGAATAAAATCTTTTCTTTTATGATGCACAACATGAACAATATTTCACACCATCATGAACAATCAATGTTTTCTGGATTATATTACTTATTTTCAAAGAAACATTATTCCTTTATAATATAGAAATTTTTAGATTTCAAATAAATTATTTCAATGTGAAAACTATTTTGAAATTTCATTACGATTTAAAAAGTATTTTTAAAAGTAGATGTGTTATTTTACCGAAAAATGATCAAAAATATTATAATTTTTTTATTTTTTTATTAAATACATTGATAGTAATTATTATTTACTATGAATAATATTGAGTGACACAATTCTGATTCATTATTGGTATTTTAAATGATTATGTTTATGAGACCCAATTATTTTTTATGGGTGATGCCAAGATAAATTAATCAAATGCCCATGAAATAATTTTTCATTACTTGGGTAATGATTTGATTAAATGATGGATGTTTTTTATCATGAGGCCTAAATATGTGTTATTTTTGTTATATGATGGTGTTTACAATATAACAATGTATTGTGGTCACATTTTACCAATGTTCGGTTGGACCCATATCTCCCATTAATTCATTGCGTAGTTATTATTATTGTACAAGCTCATAGGGTACATAGGAGGTTATCCCAAGATATAAATAGGGTACATGGGTGGTCATCACAATTCTAAATTAGGTACATGGGTGGTTATCCTAAGCCTAATAAGTGATTAATATATTAGGGGTAGCCATGATATAAGATTTTCTATGATTATGTGTACAAATAAATACATTTATTATGCCAATGATATAATCCCATGGATCATATAATTTTATTTCTTTTGTATTCATGTCTTACAAAATTTCATAATTTATTAAATGACTCATGAGTATGCTTTTTATATGAAGTTAATGGTTTCCAAATATTATTCTCATCTTTTCATAGCCTTTCACACTTATTATGATTATGTATCTCCCCTGGTTACCATTACGATCATATGAGCTCACCATTTCTTATTTTTAAATTCCCCTAGTTATGGGTAAATTATTTATGTAGGATATTTTGTTAATTATATTAAAAGGGATGATCATTATGGGATATGTTTATGATCATTCACCAAAATAAAAAATTTTAAAATCATATCCAAAGACGCAAAACAACAAAAGTCCTTAGGAATGTGATTGTGTAATGTCGTAAATATTCATTTAAAAATATGTCAAATGAAATTTTGAAATTCTTCATTCAATATTTTACATAATATTTTGGTTTTGTTTTATTAGTGGTAATATTAATACTTTACTCATTTTGAATATAGCACCGTTTATTCAATAAAATTTGACAAAACAAATGCCTTGTGGATTTCATATTGATGGATCATTCATAAAAATATCATGGAATGAAACTAAAAAATTATAAATCATTTGGTTACATAAGTTTAATTACATTTAATATTTTGTATATGATATTATCATGAAAATATAATAATGTCCATAACCATTAATTATAAGAAAATCAACAAATAGTTTTAACTATATACAATAGATGATAAATAATAATAATAAATAAATAATAATAGTATAATAAATGAATATAAAACATTAGTTTACATGTTAATAAACATAAATAATTTTTTAAAATAAATTACTAATGGTTATTATATTTTTATTCATGGGTTTAGTGTGTCTCGAGCTATACAAGAATACAATGTAATGGTTCTTTTTCACAATTTTCATTCTATGAGACATATTTCAATTTGTGCGTCCTTTTTTGACATTGTGTACTTTTTACCAAAAAATATTTATTATCATAATTGAATTTGTTTTATATAATTAAAAAATATATATAATTTTCTCAATCTATGTTATTTATGTCAAACATTCACAAAGTTATAAGGATTTTTCTTGTAAAAAATATTCCCCTATTAGAGTTATAATAATTCATCATGAATATGATTAATATTTTTTTTATTAATTCTATCATATCAATTTATAATAGTTTAATTCATGATTACTTTTGTGTATTTATGTTTTGTTAATGAAAAATCCTTTTCAAATGAATATTATTATATAAATTATGATGTAGATAATGAATTTTCATCTCAATTTCATTCATTGAGACATGTTTCCTATTATGAAACTAATTTCATTTATATTGTGTATTTACTACATATTTGAAATATTTTATTTTGATTCTCACTATATTAATTATTTATAGAGTTCACATTCATTTCATACCATTAAAGGTCTTTTGATTCACAAAATATCAAAATATGGATGGGATTCATTGAATCCATTTTTTTATTGGGTCATAACCTATCACCATTTATTATTTTTACTAGTTTGTTTTATAATGAAATTCACTAATTTATATGTATTTTTATCTATTTATATGGGGAACCTAAGTTTTCACAACAAAATATTATTTTTTTTGAAACCTTTTCTCCTTAAAATCTAGATATAGAATTAAATAATTCTCATACAATCTGATGGGGCTATCTCTTCCTAGTTAATATTCATTATATTGTTTAATGAATATTATTTGTAAATGATTTATTTAATAAGGAAATTTTTTGTTAACTATGATTTTATTTTCAAAAGTTTTAGTGGAATATTTTTAATGTTTTCCATACATGTTCTTATTTATTTTCATTACAAAACATTATAAAAAAAATTTCATTAACATTTTTTGTTTGACCACATATTCCCACTTGTATGTTTATTTATCATTATTAAGAATAATTTTCATGTTTTCATGGTTTTATAATTTAATTTTTATTTATATGGTTTTTTAATTTTTAATTTTAAAAATAATGGTTATTATTTTATTAGAATAAATAATGAAATTTTATTCATTATATAGATTTATTTATTAATCATAAACTACACATTTATTATATTTCAGTTTGTTTAATTTAAGTGTTTCAATATATAGAATCCATTTAAAATTAATTCTTTAAATATCACATTTTTCACCCCTTGATATAAGTTTAATTTCATTGAAATATTTGTTGTTTTTACAACTATGTTATAAATATTTTTGAATATTATCTTTATATTTGTTCTTTAAGGATTTCTTATAACTCAAAATAATCTATCTAAATAGGATTTCTGTAAAATTTATTATCCAATTAACACTATTATAATGTTTTTATTTTATAGTACGAAAATTTTATTTTAAACAAATCTAATTGTTTATTAATTTTTATTTGATTTAATCTGAAAGTGTTATATTACTCATCTATATATAATAGTGTTATTCCTCTATATAAACATCCTTTATTGTTTCCTATGACCCAAAAATAAATATGAACGTATGATACCATCTACCTTATTTAAATGGGTGGTTTATGATTAGGTTATAACAATTATTGACTGGTAAAAATATTTACATTCCATATTTTTGTAATTTGTGTGTTGATTTCTATTGATTATTAAAGAATGTTCACTTTGTATTCTATTGTTTAGGAAATATATTCATATGATGGATGAATTTGTTATAATTAATGATAGTTGGGGCGTAAAATTACATATTTTTAAGTACCCGGTTTTTTCTATAAAAGTCTTTGAAATATTCTTGATGTTATTTCAGAGTAGCGCCTTCAGATGGCATGCGATTCCGAGCCCCAGTGTGGCAGCAATTAAATTTTTAGTGCGTTCACACTGGGCACACCATATAAATGGGATAACTCATAAATGGTGTTTCAGATCAAAAATCTGAGGTTATGAATGGGTCAGAAATTGGGTGTTTACCCTAGGAACGACATAAATCATGTCGGTGTGGGATGTTGGCACCCCTCTCCCATTAACAGAATGTTAAACGGATAAATAAAATAATTAATTTATTTGTTTAATTGTTAAACTCATGTATCTCCTAAACAGTGGCTCGTATGGGAAAACCAAGGGCACCGTTGAGTTTGGAAAATTGTGTTTACCCTAGGAGGGGTGTAATTTCTGCAGGTGCAGGCCTCCTGTGAAAAATGTCACCAGGGGCGTTTTCATAATTTAGCGGCCTCAGACGTTATGTTTTATAACATTTGAACGGGGCCTCAGATTAAAATTCCAAGACCACAGTTGTTCTCAGGAGGTAGTGTTTACTCTAAGGGAGGCTTAATCTCGACCCCCTCGGGAATTTCATACATGGGTGTTTACGTGGTTGATTAAGGGATTAATTAAATTCTAATTAATTCTCTATTTAAACACATACCCACCTCCCCTCCTCCCTTGGTTCTTCCTCTGGTAGAAGGATTTCTCATCCAAGGAGACATCTAAATTCCTCAAGCTTAATCCCTCCACCTCCTCTCCAAGGTGTTATAGCTTCCAGCAGATCGACGGTGAAGCTTCGGGCTACGCCCAAAAAGGTAGGAGTTCTTTGTTTAAAATTTTAATTCCAAACCTTTCCTTTGAACACGAATTAAGGTATAGAATTACTATTTGATCTTTCAGTGAAGCCCATAAATGAGTAGTTTACATTTTGAACTCTCCGATGCTGATTTTGGGATTAAGATTGGAGTCCCAGGAAGTCCGTAGCTGTAAGTCGAAGATCAGCGTGGTTTTTTGGGTGTTTTCCGGCGAGGTTCCAACCATCCGGGCAGCGGCGGACCGGGTTAGCAGTGGTCCGGCGGCTTCGCACAGCGGCCCGACGGTCTAGGGCATGCGGCACAGCGGGGCTCTCCGCGGCGGACAGCCTGGTGTAGCGGGCCAACGATGTGGGCGAGGCGGCTTTGGTCGGGCGGGCAGGAGGTGCCTGCAGAGGTGCAGGGTGAGGCTGAGTAGAGGTGGTACGGGCCGTGGCGAGGTGCGTCAGTGTGCTGCAGGGGGTGCGCCGGACGTTTTGGTTGAAGGACTCCCGAGGCCTGGCCTCGGGTGTGTAGAGGAAGCCATGATCCATGCAACTCGGGTCCTGCTGGTGCGTCAACGAAGATCGGCCAAATCCGGTCTGCTGGGGGAGCGAGGACCCGCAAACTGCCAGTCTTGTTGGGCAATGACGTTAAGAACGGCTGAAAGGCTGGTCAGTTTTTTAAAACAGACCCGAGGAGAAGGTCTGGTGCTGCTAGGCAGGCCGTGGCCAGTGAGCCACGGACCGGTGGTTCGGACCAGGCCAGCCGGGGTGAACCAGCCCCGTTAGTCCCCCCTTGCATTCGGGGGGCCATATCTTCTAAACAGTGTGTTCGTTTGACATTCCATCTATGAATGTGGGACCGTATGGACGAGATGGCCCTTTTAACGTGAGTTTCAAGGTTTTTTTTTGGTTTTGCGCCCAGAGGTGGGTAACCTAAGAGCTTTAATTCAATAATCTTAAATTATCATTAAATCTCTCAACGGACGCACCTCCTGAGCTGGACGTCCGTTTGACGTGCCGTCAGAGGCGCGGTGGCCCCAGAGATGAGACAGTCCTTCCATGGTTGGTTCAGAGCCATTGTTGGTTGGTTTGGTTTCTCAGTAGCACGAAACACTAGAGGTGATTAATTAATTAATTAATTAATTGTTGTGTTGGACCTAACTCCAACTTGGGATGTCTGATTGACGCGACGTCAACAGCAACGTGACCCCAGTCCTCGTGCGGAAATTTTGAGATGCTTTCCAAAGCATTTGTGATGGAGACAAGGTGCAGGCCCCATAGGTCCAAGTTCACACATTTTACAGCAAAACACCACTTTTTCACCCGTAATCCATTTGGTGTGTTTCAGCACTCATTTCTGTGAGTTTTTTCAAGGGTATTTCAACGGTGCATTCTGCCTGCCTAATTTGGAATTGAGGCTTGGGCCCCATGGGCCATCTTTTAAGTTGTGAATAGCGTACTGTGACTTTTCATTTGGCGTCCGTTTGGGGCGTATGAATAGTTGATTCAGTGTGTTTTTCTGAGGGCATCGCAATGACGCAGTTTTCCCGACCACTTTTGGGATGGAGGTGAGGGCCCCACGAGACGTTGCATGGACAAAAAGTGGTGTTGAATAACGTTTCCACTGGGACTCTATTTCCAGCGAGTAAGTAGTCTATATCTCATGTTATTCTATGAGGATTACAACAGTGTAATCCATTTTGGAGAGCAGAGACTCTTTCGTGATCTTATTAAATGTGGAAATATAAAAGGTGCTCCGGTGGTGGTTCTTCATGCTGTGTTTGGAAGGGAACCCTTGGTGTGAGATCGCATTCACTCCCGTGTGAGTGAAGTTGATGTCTAAAGAGTTTTGGTTGGATGTGCTAGGGTCGTGGAGGATGCAGGTTGGTGAAATTATGTTTTCACCCTTCGCGTTGATGTTGGGTGTCATGTGCATGATATCCTTTGGGCTACAGATCTGGTATACTCTGGGAGTATACGGGAATGCTTAGAGGTACATGTTTTAGTTTGTACTTGACAACGTTTGTGCTCTTGGTTTGGCGGTGATATGGGGACACACGTCATGTGGGACCCATGTGTGCGATGTGTTCTACATTAGGTACCTTTGACCTCTCGTGATGTAGAGGGTCCTCCTATTCTCGATGGTTTCGACCAGCAGGGTTGAGTGGGTACCCTGGTTCTATTCTTGATGGTTTTAATGGCAGTGTTGTTTTGGTTCCCCTGTTCTTTTGGCTGAGGGGTTTCAGTATCACATTCCTTCCAAAAGACTAAGGCATTGGTTATGACTACGTGCATTCATACAGTGTGGTTGTTTTCCCACTTTCTGGAGTGAGTTTTCTCAGTCCGCTTCGATATTAGACTCAGTGTATTGGAGCATGTATCACCCCGAGAGGCTCGGGGAGATCCTCACATCCCTTTGTGTTCCCTGGTAGGGTTCTGTGGGTATCGGTGTGACCAAAAAATTATGAGGGCACCGATCCTCTACCCAGGAGGTTGTTTCTAGTTGGGTACGAAGCCCCGAGTGAGCCCTGGGTGCAGACTCCCTAGCTATGTATCGAGATCATATCTTCCTTCCTCGATCTATCGTGACGTGTTTCCCACTATGTGTTCCGGTTACTAGTGGTGTACCATCCAACAGGGATGGCCAGTGAGGGGCCATCCAACAGGGATGGCCAGTGGTGTACCATCGAGCAGGGATGGCCAGTGAGGTACCATGCAGTAGGGATTGCCAGTGGTGTACCATCCAGCAGGGAAGGCCAGTGCGGTACCATCTAGCAGGGATGGCCATAGCTAGTCTAGGTCTCCCTCCATCAGATTACCCTTTCGCGGGGCTGGGCAGTGGGAACCTGATGACTTTGAGAAGACCTCTTGACTGTGTGATAGTGACGAGGTGTGGTTTGACATCCCCCAGAAATCTCAAGTATGAGGGGCACTTTCCCCACGAAGATGTGTCCTTGTGATGCAACCAAAAACCATGTAGTCGAGTTAGTGCCGCCCAAAGCGGATAATGTCAAGGTGCAGTGATTTGATCCCCTTGAATTGCAGTTCAGGGTAGACGTGTGGATACTGGGCATCGATGGTGTTTACTTCTAGGACTGTTCTCTACTCACTTTCTTGGGTTGAGATATGGGATAGATATCCCCTTATGATCTTGTTCGGGTTTCTTGACCGAGAATATGAATATGTATATACCTTGGTCTAGTACCCACTCCTTGGGTTTTAGTTACTCTCCTTCCAGGAGAGACGAGGAAACACTGGGTATGCCACCTGCTTTCTGTGTCTAGCTTCTTGTGGTTGGATGAGTCTACTCTCCTACTATAGGTAGCGTAGACTCGATGAGAAGTTCATGTTCTCACCGCATCTAGCTTATTGTGTTTGGACATGTCTACTTTCTTCCTCTTGTTGGGTTGAGCTGTACTCTTTACTTCACTCTCAGTTTTACTCCTTTACTTTTCCCAATTTTATCTACTACTCACATCTTTAGCACCACCTTTTTGCTCCCTCAAGCCATTAGGGCATCCTACTGAGTATTGTTATACTCACCCATGCTTGGGATTTTCCCGCACTTGGTGTGCCCTTATAGATTATAGATAGGTTATTCGTGACGTCATAGGAGCTTAGGAGTTTGGGGGATTGGACCGCGTGCGGTGGTCATAGTTGCGTTCCAGGTTTGGGACTGTCCCAGCTGTTGTACTTTTGTGTACCTATTGCTAGGTTTCGGTAATTTTATGGTTAGGCGCCTATTTTTCCCTTTTTATTTTCAGTTTACCTTCAGCTTCTACAATGTACTATTTAGAGGTCGATGCACTTTTTTGGTTGTTTATAGCAGGTAGTACATAACTTTTTCTTTTACTCTACACTTCTGCATTGAGTGGGCTGCGTGTGTGTGTGTGTGTATAGGTACTCAGGAATAGGCCTCCCCGATTTTTTTATCCTTCGGTGCTTGTCTCCAGCCCCTGGCCAATGGAGGCGGGCTTGGGGTAGTTGTGGCTCGAGCCTGGGTAGGGTTGGGTCATGATGGAGTGGTATCAGAGGTTGTTCATTCATTGGGACATTGTTAAGATGTCCCTAAAAAGGAATTGGTTGGGATTTAGGGCAACAATGTCAATGTGCCTCTAGAGCGGCTCTTAGGATAGGGAGTCCAGTGATGGTGCCATGGCCGACGTATCCATTCACCAAGACCCTGATAACCCGCTTGTCGACTAGGCATGATGAGACACTCGATGTAGGGATATTGGTTTTTGCATCACATAGGATTGAGTCTTGACTGTCCTTCTTGAGTTATCTCCCCATTGTTGTTACTATTATATAAATATATGCTCACCTGATTGCGACAGTCCTTGATAATATTCAGGATGTCTCTGCGAAGACAGCTATCCAGGATACTAGCTTTGGTTTGTGACGACGACCCTGTGAGCAACGAGGCCCCAGTCCAGCACCCATCATCTGAGTCCCTTTCTCCGGGTGGGCCGGTAGCAACACCCCCACCTGGTGAGTAGCAGACAGCTTCAACAGAGCAGAATGAGCTTGAGCGCAGGTTGAGCGTGCTCCGTGAGTTCCAGCGATAGAGACTACTGAGTTTAAATGGATATCCAGACCCTCAGGCAGCAGAGGTTTGGCTCAAGACAGTGGTTTGCTTCTGCAGGCTTGTGTAGACGCCGACATATCTTATGGTGGCTTTGTCCATAAGCCTTTTCCACAGAGCAGTGGGATGTTGGTGGAGTTTGGTGACTCAGTTTCTTAATGAGTCGTTGCTTTCACAGGGTGACTTCAACTGCTGTTTCGTGAGGAGTTTTAACTCTCATGCTTACACTCCGTTCAGATACAGGAGCACTTGCAGTTTCAGTTGGGAGGGATGACAGTGCCTGAGTACGCGACTAGTTTCATAGACCGTGCATGTTTTTATCCAGACATTGTCAACGATGAAAAATTCTGAGCGCATAAGTTCTAGCAGGGTCGCCTCAGATAGATTTGTGTTGTCATAGGACCCATGGGATTTTCAACATATTCCAAGGTTCTAAGGCAGGCGCTGGTGACAGAGATCTTTTTGTCATACTCTATAGTTGGTGGGGGTAGCATGCTCGACAGAGCTGAGATGTCTGCCATAGCTAGCGAGCGTCGGCTGACAGAACCTCGACATAGGTGGATTTTCGATAACCAGATTCAGGGTCATGGTCATGAACAATAGTGGTTCTGGAGGGCACAAGGGCAGCATGGAGAGCATCAGTGCTATGCTTGCGATGGGCGAGGACACCTAGTGTGGGACTTCCTGACCAGGCACACTGAGAATATCGGGCAGGCAGGTGGTGCACCACAGTGGTAGACGCAGCATTGTGATTGGAGTAGTACCCAAAGTGGTGGTTCTTACATAGGAGAGGGAGAAGCTGGAAGTGGAGGATGACCTTACGAGGTCATCCCATCACCATCAGGCGGTCCACGTCAGGCTCTGGGTGCTGACAGTTAGGACCGCGGACAGCCAAGATCTTTGGACGTCTACGATCCTACGGAGCATGAGGTGGAAAGAGGTACGCTTTATGACTCTTCAACTTTTAACAGTATAATTGTTATACTCTATGTGGGAAATGATTTTCTCCCTGCTCATTGTTTGAGTTGTTACCAGGGTGGTGTGGGGCATCGGTGTAACCCTATGTTGGTAAGGTAAAAGGCATGGGACGTTTTTTATTTAGTCAATGGTGTCGACTCCTTCGCTCTCCGAGCGTGTAAGAGAGTCTGGGTCATGGGACATCAACTATGGAATCTTGTGTGACCAGATATCCTTGGGAGTTCCACTATATGGATATTCTGAAGGATAGAATCACCAGGCTTTGTCCTAGGTCCAATCGGTGATTCCAGTCACGGCGTGCGACGTGGGGGGTTCGATCGGGGAGGTAAGCTACCCCCAAGGGCCCTTGGGACGTTTCAAACCATGAAAAGGGATAGAGAGGTTCCCTACCACCTTGACCTAACCCCAAGGTAGGTATTGGGTGAATTATATCTCCCATGTGACTCACTTGATAAGAAGTGTGCGTGCTCCTATGAACATCATCGGCAAGGGAATACATCACATGAATAGATCAAATCCATTTGTATGTGAGTGGTAATGCGAGATTGTGCAAGAGTTCTTCTGGGTACGGGAGAGCCAGGTGTGGTCTTAGTACCCTGAGTTGTTCCTTGGTTTTTCATTTTAGGGACGAAAATCTTGAAGGAGGGAATGATGTAAGAACCCGGTTTTTGCTATAAAAGACTTTGTAATAATCTTTATGTTATTCCAGAGAAGACCCATCAAATGGTGTGCGATTCTGAGACCTGGTGTGGCCAGAATTAAATTTTGAGTGTGTTCACACTGGGCATGCAAAATAAATGGGATAACTCCTAAATGGTGTTTCAGATCAAAAATATAAGTCTATGAATGGGTCCAAAATGGGGTTTTTACCCTAGGAACGACATAAAGCATGTCGGCACGTAACGTTGGGACCCCTCGCCCATTTACAGAACGTTAAACGGATAAATAAAATAATTAATTTATTCATTTAATTGTTGAACTCATGTATCTCCAAAACAGTGGCTCATATGGGAAAACATAAGGCACCTTTGAGACTGGAATGTGCCGTTTACCATAGGAGGGGTGTAATTTCTGCGGGCGCGGGCCTCCTGTGAAATATGTCACCGGGGTCGTTTTCTTAATTTAGCATCCTTAGACGTTAAGTTTATATATCTTTTGAATGGGGCCTCAGATTAAAATTTTGAGACCACTTTTGTGCTCAGGAGGTGGTGTTTACCCTAGTGAAGTCTTAATCTTGACCCCATTGGGTGTTTCAGAAGTGGGTCATTACGTGGTTGATTAAGGGATTAATTAAAGTCTAATTAATTCTCTATTTAAACACTTACCCACCTAACATCCTCCCTTGGTTACTCCTCTAGAAGAAAAAGCTCTCAACCAAGTAGACCTCCACCTTCCTCCAGCTCAAGCCCTCTACCTCCTCTCCAAGGTGTTGCAGCTTCCGGCAGATTGACTGCAAAGATTCGGGCTACGCCCAAAGAGGTAGGAGTTCTTCATTTTAAATTTTAATTCCAAACCTCTCCTTTGAAATTGAATTAAGGTGTATAATTTCTGTTGGATCTTTGAGAGAATACCATAAATGAGTAATTTACATTCTGAACTTTCCGATGCATATTTCGAGTTTATGTTTGGAGTCCCAGGGCGTCCGCAGCTGGAAGTCGAAGATTGGTGGGTTTTTTTGGGTGCTTTTCGACGAGGTTCCAGCCATCCGGGCGGTAGATGCCCAGCGTAGCAATGGTCCGGTGGCTTCGCATGGTGGGCCGACAGTCCAGGGCGTGCGGCACGGTAGGGGTCTCCAGCGGGGGATGGCCGGGCGCAGCGGGCGAACAGCGTGGGCGAGGCGGATTCGGCCGGGCGAGCAGGAGGCGCCTGCGGAGGTGCCGGTGGAGGCTGAGCAGAGGCGGTGCGGGCCACAGCGGGGTGCGATGGTGTGCTTCAGGGGGGCATTGGCCGTCATGGCCAAAGGAAGCCTGAGGCCTGGCCTCCCGTGTGCAGAAGAAGCCATGACCCACGCAACGCGGGTCCTGCTGGTGCTTCAATGAAGACTGGCCGAAGCCGGTCTGCTGGGGGAGCAAGGACCTTCAAACCGTGGGTCCTGTTGGGTGAAGATGCGAAGACCGGCCAAAAGGCTGGTCAGTTTGTTAAACCAGACCCGAGGATTAGGTCCGGTGCAACTGGGTGGGCTGCGGCCAGTGAACCGCAGACCGGCGGTTCGAACTGGGCCGGCCAGGGTGAACCGTCCCAGTTAGGCCCCCATTGCATTCGAGGGGCCGTATCTCCTAAACAAAGCCTCCATTTGACGCACCGTCTACTGTTGTGGAATCATATCAATGAGGCAGCCATTTTAAAGTGAGTTTTGGGGGTTTTTTTAGTTATGCCCCTGGAGGCGGGTAACCCGAGAGCTTTAATTCAATAATAATAAATTATCATTAAATCTCGCAATGGAAACAACTCGTGAGCCGGACGTCCGTTTGACGTGCCATCAGAGGCACGGTGGCCCCGGAGCTGAGACTGTCCTTCCAAGGTTGGTTTGGAGCCTTTTTGGGTTGGTTTCGTTGCTCGGTAACACGAAACGCTAAATGTGAACAATTAATT
Source organism: Viscum album (assembly GCA_963277665.1). NCBI lineage: Eukaryota > Viridiplantae > Streptophyta > Magnoliopsida > Santalales > Viscaceae > Viscum > Viscum album. The sequence goes on along the minus strand of CAUJRU010000080.1, from coordinate 817,076 downwards.
TTTTAATTAATTAATTAATTAATTGTTCCGTCAGACCTAACTCCTGCTTGGGATGTTCGATTGACGCACTATCAGCAGTAGCAAGACCCTAGTCCTCGTGCGAAATTTTTGAGATTCTTTCCGAAGAATTTAGGTTGGAGAACTACAGGCCCCATAGGGCCTAGTTCGCATGTTTTATGGTGAAATAACACTTTTTCACCCGTCATCCGTTTGGTTTGTTTGAGGACTAATTTCTATGAGTTTTTAAAAGGGGATTGCAATGGTTCATTTTGCCTTCCTAATTTTGAATTGAGGCACATGCCCCATGGTCTGTCATTTAAGTTGTGAACAACGTACTGTGGTATTTCATTAGGTGTCCGTTTGGGGCATATGAATAGTTGATTCAGCATGTTTTTCCAAGGGCATCTCTATGGCGCAGTTCTCCTGACATCATTCGGGACTGTGTTGCGGGACCCATGATACAAAGTATGGACGTAAAGATGTATTGAATAACTTTTCCACCGGTATCTCATTTCCAGCGAGTAATTAGTCTATCTCACATGTTATTCGGCGAGGATTACAATGGTGTAATCCTTTTGGGAGAGCTGATCCTCTTTCGTGATATTATTAAATGTGGAAATATGAAAGGTTCTCCGGTGGTGGTTCTTCATGTTGTGTTCTGAAGTGAACCCTTGGCGTGAGATCGCGTTCTCTCCCATGTGAGTGAAGTTAATGTCTAAAGAGATGTGGTTGGTCATGCTAGGACCGTGGAGGAAGTAGGTTGGCGAAATTACATTGTCAACCTTCGCGTTGACGTTGGGTGTCATGTGAATGATAGCCTTTGGGATATAGATTGTGTATACTCTAGGAGTATACAGTAATGCATAAGGGTACATGTTTTAGTTTGTACGTGAGAACGTTTGTGTGCCTGTTTTGGAGGTAAGCTATGACCACACATCGTGTGGGCCCCATGTACACATCACATTATAATTTATGTACCTTTGACCTCTGACGATAAAGATGGTCCAACTGTTCTCGATGGTTTCAACCAGTAGGGTTGAGTGGGTCCCTTGGATCTGTTCTCAATTGTTTGACTGATAGAGTTGTTTTGGTTCCCCTGATCTTTTAGTTGAGGGGTTTTAGTATCGCATCCCTTTCACTGTACTATAGCATCATTTACTACTACATGCGTTCATATAGTTTGGGTGTTTTCCCACTTTCTGGAGTGAGATGTCTCAGTCCGCTTCGACAGTAGACTCAGTGGATTGGAGCATGTATCACCCCGAGAGGCCCGGGGAGATCCTCACGTCCCTTTGTGTTCCATGGTAGGGTTATTTGGGTATCTTTGTGAGAAACACATTACGTGGGAACCGATCCACTACCTAGGAGGATTTTTCCAGTAGGGTATGGAGCCCCCTGTGATCCCAGGGTGCAGACTCCCTAGCTTTGTATCGAGATCATATAATCCTTCCGTGATATATCGTGATGTGTTTCCCACTACATTTTCTGGTAACCAGTGGTGCACCATCCACCAGGGATGGCCAGTGAGCTACCATCCAGCATGGATGGCCAGTGGTGTACAATCCAGCAGGGATGGCCAGTGAGGTACCATCCAACAAGGATGGCCAGTGGTGTACCATCCAGAAGGGATGGCCAGTGCGGTACCATATAGTAGGGATGGCTAGAGAAGATCTGGGTCTCCCTCTAGAGGATTACCCTTTCACGGGGCTAGAAAGTGGGAACCCGTCGACTGTGAGAAGACCTCTCGACTATGTGACAGTGACGATGTGTGGTTTGACATCCCCTTGAACTCTCAAGTATGAGGGGGTTCTTTCCCTTCCGAGACGCATCCATGTGAAGTGACCTAAAGTCGTGCGGGTGAGTTAGTGCCGACCAAAGTGGATAGTGTCAAGGTGTGGTGATTTGATCCCCTTGACTTGCAGTTGGGGGAAAACGTGAAAATAATGGGCATCAATAGTGATTACTTCTAGGACTGTTGGCTACTCACTATCTTGGGCTGAGCTATGGGATGGAGATCCCATTACGATCTTGTTCAGGTTTCTTGAGAGAGCATATGAATATGTATATACCTTGTTATAGTACCCACTCCTTTGGTTTTGGTTACTCTCATTCCAGGAGAGTCGAAGACGTGTGAGGTATGCCACGTGCCTTCTGTGTATATCTTCTCATGGATGGAAGAGTCTACTCTCCAACTATAGGCAGCGAAGACTCGATGGTAAGTTAATATTCTCACCACTTCTAGCTCATTGTATTTGGATGAGTCTACTTCCTTCCTCTTGTTGGGTTGATTTATACTCTTTACTTCACTCTCGGTTGTACTCCTTTACTTTCCTCTATTCGATCTACTGATCACTTCTTCAGTACCTCCTTGTTGCTCTCTCGAGCCTTCGGGGCATCCTATTGAGTATTTTTATACTCAACCTTACTTGGTCTTTTCCTGCACTTGGTGTCCCCTTGTAGACGATGGACAGGTTGTTCGTGACGTCAGAGGAGTTTAGGAGTTTGGGAGATTGGACTGAGTGTGGTGGTCCTAGTTGTGTTCCAGGCATGGGACTCTCCGAGATATTATACTTTTGTTTACATGTTAATGGGTTGTGGAACTTTTTTGGTTGGTTGGGTGTTTTTCACTTTTTCTTTTCAGTTTACCTTCAGCTTTTACTTTGTACTGTTTAGAGGACAATGCACTTTTGTGGTTGTTTATAGCAGTTAGTACTTTACTTCTTCTTTTACTCTGCACTTCTGCATTGAGTGGGCTGTGTTTGTGTGTACATGTACTCAGGAAAAGACCTCCCCAAGTTGATTAGCCTTCGGCACTTGTCGCCAGCCCCTAGTATATGGAGGTGGGCATGGGGTAGTGGCAGATCGAGCCCGGGTATGGTCGGGTCGTGACAATATCCCTCTGATTTTTTGGTAGGACTTTTATAAAAAACATTGTTGGCTATTTCACATATCTGTTACATATTTTGGTATGATGTCTTTGAAAAATTACATGATAGTAATATTAATATGTGTTTAATTAATAATTATATCACTATTAATTTAGTTATTTTAATATCCATGATTAATTATGTTATTAAATTATTGATGGATATATTTTATTCTCATGTGATTAGTTATATGGATTATTATTATTATTATTTATTCTTATAATATTTAAATTCCATGTTATTTATAAGATAGATTCTTGTTTTTACTACCCCTTAATAAGTGTTTGAGCTCACTTATTTTTATGTTTCAATTACCCTTGTCTATAATGTAAAATAAAACATATTATTTGTCGGTAATTTTATCATGGGTGGGATATTTTGAGGTAGATGTTGAAGAGACGCTGTTAAAAAACTAAATTATGAGTTTTGTTGAAACAACATATATTTTGATAGAAATAAATATTTTTATTGTCAAATATTTTTTATAATACTCTAAAACCTTATAAATAAAAGGTTTTTGGTTCCTAATTGATTCAATATTTACATTTTCTATTTTTAGAATGATTCATAATGTTCGTGTCACTTTAGTTCTTATCAAACCCTCTATGTATAGAAATTTTTTTCCTAACTAAATATAGGTGTAGAGGGTCTATGAAATTTTATTTTGTATCATAATAGTGTTTACATAAGTTTATTGTTATGATTTTTTGGTTGTGGTTAATTTTATAATAATGAATACCAACATTGGTTAATGATTTTAAGGATGATGAAAACATATAAGGTGTATATAAATTCTTATGTTCCTATATGATTGAGTTTTGTGTGGATAAATGATATTTTGATAAATATTTACATGATTTTTGGAATAATACATGATTTATTTTTAGAAAACCATGTGTCATTTTATGCGACTTTATGTTGATATAGTTATGATCAATTTGGATAATATATTAATTTATTTTCAAAATAACACAAGAATGATAGATAACATTGGGTGTTAAAAATTTATATACTGATAATCTAATTTTAGTAATATTCTAAAAAGGATATTATATATTTTTTAGAATATAGGGTTATTTTATATTTTGACTGGTAAGTGATTTTATGATAAATTAATGTAGTTTGTTGATAAAGGGTATGTTTACTTTTGGGAAAATAGGTTTACATAATTTTTGGGTTTAGAATATAGAATGAATGATGTTGATAAATTAGTGTTTAAGTACCATTGGGGATTATGATATTGATATTATGGGGATTTAACATAAGGAAATCTTGGATAAAATAAAATAATTATAGTTTCAACAAGTAGAATTGAATGTATCATTGGTTACGTAAGAATTTTTATGATTGGGTTTTAATGCTATTATGTTTATCAATTATTTTCTTGAAAATTATAGTCTATGTATTTGGTTGGGACTAGTATAATGAAAATGGAATTAGAAACTATATGTTGATAAATACTTCTATAACCAACTAATAAATTATATGTGGAAAAAATTATTATAAAAATGGAAATATAGATGTATAACAAGTAGAGGGAATGTATAATTTTCTAATTTTCTCCAAGATAGTTCAATCATTTATCATTAGAAATTATACTATGTGTCCTAAAAATATTATGAACACCCTTATCAATTTTTATGGGAAAAATAAATTAAAATTAATATGGAAAAACTTATTCAATTGGTGTATAATGTTATTCCCTGAGATTTCAGGATATATTTTATTTTAAAAAAAAATACAAGAATGACTAAATAAAATTTCATAAAAAACATAAATAAAATGAAACATGATATATTTTATTTTAATAAAATATGTGAATTAATATATTATGAGAACATAGTTTGAAAGATCATTAAAAAAATTTCAAGGAAAGTTTAATTTTAGTAGATGAAAATATTGTAATAAATTAAAATGGATTATTAAAAATAACATATCTTATAATTCATTAAATATTTTTTATTATTTACTTTATATTATATTTTATTCATATAATTTGATTGGAAGAATTTAATATTTTATTTTTAATGGAATATGATTAAAATTATTTAATGATAGAAATAGAGATTTTTCTGTGAACTATTTTTAATGTGTTTTTTATTTTTAATGTGTTTTTTATTTTTAATGTATTTTTTATTTTTAATAAAATTTTCACCTTTATAGGATCATAATAGTATATCAAATAAATATACCCAAAAATATATTAATTCTAATTTAGATGGGAATTAATATGAAATAAAATTATTAAAAATAATGTTTAAAAATAATTTTTTCTATTAATTAAGGTTTTCATTGTATTTTATCTTTTTGTTGAAAAGTTAAATTTTAGAATCTTTAAAGTTTAATTTGATAAAATGAATTCTTTTAATTCATAATCTAAAATAATCTTAAGATGAATTTTTATAATTTTTATGTAATGGATTTGGGTGAACACTATAAATTAATTTTTTCCCAATAAAATTAACTTTATGGCATCATCTTGATATAAATCTAATAAAGGCATTTTTCTTAAAAATATTGTATTTATTTATTATAATTATTTATGAAATACTATATGACGAATTAAGTTGAGATTTTCGAACTTAGGAAATATTTTACTGTAAAAAATTTTTATTTTATGTCTTTTACATTAATTATGTTTTTGACGTATTCCATTATATTTTTGATTGGTTTAAAATTCATATAACTATTAATTATTTAACATTAAATCCATGGATTTTATAGGAATTAATATTATTCATTATCTTGGCTGAAATTTTTTTCTATTCATAAAAATATATTTTGGCCATAATATATATTTATGTGTTATAAAATTATTATATTATAATTATTTTTTATATATTTTAAAATTTTAATCAAATAAAATGTATTAAATATTTATAATCATCATTTCTAAATTATGTAAAAAGTGCAATTTTATTTTTTTCATAATATTAAGTTTCAATATTAAAATTATGTAACTACAGTAAAATATAAATAATGTAATGGTGCTAAATCAATGGGAAACACCAAAAATATCATAAATATATATGTAAAATGTGTAGATGATTTGATTCTCAATATAATATTATCTAATCCTTTATTTTGGTAAAATTAAGATTCAATTTCTTTTTAATATGACATTCATTTTTATATTAGGTATTAGAATTTACTTTTTTATTAATTCTCTCACCTAGAAAATGATAAATAATTAAATGATTAATAGTCCCTTATAATATTGAAATCCTCCTTAATTTAATTGACCAAATATACATACATAATATTCCTCATCTACATTGGTTAAATTCTGGTCCCTAGGGATTTCCCAAATCCATTCAAAACTATGAAGGTTTCCAAGATGTGATATGTTTTTTTTATGTTAGAAGTAAATATCATTATTTTTCATTTATATTATTTATCAAAATATTCTAACTTACAACTGATCAAACAAATACATTCTATATAATTTAATTATAATTTTTAAGGATAATAACCTTAAAATTGTATTTTATTTTGATCCCTATAACCAAATTCAAACTACATTATTATATCCTGAATTCATCTATTTTAATATCTAAAAACACTTTATCACATCATGATTATTATCCCCCATAACATAGTATATGATAATTACATAAGAGTAGTTTTCATAATGAAAGGTCATAACAATTTTCTACTCTGATAAGAACCCAGATGTGCCACAATAATATTCTTAAATATATGATCTATAACCAGGTGAAATATTTTCAGGGAAACATGTGAGACATGATATTAGGTGTGGATACCTATAAGGCATTGATGTATCATACCATGTACTCACTTGGTAAAATATATTGTAGTGTATTATCTGAACAAGACCAACCAATTAGAAATCCACATTTTTATGTGACGTTGGAGTTTCCTATTTAAGGATTCCTATATTGATCAATACACATTATTATTATTATTTATGAGTATTATAAGTCTTTTATTTTTATGTATTGATGAAAACAATGGTGAAATATGTTCACGGTGAGGTAAGATATGTTGGGTACATCATGAGTAATATTTCATTAATGAATAATGAAATAAATTATTTTTCCATTCTATTATTTAATAGTGTTTTATATCTCAGTCCATTTTATGGAAATTGTGTAGCATAAATATATAATTATACTTGGATTTCTATAGGCAAGGTTGATTTCTAAAACATCAATGAAAGAGACATCAAGGATATAAGTTGATTGAACCAACATAAAATAATAACGATTAGATATGAAATAATAAAGTGATATCTTACATAGGATGCCACCGTATGAGGTATTAAGACACTGTTTAATTTTTATTATTCTCTATGGGTTACTTGGAATGTTGTTAGACACTACACTTGGAATTTAGGCCGCTTCGTGTAATCCAACTGAGAAATGGACCTAGAGGGTCATACACAAAGTTTATCCAAAATATGAGTTAAACGATATATTATTATTTATTATTTTAAAATATTAAAATATATTAATCATGAATTCGATTTAATAATAATTTATTTTTATAAATAATATATATTTTGTCACCAATTAATCAAGAGAATATTATATGAGCAGAATATTTAATAAATATTTTTTTCCTATTTTGTGAATACATTATTCTTTTATTTATTAGAAAAAAATGAAGTTATATTTATTAATTAAATAAATATTTATTATTAAGTTTTTAATAAATATGAGAAAGTAATTGAGGATAGAGTTTAATATTTTAGTGATAAATGATATATATTTTTTAATTTTTTAGTGAATAATAATTAATTTAATTAATGAGTTTAACACATATAAATAATTTATAATAACAATAATCATAATAATAAAATTATTATTATTATTATAGACATGGGGTTATATAGGGATCTCAAAAATAATAATTGGTACATATGCAATTAATATTTTCTAACCCTAGATATATATAAAAACAATTATTTTAATTTAGAGATCTAATTCATTTGGGTTGTAAAAATCATGATCTAGAGAGAATCCTTTCATGTCCTTAGGGAGATCCCTCTCAAAGAATTCTCATTAGATTGTAGAAAGATCATCCTCCAAAACTACCCTCAATTCAACATTGATTGAATAAAAACCATTCTTGACAATATTGTTTGGGTGATCAAAGGTGAACGACACAATAGTTATGATCTTTCATTCTTAAACCCGTGGATTCCTACAATGATATTCAGAGGTTCATGGAACATGTGTGGATCACTTTTGGATTGAATATTCTCATAACTCCATTAACACAATATTTATCTTGCGTAGTGTCATAGTCATATCCAAATACAAAAAGAAAAATTTATCACAATAAAAAATTTTAATTTATTAATTTAATTATAAATAATATGTGACGAACTTGTGATTTCATTCTGAAATCTTTCTATATTCTAAATTATTTCAATCAATAATGTTGATCATGGTGTTTATTAACATATAAATATTTTTTTAATCATCAATCATGAAAGGAACCTAATTTGGAATTTCCCATCAAATTATTTTGATGTTCTAATAATTTTCAAGTGATATCAGAGTGGCATAATAATTATTTATAATTATTTTAATATCATGGATAAAATACTAATTTTTCATTAGTTTTAAATTCTAGTTTTATCATTATTCAATATACATTGCATGATCTGATTTGATATATTTTTTTCTCAGAATTATTATCAAATTGATTAATTTTATAAATGAAATTAATTTAATAATCTTATCTTGAGGGGTCGAGGTGTCTTCCTAGATAATACTATTGTATCCTCCATGAATCCCAGACGTAAATGTTTTGTAATACTATTTAATACACACAAAATTAATTCAAAATTAATTCATGGAATGTGATTTTATTACAATTTATAAATTTATTATACACCATAGGTTGAAAGGTCTATCATGGTGCATATTCATCTAGATTATAAGTGATGTAACTTCTATACACAACATGGAGTTGTTTAATCATATATAGGCCACACATCTTCTATGAAGGCTAAAATTATAGTTGGTTGTGTAACAAGTAGACTACATGAAATTACCTAATGTACATGCCATTTACTCAATATGTTTCTATTTCATGGTTACCCATTGAGTTATAAGGCATGTTCCATAGACAGATGGTGAGAATACTACATGCCATGTAAATTACAAGGTACAAATTGTGTACTTTTACCACATTATATTGGATTAAAATTACTTTATTATACAATTAAACACTCATCAACTTGTGGTTACTGTGGTCAGTACTTTTATTGATATGTTCCTTGTGATGTGTTATATATATATATATATATATATATCTTATAATATTTTTTGTAATGTTTGGATTTGTATATCATGATTAAGTCATATTACAGTTATTACTCTACACACATTGTGGCATGACACACTATGTCAATACCATTCATTTCATATGGTAATTAAGATGATATTATACACCAAAAAAATACAACATAATTTGTGTATTCCACAAGTCACATGTGTAAATAGAATGAGATTATAATACACATTGGGTAGTTCGTGTGGGTACTCACAGTGTTTCATTAAAGGTATATTTTTTAGAAATATAACTATAAATAAATAAATATAATTTTTTAAAAATTATTTTGGATGAGAATGTCAAGAAAATTTAAACACGAATTAATATAATGAATTGGTTACATAAAGAAGATAATTAATTAATGTTGGAATTATTTATCTTATATAATAATGATTATAATATAATGATAATTTTATTAAATAAAAAATTAATTGCATTCATGTTCATGAACAGGATCCTATACCATAACTACGTATGCCATTTTTTTAATTTAATTTATAATTAAATAAATTAGTTTCCATATTCTTATCCCACCTAAAAATATGTAATGGCTTGTGTGCCCATGGTTTCAATTATGTAAACCCCACAACCAATCTTACTTTCTCCATAACTACATGTGATCAAGAACATATGTAATTAATAGAGATCTTAGGATAATTGATGAAATTCGTGTTTATAGATGAAAAGGAACCATTCCAAGAGAAACACATAAGTGGACTAGTGGAAAGCTAAAACAAAAACCTTAAATGGTTCAAGGTTTCTTCACTAAGGCCTATGGTTTTTTAATTAACCACTAGATAAACTAACCACTAGTAAAATATAAAGATCAAACCACATTATTGTAATATTTCTGTGAATTTTCATTGCTACATAATTATGGATATTTTTGCATGACTATATAAATTATTTAATTAAAAAAATGCACGATAAAACTAAAATAAACATACTTATGCATAAATATTATCTAAGACATGGTTAATAACTTATGTAAATCCAAATAGTATTAAAATGAATTTAATACATATAATAATTGGTAATTTCCTCTTAAAATATAAAAACATTCAATTATATATACTATGCTTGTATATCCTTCCACTACATAAGTTAAAATGAAACCATATTTCAAAGTGAATGACCATTCAATGTTGGGGTGATTTCAATTATCTAAGGATTCTAACATGATGTTTTGGGTCAAATTAACATAGTTTGGAATTATTTTTGACTACCCAAGTAGGACATGATGAAATTAAGATGATGTTGTTTAGAAAATAATGTATATGTATTTCAAGATTATGGTTTCTACTCAAATAATAAAGGAGTGGTGAATTAATGATGTTGTCATTTGGAATTCCTAACTAAAACCCTTCAAACTATTTGGAAGACCAAATTTGGGATGATGAGAAGGAAAATATGTATCTATTACACTATAATTTCCAATAATTTGGGTATTTTAAACAAAATGATGATGTATATTGGGATTCAATAATATATTGGGATATTAATAAATATAATATTTATCTTTATATATAAATTTTATCAGATATAGTCATAAAACTCTAGTAATGTTATTTTTAGAAACAAATCAAAAATGAATTCAAACATATCACTGTGATCCATATTCAAGAAGGATAAATTTATCACTGATATAAATTTACAATAGTGGAAATAGTGCTTATACATTGTCCATTTTCATTAAAGGAAATTTTTTGTGCTTGAAGAACGTAATTATGAGGAACCTAATAATTAGGCTACTGACAAATAGTTGTATTTCTATGGGATACATATGAATTATTCTACAGATACTCAATTTTTCATTCTATAATCCATGAGCAATGACCTTCTGAAGTAATAATAGTTGATGGATGTGTATAGAAAAATGTCTCTTGTTTGGGATGTATTTCTAGATTAGGTTGCATAATTGATATGTGATATCTCGAATTCTATGATTCTAAAATTATTTGAGGTCTGTTGGTAGTTTATCTAAATTTGGTCATGACTATTAGCTACATGAAATTATTATAAATATAATTTGATAAATTTCAAAATGTGACACACATAGATCTCATACACTCCTCACTACCTAAGTCTTACAACAACTTTATTGTTAATTATTAGAGTATAAATAATGAGAAGATTCTTTTAAAACAATGTATAATTATTCTATAATTGGATAAGGACATGGGGTGTGATAAAACTGTGGTATTTACTATGAATAATAAACTAAACAATAATGATAAGGGAACCAAGACTCAAAACTATTCTGAAGATCCTGAGCACTATCCTTTCAAGAATTGAATGTTCTAGAGGCATGGATAGGGAAAGGAGGTATCATGCTTCTCATGTGGAAATCAAGGCCACTATAAGAGGAACTCCGCAAAGAATCAAGGGGGAGATAAATGTGAATTTGTTATCGACTATAACAATTCAATATCAACCCATTGCATATATATATATATATATTGAAGTTAAAATATCATTATCCAAATGGTTGAAAAAAAGTATATTCTGATAGTTTCCTTGAGAAGAGGTTGATTTATAAGATTCCAATGGTGTGAGGTTAGTAGCTCTATCAATTGGTGAAAAACAAAATTCATTTCCAACAGAAATGATATTGGTTTTAAGATATTATTATTACGTACCAACTGTTAGAATGAACAACGTTTCTATATCATACCTAGATAGAAATTGTTTTATTTTCAAATTTTAAGAGAACATTGTTTTTTAATAAAGAAAACATATATTGTGGTATTGTACACTTAACTAAAGATATTTATATATTAAATTAATAAAATTATTGAAAATTGTTAATAAATAATATTCACATTACTTGAATAACACCAACCTATAGTATCACTCTCATGTATAATTAAACCAGATGAATTTGAAAATCGTTATCAGAATAGTTATTCAGAATATTTTTAGATAAATAAACATGAAATATTTCATTCATAATTATAAGGAAAAATAAAAAAAATTATCATTTAGTGTACAAGGTAAAGGGTCAAATAGATTTTAGTATTACTACAAATTGTTGTGTGTGGACTATTTACAATTGAAGATAGAGGTGGGTATTTGTACTTCCTAATTATTCTTGACTAGTTTTGTAGATGTAGATATGTCTACTTAATGGGGAAATATGTTAGATTCCATTGAAAAATTCAATGAATTTAATAATGAAGTAGTGAATCAACTTAGAAAGAAGATAAAGATTCTTGGATTTGATTGAGGTGGGGAATATCATAAATAAAAGTTCATTAAATTTATATGGTATTTTGGGATTCTATCTAAAATCACTCCACCTTAAATGCTATAGGTGAATTGTATTAGTGAAGGGACAAACATTACATTGTTAAACAAGGTAAGGTCAATTATGGGTCACACAAATCTTCTATTAACCTTTCAGTTAAAACCCTAAAAACTGTGGAATTGAAACTAAACATAGTACCATCTAATGTAGAAAAAAGAATTCCCTTAGAGTTATATAGTGTAATGAAACGGTTTTTTTCACAAGCACATGAATAAATTTTCAGGTCATTTGTTAATTCTTTATAAGGAAATAAAAAAACACCCAAAGAAAAAAGTGTATCATTATATGGTATCATAAGAAAAAAAGGATTTCACCCCTACAATCCCTCAGAGAATAATGTGACTATATCCAGAAAAGCCTTCATTCATGAGAAGTATTTAATCATCAAAAAGTTTAGTGGGAGAAATATTGACTTCGATGAAGTTAATTCTCAAAATATTTAAGATTTAGTATAGTAATGTATTCTGATGGTCCTGGTTGATGATGTAGTTTTTGAAACACAAGTACTACATTGGATCACTTAACAGGTAAGAGAAAAATAGAGATATGGTTTTATAGTCACCCATGATGGTGACTAATTATAAGTTGAAAATTATGAACCTATCTTATAAAAATAGGATATAGATAGATCATAAGATATATTATGGAAATAATTGATAAATTTTGAAATGGATTCAGTGTATCATATCCGTGTTTTTGGAAAGGATGATGTTTTAAATGTTGTGATTCTTATAGTGTAAAAATTGGTATTCAAGTGAAATATGGAAATTTACGGTAAAGTAAAATTGTATAATGTAAATATTGTGAATAAATTGTTTAAATAGCCTAAATGAATTGTCTATGATGGAACCATTTCACTATTTTCCATGCTTAAATCCATTATAATTATTTCTATTATAACATATTTTCTTTGACATAAAAATTTGGTATATGGTTATCAGGAAAAAAATTCATAATGGGAACCTTCCGGGGGATGTCTATATGACACAAACAGAACACTTTGGGTCTCTATATGATGCCAAACATATATGAAACTGTAGAGATACATTTATGGATTGATGTAAAAATCTAGGTTAGGGAATATTCAAATTGCAAAATGTATAAATGAAAATGGTTTCATTTAAATTAATGTGAAGGATGTACTTTCAAGAGTTTTAGTGGGAATGGATTCATTTTCCTATGATTATATTTTTATGACATAATAATTGTTGGATATTACATACCAGTCACACAAATTGTTATATAATGCTTAAATCAGGTGAATAATTAGTATTCCAAACAGGGTTAAACACTTATTCATGTTTTATAGATTATATAAATTCTCTTACCTATTATTATAAATAATATTATTCAAGAAGAATATTTAATAAATATTTTTCTTACTATTTATTGAAATTAATATATATTTATTAATTGATGAATAAATTTGTGATATTTATTTATTAAATAAATACTCACTATTCAAGGTGTGATAAATATTATGGAATAATGGTCCCCCGTGTTTAATATCCCAAGGATAAATAATATTTGTTGGATACTATTTTAAAAAACAAAATTCAATTTAATTCGTGAGTTTATCACATGTCATGGAATAATAATAATAGTAATAATAATATTATTATTATTATCATTATTATTATGGACATGGGATTCTCTAGGGATTTTGTAAATAACAAAGGGTTCATATGTAATTATTATTTTCCAACACTAGAAGTATATAATCCCAATTATAATTATAATATTTTCATAAGGGATTCATTACAATTCTAGTGTGCATAATGAGATCTCGATAGAATCCCCTCAAACCCCTAGAGAGTATCATATCCAAGATATCTCTATAGAATAGATATCGGTCCTCCTCCACCACCACTCTCATGTATAGAAAGATTTAAAAGATCCCTTTCTTTTAGAGGGTTTCGGGGTGATCAAAGTTAAATGACGTAATCATTATGATCTCTAGTGCTAGCACCCAAATATTTCTATGGTGATGTTTAGAGGTTAGTGGAACATCTGTGGATCATATCTAAAGTGATTATACTCTTCATTCATACAATATAACAATCGTACACAATAGGGATGTTTTCATATCCAACAATGATAAAATATTTTCATTCCATTTAATTATTAAATTACATAAATTAACAATAAATAATATGTGAAGATCGAGCACTTTAGTTATGGTGTTTATCTACTATGTATATTATTTTATTATATTATGTTGATCATAGAGTTTAACTTAATATAAATCTAATACTAAACATCGATCATGAGAAAAAATATTAGTTGGAGATTCCACATCTAATTCCTCCAGGCACCTGAAACATTCAAAATTTACATTTTAATCAAACTCATCTATTTATTATTTCATATTATCCTTTGGGTTGGTTTTAACAACTACACCGATGACACTATAAATTTCAATCATGGATGTTTTGGAAAACATAATTAATATTATTATATGATATTATAAAGTAAATAACAATTTTTCTATCATGGAAATATCAATATGTTACTAGTTAATAATATACAACCTTATATTTGTAAAAAAATATTGAAACCAACATGTTATGGATTTTTTATTGACAAAGAGTACCCAAAAAACCCTAGGAATGAAACTAGTACGTAAAAAATCATTATGGAAAATATATTAATATAAATTAAATATTCTTTATATGATGAACCCTTGAAACCGGAGGGATAGATGGAACTTTTTTTCTGATAGATATAAGGGAAATATAAAACTCCCAACATTTGATGATCAAAATTAATTAAAGACAACAATTAAATTTGTAGAAAAAATATATAAAATATTAGTATATTGGTTATCACAAATGAAAATTTTCATAAATTATTAATTATTTCTCCTTCTTTTATTATAATTTTTTTTATAGAATCTAAAACTATGTTGGAATATAGGTAATAGTTCCCATTGTCAATTTCATTTCACTAAGACATGTTTCAATTTATGAACCTGTTTTTATTGGACACGGTGTAATTTTTTCCCATTGGATTATTTTGATTTAAATATCATTGTATTAATTTAATTCAACGTCATATTTCATGATATCAATCTATGTTTTTTTCATACATTAGAGAATCTATAAGGGTTTTTATAAATCAATTTACATTCATTAAGTTATAATTATTATTCCTAAACTTCATTGCCCTATTTTTTAATTATTTTTTTATGATATTATATTATTTTTCAATTCCTCATTATAATTTTTTTATTTACATTTCTTCCTCTTAAAATCAATTTCTAACGATTCTTACTACATAATCTAAAATGGATTTTAGGGTTTTTAGTTTCAATTTACCTTTTCGACACATGTTTAAAATTATGTGATTATTATCATTTATATAGTGTATGTAATTAGATATTATAATATTATATCATGATTCTCATTATATTCACGGAATCTAGTTTTTCAATTCATGTTCTCTTTTTAATTAGGTTTCTATTCAAATGATATAATAATATAATGGTTTCATCAACTAAATTTTTATTTCATTATTTAATAACATATCATCCATGTCTATGTTATTACTAATTCCTTTAATCATTATATTTATCTATTACATATATTTTTTTCTATCTAAATATTTATGAAAATTACTTTTTACACATCAAAATAATTTTTTAATGAATCAATTTCATCATATTAATTTGGAATTTTTAAGAAAATTATCTTCCTCTAAAATGGATCATTATCTTCTATGTCCCCATTCATTATAATTTTTTGATAATATTTTTATCGATGTATAAATTATTTACTAAGGTAATGTAAATATAATTTTTACTATATTTAAAAAGTTTTCAAATAATATTTTTATCATTTTCGGCACGGGAATTTATTTAGATTCTTTTTATACGTTTGAAATGAATTTCTTTTAAAATTTTCTAAACAACCACATTTTGTGGTTGTTATTTTAATTAAATATTATTAATATTAAGTTAAATATTTTAATGAATATCCATACTAATTTTCATTTTTAATGAATTATGTATTTTGAAAATAAAGGATAATGTCTTAGAATTTTAAATAAATGGGTATTATTCCACATAAGTATATTTTGTTCATCTACTCAAAATTTCATATCTCTATCCTCATTTAAATTCAAGGGATTAGATGGTTGAATTTTTTTTAAACAATGGTTTTTAATTTCCACATTTAACCCCCACCCCATTAAATTGGAATTCTTTGTGACTGAATAGTTTGTTTTTAAAATCGTAGTTTAAAATATTGGTGAAAATTATTCTATAAATTTTTCTTCACTTTCCCCCTGAAACTAATAATGATATCTCTCCCTTTGTGGAATGTTTTATATATAACTGGATAAATTCTCTTATGTTTTATTGTGTTTTGGTCATTGAACATATAGTATAAAATGATCTAATTATTGATCTCATATTATGTGATTTGATTAGAAATTATTAAGTAACTTATTTTCTAATAATGTTTTCTTTTTTTTATCAACATCATTTAATGCTACATTTTCTTTTTGGGATATTATATAATAATAATATCCGCCATATTTCTTTCGATTTATTTTGTTCATGTTATCCATTTATTTATTTTGGAAAATTTTGACATTTAGTACATATTTTATTCCAATATGGATGTTTATTTATTAATATACTGTATTAAATATGTATTTCATATTTATCCATGACTATTATATAAAAAATTCATTGTAAATATTTTTTTTGAGTGCGTGACATAATTTTATAGGCCCTATATTCTTTAATATGTATCATGATACAATGTAGTAGCCGTATTTGGTGCACGCTTTAACTATTTATGTGTAGTACCTCTAATGTTTTCATTTCCCCTATTTATGAAGAAGAGTGTAACATATGATATTATATTTTGGGTACCATATGTAGAGATTTTTATATGATATATTGAGTACATATTAAAAAATATGGAATTCTTGGATTAGTTGGAAAAATACCAATTTATATAGAATAACATGGGGTTTTTCAAATAATTTTTCTTCCAAATTATCTTAAACATTAAACATAAGAGTTGTTTGGAGTTTATGTGACTGAGTATTTGAAATTTATATATTAAATATTGATGTTTATGTTAGTTTAACGACAATTGTTATCAAAAAATATGAATAAATAAAATATTTTTAACACTATATTCGAGTGTGTGGGTTGAGGGAGAATCATCATATATGTTTGGAAACATAGGTCAACAATTATTACACAATTTAATATAACATATATTCACTTAAAAAAATAAATATGTTAATATACGATGAATAATAATATAATAATATAAAATCATTTCCTTTATCAAGGATAACTTCTATGTCCATCCTTACATAGTTTAAAGAGAACCTTGGTGGGTTGGGATTATTCCCCATTTGTTTAGACAATAATGGACTATCTTCACACATTGATATATTTAAAATTATATATTGAGAAATAAATCATTAAAAAATTCATTATAGGGAAGAATAATTTTGATACAACTCATAATATTATTAAAACTATACATATGAGTTCCATAAGAAAACATACAAATTTGTATCATAACATAATAAACCAAAGGGAAAACAATTTGTTTCATGAGAATTTTAACATAATATTATCATAAACAATCCATATAAAATATATGTCTGGAATCATTATAAATTAAACAATAATAATAATATTCATTAAAGTATTCTATCATTGTTGAAAAACTATTTTATAAGGTCAATTCATTATTTCCATGAAAATAAGATAAGGTTCCATTTTTTAAAAACATGTTAAAAAAAATTGATGTTAGTTAATTAAATTTGAAAATAAATAGTACTTTGGAAAACCATGGAAACATGGAAGGGTTGATTCGTTAATAATAATTATTATAATATCATGAAACTACATTAATGTAGTGAATGATTTGTAAAATATTCCATTAAAAAAATTGAATAATGAGAAAATTGACCCTTGCTGAAAACATTAAAAAGATTGATTTTATTTTTTATATAAACTATAATTTAATATTATATATTATTTTATTACATATAAGAACATTCATGAAATAATATAAATAATATGAATTTGTTGGAGCAGGATTTGTGGTCTAAATGAAGAGATAATTTCATATCCACATTTTGGAATCCATTCAGTTGATTTGTGAAAATAAGGATAGTGAAATGTTAATAAGAAATGTAAAAAAAATAAATAAAAATATGAGAATTAAATTAATTTTTTTATATAAAATTAACATATAATTTCTAAAATGGTAGTTTAGATATAGAGAATATTAATTTAAAATTTATATTGAAAAATAAATTCTTGTAGATTTAGTAACCATTGAATCAAAATGATTTAAACGAGAGAACATTAAATAAAACTTCATATACCATTCATATAAATTTAATAATGACATAATTAATAAATTATTTTTTATATTCACCATAAAAATTAATATGGGTTCATAATATTAAATCTATTTGGAAGAAGGAAATTGACAAGAGAAACACCTTCCAGGGATTCATAGTAATCCTGATTTGATATAAACACCATCATAATAAAGTAATAATCACTAATTAATTATCACATAACCTTATTATTATATATTAACTTTATTATCAACCAGTAATATTCATTTATTACTTACTTATTAAATAATTGTAGTTAATATTGACCATCAGTTGGTAATTGTTTCAATTGTTACCTATTTTTTAGGTATAATGATTCCAATAATCACTCCATGTTAATGAGTGAATAATATCCATAATATTATATTTACTATATTATAAGTTAATTAATTATTTTTAATTTTTATCTTTATTTTATGAATGTTTTTGGTATGTTTTTCAATGATGATATCCAAATAGTGGTTATTTCATAATTTTTTAGAAATTTAATAGTGAAATAAAAATTATATGTTAAAAGAAAATATAAGCAATATAAAACTAGAAAAAATTATGTTATTATTAATATATTATTTACAATTAATTTTTATTCACAGTAATCCTTGGTAGATGTTTTTAGAAATGTTCATGATCATGGTACAACAAACCCAAACAAGAATAAGGCATATTTGATAGATAATTATGATTATTAAGTTATATTATAATAATATAATCATTATTGAAGTATAATGAAATAATTTTAAATACATTAAATAAAAAAATCATAATTGGAAATAATTTGATGAATAAGAATAATAAAAATGAATGATATAATGTCCTTACGTGCAATGGGGAAGTCAAATATCATCATGGAATCATTTCGGGGTTTGAAGAGCCGTGGAATCCTCATGAGACCAAGTGCTCAATTGAATGTGATTGGATTATCAGGTAGTTAAATATGTTAGTGTATATAGAGGAATTAAAATTTTAGGTCTTCCTTGAATTGTTTTTTAGAGAGGTCATTTTCTATGTGAGAAGACTGGCACCCTTATAAATACTATTTTCCTAGTGTAAATAAATAAACAATTCAACGAAAGTGGATAAAAATTTAAATATTATAAAATATAATATAGGATTATGTCTATAAAAACCTTATACAATTATTTAAATATATTTTTAAGTTATTTTTTATGTTATCCCTTAATTTAGAAATTTTTGAACAATTTAGTATTTTAAGTAGGGACAAAATTTTAACTTGGTAACTTATTATTATAAAAAATAAATAATATTATATAATTTGAAATTGAATATCCTAAATTTGAAATCCATTTTATGGTACTAAATTTATACGAGTGAAAAAATAATATTTCTAAAATAATAAATGTATAACTCATACAAACTGTTTAAAAAAATAGAATTTTATGAATAAAAAATTAATTTGGTAATAATATTATGGCTAGTATTGATTAAAATGGATTGTTTTCTTTATTTTTAATTAATTTATCATTAATTTACTTTCAATAAAAAATAAAACTTAATGAATCCATTTCAATACATAATTAATGTAAAATAACCAAAAATAGTTTTTGATTGAAAAAGAAGTTAATTTAGGATCCAAAATGTGCAACATAGGTTTATAAAATGAACATATTACTATTAAATTAATTATTTTACACCTTAGATATACCATTATTTGAGGAAAATTCTTGAGATATTTTTATACAATTGTTTTCATGATGAATTCATTAAGGTTATGGTATATGTAAAAAAATTTCTAAAAATTCACCCAGAAATAAACAATTTAAAAAATCCTAAATATATTTATAATATAATAATGAAATGATTAATCTAATAGTGATGTCAGTATTATCTATCTAAAATAAAAAATATTGAAAATTCATCTTTTTAATTAAAAAATATAAAATTTAAACATATTTTTATAAATGTATTTGACTTTTTTAACATTATTGAATAATAATTTGGTTAGTATCAGTTTATAACTAATTAAGGTTTAGTCTATGCCATTTTATATAGAGTTTTTTTTCAATATAATACAAATTTAATTTTTATTATTCTAATTTAAGATAATATTTTTGAATATTTTATATATATTCATTCAAAAATATCATTTTAAGCCTAATGTGATTTTAGGCCTATATATGGACGATCCATTTAGTTTAGTGTTGCATGTGATTCAAGCTATTAAACATAGTTTTTATTTATATGAAAATACATACTAAAATATTTTTTTATTACATCCCTTATAAAATTTTTGTAATATTTAGTATGGTTTTCAATGAATATATTTATAACATGAATGAATAATGTGATTTTATTAATTGAAAAGAGATACTTCTTAATAAAAATTCATTTTAGTTATACCGTTAGTGAAATATATAAGTACATAAATTATTTTATAATATTGTTTATTAACATTATATTTGTGACTATACTCATCCATGATGGATATGATAAGGTCAATGTAAAACTTTTTATTTTGGTGTAATAACAAACCCCAAAAGTATCATGTAATATGAATGAATGAGTAATACTATGGAGTTTTTCTAGGTTCATGTAACAATATTTTCGGTAATTTAATCCTTTTATTTAATCTATTTTGTTTAATTTTCTATGGGTTTGGGTGGATTTTGGAGTTTTTAAAAGGTTTCTTGGATTAATAATGGTTAGATGATGCTTAGTTCATACCATGATGACCAACCCAAGAAACCATTATCTTTTTGTTAGGTTCTTGGAGAGGTTTCATGATTAGTTGAATGTTTAATGAAAAAATTTTGAGTTGACCCTTATACCGTGTGGTGTGGGATAGTAGATCATTCACACTTGACTCACATTTTGAAAATCTATGTGACTAAATAATGATGTACTCTCTAGTATCTTAGGAGGTGTCTCATAGTTTCACAAACAATATGGGACAATCAGGAAACTCTCTCAAGAAGCATTATAAGGGGGAATTGTTAGGTACATGGTTAGTTCTAACTATGTGACCTAATCTTGGAAACCATGTGATCAATATTTGATGCTCAATAATTATTAATTTATTTTTAGAAACCATCATTTCAAATAATATTAAAATATCATTCAAACCAAATGAAATCATTTCCCTTTTAGTATCTCTTTTGAGATTTTTTTGTCCTCAAAACTTTTTTATTATTTGATCAATGTTTTGGTGGTGCATGTGATCAAAACAAGTATGTAATTTTTTTGATATATAATTCTTCCTTATTAACTTATATCCTTCATTAGGAGTGATATGTCCTCATATTGTTTATGGTTCTAGATCATTGATTTTTTATTTACGTGACTAGTACATTCCTTTGATCATTCTATCATCTATATCTTTAATAATGGCTCTAAATTGATGTGACTTATATATTGTGTTACTAAAGGTAGGTAGTTCCACAATTATTTTCTAAACACTTGAATCATTAATTTCAAAATTGATTTATGTTTAATTTTAAACTTATTAGGAAACATCAATTGAGAATAAATTATCCTTGGTTTAAAAAGGCATTGAATTGTTAAATAAAAACCCTTTGTCAGAGGAGTTGAAAATATTTGGAAGTGTTTTAGAAATAAAGGAACGAAAAAAATGCTGTGATGAAATTTCGTGATTTTGATTGTTTTGAAAAAAATTTAAATGAATGATGATTTCAAAAGGGATGATCTTAGATAAAACCAATGAATTTTTTTTTGAATTTTGAATGGATTTTAGAAACATGAAATTCATATTTTTAATTGTAAATGAAAATTTTAATTGAAAAGAAAAAATTTCACATGATTGAATGATTTTTGGATTTAAAGATCATGTTTTGTAGGATACTCGGTGAATAAGAAATAACCTTAGGAATTTTACACACTAAAAATAGATTTGTGATGAAAATTATAAATTAAAAAATTCAATAATATTATTCCCCATTAGGGTGTTTATTGATTCTATTCCAATGGAAAAATACTTATATATTTTTGTACACATTGATCCATGATTGATTGGATAAGTAGTTCTAGGATTATAGAGCTCGTAATCAATGATCTTGAAGGCATATGTTTATGTTTCCTTGTTTGATTTTATTATTACATGCCTTTTTTATTGAATTGATATATCCATGACATTATATTTTATAAAACTATTCCTTTATTCTAATTTTTCTATACATTATATCTAGTAAATTGGAAATATTATATGAATGAAAATGTGGAAATTATTTAAGAAGTTTTTTTAATTAAAATTGATGAATATATGTTTTATTTGTTATATAATTTCTTATGCCACAATTTGTGATATTATACATGTCTATTATTTTGATACAATAACTTTACATTTTGGATTATGTGGATTATATTATCATAGGTACAATAAAATTAAATTATCCACTTAGAGGTGGCTGGTGTGATTGTATAGCAAGGCCATGCATGATTGTGATTATAGAGGAAGCTATGATCCACTCATTATACTAAAATTTTCAGTCTTTTTCATGCTAGATATTATGTATTATATTTGATGATAAATCATTTTGGACTTTATCTACTGTCCTTACGTACTATTATGCTTAAAAAGTATTTCTAATACCAACTAATCTCTAATTTATCATCAACTCTTCTATATTTCAATATTTTATCTTATAGATAAATTAATCACATTGACCTTCTCTTGATGTCCACATGATAGTATGCAGCCCATGGGGATTGAGAATTCCCTTCAGTCCATGTCAGTGATGGACTAGTTACGGGAGCACTAATGTAGTTTGGTGGGTTCATGTAAAATATGTTGAGTCAATAATATTTACTTAAGAATTTTCCATTTCTTTATGTTTTGAAAATCACAAACACTCTATCTTAAGGAAAATTTTATTTCCATGATGATTTTTATAAATAAGGAAAATTTTCTTCCCCTAATGAAATTTTCTACTATTATTTTATAATTATTGATGATTTAATTTCACTAACCCTATCTCATTATATGTATAAATGTAAAATTATATTTCATTTCTAAAACCTCGGAATCCTATAAATACTTAGATATAAAGTATAATATTTTCAGGTTTTGAATTCCGATTCTGAATTTTCTGAAATTAAAATTCCGAATTCAATGAAATTCAGATTCTAAATAATCTAAAATTAAGATCCCAAATTATCTGAAATTCAGATTCTAAATTCTCTAAAATTTAGATTCTGAATTCTATGAAATTCTGATTTCAATTTCTCTGAAATTCAGATTCCGAATTTTCAAAAATTCAGATTCTGAATTCTCGGGAATTCAGAATCCGAATTCTCTGAAAAATCAAATTCTTAATTCTCTGAAATTCGGGTTCTGAATTCCCTATAAATCAGAATCTAAATTCCTTAGAATTCAGGTTTTTAATTCCTTATAATTTATGTTCCAAATTCCTTAGAATTCAAAGATTGAATTCCTTTAAATTTAGGATTCAAATTCCTTAGAATTCAGACAATGAATTCCATAGAATTCAGGTTCCAAATTCCTCATAATTTAGGTTCCAAATTATTTTTCAATTCAGGTTCCAAATTATTTAGAATTCAGACACTGAATTCCTTAGAATTTTGGTTCCAAATTCCTTAGAATTCATACCCCAAATGTTATATAATTCTGATTATGAATTCATGGAAAAATGAAATCTGAATATCCTTTTAATATAGACTCTGAATGTTTATTTTCTTTGAATCTGAAAATTATTTTTCCTTAGAATCTGAAAAACAGATTTGGTTGATCAACCATATTTTATTTAATCATGTTATATTTATGAAATTATGTCATGAATTCTATTTCTAACTAACTGTTGTTGGAGTGACATGTGTACAAGTCCATCCAAGATAAAAGAAAAAATATGATTGTTTGAGGAGGGAACTAACTGTTGGAGAAGTACCTATAAATAGGAGCTCATTTGAATGAGCTCAATAGATAAGAGACTGAGATTATTCTACAACTCTAGACATTACAAACTGTTGAAGTGATTTATAGAGAGAAGGACTCTCACTAATTGTTATACTAAACATCTTGTTTAGATTGCTTCGTATGACTCAAATTGTTACTATGCACAATCAAAGGATTCTGGGGATTGGAAGAAAGAGGTGTTGAATACCTTAAAGTTTGAGGACTTCCTTGGAAAGGAAGAAAGAGGTTCCGACTATCTTGAAGTTTGAGGTCTTGTGGGGATAGAAAGAAAGACTCCGATATTCCTATTGAGGGCTTACCCTAGTGTGGGTAAGATAGAATTTTTTAAAAGTATAAATCAAGGGACCTTTATCCATGGTTATTGGACACCCTACACTTTGGTTTAAAAGATTATATAATTTTTACTCATGTTGTTTCAAGTTTACTTTCCATTGAATTTTTATTAATATAGAATTTGTAAAAATCTTATACTTTCTTGTACTTGTACTATGATTAGAAAGATTCTATATGCTTTAATGTAGAATCCTTTCCCCTGTAAACTTTTCCTATGTTTCATTTTCCAAACCATATTTCCAGAATCTAGCATATTTGTAGAACCAAAAGGTTTTGTGAATTTACATTGTTTAACTTTGTTAAATATTATAAAGTTCTATATCAACTTTAATAGTTCCAAATGAATTTTTAAAGGATACAATTCAACCCCCTCTTATATATTTTGCATATACATCATATTTTGATCCTATAATTGGTATCAGAGGATGAATCTGAAATACCTATATTCACATATATGTTTTCTTTCACAAGTTTTTAGTGTTTTATATTTTCATTGCTTAGGATTTTTATCCTTGTTTACAAACCTTTAATACTCACATGTTGTTATGGAAATATATTTTATTTTAGATGGCTGGAATGAATGTTGGTTCGATTGAAAATCGTAATCCTACTATAACACTTATATTTGTAGGAAATGACTATGAATATTGGAGAGATCCTATGAAGAAATTTGTGATAAACACAAGTTTATAAAACTACATGATGTTAACTAGAGATTATAAGATTCCTGATAAGGAACTTTGAACCTTTACTAATCCAGAAAAGTTTGAATACCAGCTACACATTATGTGAATAAATACTTTTCATTGTTCCATGACTAGAAATATATACATCCAAATTTCATCCTATTAAGCTGCAAATAGTATTTGGAAGAAGCTTGAAGTTACACACTTTGGAACTTCAAAAGTCATTAAAACTAGAAGAGCTATGCTCAGAGCAGAGTATCATGGTTTATTATTTCCTTTTAGAGAACCAATATGTAATGTACAACAAAGTTTCATGACCATTGTCAACATTTTACAATCTATGGGTGAGAAAGTTTTAGATGATGTAGCCCTTGTAGACAAGATCATTGTCATTATTCCTAACAAATTGGAATCCAAGAAGAAAGCTATATATAAAAATAGAAAATTTACTCATATTTCTCTTGATGAGCTGTTTGGAACACTTCTTCAACATGAAACCAAAATAAATATTTATTCAGATAATATTAAGATGAAGAATGGAAATGGAAGTGTTGATTTTACATCTAATTCAAATCATATAATATCCAAAATTCCAGAGAGAGTTACCATATCTAAATCTAATAAGGTTTCTATTCAATCTGAATCTATTGAAAGTGACGCTTTAGAAAATGAGTTAGCCAATCTTGCTCAGAGGATGAACAAGATTATTATGAAGAAATACATTCATTACAGATATATGAAGAAAGAGAGA
This sequence comes from Viscum album, assembly GCA_963277665.1. Lineage (NCBI taxonomy): Eukaryota > Viridiplantae > Streptophyta > Magnoliopsida > Santalales > Viscaceae > Viscum > Viscum album. The sequence continues at coordinate 790,480 of CAUJRU010000080.1, read as the reverse complement.
GAGGACAAGAAAGACTTAAAAGTCACTTTTAATAAATTCAATAGAGCATGGAATATAAGGCCAGATTTTCCTTTTCTTAAGAAAAAGGATAGAAAGGAAAAGTATTATAAGGGGAGTAGAACCATTTTCTACAAAGTTAATACTAAGAATGTTTTGAAAGCTAATGACACCTAGAGTGCCAGTGGTGGAGACTCTTCTGATGAATCCTTAGAGAATGAATCTTCTGGTCAGAAGAATCTTTGTTTACTTTCCAAGTTACCTATTGAAAATCATTTTTTAATGGCCAAGGTACCCAATGATGAATCCATAACCAATATATCCTTGAATGATAATTATAGTGATAGTAAATATTATGAATATTTAGATTATTAATGTTCTTTTGACAAGGATAATACTTTACCTACTTAATATAGAATTTCTAGGATAGCTAAGCTCCTTGATAATGAAAATTCTAGAGTCACGAAAATTCTTGAAAAAGAAAATTCTAACATTTATATTCACTCTAAAGAAGTATCATATCTTTCTAAATATCTTGATGAGAAAATTTATGATTTTTAAAATGTTTCAAAAACACTTCAGGAAGTTAATTCTGAGAAGGATAATCTTTCTATGGAATTAGAAAAAGTAATTTCTAAGAAAAATGTTTTAGATACTAACTCTAGTGCTAAAACTAATGTTTTTGAGGAAAAAAACCTAGTTATTAGACTAAAGTCATAAATATTTTCTTTGAGGAATTTTTTGTCAAACTTTACCTTGGTAAAGGAAAACTTTGACAAGATTTATTCCCAAATTCAACCTCTAATGAATAATTCTGTATTTGGTTATACTAATTCAAATACATTTTCTAGTAAAAATTATTTTGTTCCTCAAAGTGCTCCATTCTGTACTAAGTGTTAGTGTGGTGGGAATTGGGAAAAAATTATTCCATAAACAAAACTCAGTCCTTAGGTTTTCATAAATAATTTTGTTCAATGAGAATTTGGATTCCTAAGATATTGCTTTCTGATGTTTTTGTATCCAAGAAAATTTGGGTTCCTAAAGTATAACACTATTATTTTCATGAAAGAAAAAATAATACATACACAAATACATGGTACATGGATAGTGGATGTTCCTGGCACATGACTGGTAACAAAAAATTCCTTCAAAATAATATCAAGACTAAAGGAGGAAAAGTTACCTTCAGAGATAATGATCAGGGAGAAATTATTAGTATTTGTAATATTGTTCTTCTTGGATAAACTTTGATCTCAAATGTTTTATTTGTTAAGGGTCTTAGGAATAACCTTATTAGTATAAGTCAATTATGTGATGAAGGTTACCTTGTAAATTTTAGGAATGAAAAGTTATTAGAACACACTTCTAATGAAGAGTTTGTTATTTCTGCCAATAGGAAAGAGAATGTATACACACTAAACATAGAAGATCATATAATCCAAGATCTACCTTGTCTTAGTGTAATGGAATATCATTCTTGGTTTTGGAATAAAAGGTTAGGCCACTGTAACCATAAGAACCTATGAAAAATCTCTAAGAAAAGACTATTTAAGGATCTTCTAGAGCTTAGATTTGATTATTTAGAAGTTTGTGATCCTTGTCAAAATGGAAAGAAACATAAATCATGTTTTAAATTAGTCGGTGAAGTCTCAACCAATGATGCATTACAGTTGGTGCATATGGATCGTTTTGGTCTAACAAAAACTGGAAGCGTTGGAGGAAAATATTATGTATTTGTCTTAGTAGATGATTACACTAGATTTATATGGGTATATTTTATAGCTATGAAATATGAAGAATTTTGTTATTTCAAAAGTTTTAGATCCCAAGTGAAAAATGAGAAAAAACTTCCTTTGAAAAATATTCTCGGTGATTATGGAGTATAATTTCAGAATTTTGGTTTTGAAACGTTTTTTAGTAGAAAATACATTACTCAAAACTTCTTAGCACCAAGAAATCTCAAAAAAAATGGTGTGGTTGAAAGAAGAAAAATAATTCTTCAAGATATAACAAGAAACATGTTGAGTGAATATTAAGTAGCCAAACATTTTTGGGCTGAAGCTGTATGTACTACTTGTTAAACTATAAATCATGTTTTGGTTTGACCTTTTCTTAATAAAACACTTTATGAGTTATGTAATGGTAGAAAACCTAGAATTTTTTTCTTCAAGGTTTTTGGTTGCAAAGTATTCATTCTGAAAACAAAAGATAATTTACATAAATTCTCCCTAAAATATGAAGAATGAATTTTCTAAGGCTACTCCACAACCTCTGGGGCTTATAGAGTTTTCTATAAAATTACTTCTACTATTGAAGAAACAGTACATTTTAAATTTGATAAAACCAATCCATTGGTTTTTAAATGTCCTCAACCTACATCTTCAGATTTGTTTTCAAAAACCCATTATCAACCCTTTACAGAAGATCCTTCTGATAAGGAAGATGTTCAAGAATATATTTTTGAAACATTTACCCTAGGATATTTCCTAACATATGTTTATTAATAGGTTCTACAAAACCCAAATCAGTTGTTTCTTAAGATTCTTACCACTGATATTATCATTGGTGATGTAAATGAACCCATAAAGAAAAGAATTTCCTTACAAAATGAAGTAGAACATCTTGCATTTCTTTCCTAATTAGAACCTAAAATCCCTTATGAAGCTTTAGTTGATGATGATTAGATAAAAGCATTGCATGATAAGATAAATGGATTCAAAACGAATAATGTTTGGACCTTGGTTGAAAGACCTAAGGAAACTTCTGTTATCGGATTAAAATGGATCTTCATAAATAAGTGTGATGAAAATTGAATCATAGTAATAAATAAATCTAGATTGGTAGATAATGGAAATAATAAACAAGAATGAATAGACTATGAAGAAACCTATTCTCTAGTAGCAAGACGTGAATAAATTCGTATTCTACATTCATTTGAAGACATTCTTTTATTTCAAAATTTTACATATGGATGTGAAATTTGATTTCCTTAATGGTTTTGTTCAAGAGGAAGTTTTCTTTGAACAACCTACTGGTTTTGAAGATACAAAACATCCTGAACATGTTTTAAAACTTACCAAAGCATTATATTGACTTAAAAAAGGCCTTAGAGATTGGTATGATAGAATCAGAGGGTTTTTGTTTAAAAATAATTATGATAAGGGAAATGATGATCCAACCCTTTTTATAAAGAAAGATACGAAAAATGTTTTTATTTGAAATTTAGGTTTATGAAATTATATTTTCTTCAACTCGGTAATATTTAACTAATTCTTTTGTGAATATAATGAAATTTGAGTTTGAAATGAATTTTATGGGTGAGTTAAAATTCTTCCTTGGTTTTAAAATTTCTCAAAAACTAGATGTCATCTATATATCTCAACATAAGTATGTTAAAAATCTTCTTTAAAAGTATGGATATGAAAACAAAAAGAGTATAAGTACTCCCATTGGAACCTAAAATTCACTTGATCATGGTGAAGCTGGGAAACCAGTAGATTAAACATCATTCAGTGGTTTGATAAGAATTTTACATTACATAATAGCTATTCATCCAAACATAATGTTTGTAGTATGATTATGTGCAAGATATCAATCAAATCCTATAGAATCTCATTTAAAGGAAGTGAAAAGGATTATTCACAACTTAAATAGAACCATGTATTTTGGACTCCTTTATACTTCTGGAAATGATTTGGTTTTAAAAAGTTTTTCAGATGATGACTTTGGTGGATTTAGAATGGATGGGGAATGTATATCCGGAAAATTTCATTTATTTGGAGATTCATTAGTTTCTTCGTCATGAAAAAATCAAAACTTAGTAGCAATTTCCACTGCTGAAGATGAATACATATTAGATGGAAGTTGTTTTGATCAAGTATTGTGGATGCAACACACACTCATAGACTATGGTTTGAGTTTTACCAAAACACAAATAATGTGTGATAATACTAAGGCCATTACCTTAAGTAAAAAACCAGGAACATCAATCTCATCAAAAACACATTGATATTAGACATCACTTTCATAGGGATAACACACAAAGAAGAGGTATTATTCTTCAATTTATTAGAATGCATGATCAACTTGACGACATTTTCACAAAATCTTTTCCCTCCGATAGATTTAAATATATTAAGCAGAAGTTTGGAATGATAACCGTATGTTAATATTCCATATTAAATTCTTATTAAAACCTATCTCTATATAGTAAGAAACTCTTTTTAATAGGGAGGGTATATTTTCTTATTAACACAATTTTCTTAGCCAAAATTTTCGATATCCAAATTTTTCATAATCAAGTTTTTTTACCGTATTCAGAATTTCATAATAATTTTTTCCTATCAAAATTGTTTCTCTAGAATATAAAGTTATTGAAGAATGAATTTTTTCCATTAAAAATAATCATCCTAGAAATCTGCAAGGTATGATTTCTTTTATACGTTTTTGTAATCAATATTTACTAGTTGTTATTATCATTTTGTTCTAAATTTTTCGGAATCATTTTTTTCATTAAATCTAAATGTTTTTCATAAAAACCTCAAAAGATCAGAATCTATCAAAATATCTCTTCGGTTATTATCTAAACCATTAGATTTGATCAGAATATTTTTCAACCATTGATCAACCATAAAAGTTGATCCATCACCTAAATCATCTATCTACCCCCCCCCCCCCTCGATGGTTGTCCCACATCAGGTTTTCAAGATTTTGTGTGCTAAAGCTCTGCCAATGTAATTTAAGGCTGTTGTGAATCTTCAAAAGTTTCCTCAGTTCCAGATGACTTATAAAGCTTCTTGTCAGAAAGAAATGTCAACTGTTAAAGAATTCTATGAATGATAGATATACCAAGAGAGGCTAGTTGATCAGAAATTCCACAATAAGTATGATTCTATTTTTTCCAAAAACATTAAGTTGAATGGCTGGAAGATCCTTTCTATATCGAATCCAAATGCATATAATCTGGTATATCAGCAATTGATGCAGTTTTATGAAATATTTATCTTTTTCAATAAAGGAGGGAAAGATAAATTTTCCTCCACGTGTTATGGAAAGACCTACTCACTTTTATACAGTAAGGCTGGGAGTCAGATTGGTATTCCTTATGAAGGGGATGTAGTGTTTTGTACCCACAAATTACATGATAAATCAGGATCTTTTAACAAGGAGAAGGAAATAGAATGTCTTGGTTTGAAAGGAGTGATAACTCCAAATATAATTCATCTTTCATCAAATTTTCGGATTATTGAATTGTGGGTTCAAGGATTTATAATTTGAAGGAAATGGGATAAGGAAACCCTAAAGAAGATTTACGTCTATATTTTTGGATTTCTTGGTGAATATAAGGAAGATAAACTTGGATAAGTATATCTTGGTAATAATTGAAAATATCAAGAATTGAAATATGAAGTCTCATATTATTATGTATCCAGCCATTCTTTTAATGATCATTGCTCTTTGCCTTCAGGAATTCAAAATCTCATGTAGTTCCAAGCCATGAAATTTTAAAGTTATGTTGATGAGTGACGACACCATAAGGAGAATGAATATTGTATTTTTGAGGGAATCTGGAAAATTATATGACCATTTTGAAGATGTGTTAGAAGAATTTTCAATGAACCCATAATTGGCTAAATTCTCAAAGAATGATGGAAGTAAGAGAAAGCCTAAAGAGAGGGAAGAGAAATCAAAAACTCATTTTGCCAAGAAATCTCAGTCAGAACCTCCAAAGCCAAAGAAGAAAAAGTCATATCCTGATGAAGTTGTGGCTAAGTGGAGAGAAGAAAAGAAGAACCAGAAGGAAGGATATCCTCGCTTGGGTTTGGACCCTACTAATGAAAAATAATTGAAAAAAAATGTTGATGATAATCTTTAAAAGGAAAAATAATAAAAGAAGAAAAGGAAAAAATTGTCAGAAGAAGAATTCGTTCAATCCCTTCTCAAGGACACTAAAAGAGCCTCTGAACAAATTCCGTTACAAGAATCCATTTTAACAAAACCATTACTAGAGACTCTGTGAAAGAAAGTGGTGGTTCTTGAATCACTTCAAGAAGAAGAAACTACTCATGAAGTGGGAGAACAAATAGAATAATAAGTTGAGGTGGAAGAAGAAGGGAATGGATCTGATGATGTTATAAAACAAGTTGAATATTACCTTTATAAGGAATGTCCCTCTATGAAATTATCAATCGGGACTTCCTAGGTGATTCCTAAAAAATTTATACACTAGGAAAAGATGAGAAAGGAGAAGAAGAAGTGAATAAGCTAACAGATAAAGATAGCAGTAATCATGATTTTATTCATCCATAAGATCAAGGGGCTGATGCAGAGAAAGAATACATTGAGAAAGAAAATATTGTTCATCAATCTGATAGTGAGGATGAATATCTTAAAGAACAAGATATCATTCTGAGGGCAAATAAGGGTAATCAGGTGGTTGTAGACACACCATGTAAAACCATAGGGAAGAAGAAAGATGTTGGTTCCCCATCAAAGAGGAAAGGTGATAATATAGAAAAAGAATCCTCACCATCTAAACATTCAGATTCAGAATCATCTTCATAGGGACATGATTTTGATGTCTAGTCATTGAAGAATCTAGTTGACACTATTCCATTATTTCCAATAATAGATTCTAGATGTTAGATGCCTCATCATACCATAAACATGAAGTAAAAAATCAGTTTCCATGGTGATGGATAAATGTGTTTCACTAGGGGCAGATTTCAAGACCATCCTCATTGGTTATGGGGCACATAAAAGATTGTACAAGAAGATGAAAAGTTGGTCAAACAAGGTTACTAAAGAAATGATAATTTGTTATGAATCCCCTGTTAATGATAAGGATTCCTTACATACCAAATATGGAAATATTAAATATCATTCAAATAGTTTTAATTAAAAGTTATGTCTTTAAGAGACTACAGGGAAGTATTATGTAAAGGATTTTAAATGAAATCTTAACTCTATTTCCTTGAATTGGAAGAGGGAATGATATCTTAGAATATATATTGATGAAAATCTTGTTAAGCAAGAAGAACTGTGGAAATCTCGGGCAGACATTATTAAGTCTCAGGAAGATAAAATTAAATCCTTAGAGAAGAAAGGTGAAGAACTGGATTAGTTGCATAAGTGTGCAGAAGAGGATCACAAAGAGCTCAAGAAGATAAGAACTATTTTGAAGAAGATGAAGCCAAAATAGAAAGAGGGATAATTTCATTACAATCTGATCTTTTTTTTATTTTCCTCTTTGTACAAATACTTCAAATATTAATGAATTTTTTGTTCTTCTTCATATTTTTGGTCGTTTAGTACTAATGTTTCAGGTAATTTCTTTTTTCAATTCCCTCTATTGCTTTTTAAAAATCACAAAGGGGGAGAATGTAATGCTAAAAAGCATTCAAAGTAATGAAGACAATTCTCTATGCAAGGGGGAGTTCATCTAGAAGAATGTTCTTATATATGATGTTTTTTAATGTAAAAAAATGAAAAATATCATTTAGGAAATCAAGAATATGATCCATAGTGATTCCAAATCCTAAGGGGCAATTAGTCATACTCACTATGATCCATAATTAAAGGGAGATAAGTTTTTATTTTCATATACATAAAATGTCTAAGTCCTTATATTCTTTTTAGTAAGCATATTTTTGATTTCTAAAAAGGGGGACATTTTTGAGTCAATAAGATTTCCTTGTGAATTTTCCATGCCTTTATGTTTTGAAAATCACAAACACTCTATCTCAAAGAAAATTTTATTTCCCTGAAGGTTATTCTTAATAAATAAAATTTTCCTTCCCCATGGAAATTTTTTCCTATATTTGTTTTCATTGATGATGATTTAGTTTCACTAACCCTAACTATTTTTATGTCTAAATGTAAAATTCGGTTTCATTTCTAAAGCAAATGAGTCTTATTAATACTTTGATATAAATTATTATATTTTCATGTTTTGAATTTAGATTCTGAATTCTTTGAAATTCAGATTCTGAATATTTTGAAATTCAGATTCCGAATTCTCTGAAATTTAGATTCTGAATTCTCTAAAATTCAGATTCGGAATTCTCTGAAATTCAGATTCCAAATTCTCTGAAATTCAGATGCTAAATTCTCTAAAATTCAGATTCATAATTCACTGAAATTCATATTCTGAATTCTTTTAAATTCGGATTTCAGTTTCTCTGAAATTTAAATTCCGAATTCACTGAAATTCGGATTCTGAATTCTCTGAAATTCATATTCCGAATTCCTTGAAATTCAGGTTCTGAATTCCATAGAAATCAGACTCTATATTCCTTAGAATTCAGGGTCCTAATTTCTATGAATTCAGGTTCCTAATTCCTTAAAATTCAAACTCTGAATTCTTCAAAATTCAGGTTCCAAATTCTATATAATTCAGAATCCAAATTCATTAGAAATCAGGTTCCAAATTCTTCATAATTCAAGTTCCAAATTTCTTATAATTCACGTTCTGAATTCTATAGATTTGAGGTTACTAATTACTCATAATTCTGGTTCCGAATTTCATAGAATTTAGAATCCGAAGTCTATAGAATTATGATTCCAAATTCCTTGAAAAATAGAGTCCAAATATCCTTGTAATATAAACTCCGAATTATTATTTTCTTAGACCCCAAACTATATTTTTCCTTAGACTCCGAAAAAGATATTTGGTTGAGAAACCATATTTTATTTACTCATGTTATAGTTAATAAATGATGTAATGAAATCTATTTATAACTAAAAGGTTTTTTAGTGACACGTGTACTAGTCCCTCCAAGATTCAAGGAAAAATATGATCGTTGGAGGAGGGATTCAACCATTGGAGAAGTTCCTATAAATAGGAGCTCAATTGAATGAGCTCAATAGAGAAGAGACTAACACAATTCTACAACTATGGGTATTACATGCTGTTAAATTGAATTCTAGGGAGAAAGACTGTCATACTTTGTGTGTACTGAACATCTTGTTCAGATTGCTTTGTGAGTCTCTGATTATTGATGTGTACAATCGCGGGCTTCTGAGGATAGGATGATAGAGGTTTTGAATACCTTAAATTTTGAGGACTTCCTTGATAAGGAAGATAGAGGTTCCGACTACATTGAAGTTCAATGGATTTTGGGGATAACAAGACAAACTTTGTAACGCCCCGACCCCAGCTACCCAGAGTCGGTGCATTACTTCGTAACATTGGTATGATCACAAAAGATCAAGTCTCGAAAGACTGATTAGTCTAGTAGACTTGGAAACACTAGATACATTCGTAAATGTTACATTACATCATAAAGTGAAAAACTACAATAACAAAGTCTCCATAGTCCACACTCATATCCTCTTCTGACTATCCCTGCAGGTCATTCATAAAATACTTCTTCACATCCTGGAAAATATTAATACATTGAAAGGGGTGAGCTCAGATGCTCAGTAAGGATAACAATATTGCGGAAGCTTTCATAAATAATCATTAACAATTAAGGCAATGTATAAATAAAACAAAAGCCTTTTAAACATGAACTTCAACATAATATGGCAAAAGTAAAATGAGATAATGTCATTCACTTGTTCACATGGATATTCTACTGGTCGAATAATCACATGCAATAACAATAACCACTTTCATAATGAGGGAATGTATAATGCCAGACATTCTGAAACATTTTGTCAAGGCCTCGGCCAAGACGTCTAAAATGATTAAGGCCTCGGCCAAAACCATAAATCAAATTGGGAAAGGGCCTTGGCCAATTCCACGTCTAGTTGTCTCATGAGACCTACCGATGCATCGAGGAGCTATAGCAGGCTCCACCCGTCACTTATTAAGTCCAATAAATTCCTCATATGAATAGGTTTAAACATATCATAAACCATAACATAATCGTATCACATAAAACATGCATAAAGGAAACATAACATTTCCACATTTCAATCACAAGATATCAATACAACACATTGATATAATAAAAACGCTTTCAAAACCATTTTCAATACCAAAATAAAATAAAGTTAAAGCTTTGTATTTATTTTTCATTAAAAAAATGATGGCTTGTAGAGGAAGCCGAAACTAAAATAATGGTCACGGCGGCGGAGAAGTCGTTGTCGCCGCATAAGTATGGAAAGAAAAACAATCCCTTTTTTTCATTTAGCAAAACGCTTCGTATAAAAAAAGATTCCTTTTGAATAAACGTAAAATTCAAAGGGGTTTATACACCGTATAAAAGAAAGTTGTGTATAAAACCAAATATGCCTCAATGAAAGGGGATTGAGACGAAGTCCTTAAAAAGATCATTTTTTTTAAATAAAGTACATCTATAATGTGTATTCACTATAAGTACACATAAATAATGTAAAAATACAAGATAGGACACAATAATATCATGACATAATTTGAAAGTAGGAGATTAACCCAAAGAATAGAAATTGGGTTAAGAAATTCCCTTACAATGATCATTTTTAAATAAAATATATCTATTATGTGTATTCACTATATGTACACATAAAAAAGTATAAATACAAGACATGACATAATAATATCATGACATAATTTGAAAGTAGGAGATTAACCCAGAGAATAGAAATTGGGTTAAGAAGTTCCCTTACCTTGCGTCTTTTCCTGACTCGACCGTTCTTTATCCTCCTGAATAATAAACTAGAGTTAATTTCTATTTACTTAAGAACCTTTTTCATGTTCATTATTCCTTTTATATCACTTATTACCGTGTTATGAACTTTATGTAATTATTCAAGTTAATGACGGTCGTTTTGTCGATCTTTGGTACTTGAGTCAACAATAAACTTCTTATAATTACAAGTTGTTTATGTGGTAGAATATCCATTATCTACAAAATTATATTCATGATTTAGATGTCATATATATCATATATATAAAGTATATACATTCATTCATAATATTACGTAACATTTAGAGGTAAGAAATGAAATGCACCGTTCATGGAGACGGTAAGCCGTATGTACGCATGAACGCTACTTTTGTTTCAATTCCATATTTAATGGAATGAAATCATAATGATATAAATTTATAATATAATTAAAGTATAATATAGTGTATAATACCATTGACTCCATCCTTTATACATCCCATATATGGCATTAACGATTCAAATCAATTTGAGGGGGCGGTAGCCCGCACTTCCTAAAATGAAATTATCGCGTTTTACCCATAATGGAAATCATAAAGTATGCCATAAATGAGAAATACAGAAGCATAATTAAAACATAAAAATATTATATATCATATATAAAAATAGTGACATCTTAATGGCCACCTTTGAAGGTGTTATATGAGTGTTGAACAATCATCGTTTCGTGAGGCAGAAATTTGCCATCCACAGAAACCGTATGTTCTTTAACCATTAGATGTAGGTGTGTGTAAGTGTAGCTCAAATAATTCTTATAACAACATCCTAGTATATTGAGTATACTGGTGTTGTTACAAAAGAAATTAATAAAATGGTTTTAGGGGGTTGGAGAAGAAAAATAAAACAAAACAACATTAGAGAAGACATTACATCAAAATCGGGTAACTCTTTTTGATTTGAGCCAAAGGCATCCTTGGGAAGAGTTATACCCAAAGTGAGGCTTCTAGGAGTAAGAGGGGGATGTTGGGAGAGTATTTGGGCAGATTTTGGCCGAGCCAAATGGCTTGAAAGTGTAAATGAGGTGGGAGAGGTGGGGGCCTTTTATAAGAGCAGAGGAGGGGCTCTTTTGGAAAGATTGAAATGTTACATTATTACACAATGCTTATCGGATTCTAAAGGTCCCACACTTATATAATTCGAGGCTAAGGTGAGAAGGGTTCGAAATATCTTCATCCAATTGGCTTTGGACAAGTGTAAGCCTTGTATTTTCCATTATCTTCCCATTTTATTTAAATCGTTAAATAATGAGGTCATCGCTGCATCATCAGGATGTTATAAATAATTTAATTTATTTAATGTCTAAAAATTATAAAAAAACTACTATGATGTAGGAAAACTTTTTAGATTTCTAATGAATATTTATAATCAAAATTTGGACTTGTGTAACCCCACTTAAAAACTGTTTTAGTAAAACAACTCATGTTTGTGTCAATTTAATTTTAACATTAAATAAATATATATTAATGTCATTTTCCAACTAAAGTGGCTCCATGAGGTCCCCAAGTTGACCCATGGGTTGTCTTGGTCGGCCATGACTCATCCAATAGGAGTAGGACAAGTGTAATGCTCCTCTCATATTATTATAACATTATTTGTACCTTAAACTACACTAATTACCTCTAATCGCGATTAAGAACTTAAAAGTTACTATTCACCAAAAAATTATTTTAATCTCATTGAACCACATTTTACTTCTTAATGACAACCATGTATGTCGGATTTTTGAAAATCAAATCACAGAAGTGGTAATATTTCATTTAAACGAAAAATCAGTTATTTAACTACCACTTAGTGGTTTCAATATTCATCAAAAATTGAAGTTTTTCAGAACAATGCCAAAATTTCACCCTAAGCTATAATTGATATTCCGAATTCAAAAATGATTTCTATTTTACAAAATTCCAAACATATAAGTTGCATTAATTAATTTTATAATTAATTCCCGCTGTCACAACAAATAGCGTGTTTTTAAGAAACAATTTATATCAAAAGATTGGCAATTGTTTATGTCCAATTTCAATGTTAAATTAATTATAATGACCACCATTAGATAAAATGGTAAAAATATATTCTAATTATACTTTAAAACAACTACATAGTATAATTTATCACTATAAATTATTTTGATTAAAAAATTTGTTTTTAAGTAATTTTCACTATTCTTAAAAAATTAGAAGTTCTCAGAAAAATACCAAAAATTCAACATAGGCTAATTTCGATATTACGAATAAAAAAATGAAGTCCATTTTGAAATATAAAATTTCTATAATTTTAAAAGGTGGTTATTACTATTCATAACGGCTACTTTGATTAGTCGCGGTGTTTTAGAACTCGAACTTGCGTACAATGCAAGCTATTGCATTATTGAATGAGAAGCGTATCGTGGAAGCTCGGGGTGTTACATTCTCCCCTCCTTCAATAAATTGCGTCCTCGCAATTTGAAATTTTTCTTGGAAAATAAAAGGTTGAAAATAGAAAATACCTTTGTGGAAAACCCACATCGGAAATAAGTTTAATAAAATTTAGTCTTAATAATAGGGAAATGGAAATAAGAAAGTCACCACCAAATTATGATCTCGATAAGGAGAACATTGGTGGAAATTAGAGACATATAATTTGAGGAAAAACGTAAATATTTTTAGGGAGTGATTGAGGTCATCAATCACAATCAACTGTCAAATTGAGGGCCTCAAAGCCTTCAATCTATGTTGATTTAAAATATCATCAGTTCAACAAGACATAAGGTATTAGGATAACACATTTTTTTGATTTTATATCCCTTTACTAAAGGTTATGAATTAATTTATTCGTTGAATAAGAGATAGGTATATATATATTTATGCTTGAAAATTAGAGTTTCAACCTTCAACTCATCTTTCACTCAAAAAGATAATAAAACTCAAAAATATTATACTTATCCTAATTGTATAAGGTTCCAAATTTTAACACATACCATTTAGATTAGAAAAACTATTTTGTGAAAACCAGGGAATTCACGTAGTCCAGTGGTAGGCGATTAATCCCAATCGCACTATGGTTGTGGGTTCGATTCCCACAGCTTTATCCGACGCGATGGGTTTTCGCTCGGTCTACGTGTTATCCTTTTTATAAATATCAAAAAATAACCTTAACAATAGTATCCAATGTAAAATATAATCCATTCCAACCTTTATAGTTATCCAAAATACTTTTGTCCAACTCACAGTCCAGATTTTATGAGGAAGGTAAACATAATGAAGCTCCTTTTTTTTCTGCGTAACAACATGTTAACACCGTCATCATGTATTCTTTTAAAACACTACAACATACTGTATTACCATAAATCCTTATTGATTAAATTCATGATCCCTTATTCCTTATAGAAAACTAGATATACTCCTTCTATCCAAAAATTTATACAAATCATTAATCAGTTTCAAGGATGTTAAGAATATCCAACATAATTTATCCAAATCAATCATGTCTTATTCCAAAATCACTATCTTGGTATCAGAACCATATTATGGTTTATCTTTCTCTCAACCATATATTTTCCAAAAATTTAACCTACTGTGGAGTCACTTTTCTTGGTTCCACACAATCTCAAGTCCTAGATGAAATAGTACTGCAGTACAATCCTTATATACTCCATAATTATTATAACAAGTACATCATTGATTCAACACTCAAATTACAAAATTCTTTAATAACAACATAAGAAATCTAATCATTCCTCCTCATCTGTGGTAGTATCATAACTTGATTATTATCCAATAACATCATTTGGGGAATACTCTGATGATTTGAACATTGGTTTGCGTAGTGTCCCCACTCCTTGCAGATGAAGCATTGTACATCTGAAACCTTTTTCTTACCCTTGCAGTCACGCACTCGGTGTCCTTTTTCTCTACACTTATAACAAACTGCTATTCCCTTCAGGAAAATTCCAAGGTGTTTCTTCCCGCAGTTATCACATATTGGAAAATTCTTCTTTTCCCTCGTCCCTTTATCCATCATTCTCTCTTCCATCCTTTTCTTCTCTTTCATCCCTTCAAATCCATAAGACTCAGAGAATTATCTACTTATCTTATTAACACATGATACTATTTCTTCATATGTTGATAACACATGGGAGAATATTTCCCTTCTAAATGTTGGATTAATACCATGAAAGATATGATCCTTCTTACTCTTTGGATCATACGTATTGATGGAGTTCACCTTCCTTCTACTGGGCTCCATTTCTATACAATGCCATAAACAAGATTAGTTTATGAATCAAAATTCATAATTCCATACTTATAAAATACTTAACATAAATTGAACTATTTATGGATATAATCCATAATCATAAAAAGGTTTTCTTTGAGGAAGTATATACTCATAACCGTTCATAGTGGTTTGTAATGAAAACGAGAATTATCCTAAGCATATCCCCCGGGAGTGTCGTAACCAAGAGTGCAGCAAGGCCCGTTGTCGTGCACCAGTTCCCGTTCGAGTCTAGCTCAAAGTGGTGTTTTCGGGTTTTACCCCTAGGTACATCTGTGCCAGAGCCGCCTCTACCTGCTCGTATCCAGACAGGGATGTATTGCTTGGAAAACTCATAACATCTCTATAATACCAAAATTCTAGGAAGTTCTTCTATACTAATCCTCAAAGTCTATCTTCAGGATATGTGGTCTAATCAGAGTTTATCTAAATCTAGCTTCCAAGGTTAGTACTATACTACCTCTGATACCAACTGTAACGCCCCGACCCCAGCTACCCAGAGTCGGTGCATTACTTCGTAACATTGGCATGATCACAAAAGATCAAGTCTCGAAAGACCGATTAGTTTAGTAGCCTTGGAAACACTAGATACATTCGCAAACGTTACATTACATCATAAAGTGAAAAACTACAATAACAAAGTCTCCATAGTCCACACTCATATCCTCTTCTGACTATCCCTACAGGTCAGTCATAAAATACTTCTTCACATCCTGGAAAATATTAAAACATTGAAAGGGGTGAGCTCAGATGCTCAGTAAGGATAACAATATTGCGGAAGCTTTCATAAATAATCATTAACAATTAAGGCAATGTATAAATAAAACAAAAGCCTTTTAATCATGAACTTCAACATAATATGGCAAAAGTAAAATGAGATAATGCCATTCAATTGTTCACATGGATATTCTACTGGTCGAATAATCACATGCAATAACAATAACCACTTTCATAATGAGGGAATGTATAATTCCAGACATTCTGAAATATTTTGTCAAGGCCTCGGCCAAGACGTCTAAAATGATTAAGGCCTCGGCCAAAACCATAAATCAAATTGGGAAAGGGCCTCAGCCAATTCAACGTCTAGTTTTCTCATGAGACCTACTTATGCATCGAGGAGCTATAGCGGGCTCCACCCGTCACTTATTAAGTCCAATGCATTCCTCATATGAATAGGTTTAAACATATCATAAACCATAACATAATCGTATCACATAAAACATGCATAAAGGAAACATAACATTTCCACATTTCAATCACAAGATATCAATACAACGCATTGATATAATAAAAACGCTTTCAAAACCATTTTCAATACCAAAATAAAAGAAAGTTAAAGCTTTGTATTTATTTTTCATTAAAAAAATGATGGCTTGTAGGGGAAGCCGAAACTCAAATAATGGTCACGGCGGCGGAGAAGTCGTTGTCGCCGCATAAGTACGGAAATAAAAACATTCCGTTTTTTTCATTTAGCAAAACGCTTCGTATAAAAAAAGATTCCTTTTGAATAAACGTAAAATTCAAAGGGGTTTATACACCGTATAAAAGAAAGTTGTGTATAAAACCAAATATGCCTCAATGAAAGGGGATTGAACGAAGTCCTTAAAAAGATCATTTTTTTTAAATAAAGTACATTTATAATGTGTATTCACTATAAGTACACATAAATAATGTAAAAATACAAGATAGGACATAATAATATCATGACATAATTTGAAAGTAGGAGATTAACCCAAAGAATAGAAATTGGGGTAAGAAATTCCCTTACAATGATTATTTTTAAATAAAATATATCTATTATGTGTATTCACTATTTGTACACATAAAAAAGTATAAATACAAGACAGGACATAATAATATCATGACATAATTTGAAAGTAGGAGATTAACCCAAAGAATAGAAATTGGGTTAAGAAGTTCCCTTACCTTGCATCTTTTCCTGACTCGACCGTTCTTTATCCTCCTGAATAATAAACTAGAGTTAATTTCTATTTACTTAAGAACCATTTTCATGTTCATTATTCCTTTTATATCACTTATTACTGTGTTATGAACATTATGTAATTATTCAAGTTAATGACGGTCGTTTTGTCGATCTTTGGTACTTGAGTCAACAATAAACTTCTTATAATTACAAGTTGTTTATGTGGTAGAATATCCATTATCTCAAGAATTATATTCATAATTTAGATTTCATATATATCATATATATCAAGTATATACATTCATTCATAATATTACGTAAAATTTAGAGGTAAGAAATGAAATGCACCGTTCATGGAGACGGTAAGCCGTACGTACGCATGAACGCTACTTTCGTTTCAATTCCATATTTAATGGAATGAAATCATAATTATATAAATTTATAATATAATTAAAGTATAATATAGTGTATAATACCATTTAATCCATCCTTTATACATCCCACATATGGCATTAACGATTCAAATCACTTTGAGGGGGCGGTAGTCCGCACTTCCTAAAATGAAATTATCGCGTTTTACCCATAATGGAAATCATAAAGTATTCCATAAATGAGAAATACATAAGAATAAGTAAAACATAAACATATTATATATCATATATAAAAATAGTGACATCTTAATGGCCACCTTTGAAGGTGTTATATGAGTGTTGAACAATCATCGTTTCGTGAGGCAGAAATTCGCCATCCACAGAAACCGTATGTTCTTTAACCATTAGATGTAGGTTTGTGTAAGTGAAGCTCGAATAATTCTTATAACAACATCCTAGTATATTGAGGATACTGGTGTTGTTACAAAATAAATTAATAAAAAGATTTTAGGGGTTTGGAGAAGAAAAATAAAACAAAACAACATTAGAGAAGACATTACCTCAAAATCGGGTAACTCTTTTTGATTTGAGCCAAAGGCTTCCATGGGAAGAGTTATGCCCAAATTGAGGCTTCTAGGAGTAAGAGGGGGAAGTTGGGAGAGTATTTGGGCAGAGTTTGGCCGAGCCAAATGGCTTGAAAGTGTAAATGAGGTGGGAGAGGTGGGGGCCTTTTATAAGAGGAGAGGAGGGGCTCTTTTGGAAAGATTGAAATGTTACATTATTACACAATGCTTTTCGGATTATAATGGTCCCACACTTATATAATTGGAGGCTAAGGTGATAAGGGTTCTAAATATCTTCATCCAATTGGCTTTGGACAAGTGTAAGCCTTGTATTTTGCATTATCTTCCCATTTTATTTAAATCGTTAAATAATGAGGTCATCACTACATCATCATGATGTTATAAATAATTTAATTTATTTAATGTCTAAAAATTATAAAAAAATACTATGATGTAGGAAAACATTTTATCTTTCTAATGAATATTTATAATCAAAATTTGGACTTGTGTAACCCCACTTAAAAACTGTTTTAGTAAAACAACTCATGTTTGTGTCAATTTAATTTTAACATTAAATAAATATATATTAATGTCATTTTCCAACTATAGTGGCTCCATGGGGTCCCAAAGTTGACCCATGGGTTTTATTGGTCGGCCATTACTCATCCAATAGGAGTAGGACAAGTGTCATGCTCATCTCATATTATTATAACATTATTTGTACCTTAAACTACACTAATTACCTCTAATCGCGATTAAGAACTTAAAAGTTACTATTCACCAACAAATTATTTTAATCTCATTGAACCACATTTTACTTCTTAATGAAAACCATGTATGTCGGATTTTTGAAAATCAAATCACAGAAGTGGTAATATTTCATTTAAACGAAAAATCAGTTATTTAACTACCACTTAGTGGTTTCACTATTCATCAAAAATTGAAGTTTTTCAGAACAATGCCAAAATTTCACCCTAAGCTATAATTGATATTCTGAATTCATAAATGATGTCTATTTTACAAAATTCCAAACATATAAGTTGCATTAATTAATTTTATAATTAATTCCCGTTGTCACAACAAATAGCGTGTTTTTAAGAAACAATTTATATCAAAAGATTGGCAATTGTTTATATCCAATTTCAATGTTAAATTAATTCTAATGACCACCATTGGATAAAATGGTAAAAATATATTCTAATTATACTTTAAAACCACTAAATAGTATAATTTATCACTATAAATTATTTTGATTAAAAAAGTTGTTTTTAAGTAATTTTCACTATTCATAAAAAATTAGAAGTTCTCAGAAAAATACCAAAAATTCAACATAGGCTAATTTCGATATTACGAATACAAAAATGAAGTCCATTTTGAAATATTAAATTTATATAATTTTAAATGGTGGTTATTACTATTCATAACGGCTACTTTGATTAGTCGCGGTGTTTTAGAACTCGAAGTTGCGTACAATGCAAGCTATTGCATTATTGAATGAGAAGCGTATCGTGGAAGCTCGGGGTGTTACAAACGTTGATATTTCTATCGAGGGATTAACCTAGTATGGGTAATATAGACTATCATGAAATTATTAATCAATGGACCTTTATCCATGGTTTTTTGATACCCTACTCTCTAGGTTAAAAATTCTCTACTTGTTAATTTTATTATTTCATGTTTACTTTCCGCTGCATTTTGATTAATTAGGAAAGTATAAATATCATATACTTTCTTGTACTTGTACACTAATTAGTAATATTTTATACACATTAAGGTAGAATCTTTCAACTCTAAACATTTCCTAAGTTTCATTTCTGGAACCATATTCCCGGAATCTAGCATGTTTGTAGAACCAAGAGGTTTTGTGAATTTACCTTGTTTAACATTGTTAAATAGTAGATAGTTTTATATAAACTTTAAAAGTTACAAAGTAATTTTTAACGGATACAATTCACCACCCTCTTTTATATTGAGCATCAACATCATATTTGGATTCTACAAAATAGGTTTTAAAGGATTAGGTTTTTTATGTCTCATGGACGATTATTTGTAATATGGGATGTCATAGTAGAAAGGATGTTGGATTTCATGACATAATGTTTATGTTACTAGTGGTTTCTTGGAAATATCTCATCATAGAGATACTTGATTCACCAAGGGTGTTTGGGGAATGAATCCTTAAGGAATAAATTAATCTGATTATAAACATTCTCTGAAATTAATTTGAGTAATTTTGAAACCCTAAATCAGTCTATCATATAGAATTGATATTATTTTATATGTTTATTGAGTTAATTATCTATGTATACATGTTGGTTCTTTCATGTTTATCATAAATAGTTTTTAGTAACATTCCCCCACTAAGGATTTTAAATAGGCCACATGAGAGAGATATTGAATTAATATATCATGATAACCCTCTAATTGATCATAAACTTATTGAAATAGTATTGAATATGGTATAAACTCTATTATAGTTTGGAACACCTATTCCCTTTGAGGTTATATGGTGGAACCTCAATGGGGTGAAACTAGAGGTCATGCTTAGAGGGTTTTTCAATAAAGATATCGTCTTTTCAAATATTGATTGATCGTCATGAGGATGAGGATTAGTTGAAAAATATTTAGTGTCTTTTTTATTTATTGGAAATAATAGAATTTTAAATGTTGAAATTTGCTACCTTAAAGACCTATGGGCCTAGAAGGAGGCTTTGGGATTCTACAATTACATTAAAGAAAAATGAATTCATGGAGTTAAAGGATATTAGAACTCTTTCTATGTTGTAATCATATCAAGAGTCAATTTATTTTTAAAGACCATGGAATTTTTTAGCATCCAATAAGGTTATATAATTGCTACTCAGTATGCAAACAACTTTGCTGAACATGTTAAATTTTCTCTAAAGGAAGTATCAAATAGGAAGTTGAAGGAAAAAATATTTGAGATGAGTGTACAGTCTGATATCTCATTATCAGGTTTCATACTATAACTCATCTATTCTAGAGATGCATAGAATATAGCTTTGATAGTTATGTTTCATAGAGCTGGTAATTATGTATTGGTTGGTGATTCTCCTACTCATTGAAAATTCTATTTCTTTATTTAAATAAAACTGGTAGTGACATTAGTCTAATAGTGGTTATCGATATATTAAATCATATGAACATTATAAATTGTTTGTAAACATACATTTACTTTCTTTTTATGTGTGATTATTAAGAATTCAAAGAGTGATTATATGGAGGTACTTAATATTTTTTGTTCATGTGTCACTCAAACCACCTGTAACTGTTCTGTAATATTTTTTTATACCATGGCAATAACACTAGCTCCTATTCACCAAAAGGTAATACAATATAGTCATATTCTACATGATGAATGGGGTTTTGGATAGATACATCTGAAATGAATCATTTTATTTTAGTGGATAATTCTATTGAGGATGTTGATATGGGTCCAATGACAATGATATGTACCATCACTATATATTTTCCTTTACTAACATCCCTATTTAATATAATGGAATCTCATTATATCACATTCAATGACATTTTGATTGAATTTATCCAAACTATGGATCATATGGATTAGGTGATGGATACGGTTATGCCCAATTAATGAATTGGGATATGTGTCCCTAATGGCCATATTGTTCCTTTTCTTTATTAGAGACTGAGATCAAATAATATTTTATGGTTCATGATATAAAATGTATAGAGGTTAATCTGGATATGGATTGGTTGATTTCCCATAAATAACTGATTGGAAGTTATCAATCGAGTGTATCCTTTACTACCCATAAAGGGATGTGTCATGTTTTTTAGGGAGAATGAGTCCAATGATTGAGTAGAGTTGGTCCTCTCCTCTAAATATGTACTAGATGATATATATGTATATATATATATATATTATTTATGACATAGATAATGATTCCTTAACTAGAGATCTATAGATAACTAAGCATCTAATACAAAGATATTACATGATTTTTTTATGAATTTTCATTATATTACATAAACACACTCATGAGTACCATAATATATATGTTACTTTGGATGCTCGAACACATTATTCCTAATTCAAGAACGATCATCGATGTATTCCATATATATCACCCCCCATTTTTACTCTAAAATAAAAAAAAATTATTCATAACCTGGGGAAAGGAAACATAATAAAGGGTGAGATTAGATTCTTAGTAAAGGTATATAAGGTTGATATGTAAAAATAACATGATAATCAATGGTATGATAACATGAATGTACTTTTGGAAACCATACCTCACATATGAAAGTTAAAAATATAGATTCATGATCATGATCAAGAGATAAAATCAGTTGGAATTATATATGACATAAATCATCTAGGAATCAACGAACATGATCTATGAGAGAATGTAATACGAGAAAGAACTATAATATACACACAATAATATAAAATCATTTACCAAGGCTGCCCACCAAAATACTAATAACAAGTTAGGATTTATATAAAATCCTTTTTAATTGCTTCGGGATTCAAATAACCTCATGTGTACCCTCTTGTTTTGATTGTGGTATATCCTCCCATGTTCCCTCTTTTTAAGTATTTAGATAACCTCCAATGTTCTATTTGATATCGTATCACATTAATAATTAAGTAATTTATTGGAGGGAGATATATGTCCCACCCATCACATAATCCATGAATTTATATGCCAGAAGATCAAATAAAATTCATTATAATAGAACCCATGAAATGAAATGGGTTTGATAAACATTTATTAATAGTATAACTTGTTGAAAATAAATAGTTTTCAAAATCATTACATCATTTCAACATATAATAAAACATGTAAATTTATAGGGTTTCATATTTTTTTAATCATGGCATAAACTGTGTAAGAGAAAAAAAATCATTAATACCTTATCATCCTAAATATAAACCATTAAGAGAAAAAAGGAATATTGGTATACTTGTATTAAATAACCAATAAAGAATATGTAACATCAAAGAACACTATTATATATTAGAAATGAATTTGAAAGATCAGTTGGAATATTTCTTAAATTAAAATAATGGTAATGAGGATGGGAAATTATGCTATTGTCATACACTCTAAACTAATTATTTCTTTCACATTTTCAGTAAAATCCTAATGAGAATTTATTTTGAAAAATAATTAAAGATTAATTCCAAAATTCATCTTAAAAATTAAATAATCACTAAAAAATTCTTCATAAATCATTCAAATAAAAATAATAATTATTTGAAGATATTTTTATAAGACATGGGTTTGGAAGGAAAATCGGTTTTCAACTAAAATAAGATTATTCTTAAAAATATTTTTTTGAACTCATGAGTAAATAAAAAGATTATACTAATGGGATTTCTTGTAATATCTTGAAATAACTATAGTATAATAATATTCATGAATATATTGAGATATATATTATAATATTTCCTCATTCGAAGCTTAATCATAAATAATCATTATAAATGATGAGATTATAACATATAACTCTTAATATATTTCTAACATTGACACATAAGACCAATGAGAGAATAAAATTAAACGAAACATAAAATATCACTAATATAAATAAAATAATGATATGACATATATTTTGTGGAATATATACACCTCATAAAATACGATGGGTGCATAACATAACTATGTCTTAAAGAAGGGATATTGAGAGACAATCCCTATGCAATTTTGGAAAAATATGATCCACAAAACCCAAGAAAAAGATATACTCAAAATTTTTTTAAATAAACAAAAATTCACTAGAAAAACCATACAATAATTTCATAGAAATTATATAGACCACATAAAATAGAAAGGTAGTGAACACGACTTGTGTCTCAAGGAATTAAAAAGTGAGATGAAAATCCCTTATAGATTATGTAATATTTTGAATTGTAAAACACAACATAAAATAACATAAAATAAAACATTACATATAACTAATAAAATAAAATTAAAAAACAACCTATTTTAATTTTATTATATACCCAACAATAAAATAAATGAACGGTGAATTTTCAGATGTCTCCCTAAATAAAAAGATAGAGTATAAATATATTTCCATATGTATTGAATTCCTTCACAAACATTCAAACATCCTGTATAATAAATATATATTTTCTATACATATCATATAGTACCACACATATATTTAAATATAATACCGTATATGATTTACTTATGACCATTTAATTAATTTTTATTGAAAATTATGTCTTAAAATCATGTTTCAAGTAATAACATCTTTGTTTTTAATTTATGTTTTGATTGGTTATTTTTTATCATCTTATTTTGATCATGGATCAATCATATAATGATTAATAATCATGAATTAATTATAATATTTATACATCATTTATAATTATAATACCAATTATGAAATATGGTTTTGAGATATTAAGTATGTTATTATTATAGATATTATAGGCTATACATATTCCGGAATAACATTTTATTTATGCAGTGATAATTATTAAAAGGTGTTAAGTATGATTTTATCATTAAATAATCATAACAATATAAAAAATAACCTAATATTTCATTAATTATACTTATAAATATCATATATGTTTTGTGGGGATGAAAATATGTAGTCATATCGCTTTATGGAGGCAGTAGACAACATGTTCAAGAACAATTTTATCATATTTTGGTGAGTGAAAACATAATAAATAAAATGATATATTATACCATATAAATGATTAATGTTTATGTACATTTTTAATTATTTTATTTATATCCCATTTATTCTTTATTTTATTCTTATTACCCATTATATAAATCATTGATGAAAAATAAATTACATCGCTCCATGAGGTAGTAGTCCTCTGTATACATGAGTGTGATTAGTATATTCCCAAAAGAAAAGAAAGTGGAAATTTATATATGATAAAATTAGCCCAAATATTAATTATGAAATTAATATAATATTTATACTTTATAAACATCATCAAAATCAACTGTGGGAGGTGGAAGTTGAAAAACGAATGACAATAGTTCATAAGGCAGTACTCCACCCTACACATGAATGATGATTTTGCAACCCATTTTATCGATGTTGATATAACTAACCAAAGATTATAAATGATATTTTTATTTTCAAATAAATGTGTGTTATAATATACTATATACTATTATACCCATAAAAAAACTGACAATAATTTATTTCATAAATAAATATTGATACATTAATTAGATTTTAAGTAATCTAAAATTCCAAACATTACAATAATGAAAAAAATATAAATGATAAATGATAAAATGGGAAAATAAGGATCTCCACAATCTTATAGACTCTTCACCCCACCTTCCATATTGTAGAAAAGATAAAAAAACATTAGTTATCAATTCAATATCATATAAAATAAAAATAAATTACCATAGAATGAACTATAGTAAATATGGAGTAAATAAATTTAGTGTTATATATATGAGGTGATGGGACCGTTGTAATAGTAATGTGACCATTGGGAATTTGACTTGGCCATTGGTAATAGTAACATGGACATTGGGAATTGTAACATGTCCATGAGAA
The DNA here is from genome assembly GCA_963277665.1 of Viscum album. Lineage (NCBI taxonomy): Eukaryota > Viridiplantae > Streptophyta > Magnoliopsida > Santalales > Viscaceae > Viscum > Viscum album. Next base: position 765,180 of record CAUJRU010000080.1, on the reverse strand, counting down.
TACTAATTTTACCTTAAAATAACATATCATTAAATAAATAATATTTTTCATGAATAATACATAAAAATATAAATATAATAGTACACTAAAACAAATATCATGATGAAAAAATTAATGTATTAGAACATTTTTTATAAACCTTATTTTGATTAAAATAATAAAAAACATAATTCTTATATTAAAAATTAAAATTACCTATTTTTTAAATTTATATTGATAAAATGAATATCATTTTTGAAATTACTATGTTGAAATTTCCTTGGGGTTATTTTTTCTAAATTTTTTGAAACACTAAAACTTATGGTTAATAGTAAAAATTAGTTTTTTCACAAAAGTAGTGTATCATAAATTAAGTAATTCATGATGTAATAAAAACACAATAATTTCTATAATAGTATTTTAAGCTATGATATTTTTAATTTCATAAAATTTAAATTAATATAAAATAAACATAAATTTCAAAACTAAATGAATTGTTCCAAACCTAATGAAAATAGTGATTCATTAAAATAACTATTTTTCTTTCATTCAACATTTATTTTTAATTAACTAATAAATTCAAATTTTAAAGATTTTTAAATTTATAAATACATTATATTATATTTATATATGATTTATATTGTCAGAAATTATAAATTACAAGTTTTACGTTTCATATATTATTTTATTTAATTTTTTATCTTAAAACTAGTCCTCCCCTTACAATAATTCACCCACCTCAATACCCTTGGAAAATGACCCATACCTCTTTTACCAAATCTGATACATTGAATCAATCCTCCTTCTCAAGACCTGTAGAATAACTAGATACATTTTTGAGTAATCTATCTCTACATGTTAAGGGAGTTTTAGTTTCGTATTAGAGAAGATATACTGAGTATTTAATAACATTCAATTAAGTGCTCTCTCTTTTTCTTATAATCCTCCATTTTCACCACCACGTTCAAAACCATAAATATTTAGAGTAATTATGAAGTTTGATAACATTATATTAATTGTTTTAACTAACTATATGGATCATATTTATGATGAATATAAATATCAATTATCCCTTTCCCGTCCTCCCAATAATTTCTCGTCAAAGATCAATTGTCCACCGATGGAGACATTTCCATGTCGAAACATTAACCTTATAGATGTATAGATATTTTGAATTATATATAATATTTATACATGAAATTATATATATTTTAATCATTTATAATTAATTAAAATAATCTATAAATTAAATTGAGAAAATTTACAAAATCAAAGAAAAATGGGGAATGCTAAAGAAGAACATGATATCAAAATAACTACCCTATAACCAATGATTTTAGAAATATATTGAAATTTCTATCTTACTTAAATGTTGGTAAAAATTCAAAAAATTCACATCTTCATCATTGTTTTAAAATTTTTATGTTCATTTTTCCGTACGTGAAAAACAAAATAAAGCACGAATCAAGGAAAGGGGATTCTTGAACCCAACTCCCCTTCTTTAGGTCTTCCCTCTTTCACATAAATTTATGTATGGGAATTCCATTAATGTTCCTTAGAAATAATTTAATTATGATATCATTTTCTTTTAGGTACATCCCTATTTCCACATTTTATTTTTATCCATATACAATAGTTCCCCTAAAAAGGAATTTCTTTCAAAAAATAATCTTTGACTCCTACTATATTGTTTATTATCCATAGAAAAATGTCTAATTATTCCAATGTATTATATCCATTTATCTTTTGGGGACCCCAATATTTATTCATGGTTGTATTATTTATGAAATCATTATGAAAATATTTCTTTTATAAGAGATATTTCATGACTCTGATTGTTATTTTTTCTATATGAGATGAATGATTATGTAAATTTTATGATGTGATGGGTGAGACATAACTTATATATCCCAATAATTTATTTGGTAATCTAATTTACCAAATGTTGTCATTTGTAATATGACTATAAATTTTTATATCTTTATTCTCAATGTGGATGTTATGACTATTAACAAATTTTATGTGTAAACAAGATGATATCTTTGTTCACAACTATGTATGGTATATGTAAACTATAACCCCATGTTTCATTTATATACACTATCACATTCCATGCCTTTACTACATGATTCCATCATGATTTTGATGATGATCCAACACTTATTATGTGATAAAGATTATTATTCTCACCCATTTTTTATTAATTCGTGTCCCATATTCATCATCTTACTGGGATTTTTGATCACCCATTTTGTTGGCATATATCCTCGAGTGATTACATGTACTAAGGATAACGAAATAATAGTGAAGTATAAATAAAAAGGATTTAGAATTTTTATTATTATTTATAAGTTATATATGATACAAATTTCCCCAAGACACTAAAACTTTTGATCCTTATTTGTATATTTATTATTATTTTTAACTTAAAAATGATGTAATAATAATGAAAGAATAAGTAAGATCTCAATAGTTGATATGAGAGATACGATTTAACAAATTTGAGAATTATGATTAGAAAACATTACTAAAAATATTTAGTATAGGAAATTGTATATTTAAAAAACAACGAAACATTATTTTAGATCATCGATAAACATATGGATCTTATAAGATATACCTTTAGAGTAAATTTAAAAAATGATTAAATTATTTATTCATGACCTGTTGAATTAAATTTTTTCAAAAAATTTATATTTTATGAAATTGAAGGAACTATGAGAAACTACTACAAAAACCAGTGTGAAGGAAAATACAATTATTATCCAAATGAAATCACCAATGACATGGGTGGGGGAGTTCCAAACATCTTGGAAATTCATAACAAATTGTCTCTGGATATTGTTAATAAACTGAACCATGGGGAGAATACACCATCACCTAGGAGGGGTAAAATATAAAATGATTAATTTATAATGAAACACACCATATCGAATATAGCTCTGATGGTTATTTTTCATAGATCTATTAATTAAGTAATGGTTGGTGATTCTCCTACTCTAAATGGAAATTATATTCTTTCATTTAAAGAAAACTAGAAGAGAGATGAGTCTAATAGTGGATATCAATAGACTAAATCATATTAACATTATAAATTTTTTGTAAACATCCCATTTACATTATTTTGATGTGTGATGATCGATAATACAAAGAGTGATTATATTGAGGTACCAAATATTTCTTGTTCATGTGGTCGCTCAACCCACCTGTAAATGTTCTATCATGTTTTTATACCATGTGAAATAACACTAGATCCTCATCACCAGAAGGTACTACAACATCACCATATTCTATATTATGTATTGGGTTTTGGATAGATGCATCTAAAATGAATCATCTTCTTGTAGTGGATATGTCTCTTGAGGATGTTGATATGGGTCCAACAATAATGATAGGTACCATAACTATATATTCATCTTTAATGACTTCCCTATTTAATATAATGGAATCTCATTATATCACATTCAATCACATTATTAATAAAATTTAAACAAACTATGGATCATATGGATTATGTGATGGATATAGTTATCCCCTATTAATGAATAGGTATTTGTGTCTCTAATGGCCCCATTTTTAATTTTATTTATTAGAGACTGATCTCAACTGATATTTTATAGTTCTTGAAATAAAATGTATATATGTCATTCTTGATATGGATTGGTTGATTTCCCATAAATAATATATTTGAAGTTATCAATGGAGGGTATCCTTTACTACCCATTATGGGATGGGTCATGTTTTCTATAGAAAATGGGTCCAATGATTGAGTAGAGTCTGTACTCTATTCTAAAGTTCGACTGGCTGATATATATATTTTATTTTTGACATAGATAATGATTCCTTAACTAGTGATCTATAGATAACCTGGAATTTAATTCATGGATATTACATGTTTTTTATGAATATTTATTATATTACATAAACACTTTACTCAGTACCATAATAAATAAGTTACTTGGGAGACTCGAACACATTCATCCTAATTTATGAAAGATCTTCAATATATCATATAAATTACATCGACTCTTTTTACAATGAAATAAAAAACTTATTCATAAATTGGGGAGAGGAAACATAATAATGTGTGTGATTAGATTCTCATTAAGGTTAAATATGGCTAATATATAAGAATAACATGATAATCATGGTATGAGAACATGAAAGAACTTTTTAAATCCGTACCCTATATATTATTGTTCATAATATTGACTCATGATCATGATCTATGAGAGAAAATAAGCTAGAATTTCATAAGAAATGAATCATTTAAAAATAAATGAATATGATCTATGAGAGAATATCATTGGAATAAGAGAAAGAACTATGATATACATACAAGGATTTAAAATCATATACCAAGGTTTCCCAAAAAATTACTAATAACATGATAGGATTCATATAAACACATGTGTACTTGCTTCGGGATTCAAATAACCTCATGTGTACCCTCTTGAGTTGAGATTGGTATATCCTCCCATGTTCCCTCATTGTTTATTATGATTTAGACAACCTCTAAATTTCTTATTTGACATCATATCACATTAATCATTACCCGATTAATTGGAGGGAGATATATACCCGACCCATCACATAATCCATACACTTACATGCCATAGGATCATAGAAAATTCATTATATTATAACATATAAATTGAAATGGGTATGACAAACATTTATTCACAGTATAACTGGTGGAAAATAAATAGGTTTCAAAATCATTCCTACATTTCATCATATAATAACCCATGGAAAAGTATAGGCTTTCATTAGTTTTTTATCATGGTATAACCCATTGAATAGAAACCAATTGAAAAACATCTTATCGTCATAAACATTCACCATTAAGAGAAGAAAACAATAATGTTAACCATGGATTATATCACCAATAAAGAATATATAACATCATAGGACACTAATATAGATTGGAAATGAATTTGAAATATAGTTCGAATATTTCTTGAATGAAAATAATTGTAATGAGGAAGTGAAATTCCACTTTTTTCATTCACTTTAAAACAATTATTCCATTTACATTTTCGGTAAAATCATACTGAGATTTTATTTTGAAAACAAATGAAAGATTAATTTAATATTATTCTTAAGAATTAAAACATCACTAAGAATTTATTAATAAATCATTCAAATTAAATCAATAAATTTTTTATTATATTTTTAGAAGACAAGGATTTGGAAGGAAAATTTGTTTTCGACTGAAAATAAGATTATTATTAAAAATATTTTTTAACTCTTGACAAAATAAAGATTTAATACTGATGGGATTTTAGGTATTATCATGAAATAACTATACAATAAAAATATTCATGAATTTATTGAAATATATGTTACATTATTTCTAAATTAGAAGCATATTTGTAAATAATACTGATAAATGCTGAGATTATAACATATAACTCTTACCAAATTTATAACATTTACACATAAGACCCACTAAATAATAACATTAGAAATAAACATAAAATATCAGGAAAATAAATAAAATCTTGATATTACATATAATTTGGGATATATATAAACCTCATAAAATATGATGGGTTCGTAACTTAACAATGTCTTAAAGAAAGAAAATTGAGACAAAATCCCAGTGCAATTTTGGAAACATATGAACCACAAACCCCATGAAAGAGAGATACTCAAATTTATTTGTAAATAAATATTTTTCACTATTATAATCATACAATAATTTAATGGAAATTAAACTTACCACATAAAATAGAATGCAAGTGAAGTGGCTATTGTGTCATGAAATTTAAAAGTGAGATGAAAATACCTTAGACATTATGTAATATATTAAATTATAAAACACAAAAAAGAATAAAATAAAATAAAACATTAAATATAATTAATAGAATAAATTTCAAAAAATAACATGTTTTAATTGTAGTATATACCCAACAATAAAATAAATGAGCGGTGAATTTTTATGTCTCCCAGAATAAAAATAGAGACTAGAAATATTTTACCCTACATCTTGACTTCCATCACACATATTCAAACCTCCTATATAATAAATATATGTTTACTATATATAATATAAATTACCATAAATAAATTTAAATATCATACCATCTATGAATTAGTTATGACAATTTAATTAATTTATATTGAAAATTCTTTGTTAAAGTCATGTTTCAGGCAGTAACATCTTTATTTTTCATGTATGTTTTGATTTATTTTTTTGATCATCTTACATTGATCATGGATCTATCACAAATGATTAATAATCATGACATAATTACAATATTTATAAATAATTTATACTTTTAATACCAGTAATGAAATACAGATTTTAGATTTTAAGTATGTTATTATTATAATGATGGTAGGCTATACATATGAACGAGTAACAGTGTCTTTAAGAAATGATAATTATGTAAAGCTATTAACTATTATTTTATAAATAAATAATCATAATAATATAACAAATAACATAAAATTTCATTAAATCTACTTATGCATATCATCTATGTTATGTGGCAATGAAAATATATAGTCACATCGCTTTGTGAAGGTGGTATCCCATATGTAAATGAAAACATTTATCATGTTTTAGTGAGTAAAAATATAAGAAATTAAATTAAATATTTGTAAAGACCCAGAAATTTCATGGAAATTTGTTTTCTTAAATATTTGTAAATTTTACGAATCTCCGGTTTTTACGGCATTTGATTCCGAGGCCCGGTGTGCCCAGAATCAAATTTTGAAGTTTTGTTCGGGTACGCTCAGTAAAGGTACGTGCAAGTTTTTCTATTTTTTGAACCGGTGCTCAAAATTGAAATCCAAGGACACTGATGAACTTGCAGCACTAGTATTCGCTTAAGGGGACCATTACCGTAGTTTCATTTTATGCGGGTTGAAGGTTAATTTTTTGGGATATAGAATAAATTAAATAAAATTGTTGTACATAATAATATTTTTGGTGGTGATAACCTACATGAGGAAGTTAAGAGTGGGCCCACACCCAACATAACCTCCCCTGAGAGGATTTAGTGTGGTGGGACCCACACAAACCTGATTCTTCCACCTCCCCTCAACTACCCATTAATTCCCTATTATTTATCTTGGAAACTCTTCATTAAGGTGGAGCCTCTCTACCTCCCGCCCATTAAATGTTCCAACCCATCTAATTAATATCAGCGTTAATTAATTGACACCTATTTTGAATTAATATGAATTTCATGGAAATTATATTAATTGGAGAGCCTTATTTCTATTTTCATTGGAAAATATCTTTTGGGGAAAGGCTCTGGAGAATTAAAAGAGAGGTGATCCTTCTTCGACGAAGAACACCGTTCTTCAACGAAGAACATCCCCGATGAAAAACGTGAAGGGCGTCTTCCAACGATTCATCTTCCTTAGACGCACCTCGACATCAAGGAGTCTACGTCACCTACAATAATGACTCTTTCGCCATCGTCGATGGGACAACACTGTTCAACTGTGATGCTCGTCTTCTGCGGCTCGACGACGTGCGATGTATTTTGCGAGGTAGGGGTTTTGTATATTTATTGAGTGAATAAATTGTACCCCCATTCATTGATAATTTTCCAAATTGACATTGGATGACTGTTTCTTCCTAATGTGGAGGGAGCGGCCCGAAAAAACACGGCCCGACAACCCTATGTAGTTTCCTGTTTTATTTTCAATCGGGAAGCGGTGACGATCGAAGGCGGCTGCTGCGCACCGGCCGCGGTTGGAGAAACCTTGGCCCACATCTGCAGGATGCTCGACAGAAGGATAACCGGCCGGCTAATGCCAGTCAGGACGAAGGAGGACCGCGACACCACATGGGTCGTCAAGCAGTGGAAGACCGTAGCCCACGTTCCGCAGGCCGCTCAGTGGGCGAACCAACCGGCAGGTGGCCAACTGGGCTAAGAATAACTACGGTACCAGGAGGGCACCGCCCTGGATGAACTGAGGCCTGCCCGATTCATCGGGCCAGTCCAACCCTCCGCTGGGTTGGACCCACCAAAATGGGGTGGACCCGACCCATCGGCCCACTAGGCTTAACGGCCCGGACCCGTTTCAACTTAAAGGTGAATATCAAGAAGACCGCATGTCCGATCAACGTGCCGTCTGTGGAATTGGGACCCTTGAAAATAGGCGGTCCTTTTTCGATACTCTATGTTATTTTTGGATGACTTTGGAAAACGTTCGGGTTTGGAATGAGCGTATTTCCAACTAGGCCCCTAGAACAGAAAATCCAATATCTTTCAGACCGAGTGTCCGATTGACGCGCTGTCTATCGTGTCGGGTTCCTTTTGACAACACAGAAATACGGGATACATCAACTTTGGACATCATGACTGTTGATGTATCGACCCTCTTTGCTCGAGGAGCGAACCCTTCCTGAATCGATTGTTCTGTATGCAGAAACCCAAGAGATGGTTGTGATTGCGTCGACTACTGTACTGGAATCCTCCATGGGTTTGACAATAATAAATATTGTACTGTAATCCTCCATGGGTTTGACGGTGATGACTACTGTTCTTATATCCTGTGTGGGTCTGGCAATATTGACCTATGTACTTGTATCCTATGTGGGTCCGAGAGAGTAGGTGGTGTTATATCCTATGTGGGTCCGACAACTTAGCTAGTCCTGTATCTTGTGTGTGTCCGACAGCATAGATGAATTAGTGACTACATCTGATCATCTCTATTGCTCTTTGAAAGATGTATACCTATGTGAGCTGAGTCTTTACTTTCAATCATTATCACTGATGTTAATGACTTTTTTCATGTGTGTACTGGGTTGTGATTGGGATCGAGAGTTGGAGCCGAACTCAGATTTATGACATTGGTATATGTTGGGAATATACCTAAGTAGAGTTGTTTGATACTTCATGATTTCATATTTTAATTTTGGTTTACCCTTCGTGGATTCTGGGTGACCTTCAGGGGTCTTGGTGTCCCTACTCCGCATTGTTATACTCACCCCTGCACCGGAAATGCTCACACTACTTTGTGCTGGATGGAGAAGATGGAAAATGATGATTGTGGTAGAGTCTTGTAGAGCTGGACGGTACCCAGAGTTAGACCACTTGGTGAGACATACACGGAGAAGACTGATGGACCAGTGGCGCTGGGGAGACTATCTATACCCACCCTTCAGGTGGGATTCCCAGAGGATGACTCTATGGTTGCTTCTTTACTTTACAGTTGTTGTACTAGACTTACTATTGTACTGTACTTTCAGTTGGGTTTGTATTCTGGCACATTTACCTTTCAGTACATACTTTTGTACTTAGTTTACCTTAGTGCTTACTCAAGTTGTGTACTCTGTTGTGTTTTTTAATTTTATAAAAGCAATTCCTTCTCTTTTATCTATATTTACAGCTTTGGTGCTAGTCACCAGCACCTGGCCTATGGAAGGCGGGCTTGGGGTAGTCACGGCACGAGCCCTGAGGACGGGTCGTGAGAAATTGGTATCAGAGGATTCAGTTCTACTATAGAACTCAGGACTCTAATTATTCCTTCCTGTGAAGAAATAATGTTAAGAGTATTGAGTGTGGCTTGCAGTCCAGAGAGTCCAATGTTGGTGCAGCGACTGACGTATCCATACACCAGGACCATGACCTCTGATTTCAGACTCGATGCACAAAAACACTTATTTCATGTGTGTTTCAAAAGTTTTCTTCGTGATTACTTTGAGTCAGCTCACCAGGTATTCTGTTGACCGTGGCAGACCTGTTTCTTTTCAAGATGTCCCCACAAAGGCAGCCATCTAGGGTTCCGAGTTACATGTGAGATGGTAGCCCACCGAGCAACGAGGCCTCGGTGAAGGACCCCATCACAGTGAAGGCACCAGTGGTACCACTACCCATTGAGCCACTGATACTACCATCCCCAGCAGCAGAGCATGCACGCTGCCTAAGTGAGTTGCACGAGTTTCAACGACAGAGGCCGCCTAGGTTCCGTGGAGAGACAGACCCTTAGACAGCCAAGGATTGGCCGTAGGCTATAGTAAGAGTCTTAAAATTAGTAGGGAAACCAACTGATATTATGGTGATCCTTTCCATGAGTCTTCTACACACAGCAGCAAGCAGATGATGGAGCTTGATTCTCCAGGTGCATGATGAGGCATCTCTACTTTGGACAGACTTTGAGAGTCTCTTCCGCTCAGAATTTGTTCCAACCACCCTTCATGTGGTGCGGATTCATGAGTTACTACATCTGTAGCAGGGCAACATGATAGTAGCATAGTACTCAGTGAGGTTTAATTACCTATCATGCTACTCCAGGAATATCGTAGAATACCCATTCCTCATAGCTTACACATTCGAGCAGGGATTGAGGCACGAGATTAGGGCTTCGACGATTCCCCTCATCTTCACGACGCAGGCAGGGGTGCTGGAGCGAGCCCTTTTAGTGAAGATCTTTCTCGCAGAGTAGTCCCCAGTGGTGAGACCCATCGTAGGGTGACACGTAGCGGAGTCTTCTAAAGCCAGTAGTAGACATATGTCGCATGGGTCTATGTGGACCTAGACATCAGGTGGGAAACCTCAGGATACATGTTCCGTTGTGCGGGGCACACGAAACAGAGGCATCCTTACGAGGAGAAGGCAATGCTATGCATGCGGCGTGCAGGGACACATGGCACGTGAATGCCCGAACCGCCATGAAGATGAGTAGCAGATAGTAGAGGGTCCTCCCAGGTAAGGGTAGACGATTGACCGTGGTGGCCCGCTTGGAGTAGGCAGACGAGGCAGAGGAGCTAGCTGAGCAGTGGGTGGTGGATGACGTTTCGAGGCTCTACCACCACCACCACCAGGCGGTCCACCCCGACCACAAGGAGATGACGGACAGAGGCGTGCACAACTCCAGGCAGTTGAGGCCTATGACCACGACACACCTAAGATGATTTGAGGTACTATCTGTGTGTACTCCACCCTCTCTGTAGTTCTTATAGACATAGGTGTGAGTCATTATTTTATTATTGCTGCCCTTGTTCGGAGCTCGGATATTCCGACGGAGTTATTGGATCGATCCTTATTACTAGAGACTGCTGCGGGAGTAGAATCAACGATTATGTACTGGTGGTGACAGTGTGAGATTACTCTAGGAGGTGAGAGCTTCGACTGGGATCTTCTTGAAGCAGCATCGAGGCCTTAAGATGTCATCTTGGGTATGGACTATTTATCTACAGTCTATGCTCAGATCTACTATATTGGGTGAAAAGTGCAGTGTGTCCACACGAATGGGAGTAGGTTCACCTTCACCAGCAAGAAGGAAGCCTTTGCATTGCAGGATGGACTTACGAAGAGGAGAGGGTAGCTGATCACACATCAATTGGCTAGTATCATCCTTGGAGTAGTTGATGTGTGGGGTCCAATATTTTTTATTGTGGTGGATCAGTATGCGGACATTTTTCCTGAAGACGTTCCAAGACTACCTCCTCGCAGAGAGGTAGACTTCTATATTGACATGTACCCCAGGACATCACCAATATCTACTCCAGCAAATCGGATGGCTCTTGCTGATCTTTGTGAGCTGTGGGTACATCTGGAGGACTTTCAGAGAAAGGGGTTCATCTGACCCAGTGTTTCACCTTGGGATTCCCTGATTTTGTTCTCCAAGAAGGAGGATGGGAGCTTGCCACTGTGTGTCAACTACCGTCGCCTGAATCAGGTGACCGTAAGGAATAGGTACCCACTTTTAAGGATTAATGACCTCTTTGATCAGATCAAGGGGGCACAATGGTTCTCGAAGATAGACCTCTGGTCAGGCTATCACCAGCTCAGATTTCGAGATGAGGATGTGGAGAAGACGAACTTTAGGTGTCAGTATGGCCACTATGATTTCTTGGTTATACCCTTCGGTGTAACCAACGCTCCAGTAGTGTTCATGAGTCTTTTGAACAGGATCTTCCAGCCTTACCACGATCGTTTTGTCATAGTCTTCATCGATGACATACTTATTTTCTCGGATACTAAGGAGGAGAACGCCTACCACTTACAGGTTATACTGGATACACTCCGAGTGCACCAGCTTTATTGTAAGCTATCGATGTTCCAGTTCTGGATTCGACTGGTTCACTTCTTTGGACACTTCATCTCTGATGCGGGGGTAGTGGTGGATCCAGCAATGATTGAGGCAGTGCTTGCTTAGGAGCCACCCAGGAGTGTGACAGAGGTTCAGAGTCTCCTGGGTCTAGCTGGTTACTGTTGGAGGTTTGTACCAGACTTCTACATAGTTGCAGCACTACTTTCAGCTTTGAATAAGAAGGGAAAACCCTTTGTGTGTTTTGATAGATGCATGTAGAGCATTCAAGAGATGAGATGGAGATTGACCAGTGCGCCCATCTTGAGGCTTCTGGAGGAGGGAGTTGGGTACGTAGTTTACTGCGAAACATCAGGGACTGAACTCAGGTGTGTCCTGATGTGTGAGCGAGTGGTGATATATTATGGTTCGCGGAAGTTGAGGCAACACAAGAAGAAATACGCTACCCATGACCTGGATTTAGTAGCAGTGGTCTTCGCCTTGAAGATGTGCCGGCACTATATGATGGGTGAGTGCTTTACAGTCTACTCTGACCACCAGAGTCATAGGTACATCTTCTCGTAAAAGAACCTAAAACTGAGACAGTGGTGTTGGCTCAAGTTCCTCTATGACTATGACATTGAGATATTCTATAGTCCTGGGAACAGAAATGTTGTCGCTGATGCTCCCTGCAAGAGATCGGGCATCGAGCTACTAGGAGAGGCGACAGAGCAGCTAGCCACGTTGCCGATATCCTTTGTGGATACAGATGGAGCAGCCTTTCTTCAGTCTCTCATATTCAATCCCCCACTTCTTCAGCGAGTTAGAGAGGAACATTGAGGAGACATTGAATATGTGACACGAGGTGCTTAGATATCCTCAGGGATGGCACCCGATGGATTTTATGAAGGAGGGGAGCATGTCATCCTCTTTAGGGGACGTACGATTGTACCAGTTGCACAACAGGAGGAGGTGATGAGGGAGTTCCACACTTCCCCTCTAGTGGTACATCCAGGAGTGGCGAAGATGTTTTAGGACCTCAGACGACAGCACTGGTGGCCGGGTATGATGAAGACTATAACAGAGTTTGTTTCATGATGCCTCACTTGTAATCAAGTGAAGGTGAAGCACTAGGTACCAGAAGTCTTGGTATATCCCTTAGAGGTCCCAGAGTGGAAGTGGTACGATATCTCCATGGATATCGTGATGGGGATTCCACGTACATCCAGAGGACATGACTCTATCTGGGTGATCGTAGACTGACTCAGCAAGTCGGCACACTTCTTACCGATCAGAGAGCAGGGCTTAGTAGAGAGATTGGGATTCCTCTATGTACATGGGATTGTATGACTTCATGGTGAGCCATCGACGATCGTCTTCGACCAGGATGCACGCTTTACTTCCCGGCTATGGAAGGGGTTGCAGGAGGCATTTGTGATGCAGTTATGTCTGAGCACCACCTTCCATCCTCAGATGGATGGCCTGACTGAGAGTACCATTCAAGCTCTAGGGGACATGCTCGGTGAATGCGTCATCGAATTTGGTCACAGCTGTGAGGATCACTTACCCTTGGTGGAGTTTGTGTACAACAACTTCTACAACTCCACCATCAGGATGGCACCATAAGAGGCATTGTATGACCGACCTTGCATATCACCTCTATACTAGACTGACCTTGGGGAGTCAGCACACATAGGAATAGAGATGGTTCAGGCTACGACGAAGAAGGTGCAGATCATCCAGGAGTTGAAGAAGACTATACAGAGCAGACAGAAGTCCTATGCTAATAGGAGGTGGAGACCACTAGAGTTCAAGGATGGCGAACACGTTTTCCTATGGGTCTCACCTCGACGAGGTCTATAGAGATTTGTCCAGGGTGGAATTTTATATCCATGATTAATTGGACCTTTTCAAGTCCTTAGTAGAGTAGGCGAGGTGGCTTACTGCATGGCCCTTCTACCTCAGTTGCATCGGGTGCATGAAGTCTTCCACGTATCACAGCTGATGAGATACGTGCATGACCCGACCCACATCATCGATCACGGGGAGCTGTACATTGATGACAGGGAGACATTCACAGAGGTCCCAATGGAGATCGAGGATCGATGGGAGAGGGTCCTACATGGATGGTCAATTCCTCTAGTGTGTGTTCGCTGGAAACACAGGAACCTCCAGGAGAGCACTTGGGAGAGGGAGACACAAATGCGTGCTCATTACCCCCATTTTTCCCCTTAGTGTGTGTTGTATCTTTATGGGGATGTAAATCCCTAAGGTGGGGGTATTGTAAAGACCCAAAAATATCATGGAAATTTTAATTTCTTAAATACTATGAAATTTTACAAGTCTGCGGTTTCTGACGGAAATTGATTCTAGGACCATTAGAGCACAACGTCCTCATTGTGGGACCAACATCTCAACACAAGATGTGCACCACATGAGATCCATTCATTAGGGCCCGAACCATTGAGCAGGGGATCAGGCATGAGATTATATCTTTAGTTGTCTCCCACAGCATCCCAATGCTGATGGGGGTGTTGGAGTGAGCCCTCATAGTGGAGACTTTCCTCGCTGACCAGTCTCCAGCAGTGGAACCTACCACTAGTCGACATGAAATAGAGTCTTCTATAGTTGGAAGTGGACAGATGGCATAGAGTTCCAGGATGACCATAACTACAGGTGGTAGACCACACGACTCAGTATTGGTAGTGCGAGGCACCCAGGGTGGAGACAGAGCCAAGCATACCAGGAACGGACAGTGTTACTCCTACAGTGGGCTTGACCACCTGGCACGTGACTATCCGACCCGCAGTGTAGACGATCAATAGATAGATGAAGGTCCTCCCAGGTAGAGGCAGAGGCTCGATCGTGACAAACCACATGGAGCTGGCCGCGCAGCTGGTGGTGGATGACTCTTCGAGATGTTGCCACCGCCACCACCAGGAGGTCCACCCCGACTGTAGGGAAGGGGTGGATAGGGGAGAGAACAACTTCAGGCAGCTGAAGCATATGAATCTGAAGCTCTCAAAGCAGGTGGACAAGAGAGGGACTAGTTACAGACATAGAGGCCTTTGTTCTTGATTCTTCTAGCTTCTTGGATTTTGTTGTTTGTGGTTTCATTGTGTCTTTGTACATTTAGCTACAGTAATAAAATACACTTTTCCTTGGGACATTTTCTTTCCTTCTTTTTTGTGTACTAATAGGTTCCAGTTTAATTATTGACTTGACCCTCACTTTCTAGATTCCTACTGGAGGAGACCCAGTGACCACACACTAATGTCGACCGTCTGACTCAACCCTTGGAGGCGAGAGTAATGGTTCGATCTCTTAGTAGAAATTTCGAGGCCTCATGACATCGTCCATGGCATGAATTAGTACCGTTCATGTTAGGATTGATTGTATTAAGAAAAGGACGTGGTTCATCCATGGGATGAGACTGGATTTCCCTTTTGGGCAATGTAGAAATCATAGAAGCTCTTGTAAATCATAGGTGAAGAAGGGTGGAGATAAGTTCTTGAAATTGGCTAGTCTCACCCATAGTTCTTCAAGCGAACGGTTTACGGACTAATCTAATCTCAATATTCTTAGGTGTATCTTCTCCCAGAAAGACCTGAACCAGAGACAACAATGACAGCTTGATTTTTTCTTGGACTATGACATCGAGATAGTCTATACTCTTATGAAGGGGAACGTTGTTTCAGATGCGCTCAGTAGGGGGACTATCATTTAGCTGCTAGGAGAGGCGACAGAGCATCTAGCTACCTTACAGATATCCTTTTTGGATAGGGATGGTGCAGCCTATCTACAGTCACTCCACTTTTTTTTCTTTAGTAGAGTGGGCAAGGTGGCTTAACGTCTGGCCCTTCCACCTTAGTTGCACCAGGTGCACGAAATCATCCATGTATCTCACCTGAGAATATGAGTTCACTACCCATCCCACATCATCGAACACTAGAATCTAGACATCGATTATGTGTTGAAATTCACGGAGGTCCTGGTGGAGACCAAGGATCGATAGGAGCGGGCCCTATATGGGTGGTCGATTCCTCTGGTGCGTATTCTCCGGCATCACGGGAACCTCCAAGAGAGCACATTATAGGGGGAGGCACAAAATGCATGCATAGAACCCATAGGGGGCACTGTGCAGCAGAAGACTGCGACCCCCGTTTTGCGGGCCGCTTTGCGGGTGAACCGGCTGGCAAATGGCTGGCCAGGATGAGAAGATCCAAGGCGCCAGGATGGTGCCACGCAAGAAGAATCACAGCTTACCCGAGCGGGCCAAATGCATCGGGAAGGCCGGCCATCTTTGGCAGGCCAGTTTGGGAGGGCGGCCCCGCTTGGAGTGGCGAGTTTGGAAAAGTGCCCCCCCCCCCACGGACCGCTCGGCCAGCCGGCCGAGTCGTGGCCTTCTGGGTTGTGCCCCACCGGGCTGGGCTTTGCAACACATCGGGCCGGTCCGATCCTCTGCCGAGTCGGACCCGCCAATACCTGGTTGACCTGAACCGTCGTCCCACTGGGCTTAATAGCTGAGACTCGTTTCCACTTAAAGGTGAATATCATGAAGACCACGTGTCTGATCGACATGCCGTCTATGGCACTGGGACCCTTGAAAAGAGGCGGTCCTTTTGCGATACTCTAAGTGAGTTTTGGATGACTTTAGAAAATGACCAGGTTTGGAACGAGCGTATTTCCAACCGGGACCCTGGAACAGAAAAGCCAATATTGTTCAGTCCGGGCGTCTGATTGACGCGACGCCTGTCGGGTCAGGTTCCATTTGAAGATACAAAACATCTGGATACACAAACTCTAGACTTTGTGACAGTTGATGTATCGACCCCCTTTGCTCGAGGAGCGAACCCTCCCAGAATCGAGTGTGCTATATGTGGGATCCCTAGATCTGGTTGTGAATGCGTCGACTACTGTACAGGAATCCTCCGTAGGTTTGACAGTGATGACTACCGTACTAGAATCCTCTGTGGGTTTGACGGAGATGACTAATATTCTTGTATCATATGTGGGTCCGGCAGTATTGACCTCTATACGTGTATATTGTGTGGGTCTGGTAGAGTATCTGGTCTTGTATCCTATGTGGGTCCGATAGCATAGCTGGTCTTGTATCTTGTGTGGGTCTGACAGCTTAGATGAATCAATAACTACACTTGATCATCTCTATTGCTATACAAAATATGTATACCTATGTGAGATGATTCTTGAATTTCAATCATTATCATCGATGTGAATTACTTATTTCCTGTGTGGATTGGGTTGTGTTTGGGCTTGAGAGTTGGAGCCGAACTGAGATTGATGACTTAGGTATATGTATGGGAATATATCTAAGTAGAGTTGGTTGATACATCAAGATTGTATCTTTTCTTTGTGGTTTCTCCTTCGTGTATTCTGGGAGACCATTGAGGGTCTCGGGGTCCCTACTGAGTATCATTATATACTCACCCCTGCACGGGCAATGCACACACTACGTTGTGTTGGGTGCAGACGACGGACAATGGTGATCATGGTAGAGGATTGTAGAGCTGGACGGTACCTGGAGGTGGGTCACTTGGTGAGACGTACACGGAGCATACGGATGGAACCATGGAACTGGGGAGACTATATATACCCACCCTTCAGGTGGGATTCACAGAGGACGACATGGGGGTTGCTTCTTTACTTTACTGATGTTGTACTAGACTTTCAGTTGTACTGTACTTTCAGTTGGGTTTGTATTCTGGCCCATTTACCTTTCAACACTTACTTTTGTACTCAGTTTACTTAGTTCTTACTCCAGTTTTGTACTCTGTTGTGTTGTTTACTTTTATAAAGGAAATGTCTTCCCTTTTATCGGGATTTACGCCTTTGGTACTAGTTTCCAGCCCCTGGCCTATGGAAGGCAGGCTTGGGGTAGTCATAGAACGGGCCTCAAGGACAGGTCGTGACAATTGTTTCAAAGACAAATGATTAATTTTTATGTATTATCTTTATTATATCATATATATCCCATATATTAATTAATTTATTCTTGTTACCTTCAATATAAATCATTTATGAAAAAATAATCAAGTTGCTTCATGAGTCATTAGTCCTCCATCTACATGAGTGTGGTATTTTATCCCCAGAACAAATGAATGGGAAAAGTTATATATGATAAAATTTATATAAGGTTTATTTATGCAATGAATATCATATTTATACATTAGAAACATCATCAAACTGAACTACAAGATACGGAAGTTGAAAAACAAATGACATCAGTTTATAAGGAAGTTCCCCACCCTACTCACAAATAATGATTTTGAAACCTATTTTATCAATTTTGATATAACTACACAATGTTTATATATGATATTTTTATTTTCAAATAATTTTGTGTTATAATATACTATATAGTATTATACCCATGAAGAAACTGACCATAATTTATTTCTTAAAAAAATATTGATACATTAATTTGAAATGAAACCAACTAAATTTGAAAACATTTAAATTATAAAAAATATATACAATAGAAATAATAAAATGGGAACATATGGACCCCCCCAATCATATAGACTCATCACCCCCACTTCTCATACTATAGAAAAGATACAAAATATTAGTATTCCATTCAACATTATATAAAAGGAAATTAAATTACCATCGGATGAACTATAGTAAATATTTAGTAAATAAATTAAGTGTTATATATATGAGGTGATGGGACCATTGTAATAGTAATGTGACCATTGGGAATTATAACATGGTTGTTGGTAATAGTAACTTGGAAATTAGGAAGCATAACCTGGACAATAGGAATAGTAACCTATCCATTGGAATTGTAATTTTACATCAAAATAATATATCATGACATAAATAATATTTATCATGATTAATATATATAAAAATAAATATAATAATAGACTAAAATAAATATCATGATGTAAAAATTAATGCATCTAAACATTTTTAACAAATGTTATTTTGATGTAATTCATAAAAATCAATATTATTATATTAAAAAATAAAATTTCCTATGTTTGAAATTAATTATGATAAAAAGAATATAATTCTCGAAACTAGTATGTCAAAATTTCCTAATGATTATTTTTTCTAAAATTTATGAGAAACTAAAATTTAAGGTGAATAGTAAAAATATAGTTTTTCAAAAAAATGTTGTATCTTAAATTACACAATTCTTGATGTAATAATGACATAATAATTTAGAGAAAATTATTTTAATCTATGATATATTTAATTTCATAAAATTTTCATTAATATTAAATAAAAATAAATTCCAAAACTAAATGAATTGTGTCAAAACCTAAAGTAAAAAGTGATTACATAAAATAATAATTTTTCTTTCATTAAAATTTTATTTTAAATATACTAATGAATTAAAATTATAAAGGGTTTTAAATTCCTAAATAAATTATATTATATTTATATATGACTTAAATTTTTAGAAATTCTCTATTAAATTTTTTACCTTTGATATATTATTTTATTTAATTTTTATCTTAAAACAACCCCTCTCCTCAACTATAAATAACCCCTCTACCTTTTCTTAAAAAAGGACTCATCCCTATCTTACCAAATTCAATACATTAAAATAATCCTCCTTCTCAAGCACAATATAATATCTTGAGATATTTTTTAGTAATGTAGCTCTATACGTCAAGGGATTTTTTTTCGTATTAGAGAATATATATTGAGTATTAAATAACATTCAATTAAGTGCTCTCTATTTTTCTTCTAATCATTCATTTTCACCATCACATTCAAAACCATAATTTTTTAGATTAATTATAATGTATTATAACTTTATATTAATTATATTAACTAACATTAAGGATCATATTTATGATGAATAAAAATTTCAATTATCCTTTTCCCGCCCTCCAAATAATGTCTTGTCAAAGGTCAATTGACCACGGATGGAGACATTTAATTGTCACAGAATTAACCATATGGATGGAAGTATATTATGAATTATATATAATATAGAGACTTATAATTATATATATTTTAATCTTCTATAATTAATTAAAATATTTTATAAATGAGGAGGATAAAAATTGAAAAATTCATGAAAAATGGATAATGGTAAAGAAAAACATGATATCAAAAAAACATCCCTATATCCAACGAAGTTATCAAAAATATTAAAACTAATATGTTACATAAATAGTGGTAAAAATTCTGAAAATTCACATCTGGATCATTGTTTTAACAAATGTATGTTCATTTCTCTGTAGTAAAAAATGTAATAAAGTGGGTATCAAGGTAAGGGGATTCATGAACCCAAATCCCCTTCTATAGGTCTTCCCACTTTCACATAAATTTCAGTATAGGTATTCCAATAAAATTACTTAAAAAAAATTCATTATGATATCCTTTTCATTCATGTATGTATACGGTTTCACATTTTATTTTTATCCATATACAATGGTTCCCCAAAAAAGGAATTTCATTCCAAAACTAATCTTTGACTCCTCATGTGTTGTTTCTTATCCATATAAAAATGATCACATATTCCAATGTATTGTCTCCATTTCTCTTTTTATAACCTCAATATTTATTCATGATTATATTATATATGAAATACATAGAAAAATCATTCCTTTATGTGGGATATTTTATGACTTGGATAGGTATTTATTCTATGTTAAATGAATGATTATTTAAATTTTATGATGTGATGGGTGGGACATAAATTTTATATCCCAATAATTCAGCTGTTAATGTGATTTATCTCATGTGGTAATGTGTAATATGTCTTGAAATTATTCTATCTTTATTATCAATGATGATTTTATGACTATAAACATATGTTATGTGTGAATTGGATGATATATTTGTTCACAACTATGTATGGCACATGTAAACTATGACCCGGGGTTTCATTTTTATGCACTATAACATTCCATTCCTTTACCACATGATTCCATCATGATTTTTATGATGATCCAACTCTTATTATCTGATGAATATTATTATGTTAACCCACTTTTTATTAATTTATGTCGCATATTCATCCTCTAACTGGGATTTTAGCTTACCCATTTTGTTGGCGTATACCCTCGAGTGATTAGATGCACTAAGGATAATGAAATAATTTATAAGTATAAATAAAAAGGATTTAGAAAAATGTTATTATTATTATTTATAAGTTATGTTTGATCCCAATTTCCCCAAGACACTAAAATTTTTGATCCATATTTGTATCTTTATTATGTTTTATATCTTAAAAATGATGTAATAATCATTAAATAAAAAGTAAGATCTCAATATTTGATATGAGAGATACAGTTTAGCTAATTTGAGAATTATGATTATAAAAAAATACTAAAAATGTTATTGATATGACTATATATATGTAAAAAACCAGGAAACATTATTTTAGAAAATGGATAAACATTGGGATTTAATAAGATATGCCTTTAGAGTAAATATCAAAAATGATTAAATTATTTATTCATGTCTAGTTGAATTAAATTTTGATCAAAAAATTTCTATTTTATAAAATTATAGGAACATTGAGAAAATATTATAACAACCCGTGTGATGGAAAATACATTTATTATCCATATGACATCACCAATGCCATGGGTGGTGGAGTTCAGAACATCTTGGAAATGCTTAATGAATTGTCTCTAGCTATTATTAATAAACAGACCTATGTGGAGAATCCCCCTTCACCTAAGATGGATATAATATACAATGAGTCCATTATAAAGAAACCACCAAATATTATTATTAGATATTATGATCCACTATTTTCAGAATAGTGGGATAAATTTATGGATTATATCTTTTATATGATCCACTATTCTAATAAGTACAAGGAAACATTGTCCATCTATGATTTAGATGGAGAATTTGATAAATGGTGGGACATGATAAAAACATGAAGATGAAGGATGAAATTAATGATATGGATTGGTAAGACTTTAAAAATATATTTATTAAAAACTATTTTTTTCAAACTCTTCCAAAAAATAATGAGATATAATTCATAGAAATACATAAAAAAGAGTTTGAATATTTCATGGACTATTTGGAAAACATCACAAGGCTTTGATTATATTCCTCAAGATTTATTCTAATAATTTATAGACAAGTAGATATTTTTTTTGTTCTTTAAAACCACACACTTGAAATTATATAGTTATTTGAGGCTTTGGGAGCTAAGTTGATGACGTTGGATGTGCTCTCACATTGTTTCATATGGATTTTTTCATGTGGCCAATGAAATGGTCTATAAAGAAATTATCCCATATAGATATGCATATAGGAATGGTTATATGAAATATTTGAACTTTTATCACTCTACATTAACTTTCATATATACCAAACACTGTGAGATATACTATATGATCTCATTATTTATGTTCTCCTGCAAGTTGTGCACTCAAATTAAAGAATACATCATGGTACTTCTTGGATGGATAGGGAATGAGGAACTATGTGTGATATCAAATAACTCTATCCATGATACTAGAGATATATTCACACAATTACTAGATCCAAATTGAATCACACCATCATCATCAATATAGAATTAAAAAATGATCCCATCGATTGCTTATTTAACCTTATTTTTTGCTTTAGATCATGCCTTTATTCTTACATGACATATATATATATATATATTGCTAGAAAATAATTTGGGACATGTAATATGTGCCCCCCAATTTTATTATTTCTAGATCCATTCATTGGATATCCATGAATATACAGTATTTCTCAATCCATATCATAGATAATGTATTAGTTTATTTTCATTAAAGAGCATAAACATAATTGTTCAACTTTCCTAGATAGTAGTGAAGGGATAAATAATATTTCTTGATGAGATATACCAATATAATTAGATACATGATGACTTACCTATGTGTGAATAATAATTTATTATCTTATGATCTGTATATATGTCACACATAAAGGATCCAAAAATCTCTTTCCATACCCCTTTGGGAAGCGATGCCCTAGGTCGATGGCAGAGCCTCTGCCATCCCCCCTCCTCCACTAGAGTGGGGGGAATATATTCATGTCCTTTCAACCAATATTCCCCCTTTAATACCCTTCACCAACCTGTATTACCTTCCTTCATACCCTACTATCAATCTCAGCCCAAAGGTTACAGGTCTTTACAACGGATTTCCACAACTTTTGCTCTCAAATTCAGAGTTTTTGGAGGGGTCAACTCTTCATCACTATACTTTAGTGGCTTGATTCCATCGATGCAGGCCCTTGGTCGACTCCATTGACAGGTATATTTTTTGATCTTGGGGTCTTCCAGACTGTGCGGTCATGGGCATCCTCGACAAACAACACATAATGGTTCTCTTTGCATCCATAAGAAGATTTGATCCTTGCCTGGTCCAGAGCTCTAGGAGTATGAAATGAGTGGCCCTTTTATCTCTTCTACTGGTTGTTCAACATGCACATGGAGTGTGATACTCCAGTGACTACATTGTGGGTTTGGTTTGGAAATCTTCCACTATCCTTCCCAAATCCCTCTATTTAACGCATGATATAGAACACGGTAGGATAATTTATGTGCTCAGAGAGTCAGAATCCTACTACGGGTCACCCGATATCACCATGAATTTGTGTCAAAGACGATGTGTCAAGACCACCAGTTTAATGGGTTTGGATCATTGCTAGGGAAGAATTTATATGGAAACAGGATGTTTTTTTGAATCCTAGACTAAGTTTTACTCAGCCTGTAATCTCTTAGGAAATTTTTACCGATCTTTCCCTCAAGGACCTAGGTAGTCTCTTGTTCCAGAGGCCCCCTTGTTTAACCATTTGAATATCATGGATCCAGTTGATACTAACCTTTATAAGGAGGTGATTCCAACCAATCGTAAGGTGGATGATATTTTCAATATGTTAAGGAATGATTTTTTAGGATGTAAACTGGATGAACAGGTTGTTCGAGGTTTAGGGGTTACTGATAGCACTAATCCTCTACAATATGAGTCTACCATGCCTTCTTGAATATATTTTTCTTATATCAGACATGGGACAGAAGCATAGAACAATAAGGAGCTTAATTTCTAGACGCAGGAGCTACCAGGAAAACCAGGGCAGTGGGTGAAAGCTGGGGGAAAAAAAACTAGAGGTTGACCCTGTCTCCGATTGACATTAACAATTAATTTGATGGACTAGATTCTGATAAACCTAATCAGGAGCCAAAGGGCTTAGGGTGGTTCTCCAGGACAGAGTCGGGGGTGTATAGAGTGATGGACAACTTTCGGATGATAGCTCAAAGGGAGGAAGAAGGATCCACAAGCCAAGAATAAATAGGAGACAGAAAGAGAACAGGGATCTAGGTAGTTTCATTGTGAGAAAGAGAGGGAAATACAAAGGTCACAAGGACTATTCAAATATTAAAAGACCTATTAATACAAGGTCAGCTAAAAATGAGGGCCCAATGTGATGGAGGATGAATCTTCCAAAATGGAACAGATGAAGGAGGGAAACTTGAAAACTGTGAGTGGGAGTGGCTCCATTGAAATTTGCTCCTCTAAATATCAAGAACGAGGGAAATAGGCTAGTATTTCCAAAGGTTATCATCTCTAAGAAGATTTTATGGCTCCTGGTGGACCTCTATCTGGGGCTCAGGGATCGTTAGGAAATGTGGCTGACGTTGGGGAAGCTCTATTAATTGATGCGAATGGATCACAGCAGGCTACTAAGTCAAATATTAATGATAACTCATCGGATCTTCTCCTACACTCCTAGGAAGAGATGTTATAGAAGTGTATTATCATTCAAGCGTCTATGTATGATGTAGAGAGGAGAAATGGCAGACCGTTTCCAGTGGATTTAACCAGAGACGAAAAAATAGGATCACCAAGCAATAATTAATCTTTACCAGAGGCTTCAATTCCAAGAAGTTAATAGTGGAAGAATTCCTACAGCTGTGGGACAAGGTGGACGATCAATTTGAAGATTCCATCAAGGAACATCTGGTTAAATAGGTATCAACTCTTTCATAGAATTTATATAGGGAGGATGCATATGCTCATTTTTAGTTGACCTTTAACAACTTTTTCATCTATTAAGTTGTTTGATGATCTCAGTTGTACTTAGTGGTTTTGCACATTTTCTATAAGAGTTTTTATAATAAAAAATCAACTTTCATCTCTGGTATATATGTCACACTTCAACCCATATAGATATTTCCACCAAATATTTATGGTTATGATCATAGATTCTTACTTCAGATCATGCGCCTATAATTATTTCTCATAGATCATCAATAATTATGAGGAATAGACTACCACATTATAATTTTTCATGATTACCCAATCCATGAATTTCTTTGATGAATAACTATCTATCAGAACAATCTTATCCACTTTTTGCTAGGTTGAGTACATACACTATTATTATCCTCTTCATGAGATCCAAAAATATCTCCTCACATTCATATTTCCAGACATAATTTACCATATCATGTTAACATAGTTTGTGGGATATAAGATCATGATATATTTCTCCCTAAACATCAGTATTATACTATTAAACTATGAATAATATGAATTTATATGAAACTAATAGATTTGGAAAATTTCTTAATTTTCATTGGATTTTAAGGGTCTACATAAATTCCCTCACTGGTGATCATGTTTCGAAATAATTTTTCTTACTATATCCAAAAGTAAAATTTTATAAATGTAGAATACATTTGACCCTTCCTTGATGTCTCCAGCAAAATCCTTAATTATTTTATGGTTCCTCCATACTCTTGGATGAAATAAAAATATCTTGAATAAAAACTATATAAAATTTTTCAAGTTGTCTCTAAAGACTCCCTTCATAAAATTCATTAATACTGTAGAGGAATTATTACGTACAAAGGTAATCATTACAAACTCCTCGTATCCATACCATGTCTGGAAGGTTGTATTTTAGAAAAGTTTCCTTCTTAACCCTCAGTAGATGATATATAGAATAGTGATTCCTCTTTGAGATGAATTTAGCTCAAAATAGTTGTCTAAAAAATCAGCAATCCTCTAAGGATGATACTTGTTATTTATAGTAATCTTGTTGATCTCCCAGTAATCGATTCACAACAAAATTTATCCAGAATTCTTCTTTATTACAAGAACTTTTGAAACCCATGTTATTATTCTAGGGTGTATGGATGTTTTTTTTCAAATGATTTTACATAAAAATTGATGAAGATATAATTTTCACATATTATATACTGTATTTCAATGTTCTAAATCACACCATAGTGTTATTTTATGGGAAATTATCACATTTTTATGTTTTAGTAGTATTTTGATCTCAAATGCAAAAATGGATTAAATTTGGGGTTTAACTGTTTTATTTGCCTTCTGTATTTTGGCCATATAATTTTACACAATGAACCACAATTGTGAAATTTATTTTTTATAGGTTTAATTAGATCATGGGCTGAATTTAATCCTTCTGGAGGCCCAACTCAATCAATCCTTTGGAGGCTCAAAACCAGCTCATAATCCAGACCTTGAAAACTGTGTACAGATTTGGAAGGTTTTAATGCTGATATTTTCTCTCAAAGATGAAGGATCTAATGGAGATGATATTCAACAAGGATATGTAAGAATAATAAATTAACATCGTTCATTAAGGCGTCCACATCTGAATCGGATTTTTTCAAGGTCTTAATATCATGGGAAGTTGGAGTTGTGGAAGACAAAGAGTCACTTTGGCAGATTCAGTTTTCCACACTAAACCTGCCATAACTCAAACATACTTGGACCAATCGGGCTGAAATTTTGTGGAGGGACACGGACGATTATATTGAACAACTGTAATGAAAGGACCAAGTACCAATTATACCATTTATTCGGCTGAAAAGTCTATGCAATCCGGAGGACAGAATTGGGTCGAGATTTCATCAACCATTTTCCCTATAAATATGTATCTCTTCTCTCTTTTACAAGGATAGCCATTTTCAAGGGGAAAGGTTGAGTATATTTGTTTTAATAGTTACTTTTAGTTTTAATATATATTATTTTTGCTTTTCCCTTCATACCACCTTTCTTACATTTATTTTATTTTATGTATTCTCCCTCCGTAATTCACTTCTCAACTCCACTAAAAATGGAGAACTAACCTCGATGCTTGTTCGAGGGAGGGAATGGTGGATTGATTGAGTTATTGAGCAATAATTTTATTATCCTTTATTCAATCCTAACAATTTTGGTGGTGGTTAAATCAGTTATAGTGAGCGGTCACCCTGTTTTCTCTTCCACCAATTTCATCTTCTCGTTTATCTATTTTCATTCCCTTCGCTATTTGTTTCGTGCATACGGTGGAGTATAGCATGAGTAGTGATGGCCAGCAAAGAGGTCTCCTAGCTGACTTTAGGAAGAGCATTACGCTATATGCAGAGGTCTCGGTATGGGGTAATGAAAATTCAAATGAGAATTTGAGGTGTGATAGGTCTTGATCACCTTATTGAATTGAAATTTGAGATTCTTTTTAAATAATGAAATCAACCACCATGACCTCCTAAGAACAACTGACTTCTTTTTTTTTCTTCTAACTTCATTCTGTATTACATTTCATTATTATATATTATATTTATTTTTTATTCATTTTTTATTATCCCCCCCACCATTTATATTAGTATCATATTTTATATTAGTTAGTTTATAATAATGACAATAGGAAAATAGTGCGTGTTAGCGGCCTCCTTGTGATCGAACCTAGGGTGTGCCACTATGGTGAATTTTTAGGTAAATAAAAATTTAATTGAATTTTGGTTCACGAAATACCACTCTCATCAATTTGGTGTCATTTCCGGGTAGGTCAATTTCTTTCACAATCTATTTTTCATAAAAACCCAAAAAAAAATTAAAAATTTCAAAAAATAAAAAATTGTGTTCCATTGAATATCAATCTTTTTTTAGTCAAGATGGATTATTTTACTGACTTTTCATATGCTTGGACTAGTACTGAATTTTTCTGCAGGGAAGAGTCTTTTATGCTATAGATGGAACAAGATGCCACAATGATTCAAAATAATTTCAAAATCCTTGAACAAACAAGCAAGATGGTAGCATTATTGGCGGATGATGTTTAAGAAGATAAAGCTATATGGATGGAACGACAACAACCACAGAACCAAGCTGAAGAAGAAAAGTTAATTTTTGTTCCACCTACCGCTGAAGTTGGAGAACCCAAGGAGGAATTGAAGACTCAATTTGAAGATTCAATCGTCTCTCCTTGGCCATTGCATGAAGAGGTTCCTGAAGATGAAAACCCAGCTGATACAACTGTGGGAGATCAACATGCATTGGAGGAACATTGGTATGATTTTGTTGAAGAACGAAAGGTAAGTGATCCTCCAATCTTATTCAAAGTATAATCAGTACCTCTATACCCCTCTCTTTCTTTGGAAGAAGATAATGAAGTCGCTGCTGGAAAAGAATTACCAGTGGCCTTGCATGAGGAGATTGTGTTTTGAGCTGACTTTTATGAAAGGGATGAATTTGTCATTGATTGTTCATGTTTTAATCATATACAAGTGGAATTATTTTCTAACTTACCTTCTGAATTTTTTGAAACAACATCACATACACAGGCCCTGGATGTTGAAGTCGATGTGGCTAAATTAGTCATGGATGGAGTTGAGGACCCATTCATTATCCTCCCCCCATATTCTAACTTGTACCACATGGAAAAGGGGGAGGAGTTGATGTACTATTTATGTGGGTTAATCCGAGACCAGTATTAGCTGATGAGCATTGGGAGAAAGATGTTTTGGTGGTTTTTGAGAAAGAAACCGTACCCACCATCAGATTGGGGTTAAACTTCTGCTACTGCTGGACTAAGGGCAGTAAAAACCTAGCACCCGATTACGGGTCAAACCAAGCATTATCCCCTTTCTTCTCGATTCCTCATAATTTATCTTTATTTTTATTATATTTCCTTTATTTCATGTTTTTTAGGTTATGTGGTAGTATCTAGGAGCTTAACTCAAGGCTTCCACTGTAAAATAAAGTCAGGTTGTATCTTTCCTTCCTTTCATTTTTCTGCCCTTATCAATCTTTTGTTGAGCTGCAATGGGGGTAGTGAAATCTAGGTGTGGGGGAGTGTCAACCTACATAGATGTTTTGTGTGCTTAATTTTTATTTTTATTTTTCATATTTTTAGGATCCTTGAGCTTCAATGAATATTCTAATCATTTTTCACACACCAATTTATTTTGAGATGATTTAAATGATTTTTCAAGAAATGGATTTTAAAGGATTGTTGATGTGAAAACTTTTTCCTTGAAAGGGATTTTTGATAAATTTTTATGAGTTTGAACATTTTTTGAAATTCATGCCCATGAAACACTGACTCAATACATTTTTCTAGTCCTGTGAGGTATTATAAACCACTTTGAAATATTCTTTCTAATACCCAGACTTTCTTGAGAGAAGCTTGGATTATGTGTGAGAACCAGAACTTGTGATTTTTCTCTTTCAAAGCATTGGATTTCAGGGAATATTTTTTATATGATTGAGGAATTTTTTTGGCCAGCAATATTTTATCTTGAGACCTACCTTTACATCTATCCTTTGTTAGCCCTTAGATGCCATGAATTTCTTTATAGGTTTAAGCAACATTACAAGCCGAATTTTCCATACCTACCCGCACTCTTGGTATTTTTGCGTGGATATTTCATGTTTGAGTGTGGGGGAAGTACCTTTCGTGTGTGTTATTTTGGATGTGTTTCATTTGTGGGTGATGTTAGGTGTGTGTGAACTTTTTGGGCAATGGATGATAATGGTCAAATTGGGTATGAGTAATCCTTTCATTGTGCTTTATTTGTTTCATCTGGTTCTCCTTCAAAAAAAAGAAAAAAATAGAAATAATATAGAAGAGCATGAATTTATAATTGTACTTACTTTCATGACTCATGTCCCTATTCAAGTTCATGATGGAAATTCTTTCATTATATTCAATTTTCAGCTCATTCTCCATGAAAAAAAATCAAATAAAAGAAAATAATGTTGTGCCTTTCTAGTGCATTACAAAAAAATGAAAAAAATGAAAAAAAATGATGAGATCTTGGATGAAATCATTGATTGTATTCATTTCCTGGCTCATGTCCCATGTCATGAAAAATTGGAGGTGTTGTGTTTCACATTTTTAAGGGGATGAAGTGAGGTTCATACTATGTTTTCACTTGATTATTCATGCATTGTGCTTAAGAGTTCAACCTCCTCTTTCTAGCCTTAATTTTTCAATCATTTTCCCACCAACCCTAAGCCACAGAATTCACTTGAAAAAGTCCTCATGATTAAATTCATTTTCATGTTTCGCTCTGTGGAGAGATGAGAATTGTCACAAGCCTATGGTGATACATGCAGTTTCCAAGTATGAGTGTAACTCCAGATACAATTTCTCTTGAGTGAAGAGTGACACAAATTTCAATGTGAGGTAGGTTGTGATTGGGCCATTGATGGATTAATGAGGTTGATTAAATTTAAATGTGAGGAATGAAAATGATTGGTAATTGTTTTTCATATAGGAGACATGATGGAATTTCATTTTGGAAGAGATCATTGGTGTTTTTTCATTAATAATTATTGTGTGAATTCTGATTTGAATATATGATGATTGCTCAGGAGTGCAATGGTTATGTGTGGGGTAGTGATGAAGCTATAATTTTCAAATATTATATACTGTATTTCAATGTTCTAAATCCCACCATAGTGCTATTTTATGGGAAATTATCACATTTTTATGTTTTAGTAGTATTTTGAGCTCAAATGAAAAATGGCTTAAATTTGGTGTTTAACTGTTTTACTTTTGATCTGTATTTTGGCCATATAATTTTACAAACTGAACCATAATTGTGGAATTACTTTTTATAGGTTTCCTTAGATCATGGGCCGAATTTAATCCTTCTGGAGGCCCAACTCAATAAATCATTTGGAGGCTCAAAATCAGCTCATAATTCGGACCTTGAAAACTGTGTACAGATTTGGAAGGTTTTAATGATGTGTTTTATCTTGAAGCGGACGGATCCAATGGAGCTGATATTAAACAAGGATCTTGAAGAAGAAATTAATTAAAATCTTTCATTAAGGAGTCCACATCTGAATTGGATGTTTTCAAGGTCTTAATGTCATGGGAAGTTGGAGTTGTGGAAGACGAAGAGTAACTTTGGTAGATTCAATTTTCTGCCATAAACCTGCCATAACTCCATCATACAGGGACCAATCGAGCTGAACATTTGTGGAGGGATGGGGAATATTTTATGGAACAACTTTCTAGAAGGGACCAAGTACCAATTATGCCATTTAATTGGCTGAATATTCGATGAAATCTGGAGGACAGATTTGAGTCAAGATTTCATCAACCATTTTCCTTATAAATATGTATCTCTTCTCTCTTTTACATGGATATCCATTTTCAAGTGGAAAGGTTGAGTATATTTGTTGTAATAGTTACTTTTAGTTTCAATATATATTAGTTTAGCTTTTCACTTCATACCACATTTCTTACATTTATTTTATTTTATGTATTCTCCCTCCGTAATTCCCTTCTCAACTCCACTAAAAATGAACAACTCACCTCAGCGCTTGTTCAAGGGAGGGAATGGTGGGTTGATTGAGTTATTGAGCTGTAATTTTATTATCCTTTATTCAATCCTAAGAATTTTGGTGGTGGTTAAATCGATTACAGTGAGTTGTCGCCCTATTTTCACTTCCACCAATTTCTTCTTCTCATTTATCTATTTTCCTTCCCTTTGCTATTTGTGTCGTGCATACGGTGGAGTATGGCATGAGTAGTGATGGTCCGTGAAGAGGTCTCCTAACTGAAATTAGGAAAAGAATTACCCTATATGAAGAGGTCTCGGTATGGGGTAATGACAATTCAAATGAGAAGGTTAGGTGTGATAGGTCTTGATCACCTTATTGAATTGAATTTTGAGATTTTTGTAAACAATGATATCAACCACCATGACCTCCTAAGAACAACTGCCTTCTTCTTTTTTCTTCTAACTTTATTCTGTATTGCATTTCATTATTATATATTATATTTATTTTTTTTGCATTTGATATTATTTCCCCCCCCCCATTTATATTATTATCATATTTAATATTAGTTAGTTTATAATAGTGACAATAGGAAAATAGTGCATGTTAGCGGTCTCCTTGTGATCGACCCTAGGGTGTGCCACTATGGTGAATTTTTAGGTAAATAAGAATTTAATTGAATTGTGGTTCACGAAAAACCACTCTCATCAAACATATTTAACTCCTACAGTTTGATCAGGCCCATCCTGAATGAAAGGTTAGGTATATCAGTGTCTCCAGTAATATGTTTTACTATGAAATCTACCTCCTGATCTATGGGAATTTTGGGTAAATCTACCAAAATATCATCTATATATTCACTTATTGTGTGAATTTCTAGTACGAATTTACATCAAATTCAATCAACCATTTAGGAAACTGTTACATATTCATAGGTATCAACTAACACCGAAATGATGGATTTTCCAAAAGAGATTCAGGAAAATATTTGTATTTGAAGAGGAATATGGGATGGTTCAGAATATGAAAAGATATTTCATTTTCTTGAATACTGATAAGTTCTTTCTATAATGACAGCCATTCCATTCCCATTTATTCATCGAATTTTACTAAGGGATGTGTTATGAGATTCACAACAAGACTATTCTCACATACTCTAAGAGGAGAAGAGGCCAACACATAGGTTGGTATGATTTCACCATGAAGTGTTTTTACAAATATCTATACTTCAAGGTTTCAGGGCATCTATTTAAAATATCATTAAAAATTTCATGTTATTAATGAATTCTTGGTATAAGAATAGAATAAAAAATATTCAATATTGATTGAACAGGTAATGTAACTTGTACAACTCCATTTTAATGCTCTACATTAGTAGTTGTGATGGAATAAGCTTTCCCTTTATTTTTTTGATTTGGTGGTTACTAACATTTGATAACCTTAAAAAACATGAGGTTTAGTATGAGGACCCGACCTATAATGTTATATAATATTGAATGAAATTAATAATACACATTGTGGATATTTTCAGGTTTAGAGTTTTAGAGAACTAGGAAATAACTATTAATTAACATATTGAATACTAAATGTAGACACTACTAATTAGTATCTATTTTTTTCATAAAATAAAAACTCAAAAAAAGAAACATGTCTAGTTCCATATTTTTGACAGCATGACTTTTCCATGATCCCATCCTTGACCCAATTCATCTTTAAAACCTATGGAAAACATTTCATGAACTTGGGATGAGAATAAAAAGATTAGTAAGAGTTATAAAATATGGAAGGAAAACATTATCCCATAAATAAATACAAAACAATGAAACTATACTTTTCAATCATAACATACCTTACGAAATCATAAGATTTATGAATAACACACACAAATCATAAATCATAATGGTTAATTGTGGAATCCATATCAAACATACATTTTAGATATCATAGCTACCTAGGGAGTTACACTTGGAATAACCATCAAAGTATATTCCCTAAATCATTTAGGAGAAACATCACATTTACCTCTGTCACATTACCCAATGCGTTGAGGTGCTATCTCAGGCTCACCTGACCTAGGTTTATCACAAAACCACCCATATATGTAAACAATACCCAATAACCATAAAATAATCATAACACGTAACACATTTATAATGTGAAGATAATATTTCCACATTCCAATGTATCAACTCAAGATACTGAAATAAATAATGCTTTAGCAAATCAATTTGAAAACCATTTAAAAAGATATTTTTGAATCAAAGTGTCCCATACAACATTGAAGATTTTAAATGAATTATCATTTGATAACATTAATCTCTAATAAATAAATCATATAACCCAATTTAAAATCATGGACATTAATGAGAAATATTTAGAAGAATAAATCTTGAAAACATTTAAAACGATATTTTAGTTAAAGAGTTTTTAAAAAAAAATAGAGATGCTTGAATACAAATAATTATGGAATAACATTTAATCAGAACATAATAATATCATGAGAATAAATGGACTCATGATAAAATACGTCAAAGAACAATATATAAACCATATAAGAGTGAATTGGTGCATAACAACAGAGAAGGCTTAGTGGAAATGTAAATTGATATGAAATACCTTATAAAGATTGTATCCTTAAATTAAGGATAAATAAATCACATAATTATGTGTGAAAAATATAAATACACCAAATATAAGTGGATATTATGTGTAAACTAATCATTGTTCATTCACACATATTCATTGGATGATATATTCAAGAAGTACAAGTTGAACCCAAAGAATTGAAATTGGGTTAAGAAGTTACCTTGTAAAAATTAAACAGCCTAACGACGTCACATTAAAACTCAGAAAATGATTTGATGAGATAAAAAGCTAATCTCATCACATGGAAATAAATTTTACATCAATAAGGATATAGAAGAAAATATCCCAACCTAATAAGATTTAAATTTAATGACATTACAAAATGAAGTCTTTTAAAAAGAAGAGGGTGAAAGGTTCCCTTACCGATTTGGTAACTTACAAAACATACGCCACATGAAAAAAAGATCATACAATGAATATGTAAAGACTCATAAATTATATTATATTACAAAAATATTACATTCATGGGCAGTACATTCACCACACAAAAGGAAACAGTGTCAAATATAGCATTAATCTCACAGGAATAAAAAGTGAGATGAAACCCTTTACCACGTTGTAATCAACTGAGTCGTAAGACCAAAAACATAATAAAAACAAAATTAATCACAAAATACCATGAATATATTTAGAATAATGATAATATATATCAAATGGATGTACACAATACACAACATTCAATTAATAAGTTTCAAATAATGGAAATTTAACAGAATTAAAAGTGAGATATGATAATCCCTTACCTCGTGTTCGACTAGACTTGTTTGTTCCTTGTTCTTTCTGAATAATAAAGTAAAGTTAACTTATACTTGAATAAATAAATTTTTAAAGTTTATTATTCTTTTTATATCACTTATAACCATGTTATATATATTATTCAATCATTTAAGTGTATAATGGTCGTTTTGTCGATATTTGGTACTTGATTCAAAAATAGACTTCTTATAATTACAAGTTGTTCACATAGTCAAATGTTCATTATATCCAGAATGATATTAATTATTTATATATCATATGTATCATTTATATACAGTATATACATGTATTTATAATAATACATAACATTTGGAGTTAAGAAATGAAAGGCATCGTTCATGGAGACGGTAAGTCGTACGTACACATGAATGCTATTTTTTTTATTTCTTATTTTAATGGAATAAAAAATAATTATACTTAGGTATTTTAAAATTAAAGTATAATATCATATATGATATCATTAACTATATCCTTTATACATCCCACTTATAGAATTAATGAGTCATATCACTTTGAGGGGACGGTAGTCCGCACTTTCTCAAATGAAATTATCGCGTTTACACATAATGGAAACCATTAATGTAGGCTATAAATGTAAAATACAGAAGTATAAATATAATATAAACATAATATATATCATTTATAAATACACTTCCATCTTGATGGCCACCATGAGAAGTGGTAGGAGATAATCAAACAATCATCGTTTGGTGAGGTGTTAGTTCCCCATCCATAGAAATAGTATGTTCTTCACCAATTAGATGGATAGGTGTGTAAATGTAGTTAAAATAATTCTAATAAAAACATATTAGTATATTGAGGATATTGGTACTGCTATAAAATAGTGGAATAAAAATATTTTAGGGGTTGGAGAAGTGAAATAAAAGAAAATAAGTTAAGAAGAACTGTTACCTTTAATTTGGGTAACTTCTATTTGTTTGAACCAAAAGGACTTCTTGATGTGCCTTATTCCTAAGTTAAGGATTTTATGATGAGGATAGGGATTTAGGGATCTTAATTGAGAATATTTGGGATGAGAAAAAAGGATTTATAGGTGTCAGGAAATGGTTAGAAGTGGTGTCCTTTTATAAGGGGGAGGAGGGGCTCATTAGAAAAGTGTGAAAGTATTATTTTATTATATAATGATATTCAGTTTCAAAAGGTCAAAAACTAATTAAAGTCGAAGATAAGATGACTCATGGTTGAAATAAAATCATCCAATAAAAAATGGAATGGTTTTTTATGTTATTTTAATATTTATAATATTATTTATTTAAATCATTTATTAATGAGGTATATACTACATCATTATTGTGACAAAAGTAATTTTATTTATTTATTGTCTAAAAATTATTAAAAAAATACCATGATGTAGGAAATATTTTTATCTTTCCAATGAATATGGATAGTAAAAACGATGGTTTACATAACCCTTTGAAAAAAATAATTTACCAAAAGATGTTTGTTTTCGTCATTTTTTCTTTTACTTTAAGTTAATTAATCTAAAGTGTCATTATCATTCCCAAGTGGCTACATGGGGTCCCAAATTCGACCCAAAGATGCCCATGGTCTTAAATGACTCAAAAAATAAGGTTATGACAAGTTTTAATAATTTAGTATTATTATAATATTATTTTTACCTTGAATTACACTATTTTCCTTTAACCGCGGTAAATAAATTTCAAAATTTACTATTCACCAAAAATTTATTTTCAACTTATTGGACCATATTTTAATTTCTAATAATAACCATTAATGTCTGATTTTCAAAATTCAATACACAGATGTGGTAAAACTTTAATTTAAATGTAAATGTCAGTTTTTTAACTACTACTAAGTGGTTTCAGTATTCATCAAAATTTAAAGTTTTTCCGAAAAATACTGAAAATTCATCCTAAGATATATTTTATATTCCAAATTAAAAAACGATGTATCTTTTACCAAATTCTAAATATAGATGTTTCATTAATTAATTTAAAATTTATTCCCATTATCAAAAAAATAGTGTTTTTTAGAAACAATAACTATCAAAAGATTGATAGTTGTTTATGTCCAATTTCAAAGTGAAATTTATTCCAATAATCCACATTGGATTAAACAGTAAAAATATATTCTAATTAAACTTTAAAAAAAATAAAAACATAATATAACCATATGAATAAATTATATTAAAAGGCACTTTTGAATTAAAATACAGTATTTATCACTATTCATTAATAAAATGAACTCATTAGAAAAATTCCAAAAATTTACCCAAACTAAATTTTTATGTCTTGAATCTAAAAACGAATTATAAATTTTCAAATAAAACATATATAAATGACAAAAACTAGATTTAGAATGGGTTCTCCATTAAAAGGTGGTAAATTTACATTTTACTTAATATTAGAGTATTTAAACACAATATGAGATTCATTCAAATTTTAAGACCCTAAAATATATTGGATAATTGTAAAAACATTTTACAAACTTATATAATCATGTTTTATTTATTTCTATTCATTCTCGCCAATACAACAGCTAGGCATTAACTACCATTTAAAATAATTATATTATATTATTAGTGTGCAAGGTAAGATTTCAAAAAAATCCATTATTGCATATTGGGTATGCCATCGAATATAGAGTCCCCGTTCACTAATATTAATAAATATGAAATGTGACTTATTTCTTATTGATCTGGGATGTTACATCCTTCCCCCTTTTGGGAATTCCATCCTCACAATTTTAAAACTTTTCATGGTAACTTCATTAAAAGTCCCACATCGGAAAAGAGTTAGTAAAACTATCAATTTAAAAGAAAGAAAGAAAAGTACAACGGTCACATGAGATAACCCATGCTAGGATTCCATGTAGGAAAAATGGATATAGAAGAGAGAACAAATGGTCAATTTCTGATGGAGAGTGATAGAAAACATGATTAGGAGAAAGTTAACCAACAGAAAATCTCAAAATTATAATGTGTTAAATAGTCTCTGGTTACCCAGTAGAAAACTTAAACCAACAAAATTTTTGTTTTAAATTCCTTTTCATAATTTGGGGGAATTAATTTACTACATAGAATAAGAACATATGGAAATATACTTACCTTTATGTATAGTTTAGTCCTTTAATAAGTTTCTACCAAAAAATAATCTTTTCTCCAAATAAAGAGCATTCAAAAAGACTTGGTCACATCAAAAGCACAAGAATCATCTTCTTGAGAATAATATAATCCGCAAAATAAGAACAATATATTTCCTTTGTCTTCAGACATCAACTAAAACCAAAATGGTTAGTGTGAGATCAGGTAATACCCAAAAGGATAATCTTTTACAAAAAGAAAAACAACTCTAAATCTCCAAAATTTGTAAAACAATACAAAAATTTCATCCAAGACCATTCAATAAACAACTATCCATAAAATTCTACAAAAGTAATCCAAACTAGGATTGGAACCCAAATCTCATAAGGATTTGATTACATAGTATTCCAAGATAAATCTTATCCTTTATCTCCAAATAACATCAGTTACTCATAAAATCTCATATTGAAAAGTATTTAACCTAAACGCATATTCTCCATCATAGGTTACTCAGTTTCATAAATAAACCAAATCATCATATGTCCACATTAAAAACATAGATTCTTCCAAACTAAAATTTCACCTATTATTCCAAAATTTAAATCCCACAGTATTCTATCTTTCTTAGGCATACAATGTTTCCTCAAAGGAGTGAACGTCTTCCACAACAACCATTATCACTTAATCACTAAATAAATTTGCAATACTAATTATATTCATTAGATAAAACATATGTTCCAAAAATCAACTTATTCTAGTTCCCTAATAAAATTTTACTAAAATAATAAGTTAGACTAACCAATTAATTCAAGTAGGCTAGTGGTAGGCGATACGCCCTTATCTCCCTTCGGTTGTGGGTTTGATTCCTACAGCCTTACCAGATGCGATGGGTTGTCACCCATCCTATGGGTTTTCCTTTTTATAAATCTCAAAAATAACACTATCATGTTTTGACCTCAATGGTTTCCTTACACCTCTCATTTTCATACAAATTCATTATGATCTCAACATATTAATTCTTGAAGTCTCATTTCACCACCATATGATAAAATAAAATGATCCCGAAAATGAATAACACCAAAACATGATCATGGTGTCCATTTGGTTTCATCGTCATATTGTTCACATAGGTAGAAGGTCCATGCATTGCAACAATGATTTAGAGATCCTTCAAAATCATTTTCTTTATCCATCCAAATACACCTTTTAAAACATGGGTCATATGGGTGTTCACCAAAAACTAGTTTTTCAAAATAATCATTTATGAAATATTTTTTCAAAACATCTGATAAAACATGATTTCTATAAAATATTTGGGCGAAATTTGAGTTGAAAATTTCAATTAATGGTCCTTTTAAAATACCATATGTATGTTCTAAGAGACTATATTGTAAAAGAAAATATAAATAGGTTGTGCAAGGGTCTCCTTCTTCAGAACCTTTTTTAAAATCATAATATGCTTCAAAATCTTGTGATACGGTAAAATATTTGAAAATTCCTTGATAATATTTACCTTTCTTAAGACATGAGAATATTGTAAAAATAGGATTTTTCTAAATAAAACCCATGATACATGATGATAAAGTGGTATAGTGGAGGTTTTTGATATCCCAAACAACTGCTTGCAAGTGAGATGAATACTAGAAAAAGATTCACAATCATTTGAACATGACTTTGCAATAATTATTGCAAGCATGTCACTAGTAAGTGATAGGAATGTCGTTTGAGATCATCCTTCATCCATTTGTAACAAACTTTCCTAGATCTTAAAAATTTATAAAACAATCATTTAACTGAAATAATAGACATAGGGACTAACCATGTGTTTAATGAAAATACCTAGTCCAAAAATTTGTCTAAACCGACCTATGATACCAACAATAAGGACCCGACTTTATAACGTTACATAATATTGAATTAAATTAATAGTTCACATTGAGGATATTTTTAGGTTTAGAGTTGTTGAGAATTAGGCCATAAATATTACATAACCACTTGAAGATTACATGTAGACACTATTACTCAGTATCCAATTTTTTTATAAAATAAAAACTCTTAAAAAGAAACATGTCTATTTCCATGTTTTTGACAGCATGACTTTTCCTTGATCACATCCTTCACCCTATTAATCTTTAAGTCCTATGGAAAAAATTTCAAAAACATGGTATGAGCATAAAAATCTTAGTGAGGGTTATATATTAAAGAAGGAAAACATTATCCCATAAATAAATACAAATAAATGAAACTATACTTTTCAATCATAACATACCTTAAGAAATCATAAGATTTATGAATAACACACACAAATAATAAATCATAAAGGTAAATTATGGAATCCAAATAAAACGTAAATTTTAGCTATCACAGCTACATAGGGAGTTACACTTGGAATACCCATCACCATATATTCCCTAAATCTCTTAGGAGAAACATCATGTTTACCTCCGTCATGTTACTCAATGCATTGGAGAGCTATCTCGGGCTCACCCGCCCTAGGTTTATCACAGATCCACCCATATACGTAAACAATTCCCAATAACCATAACATAATCATAACACATAACACATGTATAAAGTAAAGATAACATTTCCACATTCCAATATATCAAATAAATATATTTAAATAAACAATTATTTATCAAATCATTTTCAAAACCATTTAAAAAGAGGTTTTTGAATCAATGTGTCCCATAACACTTTGAATATTTTAAATGAAATATCATTTGATAACATTAATTTCCAATAAATAAATCATAAAACCCATTTTGAAATCATGTAAATTAATGAGAAATATTTTGAAGAATAAATCTTTAAAACATTTAAAATGATATTTTAGTTAAGGAGGTTTTTTAACAAAAAGAGATATGATTGAATACAAACAATTATAGAATAACATTTAATAATGACATTATAATATCATGAGAATAAAGGGATTTATGATATAATATGTCAAAGGATAGTATATACACTAAATAAGAGTGAGTTGGTGCATAATAACAATGAAGTCTTAGTAGAAATGTAAATTGAGATGAAATCCCTTATAAAGATGCTATCCTTAAATTAAGGGTAAATCAATCACATAATTATGTGTGAAAAATTTAAATACAACCAATATAAGTGGATATTATCTGTAAAACAATCAGAGTTCGTTC
This sequence comes from Viscum album, assembly GCA_963277665.1. NCBI lineage: Eukaryota > Viridiplantae > Streptophyta > Magnoliopsida > Santalales > Viscaceae > Viscum > Viscum album. Next base: position 724,066 of record CAUJRU010000080.1, on the reverse strand, counting down.
ACACATATTCATAGGATGACATATTCAAGAAGTACAAGTTGAACCCAAAAAATTGAAATTGGGGTTTGAAGTTCCCTTGTAAAACATCAACAGCCTAACAATGTCTCATTAAATTTCAGAAAATGAGTTGATGAGATATAAAGGGTATCTCATCACATGGAAATAAATTTTAAATCAATAATGATAAAGAAGAACATACCCCAACATAATAATATGTAAATTAAAAGGCATAACAAAAATAAGACTTTTAAAATGAGGAGGGTGAAAGGCTCCCTTACCGATTTGGTAACATACAAAACATACGCCACATGAAATAAGTATCATACAATGAATATGTAAATACTCATAAATGAAATTATATTACACAAAGATCACAATCATGGGAAGTACATACACCACACAAATGGAAATAATGGAAAATATAACATGAATGTCACGAGAATATAAAGTGAGACGAAACCCTTTACCACATTGTAATCAACTGAGTCATATGACCAAAATTTATTTACCACAAAATTAATCACAGAATACCATTAATATAATTTTAATCATGATAATATATATCAAATGGAAGTCCTAAATAAACCACATGCATTAAATAAGTGGAAAATAATGGAAATATCACGGAATTAAAAGTGAGATATGAAAATCCCTTACCTCGTGTCCAACTTGACTTGTTTGTTCCTTGTTCTTCATGAATAATAAACTAAAGTTAATTTCTACTTTCATAAGAACCTTTTTAATTTTTATTATTCTTTTTATAGAACTTTTTACCATTTTATATATATTATGCAATCATTTAAGTTAATAATGGTCATTTTGTCGATATTTGGTACTTGAGTCAAAAATAAACTTTTTATAATTACAAGTTATTCACATAGTATAAATTTCATTATATACAGAATGATATTCATGATTTATATATCATATATATCCATTATATACATGTATTTATTATTTTACATAACATTTGGAGGTAAGAAATGAAATGCACTGTTCATGGAGACGGTAAGTCGTATGTACGCATGAATGATACTTTCATTTTTATTTCTTATTTTAATTGAATTAATACATAATGATACATAGTTATATTATAATTCCACTATAATATCATATATAATATCATTGACTCTATCCTTTATATGTCCCACATATGGCATTAACGAGTCATATCATTTTGAGGGGCGGTAGTCCGCACTTCCTCAAATTAAATTATCACGTTTACCCATAATGGAAACCATAAAGGTAGGATATAAATGTAAAATACAGAAGTATAAAAAAATATAAACATAATATATATCATATATAAATACAGTTCCATCTTAATGGACACCATGAGAGGCGGTAGGAGATAATCCAACAATCATCGTTTCATGAGGCATTAGTTTGCCATCCACAGAAACAATATGTTCTTCACCCATTAGATGGAGGTGTATGTAAGTGTAGTTAAAATAATTCTCATAAAAACATACTAGTATATTAAGGATACTGGTTTTTTATAAACGAAATTAATAAAAAGAGTTTATGGTTTGGATAAGTGAAATAAAATAAAAGAAGGTAAGAGGAACCGTTACCTTTAATTTGGGTAACTTCCTTTGGTTTGAACCAAAAGGACTTCTTTAAGTTCCTTCTGCCTATGTTAAGGATTCTCAGAGGAGTATAGGGATGTAGGGAGCTTAATTGGGTAGAGTTTGGATGAGGAAAAAGGTTTGATAGGTGTGAGGAATTTTTTATAATTGGTGTCCTTTTATAAGGGGGAGTAAGGGCTCTTTTGGAATGTTTGAAAATATTATTTTATTGTATAATGATATTCTATTTCTAAATGTTAAAAACAAATTAAAGTAAAAGATAATATTACTCATGGTTGAAAAAAATCCAATATGAATTGGAGTGGTTTTGGAAGTTATTTTAATATTTATAGTCTTATTTATTTAAATAATTTATTAATGAGGTATATACTACGTCAGTTTTGTGTCACAAATAATTTAATTTATTTGTTGTCTAAAAAAAATACCATGATGTAGGAAATTTTTTATCTTTCCAATGAATATTTATATTAGGAACGATAATATATGTAACCCCTTGAAAAATTTAATTTTTTAAAAGATGCTTGTTTTTGTCATTTTTCCCTTTACTTTAAGTTAATTAATCTAAAGTGTCATTACCACTCCCAAGTGGCAAAATGGGGTCCCAAAATTGACCCAAAGATGCCCATGGCCGTAAATGACTCAACCAATAAGTTCTGGACAAGTTTTAAGGTAATTGTTTATTGTTATAATATTTTTTTTACCTTGAATTACACTATTTACCTTTAATCGTGGTAAATAAAAGTCAAAAGTTACTATTCACAAAAAGTTATTTTCATCCTATTGAACCACATTTTACTTAATAATAATAACCATGTATGTATAATTTTATAAATTCAATCCACATAAGTAGTAAAATTTCATTTAATTGAAAAAGTCAGTTTTTTTAACTACTACTAAGTGGTTTCACTATTCATCAAAATTGACGTTTTTCAGAAAAATACCAAAAATTCAGACTAAGATATATTTGATATTCCAAATTCAAAAATTATGTCTATATTACCAAATTATAAAAATATTTGTTGCATTAATTAATTTAAAATTAATTCCTGTTATCAAAACAAATATTGTTTTTCAGAAACTATAACTATCAAAAGATTGATACTTGTTTATGTCTAATTTCATAGTGATATTAATTAAAATAAAAAAATGTATTAAATGGTAAAAATATATTCTAATTACACTTAAAAAACAATTAAAAATATAATATAACCATATAAATAAATTAGATTAAAAGGCACCTTTGAATTAAAATAATGTAATTGTCACTATTCATTAAAATATGAACATTATCAGAAAAATACCAAAAATTTACCCAAAGTAAATTTTGATGTCCCGAATCTAAAGAAGAATTTTATTTTTTCAAATAAGTCATATAAATATGACCAATCCTAGGTTTAACGAGGGTTCTCCATCAAAAGGTGGTAAATCGTCTTTTTACTCAATATTTGAGTATTCATGCTTCAAATTAGATTCATTCACATTTTAAGCCCCTAAATTTAATTTGATAATCGAAAAAAACATTTAACAAACATATATAATCATATTTTAGTTTGTTATATTCATTCTTGTTGATACAATGGGTAGGAATTCACAACCATTAGAAATAATAATGTTATATTATTAGTGTGCAACGTAAGATTTCAAAGAAACCCGTTGTTGCGTATCGGTTAAACCATCTAATATAGCATCCCATTTCACAAATATTAATAAATATGAATAGAGTATTATTCCATATTTATTTGGGATGTTAAATCTAGTCCAATGGATTTCAAAGGGACATTTCTCCCAATAGTTGAAAAAATGGATCAGGGTTGGTGTATATGTGATTCCTTCCTTTCCTATGTAATGTTGGATAGCTCCTTCATGTCTCTTAGACATTGATGTTCTTAGTGGACTTCTCCTCCAAACAGGATTTATCACCCTATCCCTATGAGGAAATTATCATGATGGTTATTAATACATATTTTACATGTGTGTGGCTGGATAAATATTACTCCTTTTTCTTTTGACCAAATTTCATTAAACTACATTATTATCTTCTTATCCCTATGTCCAAAGGAACAATCTACGGACTCCACATCTACATTTAAGGCACATCACAACACTTCTTCATAACTCCTAATGACTGTGATAGCTACAACCATTTGATGTTGTTGTTTTAAACTACTAAAGTATATGACTATTTTATATTATTAATGATAAAAAAATCATGAGAAATATCATTAAAGATATGTGATGTTTGCCTAAAAAACAATGATAGATACAACCTCCTTTTTATTTAGAACTATTAATTACCTCTCTATCTATGATTTAATTTTTTTATGGAACTACTTTTTAATAAATATTTCCATAATGTCTTCATCTACCAATATTCCATTTCAAAACTCAGGTTTTTTTACATTACCCACAATTGATAAACTTTTATCTATATAGATGATAGATGGCTAGAGTCACATTCTCTCACTCAAAAATGTTGATCATAGAAAATATATTCTTTATTTAGTTAACCCATTATTCTACGAAAAGGGGATCATAAGATCCAATAAATTCTGGTTGTATATGATGTATAAAAGACTCAATGGGTAGTTTCTTTCCCTCATTTGAAGTAAAACTATCTACAATGTTAAGGTTATTATTCTTAGCATGGGAAAACTCTATAATGACCACCATAATTTTTTCAACTCCACCTCCCAAGGCATTGATAATGTCATTCGGGAATTGTTGCATTATCCCTAACATGGATTTTTGGCCTATATTCTCCTCATTCCCACCATTTCAAAATTACATAATGATTTAATAATATGAAATACAAAAAATAATGGAAAAAATTATTATTTTTCACAATTTAATCTAAAGGAATAACATATGGGATCTATATGTTTATATTTTTTCTAAATAAATTCTTCATGAATGTTTTTATATAAATAGAATAAATATAAGGGTTTTCACTAATTTTTCCTAATTCATAAATATACTATACTTCCTTTCTATACTAACTATAGAAACCATACATTTTTAAATTATTATTGCATCAATTTAATGATAAACACATAAAAAGTATACCTTCAATTATTAAATTGTTTAATATCCTAGTAATGTCTTGATAATACATAACTAATATAATAATAAATCAAAAATATTTATATAAGTCCATATTTTTTATTAATGTAAAACCTCACATTATATTTAATACATGTATTCATTTAAGGATACCCATCAATGAATGGGAGGAGATAAAATCATTATAATATGATGAATAATAGACATGATTAAATAAAAAATGGGATAGAATAATTATCATAATAAGATCTTAATCATATGATAATAACCATAATATTTATGGAAATGTTTTATAAAATCATTTAATATAGTGATGTATAAAAATAAAATACTGTAATATAGTGGTCTAATACCGCACATAGTTTTAAAAAAATCTATAATCATGTCAATTAAAAACATATTTTCATAATAATTACATATTTTTTGTGTGTGTGTATAGTCTCAAGTTGACACATAAAAACACTATCTCATGATATAGATTACATTACCCAATTAATTGGAGGAATATATTATTCTAGACCCCTAGATAACACAATAATATTTTGAAAAGCATGCATGTGACATAGAATGTATAATAAGAGTATTAAAGAAATAACCAATGTGATTGAATGAGATTCATAAGTATTTATTAAATAATTATTTCACGAATAAATTTTTTTTCCTAAATAAAAAAACATAATCATATTTGTCATAGACAATATCATTCTTGAGTAACGAAGATACAACTCAAGAGGAGTAAAATATGTGTTTTACAAATAAAAGAATTTATAGAAAACATTGTGTTTGGATTATAAATCAATGTGGTCACATGTATATCCCTGAAGAAAAATGGAAGAATGATTAATGGGTATTTAATTCTTATTATATGAATATTCATACAAAAAAAGATGTGAAATAGTGATAACCCAATGATAGGGAGTTAGGTTTAAGAATCCCTTTACCCTAATACCAAATATTTATAGTTTCCTTTCCACCTCACAAATAAAAAAAATAAAATTACTAAAAAATTTATAGAATTTAATTACGATCATTTATTCCACCTTTTATAATTTATAATTATATTATTTTAATTTATGAAACTCTTTGACAAATGTGAACTATTTTGATATAATTATTTCATTAACTTTTTTCCATTTTGTGTGGATGTTTCTATTTTTCACCAATAAAATTTATATATTAGTATATTTAATTTCACAATAATAATAACATATATTTTTACAATTATATATCTTACATAATTTATTTTAACTGAAAACATGTTTATATATGATTAAAGGATTAGAAATGTCCCCATTGGTGATTAATTGACCTTTGATAGGACATTATCTAAAGAGCAAGAATTGGATGTTTGAAATATATATATGTTATAATTATGATATTTCTAGTTGGAAAACATAATTAATATAATATTGAAATGATTTGCAATTAATTTTATAATATTTTTTTTTGAAAGTGACTGAATAAAAATAAAGTGGATAAAAAAGAGATAATAGTTTATTTAAAATTACTCTTTCCACAATGCATCTTCTCTTGTACGACACTAAAAATCTATTGAGTTTTTGAGTTTTTTTAATACATATAATTACTATATATTATAAGGGTATTTATAAAGACCATTTGGGTAAAAAATTTCTTTTTAATTTTACGTACGAGTGGTTTTCCAAGGGGAGGGAGGGGAGACATCAATACATGATAAGAGATGTATTTTTAGAAAAAGAATATTATTTCCAAAGTAAAACTTGTAATAATGAGTTTTTACAGAAACCAAAATATATAAATATAATATAATTGCTTTAAAACGTTAACCCTCTAATATATATATTTCAATTAGTTTAGTACAAAAGAGACTAAAAAAATTAATAAACATTGTTTTAGGAGAACACTTTTGACATTAGGTTTTGGAAAATGATTTTTTAGTTTCAAAATTATTTTTATTGAATTTAAATGAATCATTAAAAAAATTAAATATCTTCTTCCATAATATAATGTTCAATAAATGATTATTCCATTATTACATAATTAATTAATTAATGTAAGAAACACTGGTTATGAGAAAATTGGTATTTCTATTTCTCATGAAAAATTCATTATTTCAAAGAATTGCCAAAAAATAGCTATAGACTTTTTTGAAAGTAATATTTAAAAAATGAAATTATTTTTATCAAAATAAATTTCTAAAATTAGTAATTTTAATATTAAATCTTAAAATTACAATATTTATGTAAAATTTATAATACTATTTGTTAAAAGTGATCCATTATTTTCATTGAGTTTTTTAATCATGAAAATTGTTTTTAGATTTATTATATTTATATTTACATGGATCACTAATTGTAAATATTATTAATATAAAAATTAATTGTTTTGAGGAAATTTTACTTTTCCTAAAGTCTCATTACTATTACAAACCCCCATGTTACTATTCATACTAGTTAGGTTGCTATTCAAATTGTCACATTACTATTCATAATTTAACATTACCTCCTATATATAAAACTTCATTCATTCCGAAAAAATTAACTACAATTCCTCCCAAGACTATATATTTTCATTTTCTAAGATGCAGATTGGTTTAAAAATATTTTTTTACATTCCTATAATGTTGGCCACGGTGGTGATGACTCTTGTAGTTTGGGGAATCAATATTTTTCCATTTTAGTTTTTCTATTGTATATTTTTCGATCAATAATAAAATTATGTATTTTAATTAGTTTCATATCTGACGAATGTATTGATCTTTATTGATGAATTAATGTGTTTTTTTCTCTAGGTACTCTATACATATGATACATACATAAAATAATATAAGACTAATTTTTTTATGAATAAAATATTAATAATAAAAATTATTTTGTTATAATGTTGATTATTTTGTGGAGATATTTTTGAACAGAATATTATTGTACTCTAATATAAAGGGTGATTATTTATGTCATCTAAGAATAGTTATATAATTTCTTAGAAATCAATAAATTTACACCATGTTGTATAAATGTAATATCTAAAATCATGATGTGATGTTCATGGAATATGTCTTCTCGAAAAATGGAATATCATTTGTTATTTATATGGTGTAGGATTTTATGACATTGGAATAATAGCACAATTCATTCAAGATTTGGAGTATGTTGGGCTTATAGAATTATTTCAACAATTTACATACAGATTTATCAAATTTGTATCTATCTGATGACTATTCTCACAAAAAAAGGATTATTATTTTTATTGGATTCAAAATGTCATAATTAATTTGTAGAACTATTTAACCTTTTAACTAATTCTCCAATATTGTCTTTTCTAGAGGCTGGGTAGGGATATGATTTCTTTTTCATTAAATCTCGATTATTTTTAGGTTTAATTATCATGATATATGATCGTATAATAGAATATGGTTCATAAAAGCTTAGGCCACATTAGAAAAAATTTCACTTTCCTGGCCTCAATGTATTAGTGGTGATTCATGAACATAAGTTTTGGTTCTGTTATCTTTTCAATGAAAGGTGTACCTTTTATTCTGATAAAAAATACTGATTTATATCTTATCACAGAAATATTTAAATATCTATCAGTGGATAGGGTAAAAATTCCTATAATCCTTTTCCTACAACATTCCCTACACCCCAAAAAATTGAAATTTTGTTTCTAATTCTGTTAGATGAAATATTACGACAAATTCCATAAAAAATCATTAGAATTGTTGAACATGATGTATATTTTTGTTCTTATGCATTTTGGAGTTCAGAGGAATGATCCCAAGATAGGTTTTACAAGTTTCCAGCTGACCACCTCTCTTTCCCATATTATTATTTTAGAAAAATAGCTTTCTAATGAGTTTTTTTTGTAACTAGGGACTCTCTTTATAGTGGGGACACCATCGACGAGTCTTCATTATCAAATGAGGGTATCATACAATTTCTGAGCTGGTATGTAATACATTTTTCTCTAAGAAAATGTATGACATAGTATTTCTATAATTCAATGATTTTAGTACACCATATATCCATTAAAATGTTATGTGGTATAAAATGATGATTTTTGTGGCCATGTATGAGATAAGATATCACATACTTGGTCCCAATTATTATACCTACTAGTAGGTGAAGGTCATGTACTAGAAACCTTCCAGTATTTTAAAACCCCTTCACGTGCCAACATAAATGTGGGATGGGATTTAGATAGATTGAATGTTTGGGTTTTGTGTACCCCATAATAGTATAATGTTATATGGTTAGTGATTTATCCTCAAAGAAACTATGCACACATTATTACCATTCATGATTCAACCAATTTTAAGGACCTCAGAGGTTTGTATGTGAATTTTCAACTTCATATTGCATGATTTTGATTTTGTTATATTTTCTGATTGGCATCCCCAGTTCACATCTCATTCATGGAGATATATCCAATAGGATATGGGATTTAAAGTTAGTTTGAGCATTATGGATCATCTGAAGGTGGGTAAAAAAACATATTGATCTATTAAGATCCAAAAAATCGCTTTGTTATTTCATTCATTACTCTTTCCAAGATTGGGATAACCACATGGGTCATTATGTGTTTTCTAATAACAAATATTTCTAATCATCCATCAAGAGGACAAACTAAAATTAATTTTATATCCAATTTTCTGAAAATATGTTATGTTGGTTAGAGAATGGTTAAGCTTACCTAATTTGAACTAGATTGGTGTGAGATATGATAGAATTAATTAATTTCTTTCATTACATAATGGTGATATCACAAAGCTAGTATAAATCAAATTTTCATTTTCATCGATGCCCATTAGAGTTTCCAGTTGTTGATTATGTGTTTTTGATACATTCTCCTTATCCTGGTCATTGAAGGCTTGGTAAACATGGAATGTAATATTCGAGATAGATGGGGCCATATGAAGATGTTAAGAAGATTGGAAAGGTGTTATACCATTTATATTTCCCAATTCAGTTGAAATATATACATAATGTGATTTATGTGTTTCAGCTTAGGAAGTATTTCTCTAAACCATCTCATGACATGTGTTGGATGGTACTTGATGTGGAACATAATTTATCCATCACTAAAAAGCATGTTCCAATTTTTCATTCTGTGTTTATTTATTTACATGGGAATTCTATTCCCCTAGTTAGTTTTATTTGGTAGAGTTGTTCCCATTCACAAGAAACATTAGAGTATGAGGAACTGATGAGAACGTTGTTTGAACATTTCTTTAATATAGAGTATTGGAAAAGTATTTTTGGGGGTAGAAATAATGTATTGAGAATGAAATTTTTTCATTTCATTACCATATGTATGGTAATTTTGTATTTATGTTTTGATCATATCTTATTTGGAACGTTCCTCAAGTGGATTGTTTGGCTATTATATTTTTTATGATGTTTTGATTCCTATGAATGGTTATCACATGATTTTTTCATTCTATATATTTTTTCCCAGGAATCCACACTATTTTTTGGGTTTCATAAGAGGGATAAAATCTGGGCACATAGTTAGTGGAAATCATGTGACTTAACACTGAGACTTTGTGAAGTGGTATCATAGAGTTTTCATAGTCAAATCATAGTTTCTCAAACTATATGATCAAACAATGATTTCATATCCAGTTTCCCAAGTGGGTAACACTATTGGAACATGGATTGACAAGCATTGCACCGAATCCATAAAACTATCTCTAGAAGCTCACTTAGATGCATAATTTGGTGAACGATTAATAAGAAATGTGTGACCTAACCCAAAAACATGTTATATATAATTAATTATCCATAATTCAAAATTTATTTACCAATACCCCAGTCCAAATAGTACTCTCCGAAAATTCAAATGAAATGGGATCCTTTGTTTTTTAGATGCTGTCTAGTGAGGAATTTTAATCTCTAGCCTCCTTTATTAATGGACTAAGGTGTCTATGGTGCATTGGAGATCAGCTTGTAAGTGTAATATATTTGATTTGGAAGTCATATTTCATCCAATATCATCTAATTTTTGTGTCATGGATCCCCATGTTATTGATGGATATAGATATTTATATGTGGATTTTGTGTAATATGACACTCCCTTGACGATTATTCACTTTAGATCTCAATTGTTGGTTCCTATTTTGGATGATTCCTCGATCATGTAACTATAGGTAGGTGTATTCATAAGTCTTTTACCTACACTAGAGACATTAATTGATAGATTTATTTAATTGGATATTTTTAACTGAGTATGAACATGGAATTCAAAATATTTTATTCTTCATTTTTAAAAGGCATGGAATCATAAAATAACAACCTTTTAATATTCATTCTGAATATTGAGTGGATTTTTTTAAAAATAGCTTGAAATGAAATGTTTTTTTAAGAACTAATTTTATGGTGATTCATGAGAAAAATGGATCGAAATGGAATATGATTTCCAAACCCATAAAATTCACAAAAACCTATGATTTGGTTTTAAATTTTAAATGATTATTTGAAATCATAATATTGGAATTTAGAATCTTAAAGTTGAGTTAAATTTAAAAGAATTATTTTCCCATGATTGATTGATGGATTAAAAGTACCTCTAAGCTTACGGAGTTAGTGTGTAAATTGGACTAGTGTGCTAAGCCTAGTGAGGCCTTAGGTGGTGGTGGTGACTAGAGGAGATGTGATCCACACTTTTAAACTATATTTTGGGGCATTATGTTGATTTATATTTTCTTTTATATCAAATGTTATACTATTTTAGTCTTTATCCATTTACATATTGTAGTTTTCTCCATCAGGAGTGATTGGAATAACATTTATTCACTAAATTACCTTTTTTTGTTCTATGTGGACTGTTTGTTATTGTGGTGAAATGATTCCCTCTAAGCCATTAATGAAGCCCATGTTCCACTCCCCAATATGTAGGGAATGGGAACAACCTTCTTCATGTGTTATTTCTAGCATAGGTACTAGTGTACTAGGGTACCTAGGTTGGTTGATTACAGTTATATTATTATAATATAAAATTATTAAAAGAATAAATATTTTAATAAAAATTTAATAGAATATATTATAATAAATATATATAAGGATTAAATATTAGATGGTTATTTAAAAATATATATTTATTTATATAATATAGAGACAGTGATAAATTCACTAATTCTTGAAAATGGTTGCTTCATAGTGAAGTATTAAAACATCCATCAAATTAATAGAAGAAACATAATGTGGAATATTATTTTCTAAGTTGTAAAATGTTAATGGATTCAAATGATAACCAAAAGAGTGAATTGGTTTGGGAAGAAAATAATATGGATCCTTTATAGGTGATTTTGGGTGGAATTTGTCCAATTTATCATTACTAAATGGTTAAAGAAGCTATAATTGACATGCAAATTGTCTCACATGTGGAAAAATCTAAGGGAATGTAGATGTTTCCTCTAATATAAAGACGAATACTTTTTTTATATTTTTTTAAATTATTTTATATATTTTTTCCCCATTTTAAATAATTACCCTGAATATTGAATTTTTCAGGGTGATAATAATATTTAAAAGGATGGGAATCAACCACTATATTAAAAGGAGAAAGAATAATAGATATAAATACAATTTGAGAGATCCCTATACACATACACTGGAATGGAGTGCAAATAAATTGTGTCTTAATAAAAGATTTTACAACAAGAAAAATGAAACAATTATTATCATATATAAATATTATATAAATAGCTAAAATTAAGTCACATATACAACAAATACCTTTTAGATATAGAGTTTTAGAGAACTAGAGAAAAAATAATTTATGAAACAAAACCCATTTCTTTATTATGAAAAAGAAATTTCTCAATTAAACTAGAATTTTATTGTTCCATAGGAAGAATTAAACATCTCTCAAAAAAATATACACACATGATTCATATAACATTCTGACTTGGTTTCCAATAAACTAGTACTACATGCTAGTTCGTTATGAGGCCCCAATCATGCCTCCCCATATGCAAGAGGCTTCCATCTAGCAGTGATGACCTAGGAAATTATAGTGGGGAGATTATTCTCTCATATCAAAGTATGAAGAAAACAAAAATAGATATCTTTCATACACAACAGTAAATAAATAGTGTGTCAGAAGAAAAAAAACTGAAATAGGACATGTTGTAATAATAAATAAAAATTCAATTAAATCCCAAACAGTAATGTCATACATACGACACTAGTCACCCACTAGGCAGACTATATAGATTTTATAAAAATGAGCGAAACTGAAATAAAAGTATTGGTCTCTACTACAAACTATAAGCCATACCACATACCATTTCTCCAAAAACAATCAAACTAAAAAATACCCAATAGGAGAACCCACATGAGTTGTCCTGGTCGATCATGAAATTATGGGCCTCATACGTATCTACTATTTAACTATGCTAAACATAAAAAGCATACATAAGGTCTGTACAGACACTTAGGTTCACCTAAATGGATGAGAATATAACATCACTAGGCCATCCAAACAATGAACCATTAAAATATACTTCCCTATGTGCATGAACATGAAATATTCCCCACCTAGTTGAGGCTCAACTGAAATGATATGTAAATCCAACAATGTGAGGGTACAGTGGACCCCCCGAGTATGTATTCTTGGTTAACTGGGAAAAGTATTTTAATGGATGTCCATAATTTTATATTTATTTTATAATACCAATAAATATTTACATAAATATGAATATACATGAGTATATAAGATTATATAACATAAAACTCATCATTATTCAATCCGTGGGATTGTAATCATGGTTATCTAGACATCTTGTGAAAAGGGAATTGAGATGGATACAGTGCAACTAATTTTTTGTTTTATCATGTCAATCTCTATGTTCACAATCCAAAATTACAAATACTTACTTTTTACATCACTATAAATGTCATTTAGAAGTCTACATAACCACATGGGGATACTCATCCTAACCCTGGTTCCACCTATAATAGCCTTCAATCACAGTAGCGAATGATTCATGAGAATTAAATAGATACATCTTGTATAGGATCACTGAGATAGACACCATGATTCTCATACCCTCTCAATCAAGTCCAATATTTGATCCCTAGGTCCTATTCCATAAGCAGTGAAGAAATTGAGAATCAGATGAACCCTAACGTTTTCATTCTTAGATGATATATATAAATATATAATTTTTGCATGTCAATACCACCACCTGAGATACATGATGTGGATGTCTTTCACAATTCTAATCATAGGCATGAGATTATTTTTTTGACCACCTTGATAAGTAAAATGGGATCATAAGACTGACCCCAACAACCAAATCTGGATATCCTAATCATATAATAAATTTAAGGGTGTGTAGTCATCCTCCATATTCCATTGGTTGAGGAGATCATAATCATCCACTATAGAAAAAAAGTCTACGAGAGTGTAATCATCAAATAGTAACCCCATGTTGATGAGATCGTAATTATCCTCAGTTATCCCACAAGGTGATTATATCATAATCATCCCCATCATATAACAAATTGAGGGGATTAGAATCATCCTCATCATTCGAGAGAGACAAAAAATCCATGAGCATCATTATTGGAGACCCCATGCAAATATTTCATAGTAGTAGGATAAACTACAATATTCTAGGAATAAAATATATAAATCCCAAAAATATAATAATCAAATATATAGGCTCAATAACAAAGTCTTTAGTAGGATCTCTCGGTATAACAATAAAAATAAATAACATAGATCATAAGGTGGAACCTATGAAGAATTTATGGGCATAGCAAAGGGAAAGAAATATTCCTTCGCATAGGCTCATCATTCACCAACCATTAATAACCTCTGGCTAACAGTGCTACATCATAACTAACCATGTTAAAGTAAAAACCAACCAATGAGGGTTATCGAACAACTGAACCCACCTATACTGTTGGAACCCCATTGCTTACATGTTTGGAACAATTTATTTGGTGAAACCCACTACAATATCTACCCAAAATCTGCGTACTAGCTCATGGTTAGTCGAAAATTGAAAAACCCAATAGGGACCTTATGCCAAATAGTAGGAGGAATACCACATGGAATTTTTGATAAATAAAAATAAGAAAAGAAATCCAACTCAGTATCCTTAGTTGGTAAGGATTAGAATAAATCCAATATGGAATACTTGAATGGAAAGTCAATAGAGAAATCCTAAAAGGGATCCCTAAAATAGTACATATGTAAATGGCTCCTATAAGGGATTCCCTATATCAGCATGTAATAAAACGAATCCCATAAGGGATCCCAATAAATAGGGAGAAGATAGAGGAAGCCTACATGGGATCCTTAAGGTCAAAACATAATAAGAGAAATCCTATAGTGGATCTTCAAAAAACTGGTATCATAGCCTCTTAGGATAGAAGGTCACACCTCACAACAAATATTTTCTCAAAGAAAGGATATAAGTCATCAGTTATGAGTGATAAGTCATGGATTATCTTAGATGAAGGGACTCACTCTCAAGAGATAACTAAATATGATAACTATAGGAAGAACCTCTACTATAATGAATCTCCAAAAATGCCATCTATGAGTCCACAAATCACACCACATGTCCTACGGTCATGATCTACAAGAAAATATAATCAGAATAGACTAATCATTATTCCAATTCTGAATCATGGGAAAATGATATGAAAAATCTTTGAAAACAATGGCATGGGAGGTGTACATGGTGAGAACACTCTGGTACACAATATATACCCATATGGCCCTATTGGAGAATTTACTTTAGCCAGACATAATTTATAAACACAAGTACATATTGTTTTGGTCTTATACATTCTGTGTACCCTACCTAGGGTTCCTTCTAGGGTACATGTCATATCCTAGTCGTCTATAACTCATGGTCATGTACATCTATATGATGTGCATCCCACATCGGGGTTGTCCATGTACTCTACACGACATGGGTCCATTATATGAGTAAGATCACAAGGTACTCAGCTACATGGATGAGTCATAGTATTCAGTTTGTAATGAAAAAAATGGTTTGTCATCAAAAAATTCATCTTCCATGAACAGAAAGAACATATGATTTTGGTTCCCTAAACAATACGTTGTGTAGATAGTTTATCCTGAACAAAAAAACCCCAGAACTCTCTAAAATCCACGATTTCACCTAAAAAGTAATAGATCGACCCTCAAGAGGTTCTTACAAACTTGAATAGATGATTAAAGATTTAAAACAATTAATATGTTGTGATTTGTTGAATAACATAAAAGCAGCATACCTTTAGGTAGAATCAACCGATGTTTCGCTCATTTCCACACTCCTTGGCTACCACACGATAATCCAACACATCCTAAGCTCCATGGTGATACCATTCAACCATATTTTATCTTTGTCTCTCTCCCACTCACATATAATCTATATTTGTCATGGTAAGGAAAATTAAAAGGTTCATGTGCTATAAAATAGTTTATAAAGGATGAAGAGAAAAATAAATGAAAGAAAATAAAGAAAAAGTAAAGAAAACAAGGCATGACTTGAACCCTATGCTCACCTTGATTTTATGACACACTTATGAAAAAAAACCCTATTCTGGACTTAATAATAGAGATGAAATCTCAATCAGATTTTCCATTCAAATGATATGGCTGAAAGAACATGAATGAATAAATTAATATTTATTTCATTAAATATTAATTATTAATTATTCCAGAAAAATTAGAATGGATCAAAATTCCACCAATGTCATGTATTATGGAAAAAACTTATTTATGGACTAGAGGGGTGGTTAAATATTATTTAAGGTCATATTATATGGGAAAATTTCTATTTTACCCTTGATATGAATCCTAATGAAAAAAATAAAAATTTTGCTCAAATTTTCTATTCCATAAAACCACTGGTCATTAAAACCTCCCCACCAATAACCATCTCTTCCCTAATATTCCTACTGGTAAGAAGAATAAAGTTTATCTCACTCATAGAATCATCACAAAAACCTATCTGAAATATCAAACAACTAGTATCGTAGCATCAATAATTATCTCCTACATCGAAGACACATTACTGGGACTGATCTGGTAATACCCACTACTGGAATACCCTTTTTTCCATCTGAAAAAAACTCTAAGATGAATAGATCATGGACAATATTGGATTTAAACCTAAACATCAGTCACCACACTTATATGGCTAATGTTGTACTCCCCACCATATGGTTTACATTATCTGGCTCCCCAAAAGTAACATCGAGGGGTTTCCATCCACAACCAAGGAATAACATTTAAAAGAAATGAATCTTGGTGTAGAGTCGATACTCTCTCAATATAATCAAATTAATTAAAGACAGAACATGATCATATAAAACCATGAGTACACTAAGATACTATAAAAAGTAGTGTACAACTATTCTGATACATGCTTATAATTAATAGTCTAACATTCCATTAACACATCATCTAAAACCACAACTCCTGATAATAAATTTAAATTTCATTCCATGGGTCAACAATCTTGTAGTACCCCATTCTTTACTGATGTTACGTCTACCATTGAGGAATAATTTATACATATCCATAACTCTTGGAAAACCATGACAATGAAATGTGTTTGAAACTATCAGTCCTCAACTCACACCAGACCACACACTGATTTTTTATCGAATAACACTATACGTAGATGGCGTATAATTTTGTCCCCAAACTCACACTTCATTGATCCACCCATTACCAGGATAAGTTAATCGTGCTACACCAAATATTAGTCTCATAAAGCATGAATCTCCCTTCGAACTCATCATCAAAATAGGGCACCTCACCCGTACCAAGATTCATTCCATGACCCCCCATCACTTAGATTTGTTCCAATCATGAGCATATACCCATGCTCTAACAATATTAGCAATAATGGAGACATTGTCAAGTAGGTACAGAGGCCCAAAAATTCTTTCTTGTTGATGAAAATCAAGGCACCATGTTCCCTTGGTTCTTATAAAATGGAAAAGTTATCAACATTTCTATATCTCCAAACTCAATCATTAACTATGCATCTATTTCCAAATGAAAATATAAACAATATCCCAAAAAAAGGAATAAAAAACATGTGTCGACCAATTATGGAGGTTTCCGTCAAACAAAACAGTCGTTGACCTTTGAGTCAAACTAAGGGCCTAGAGGTCACCCACCTAGCCCTACATAACAAATCTTAGGTCACATGGTCTATCCACCTAGTCTAGAAGAACATACTCTCTAAAGAAGGTGAAGAGAAAACATACCTTTGAGGGTTAAAAATGAAAATATGGCCTATAAGGGATTGATCATCACTATGATTTCTCATAGGGAACTTCCCCCTAGAGGTCAAAATACCAACACTAAAGATAAACTAAATTGACCCTCACCAAGCATCATTATATGGTCATACCACCTAGTGGTCCAGATCATTTTTATTATAAATGATAACTATCAGAATTGTTCTCTGTAGAATGACTAATTTCCCTCAATGGAAGAGTTAAACACATGGGAATCATGTGCCCTATCGACATACTGGGGCCATATCAGCTCCTATAAAAGAATAATGAGTCATCAATATCACCAACAAATGCCTCATTGTAAATCCACATTACCTAATTTCAAATGTAAATATATGAAATTTGGTTAAATTGAGTAAAAATCCATAAAAAACAATACATGAAATCACCATTTAAGTTCTATGTGACACTTAAATGAATTTTACTGTATCATCAACAATAACCAATCACTATCACACCTATATGATGTGAATCCTTCAGCCCAAATATGATTAAAGAGATGCCATCAGAATTTTTCGACCAAATGTAAATATCCAACCCTGGCCTCTTACAAATTTTCCTAGATACAGAGGCACAAAATTAATCACAACATCCACAAAACATGTGCACCTCTCATAGATAAAATCATATAAATATGTAACATCATAGATCAAAATAAAAATCCCATACCTCTGGAAACCCAAACTTATTAACAGAATAGTTGTTATCAACACACAGTTCTGATATCCATCACAGGTTCTAAAACATTCCTAATACAATTGTATACCATATCCAAAATTGTAATGACTACGAAAAAAACATCTGAAACCACTTTGAAACATCCCTAAATATTCCAATAAAATGGTATTTCGATTTGGATCCTTACAATGAATTATTCGGGCCTCCACTAATGACAGAGGCTATTGACAAGCAACGAGGGCGTAGGGTGTAATAGTGGAGAGACTGTGACATCATATTAGAGTAGGAAACCAATGGAAATATCCAAGTATCACACATTTAATTAAATAAATTTATCAAAGAAGAATTAAGTAAACTAAAATAGAATATAATTCATTAATAAATGAAAATAAAAATAAAATCTCACACATCAATGTCATACATACAACAATGGTCATCCACTGGGCTGACCGTACATATATATGAATATTTAGTGTATGTAAAATAAAATTTCAGGGATCTACTAGTAACATAGAGCCAAAACATATACCATGTATCTAGACACTATTGGACTTCATTTTTCTAAAAAGAATAACCCACATCATCAGCTATACGTGATCATGAAACTGTAGGCCTCAGACCTATCCACCATTAAATGTTTCTCATCCTAAAAAGTAGACATAAGGTCTGTACACACACCAAGGTTCATATATATGAGTGAGAATATATCATAGTATTCTTTGCTAAATTTGAACCTTCAAAATACGCTCTCTTATGTGCATTCTCATTCAATATTGTAAGCCTAATCAATACTCAACTAAAAAGTTAAGTAAAGCAAATAACACGAGTTCAATGTCGACCCCCCAGAGTTAATAAACCATGAAAAGTGGGTAATGTTATCTCATGGATATTGATACATATATGTGTATATATTTATATTATCATATCTATAAATATTTACATAAAAATGAATAAACATGAGTAAGGTGAATAATATAACATAAAAACCATTATCAAATGATCATTGGTTCTGAATTCCTGATCGCCAAGAAGAACTATGAAAGGAGAATTGAATTAGAATTTGTGCCACTCAAGTATTTTAATATTAATTAAACATCTATTTCCATAGTCCCAACAAAAATATACCCTTTTTTCCTCATTATAAATTTCTTAGAGTAAGCTTTATCACTAAAAAGAGACACTCGTACTACACATGGGTTCTCCATACTCGCCTTTGTCACCCTATAATGAAGGATTCTGGGGATTTACACCCTAGAATCACATAGATTATCCATGAGGTAGATTTTATGATTCTCATTCTATGTAAATATACTCTAATTTCTAAGCCATAGGTCCCTGTCTATTGGTGGTCACAAGATTGAGACTCGAATAAACTCTAACAATCTGAACCACTATAGATCTGTGAGTAGAGATCACAAGTGAGATGTCATGCCCCCACACATCTGGATCCATGATGTGTACGTAATGAACCACATAAATCATAGGTTTGAGATTCCATGATCGATGTACTTTATTAATAAAAATGTCTGATAATCCTAACCCTATAGAGTATGTCTAGAGATCCTCATCATTTAAAAAATAAAGCATACCATTGTCCTCCTCTATATTCGATAGTTCATGGAGATCATAATCATATTCTATATACCACTAGTCTAGGAGAGAATAATCATACAACAACAACCACATATTGAGGAGAGATTAATCATCAATATTTAACCCATGATATGAGGAGAGCGTAATCATAATCATCATATATCATCTCAAGGAGAGTGGGATCATACACATTACTCGAGAGAGAAGAATCATCGACAAGTATCATTTCATAGCACGTAATTCCCTTATATCATAGTAGTAGGCTCTAAAATATGATTCTATGATGAACCTATGTATGTCGAAATAATATAATAATAAAAAAACATCCCTAATAACTACGTCCTAGTTAGTAAAACTGGGTAAAGAAATTAAAATGAGAAATAACAAATCTAGGAAGCTAAATACAAAGAAGAATGTCTGGGAATCCCACAAATAAAGAAAGACTGCTTGCATCAGGATCATCATCCACCAATCATAAATAAACTCTAGCTAAAAGCGTTGCATCATTAATAAAAATGTGTTGGAAAAAATCCCTCAAGGTAACATTGTAGCATTTTTGGGTTGATTGTGTTTGTTGAAAAAACAGGTTTCCATGGTTAATCGTCATGTTCTAGTGTTGTTGTTGACAATCCATGTTTACAAAGAACAATGAAAAAGGAATGGACGATCTGAAGGATTTAAAAAAATATGTTTTCATTGAAGATTTTATTTAAATATGCCAAAGGAATGAATTTCGTGAAGATAGGATTCAGTGTTTGGATTTTGTGAAAACCCAAAGAAAGTTGACGGTGATGCTTCACGATTACGTCTAACTTCGCGAACGATAGAGTTGAAGCACATCGCGGCAGTGAAGTGATTTGCGAGGGAGCTTTGCAGCGAAGGCATGAAGGGATTGACGGTGATGCTCCACGATTATGGCACGCTCCGTGATTGGAAAATTTCCATGTTGCTTCATGATTTTTGAGAGAATTTCGATAGGAACATCAGAGTTTCGCAATTTGAGATGACGTTGCATTGAATTCAGGCATATGGTTTGAGGGTCAGTGGAATCACCTATAAATAGGTCTTGACCCCCTTGGGAGAAGTAGAAAATAGAGAGAAAATTTTCAGAGAAAATATTTTGCTCTCAGTTTGTGACGGTAGTTCGCGAAAACAGTGTGCTTCGCGAAAGGAAGGAGCTTGACAACGACAATTCTTGCCCCATGAACGTTGAAAGCTACATGTTGGCTCAGTGAGCTTCATGAGGGAAGTTTCTCTGCAACTACTTGAGCTTTGCGATATTTCTTCGTGAGAGTGCTTTGCGAAAGGGCAGGAGCTTCACAAAGTCTTGTTTGAGCTTCGCGAAAATGGGAGCCTCGCGAAGTAGGGTCCTTTGCGAAGGAATTTCTAAAGGAATTGCCTAGTGTTAGAGGTAAAGGGGTATTCATCTGCAGATGAAATTTTGACTTCAACAGAGCATCTATAAATAGTTGAGGATGTATGTATTCCTGAAAATGAAGAGACCTACAAGTCTATAAATTGCCAGGGGATCTTCTAAAGAAGATGTGAGCTCACATTAGTTGAGAAAGCAGTGAGTTGTCAAATTGTGAGTGGTTGTAAACCAGGAGGGGTAGGGAATCCACTTCGAATGTGTAAACAGTAGTGCACTTATAGTGAAACTGGTACATCGGCACACTACTGGTGTATGCTCCTTGGATGTATTCCAGTGAGGGTGAACCAAGTAAAAATCATTGTGTCCTGTGCATGATTTAAGTTTTATTCTTACTCTAGATCAGGAAGGAGATAGAAGAGGGTTTTTTCAAACAACAAAACAAGATCACAACGGGGCAGTTGTTTTAATCATTTATACCCTGATTCACCCCCTCCCTTCTTAGGGTATCTATCCTAGTGGACCTAACAAAAAGTGCATGTATAAACAAATGAGTGAGGGTGTATGAATTCTAAAACCCACCACTATTATCCAAATTCTATCGCTTAAAATTTCAATGTGGGTTATATGGTGATAGAAGAAACCATCTCTACCCAAAACTAATGTTCTAGATTAGGATCGGTCCAAAACTGGGGCACCCACTATGTTCCTTAAGTAATACACTTAGATGCATCATTAATGGGATCCCTTAGGAAAACACATAAGTGATGGAATCCTACTCAGGTTCCTCAACTAGGATGTTAAGGGAGGAATCCTACCTAGGATATTTGAATGGTTAGAAAAAAAAGGCATACCTCAAGGGATCCATAGAATTTTAAAAAGGTAAAGGGATCATACTTGGGATTTCCCAGGATAGCATGTAAGAAAAGGAATACCATAGGGGAATCCTTATAATTGCAAGAAGATATATGCATCAAACATAGGATCCTACATGTTGAAATGTAGGTCGAATAATATTATAGGGGATCCCTAGAAACAAGTCCTTTCACGACGTGATTTGGATAGATTGGAACATATCATACGTGAGACATTCTAAAAGGATGTCTATAAGGCATCAATCATTAGAGATATCTCATGGACCATATTAGATCATGGGTATGACTCTCAGGATACAACTCGACTTGATATCTTTAGAATGAAACTCTCCATTATGAAAATTCTGATATTGACACATAGTAATTCCCAAACACCCCACATGTCTTACGAACGTTATATACACGAAATAATACACATAATTGACTACTCATGGTTGAATGTAATACTTCATTATGAAAATATATGAAAAATACTTAAAAGTGCATTAAGGTAGGAGTACAAGGCATGTATACCATGTTACACATCTTGTTCCCTCATGACCCCACATTGGTATCTACTCTAGCAAGAAATGGAATAAAAGTCCACGTAAAAGGAATGTTGGTCATTTACACATTTTGTATCCTATTATAGTTAACATCTTTTTTACCTAAAATTTTATGGAAATGTATAATTCCTGGTCATGTACATATGCATGGCATGTATCGCACATGGGGTATGGTTGTGCCCTCTGTATGACACATTCCATTGACATGGGAAGCCTAAATGGATACCTGGATACTCAAATGAGTCTTAGTAAACTATTTATAATTCCCATAAATTGACAGTACATAAAAAAAGTCATCTTTCCTAAATAATAAGAACACACAACATTTTTTCCCCGAACCACACCCTGTGTAGATGGGTTTTCCCAAAGAGAAAACTCTCATAATGCTTGGAATCCCCCATTTTCACCATGAAAGTTGAAGATGGACCCCAAAGGGGTTCTAAAAAACAAGAATTGGTGATTAAAAAATTAAATTGATTAATCTATGATAGTTTTTAGAAAAAATTTAATTCACTAAACTTGGATGGAATCCACCAAAGCATCACCTATTTTGATCCACCATGACTACAACCTGATGATCTAACACGTCAATAACTCCCAAGAAGTACCATCATTACACTCTGTATTTCTCTCCCTCCCAATCCCCTTATATATAAATAATCTATGTGAATAAGTATCCATAGGGGAATTCATGAGAATCTGAGGGAGAAAGGATGGAAAAAAATAAAATATTGAAAAGGATGAAAAAGAAAAGAATAGGAAAATGGGGCCTGATCCATCCAAACCCTTGTGCTTAACATGATTTTATGACTCACATAGGAAGAAATCTCCATTATGGACTCAACTAGGGGGATGTAATCTAAATACAAAGTTGTATTCAAAATATATGTCTGAATGCAAATATGCGAATATATAAACATTTATATAATTAAATATAAATTATTAATTATTCTACAAAAATTGGAATGACATAAAATTTTATAAAACTATTTTCCTAGGGTAAAAAAACCTTTTTTGGGACTAATGCGGTGGTCATAAAAATTATTTGAGAACATATTATTGGGTAAAATTATCATTTTACACAACATAAGCACCTAATGAAAAAAAGCCATTTTTTTCTCAAAATTTTCATTTCGGAAATACACGGGTCATTACAATATTCTTATAGAAATATCTTAAATAATATAATTCATAGTAACCTTGGGAAATGGAATCATATAGAAAGGTGAACTCATATTCTTATAAAGGTTAAAAGTAAAAGATATTAATTGATGATCATATATAATTATAAGATATGAATAATGGTTTGAGAGAATAATCGAAGTGAATGAGCATAATAGAAGATAATTTATAACTATTAAAAACCTGGAAAATAATATAAGATACATGGAATAAATAATTAACATAAGAAATAATACACATGGATAAAATATTATGAAATTTATGGAATAAATATTTCTTAATGGAACCATTATACCTCATTTAATTAATTGGGAAACTATATTTTTATCTAGGTATATTCTAATTTCATCTGGGAATAACATGAAAAAGATAATTCCTAATTCCATTATGAGTAACCTATATCTTGTTAACATTTTATATCACTTATAAAGTATTTATATTTACAAAACTCCATAATCTTGTAAGATTAATTTACATCAAGTTAACCCCATCACATTACCCAATGCATTAGATAAATATATTGGGATCACCTATAATCATGAGATATATTTGTATCACCCAATATCATAAAAAATTACAAAAAAATAAACTGAAAAATATACAGTGATGTTTTATTTGAACAAAAATCTCATAGAAATAGTAATCAACCACATCAAAACTTGTTTGCACTATAGAAAATAATGAGGGTTCATAATAATTGCATAATAAATTAATTAATGCATGGGAATGTTGTGAGGTTTATAAAATAATCCTTAAAAGTAATCATCATAATCTATCCTAATTTGTAAATTGGATTGTATCATAATATCATATTCCCATATATTCTTAAAAATATATAAATGATTTTAACAATGAAGAAACATACCATTAAAAAAGATTTTAATCATTTCATAGAAAAAAGAGAAAATATATTCTTTATTTAATATCATTAAAAAAATAATTTCCATAATATTAAGAAAAATTATTTATTTGAATATAACCATGGAATATTTTAATTGAATCTTCAATTTAATTAATATTTATTATAGTGGGAATAACGATTTCTTCCATATATGTTAAAAGAGTATATTCTTTACAAACTTTTATAAAAACTCCAAATTTATCCATTTGTAAAATATTGGAAAATATTCGTACCAATAAATTTTAATGAAAATAATATATTGAAAAAAAATTCCTAAACATTTATTTATTGATAAAAAAATTTGTAAATTTTTTTTATGAACATAAAAATAGAATACAAATTTCATTAATAAAATATGAAATGTGGTATGATTTTCTTATAAACATTTTATCAACCATTTTATGTAACAATGAGAAGTTAAAGGAAATAAAAATTAAAATATGCATATACATACAGATAATAAGTAAATATATTTGCTTTAAAAGATAATGATTATATAATTTCCCTCAATGTAAATTTAACATAGAAAAGACCACAAAGAAAATAGAGTATAACATAAACCCTTACTGCATTTGTAGATTTTGAATCATAATTACATAAAATAAATTACATGAAATGGAAATTAGAAACCAATTAATATAAGTATATTCATTATATAACTTATCAAATGGTAATTATATACATTATATAAAAATAAATTGTTTAATACTCTGAAAAATGCATCAAGGAAACTATATTGGGATAAAGAACACTTATAGTTTGTGGTTATATCTAAATCAAAACATCATAAAAGATAAATCCATGGATGAATTTTTAAATCTCTATTATTTCAATGATAATTATCATAAAAAAAATTCAATGGAATTATATAAACTACAAAACATAAATGAGTAGTGAATATGTAATTTGTATCATAAAATTGAATGTGAAATGGGAACACATTATCTGAAATTATATCATTCACTTTTTGTGTTAGACACACCGATTTAATAATTATAGATTATTAACAAATATATATTAAATTAATATATATACATAATTATACTACCATATATGAGTTATATATAATTTTTAATTACTCCTTCATTAATCATTCATTTGTATAATCATATCTTGCATTCTTACTATTTTGATTTTCATATCTGTTTTGGTTAGGAAATTATATTCAATGAACCTTTTTAATGGTTTCATAATAACCAAAATATTAATCATTTTATATTTATCATATTTATTATATATATATAAATATTTTTAATAATTCTTATATGGTGTTTATAAGATGTGAATTCTGCCCCATGATGGAGATGGTAGTCACTACCTATGCATGGGTGATGTTTTCACATTTTTATAGATAGAATAAAATAAATATAAACATTAATTATACATTAAATAATTATTATTATATCATATATATCAAATATATTATTTAAATTTATCCTTATGACCATATGTATAAAGTAAAAATCCAAAAAATAATCACATCTCTTTTTGGATGTGGTTGACTACATGTACGCACAAGGGGCCTTATCATCTTAAAATAAAATGAAGGGTTATAAGGTAGGTAAAATATTTTCATTAAATAATAATCATGATGTTATAAAAATAATTTATTATTTCTAAATACATTAATATAAATAACATTGAGGGAAATTAATAAAAAAATAAAATACATCAGTCATACAGATTGTAGTTCATACATATACACTACAATGTTTTCATTTTACCTTGGGATGGACGATAAATATATAATGGATATTTTATGAAAATAAAAAATTTATAATTTATTTTTATATTTTTTACTATTTTAATATCGTAAAATATGTTTTGGAAGAGGTTGTAGATGAAAAAAATCTAATAGGATTCAGTGTAGATGATTACCTATTCTTTCTGAAACATTCTCTATATATCTTTTTAATGTTATTAATATCATTATCTTAAGAGGAAAATATCCTATAAAACGTGGATAGAGAATCTATTAAGAGTTTTTAGGGTTTTTTGACATATTTTTCTCAATAGTATGTGTATAAGAGAGGTGAAGAACTGTTTTTTATTAGTCATGTCGATAGAAATCATGAAATACAGTATATATTTATATATAAAATATGGATAACTCAATTGAAATGGATAAAAAGTATAATATCCTAAAAATTAAGAAATATATTTTATAAATAAATTCATCCAATACGACTTATATAGTATTAAGCTGAATTTTCTACCATATCTCTTATTTTATCCTCCCCCTGATAACTTTTTTTACTATAACAGTGGTAATAAATTTTTCTATATCTTGGGGACATTGAAGTAATTTTAAAAATTACAAGTCTATATTAAATTTAACATCTAGTATGTTCTATAAATTTTCCCACCCACTTAAATTAATATATTATTTTTAAAATTTTCAACTGATTTATCAAATGATTATTAAAAATTAATTTCCATTTAAATACATTTTTGGACTATTCAAAAATAATTAGTTTAAAATAATTAATATAGTAATGTAATTAAAATATAGATATTTATCCACCACAAATAGTTTTTAATAATCTATGAAATTTAATGGTCACAATAATTCTCTAAAATTATTTTATATTGAATATTTTCAAAATTATTTACTTCTTTTTTATACTACTTCCACAACTACTACATCATCATTGTGTTTAGATTTTATGTAATTTCACCACGAATAAAAATTACATATAAATTAATATGGTTATGATATTTTATTATCCATCACATTTATCATATATATTTGTTCATATATCATTTTTCTATATATCCTTATCATGACAACATAATAATTGATAAAGATTGAAATTCTATAATTATCTATTACATACAATAATATAAAGGATATAATAAATGAAAGTGACATATAATTCCCATATTTTTAAATCTATGATGATTCTAGACAAAATAAACTCATTTAATTAAACAAATACAATGGTTGTATTGATATCTAGAAGATATCTCATATTTTAAATCATGTTTAACTCTTCTTACACTTTACCATGGTGATAAAATTTTACCATGGTTAACTATTCAATATGAATAAAATTGAAATTGAACTTATTACATAGTTTGAATACTATGATTAAAATAAGGAATACATTTCCTGTGGTTAAATTTTTATAAGTTATAAAAATTAATTTTAATATTAATATACAAAATGCAATGAAAATCTATTTTGTGAAAAATATATATTTTAATGATAAAATGGATTTTATATAAAAACCACATATAATATTTATTACAACTGAATTAATTTCATTTTTCTATAAAAATGGGAAGAATTTTACGTAAAATCAAATCCAAAATAAAATTGTAATTACTTAACAATTTGAATGAAATGAATGATTTTCTTAAAAATCATTATTTTTTAGTATTAACACAAAAATTCAACTTTTTAGATTAATTCCAAAACATTTCCTCTAAAATATTTGAAAAAATGTTTTAAAAAGGATTTCAATTTAATCAAAATAAATGTTTGAAACATAAATTTATATTTTAAATGAAAATAGAAAATAAAAGGAATAAATTATTTCATAAACAATTAAACTTTTATATTTTTAAGGTCATTAATCATTGTATAATTAATTAATATTTTTTAATATTCTATATATATTTACTTGGAAATAATGAATATATTTTAATAATTAAAATTTTTCAGCATATATTTTAAAATTTGGTCACTCGTATTCAATTTTTCAAAACAAATGACAATATAAAATTCTTGTATTTAAATAATAATATTTATAAAGTATAACTCACTTTTTTAAAATCATTATTGTTTATGGAACGCAATAAATTTTTATTTTATTTTTTAAAAGAAGATAAACTAAAATATTAGTGTGTTACATTATATATTCTTAATGAAATTGCATCCTTGCAATTTTATTTCATGTCAAAAAAATTGTGCTTAAGGATTTTTAGAAATGATTCCATGGTGTGGATGATAAATATTTAGAATTAAAAATAATTAAAATTTTATCCTCATTTATTACATTGAATTTTTATGTGCATAGTAATTTATGGGTTCAA
Organism: Viscum album; assembly: GCA_963277665.1. Lineage (NCBI taxonomy): Eukaryota > Viridiplantae > Streptophyta > Magnoliopsida > Santalales > Viscaceae > Viscum > Viscum album. The sequence goes on along the minus strand of CAUJRU010000080.1, from coordinate 694,977 downwards.
AATATTAAAATTTTTATTTCCTAATTAATTATTATATACTACATTAAAAATAACAATAACCATTCGGGTGATAGAATTTCATAATGCATTCCTTCATATCTACAAAAAGAAATCATATAATAATTTTTAGATTTATGTTTATCTAGATTTTTTTGAGGAATTAATTTTATGTCAAGGTAGATAAGAAGATAAAGTATAATTACATAACATCATTCCATATAATAACAATAATTTTTCCATTCAGTTGTGTTTTGTGTAGCTTTCCTCATATCGATCATCACTTATTCTAAATGGAGGATTTTTCAATGTTGGAGAACCAAAATTAACTTTCAATAGTTAACAAGATCAATAATTGGATAAAAAAAATTTGCTAATGTTTCAACCCTTTGATGAATGAAAAAATTTTCCCAAGTTAAAATAGTACCCAATATGAATAAACCTCTATAAAAAATAAAAAAATTTAATTTCAAATAATCAACATTATTACCCAAATTTTACCATTTATCATTTCATTAAAAACTACCCTTAATTACCCTTATAATGTTTTAATGATCCATCTTTTTATTATATAAGTTTCCTCTAAACAAACATTTTCTTCAATATTTTATCAACACACAACACCAAACCAAAAAAATGTGACATATTGAATTATAATTATAATATGAATAAAATATATAATAAATACAAATTTAGTAATATTTATTATGTTTAGAGGATAAATAACTAATATAATATAATTATTCTATATTAAAGAGGTGATTATATTCTTAATAAATTAAATTAAAAATTTATAAATGAATATTTTGATTACATATAATAAAAAAATATATTGATAAAAATATTAACATTCATCAAATTAAAAATTTATGTCAATTAATATGAATAACATATAATGTTTAAAATTGTGAATTTTTTATAAAATTAACTTCCCCTTATATTATGAACGATCAATTAAAGATAATTTTTTTAATTAAATTTTTATAATTTTATAAAATTAGCATCATTTTCGAATTCCACATATCAATATTAGCATAAGATTATTTTTGGTCTTTATTCTGAAATAATTTACATTTATGTGAATATTTAAAAACAATGATTTTATTAAAAATTTATCTTTTATGACAATATTAAGAAGTATGTATAATGTAAAAAACTGACAAAAAATTCATGATCAAATATATAATAATTGGCAAGTATATACTAATATAATCAGATATATGGGTTGGTCTCCAAACTAATTCCCTTCAATACTATAATAAAGAAAAAGTGTTGTATAATGAAAACATGTGGTGTAATGAAACTATACTATCCAGGTATTGAAAGAGAACATAAATTTAAAAGAAAACAAACACACATTATAGAGGAAACATAACCGCAATTTATGTGAGAATTCTCCATGTACAATTGGTATGTAACATAAAATATTAAAGGTAGAGCTCTATAGTATCTAAATGTATCAAAATAAACGTATGTAGAAACTCCATGAATCATGATATGTCAATATTTTTTTATCACATCTAGAAAAAACAACATGTTATTTTCTTGCAGGATTGAAAACTAAATCATCCTAGATACACTTCATTTTGTATAAGAAAATCATTTCCAATTAAATTAATTTATTTTACAATAAGTACATTATTAGAAAAAATCATTTTAACCACATTATGAACAATAATGTATCATAATCCTCATATATAAATCCTAAATAAGATGAACACTAAAGATTAAAACACTAAATAAAATAAAATGTATTCAATATCTTCTCATATCTATAATTGTAACCCCTACTTCTATATACATTAACTTATTCATCCTCTGTATAAATTTATTATAATTAAAAATTTTAATTTTCATCACCTATAAAGGGCTGTTTCACTAACCCTTTATGACCACTCAAAGAATTCAGTTTTGAGCTAAAACTCTTCCAATTATCCTCCATTGATAATAAAATTTGTTTTCTTATAGCCTCCGGATAAAATATATTGTCTTAAGACATCCACTTAGAAGGATTATTCCAAGATAAATGAAAATTCATCACTGTGATTCAAGTTATTTTATAGAAGTAAAGACTTATGGAAAGGGTATTGGGATCTCAAATTTTGTTTTAGTGTGATATCTATTCATGTTCAACACTTGTTTCATATCTTTAGAGTATATATTCAACATGAATAGTTTTTTATAATATTCCTGAAATATAGGGTATTTAAAAATAATTATCATGTCCAACCATTCAAGGATATTCAATACTAAATATCAGTACATTACATGGGTTTTACTTAAAATAATTACACTTTCTTAGAGTTATTATTATTCATCTTGAACATTTAAAATTTATGATTGGTGTTTCCATCCTAATATTTTTATATTTAAGATTATCTTACAATTAAAAAATAAATACATTTTAAATTTGTAATATCATTCCTTTATTAATTTCATCAAAAAAATATTATCTTTATTGAAAATATTCCCCATATTGTTTAATGATGGTTTCCCATATAGTACATCATTTATCCTTCCAACTATGTTATCATTTTGAATTATAAAGGTAATTGTGTGTTTTATCATTTGACCTTCATATTTAACACTCATATGATTAGAATAATGTGTTATTGTACTGTTCTATAATGTTATATTTTGAAAGTATGTTTTAAATCATAAAAATAGATTTTCTAAAACACCCCTGATTACATTTGGGTTACACATTATCATTCCTTCTCACCATTTTAATCTCTGTTTTTTCATAAAAATATAATATATATGTTATATATATAGATATATTATATTATACATGTATTTTTTCTGGTTAAAAATTGTTTTATGTTTCCTTTAAAGTTCCCACATCAATTTACACTTCACATAGGAGAAAGTTATGGTTTCTTATGTCATGAAACGTTTCAAAACAATAAAAAAAATTCACATGGAATAGCTTATGAAGACCCTAGTTATTATACCGAGAACTACAATAGTTTAATTTTTTCTAATTTAAAATAATTATGTATTTACTATTGTTAAATGTCTCACGATCACTTCGAAAATCATCATAAAGGATGTTAATTTTTATTCATACATTCCATTGATCATTGTCATGAATTTTACTATAGTATGACTCAATTCTCAAAAAATATGTTTCCTTATTAATGGATTAACATAAAAAATGATTTAATTCTATCTTATCTTAGGAATCCTTATGATATGCAATTATGTTATTCTTTGACATAATATTATTAAACAATGTTATTTATAATTGTTTTTATCATTCATATCATTACTATATGGTTCCATTTCCTTATACAAAAAACATATGAATGTATATATAATTATTTTTATTATTCAATTAGTGGAAATGAATTTATTTATAAATCCAATGAATTGGATAATTTTTTCCTAATACGTTATTTAATGGCTGGATAAGAAAATATATATCCCTCAACTACATTGGATAAATCATTAAATAACATAGGATAATATTAAAGGGATTTGGGAGTGAAAAAATTCCTCAATTGGAGTCCTAAATCTGTTTTATGTTAATGGTCAGTGAATGAAATCCACTATGGTACTATTTCCATTATGAATGTTTGGGTATTGATCATTTAAATATGAATATGATGTCATGTATTGTGTTGTTTCAGAAAACTTATGTTTCAAACAATCCCTAATCTTTACATATGCTATGTTTTCATTCATGTCTCACAGTATTATGTCATGGTAACAATTTTCATCATTTCATTTTACACATAAATTATTCATGATTTATAGCCATCTCATATTGTTCCATAATTATTCTAAAATAAATTTATCTTTACCCATGTTTTTATATTATTTTTATCTATCCCTCAATTACAAGTTGATATGTTTTTCCCATATAGTGATTTTGAGCTCACCCCATTCTTTTATTTTACTTATATTGGAAATGAAGATAATTATAACTTATGATAATCATATATGGGGGTATTGAAATGTTAGAGTATGTATAAATTTTCAGATGTTTTGTAAAATATGTTTTATATTTAATTATTCTACTATGAAACTAAACAAAATGGTTGTACAATATTTGTGATATTTTTTGAGAAGTAATGTTTATCTATTCATAATAATGTAATATAATGACATCTTTATCATGGGTTGTAATATTTATTTTCAAAGGAGTGTTTTGTTCTTTTGTATTAAGATTCTATTTATATTATGAATTTATATTGGATAGTACTAGTAAAAATAAAAGGGATAAGTTTACGTAAAGGAGAACATTATAATTTTGTTTTAAAGATGATATTATGTGTTATATATGGTAATAAAACCCCTAAAAGGATACTAAAATTGTAGACAATCCCTAGTATTGATGTACCTATGGGTAGTAAGAGTAAAAAAAGAATATTTCGTATTAAACCAAGCATTATCTAGTGCTTGAAAAATAGAGCTAACTAGAAACCTTCATTAGCACTCCTGAAGAATATGATTTTTTATCATAAAATCCTCATTAAAATATTTTTTTAATGATTAATTATGTTAATGAATTAGATCATGTAGTATGAGTGAAGCCAAACTAATCAATACTAGAGTTAATCGAGAGTGATTTTGGTTATATTAAAGCAATTTTTCACATTTTAAAGTGAAAGAGATTTTTTAGTTTCATTATTTCACAATATAATTTATTATATTTCTCTTGTGATTTTAGTTATTCATCATTCATGTTTTCCATTTTTTTGTAATGGATGAATCCTGAAGTAACCAAGTTATAAATTGATGAAATGCATAATGCAGTGATTTTTTAATGATAAATAAATCCATATAAGATTTATTGTGGGAGATATTGTGATTATTATTATCAACATTAATGTAGTTGGAATACACAATAAATGAAATTGTAGTAGTATAAAATATCATGGATGTCCCATTGATGAAGACGATTAATGATTTAAAATTCAATTTCCATTATTTAAAAATTATTGGATTAGAAACAAAGGGTAATGTCTCAAAGAAAACAAAAGTTTCTTTAAATGTTGAAAAAGAGGGTATAGAGAAAAAATTTTGATTTGAAAAAATTCAGAGATACAACAATATTATGGAGTGAAATAAAGTTCATCATATGGCACCACTATTAGTTCAATGTGGGGAAAATGGGAATTATCCAATGTGAAGCCCTAATCTAATTACTGATAATTATTATAATCATTAGAAACCTATAAGTCTATGTGATCAATGAAAATCCCATGGAATAAAAACTATAAAAGCGATTCATGATAATGAAGTGAGGAAATTTAAATTTACCAATGATATTTATTGGAGGAAGTCATGCATATACCTATTTTCCCTTCCATAGTATAAGATTACAATAATAACTACTAAATCCAGTTAAAGATATTTAGAATACTTTTCCATCATTTATATTACATGAAAATATAATTATAATAAATCAAAATCCTCTTCTATACTATTATATCATAATGTTTCTTGGGAAACAGTCTATTATATTTTTAGATCCAAAATATCTAATCTTACTTGTTTTTTATAATACCATATGGTAATTGTCCGAATGTTTATCCTAAAATTATCATACAAAGACATTGAAATCATCCCCGCTTCAATATTTTATAGTGTCCCATGGGAAGGAAATGTTTCCTCTTATTAGATGATGGTTTTTACAATCCAAAATGAAAAAAATATTTGAACAAATCATGAAAAATTAAAACATTATTTCTCCAAACAATTTTGTAATGATATTTTAGAATGTTATGAACAAATTCCACAATCACATATATATAAATATCCATTTTCACTCAAACTTATTTCAACAAGTTTTTCATATTTGAGGATGAAAATAAGTATTTTTAGAAATAAAAAGACTTATGATAAATTATATCATCTCATGAACCTCACCCAAGGCAAGAAAAGATTCCAAAATATACAACTCAGTTAACGTATCTTCAGATCTTCATTTAGAAAAGTATATCTCTATAAAGCCCTATGTTTTTAACTCATTAATGAAAAATAAATTTCACAAATTTGTTTTTTATATTAGGAATGAAAATATTATTACCCATGTATTAACCATGTTATTAAGAAAAATATATATTTTGAGGTTATATCTCAACTCGTGAACATATTAACAACAAAATTATCTATTTCATTAATAAGAGATAAAAAAATTCATGGATGTAATATATTTATGTGGAGGAGAATGTAACACAATAAGATTTTACTATATAATGTTTCTATTAAATAAGAAATATGTTCAACAGCTTTATCTACACACAATGTCAAACCATAAGGAGTGATTACATATTATATGAACATTATAAGATGAATAAAACCCATAGTAAAAAATAGTTGGTAAAATTTCATACATTTATTGGATAATTACTTAATTTGAATCAGTTGTCCTTTCTCTACTAAATATTTAGAGTTTTAATATCTTAAATCAACCACATAAAATTGACTATTATCATATTATATGATATTAAGATATGTGAACAAATATATTAACATTATTTCAATTAAAATTTTATATTAAATAATAGTATGTACTCTTATTCTTTTAAAACATCAATTTTTTATAAAATGAGTTTCCCTTTATATTTTAAAATTCTACCTAATTGTTTTATAATGTTATAATTTTATTTTTAGAAAATTAAATTATTTTTTGAATTCCACATTCAACTGTGGTCCTATGCTAAATTTTTATCATTCTAGTGAATAATTTATTTTTATGGGAATAGTCAAAAATACAGTTTTTACAAATAAAATGTAGTGTTTATGACTATATCAAGAAGGTTGTTTGACTTAATAATAAATAAATCATTTTTAATTTTAAAATATAAATTTTTTATTAAATTTATAAATTTATAAATACTATAATGAATTTATATAACCTATTTCTTACAACTTAAGATATATTTTCAAATAAATAAAACTATTTTTTAATATTTTATTTTAATAAATTTTAATGTTGGTAAAATTATGTTTTGGATTTTTTAATGATACATAATTTATATTTATATAATAATTTATAAATTTAAATCATGGAAATTAAATAAATTGATAATTTTACCCTACACATAAATTTTCTGTATAAAAAGACATTTTCCCTAAAAATGAGTTTTCATGCATTCTGTGAAGAAATGTTAAAATTTATTTTTCTTAGACTGATACATTTCATCCAAAAAATTTCTTTAATATATATATTTGAATGGACTAAAATATATAATAATTTAAATTATATTTTATATTATAAATGATATTTTATTTTTGTAAAAAACACTTTATAATGGTAGAAAAACAAAATGGTAAAATGGGGTAAATAATAGTGTAAAAGACATATGATGTTAGAAACATGTCTAAAATAGTGTTGTTGAGGTATGACTCAAAAAAATATCACCAAAAAATAATTTTCCATTTTTTGAGCCACTTTAAATTTTAAACATGGGATCCCTTTACATATATTTATTATAATTACAAAAATTCCATTCTCACCACTAATAAAAGGGACCTCTGACCAACCATTCCAGCCCACCAATGAATTCATATTTTGAAAAATAATTCCCAATATCATTTAATTATAATCATCTGTCATTTCATTAAGTCTATAGTGATAATAATTTTTTTGATATCATTTTCAATTAGTTTTCATAGAAATTTCCTAAGTCCCCAATGTGATTCATTCACTTTTGTTGATGTCAATAATTAAGGTAACATTTTTTGATAATAAATTTTGTTTCATTGTGATATGATTTTAATTCACAACATTTTTATTGTGTATTTAATGTATTGGAGATTCAATTATCTTTCATAAATTTGCGTATTTCTACGATATTTAAAATAAATATAACATTATACATTACTTTTATTTTAAACTATAATTTTTATAATGATATATGGTTTTTATTAACTAAATCCTTCATTATTTATGATATTATATTTCATTTTAAAATTTTGAAGTATCTGATTTTTTATCTCCCTTGGAATTTTATAATTAAATTTTTCTTCCTATACAGTGAAAATAAATTTTAAAATCATATATCTTTCCTTGATAAATTTACTTCCCAAAAATAATATCACCATTTGGAATATTTCCTATCATATTTAAAAAATGGTTTCCCATTATTTTATATAATTAACTATCCCGTAAATTTTTTTGATTCAAATTAGAATCCTCCTCTAGTTTTATCTCATCTATAAAGAATATTTATCAACACATATTTTAAGAATAACATTTAAATATAATTTTAAATATGTGGGATCCTTGAAAAGGTGTTTTAAAGGACAAAAATGATATCCTCAAAATCAAGATCATTACATTTTGTATAGTAATTATTTTTATTTTTATCTCATTTTATCTATCTTATTATAATTATTTTTTTTCATATACTATAGATAGGTTCCTTTCATATATCTCTAGTTTTATATACATTTCTATATGTCGTGTAATTTCATGTTTTAATCTCCCTTCAAATTTCCTACATTAATATAAATCCATCTAAGGGAAAATTATAAATTTCATATTTCATGACATGTTTTAAGTCTATCAAATGTTTTAACCATTATTATATTAGAAAAACCCTAATTATTCTTCTATTTATATCATTCCTTTGTTATACTTTAAAATGAATTATCAAGCTATTTCCATCCTGAAAATTCCCTATTCTGATGTCGAAAAGCACCACCTATGAGGTTAATTTTTATTCATACTTCTCCATGATCCTTAGCAAAAATATTTATACATTGTTACTTAATTTTAAATAAAAATGATTCTTTTTTAAAATATTAATATACCAAATTATTTACTTCCTCCTTATCTTTGTAATACATTTTATATATCATTTGGTTATTCTTTGAGATAATATTATAAAGCCTACTTATTTATCATAGGTTTTATCATTATTATTCATTATGTCCATTTGTTTCACATGGAACATATATTTATGTAAATATTATTATTATAATGATGTAGAAAATGAGAATAGAATTATATATCCCTCTAATTTATTTGGAAATGTTTTCATCTCATGAGATACCATGTATAGTACAAGGGGAGATAACCTAAGCATTCTATGTTATGTGATAGGTTGTCATTGAATTAAATACACCACCAGTACATTGGTTAACGAATTAAATCTCATAGGGAGATATTAAATGGATTCGAGAGTGAAACTGATCCACCATGTGACTTAGTCTAGCATGATAGTCTTGTCATGATTTTTTTAATTATTCTTATGGTGTCATTTTTTATATTTTAACCTCATATTTTTTATTTGATAAAAATATGATATAATTTCCTTACTCCATGATTCAATGATTATATCATACTATTATATCATGGTACATGATTGTTTCATTGATATTAAAATCCCTTCCAATATTATTTTTAGAAAAATGTTATTGTCCTATGTTGATTTTAATAAGATATTTCTACTGATGTATATTTTAAACAGTGATGAAATATTGATAATTTTTTCATTTAATGATCATTTTTTGTCGCCAATTTCATATATGTCCCTTCTGATTTATATGATGATATTTATAGCTTATATGTTTTATGGGAGTGTTCTAGAAGATTTTTATTTTGGAGAGGTGTTCACACATTTCATAAAATATGTTTCTAATGCAACTGGTCCTCAAAGAAAATAATGATAGTTATTAGGAATTATTCAATAGATTTTGTGAGATATAATTTTTAATTTTTTTAAATTATTTAAAATAAAAACATATTTAGCTTTTGTTACTATATTTAATAAAAAAGTATGGTTTAGATATTTTTTAGTATTAGTATATTGATATTAGGTATTATGATTAGAATACATTAATAAAACCCCTTTATGTAACAAAACTAATATATTTCACAAAAATGCTATTTTTTCCATTATGAAAATATTTTTGTGGTCCATCGTAATAATCCAATCTCTCCCAAAACCATCTAAACAGATGATACATTTCTATACATAAAATAGATAATATAATATTTCATAGCAAGGAAAATTGGAAATACAAAAAATGTAAAAATTTATTCTCAATTAGTGTAAAAAGAAGTTACATTAATCGATGATCATATGTATTCATAATATAAGTTAATGGTATGATATAATAATCAAAGGTCATATTAATAATAGAATTGAATTCATAACTATATAAACCACGATCATAATACATGATTCATTGATGAAATCTTTATCTGAAGACAAATTTCATTTGTATCAACAATTATGAACCAATTGTAATTAAATTTCTACAAATGAACAATTTAAAATCGTAAAAAAACATAGATAAAATGTTTTTTTATCATGAGACAACATAATTTCATCACGAATCAGTTAAATAAAAAAATTAAAACATTCTATTATGAGTGAGTTTCATCAAGTTAACTCCGTTATCTCTTAGTAGTTCCTTATATTCATTAAAATTCAACATATCTTATGAGTATCTTCTATCAATTGACAATATTATATTTCAGAATCTGTTAGGGATATATAATAGGATCACCCATTAACATGAGTTATATCAGGATCACCCATCATCATCAATAGTGTCCATAATCCATGAAATGAATAAAGTATATAGATATTTACTTTAATTACCAAAAACATAGAAATAACAATCATTATATTTATATTTTTATTAACATATTAAAAATAAACTAGTTTAATATTAATTTAATCACAATGTAACTAAAACAAGGTAATGTAATGTGTTTTATAAATTCCGACTTATCAAATCATCATCAGAATCCATCATGAGATAAAAAGTGGACTGTAACATAATATCACACCCCCTAAGAAGCGTCACATGACATAAATGATATTGATATTGATTAAAAGAATTTATAAAAGAGAATTTGATATTTTATTTGAAAATTGGGAAAATGATAATTTGTCTATATATCATTAAAAACTATTGTTTAATAGAATATTTAGAATAAAATTATTATTTCAATATAAACCTAGAATATTATATAGTAATCTGCTTTTAAAATAAAGGTAATGATGGTGGGAAATGTAATTTGAGACATAAAATATATAAGGGGACATTCTTTTTATGCATTCATAAAATTCTAATGTGAGAAATATATAAAAAAATTTAAAATATAAATTTTTATAATTTTTAAATTTTATAAATATTATAGAAAATTTTCATTCTCAATAATTTATATATAAATAAAAATTCTTATCAAATATTTTGTAGGCCAAAGGAATTGAAGAAAATGATCATCAATGACAGATGAATTATAAATTTCTTTTACTAATTTTTTAGATAATTTTAAGTACCAATTAACTAAAAATTGAAATAAAATTTAAACATTATAGTTTCAGAAAAATAGGAAAGAAAATTCTGTGATTTAAATGACAAGGATCGTATAATTCACCACAAATAAAATTTTATATAGAATATCCTATAAATAAATGATATTGTGACATAAAGCCTGACATATTTTATAACTGTGGAATAATATCACACTGAAAAAAAAAGTAAATGAAATTTAAAATACAATTAATGTAATGAGATTAATGATATAACACATTCGAGGGTTAGTGTGTATATAGATCCCCAATATTTTGAAACATATTATGACATTATTCGCAACATAACTATTTTTTAATTACAACCCATAAAAAATGAGGTAGTGATTCATTGTAATACTATGATAATAATATATCAATGTCATACTCAAATAAAACATCAGTATGTTATTCTCTCTATTAAGTTCCAAAATACATTTTAGATCCTAAAAATAAATAGGATAACCTTGGGAATACATAATAGAAAGGGTTGATCTAAAAATCCAAGTTAGATACTAAACATGATATATAAAAATAACTAGTAAGTCGAAGGTATAATATTATATCATAAAAGGGAAGATGTACGAGTAATCAAATAGAATATCTATATAATGTATAGAGTATCATAAGATCTTAGAATCATATGAAATATGGAAGACACATAGAATGTGTTACAAACATAAGTCAAATCTAACCATTTGGAGAACATCAGATAGTGTAAAAGGTCACATAATGGATTTGGTTAACTCCATAATCCCATACAAGATGTATCATGAGACTATAACATTACCCAGTGCATTGGAATGATATATAGTTCTTGTACCACATATAACATTCATATCATATAACAAAATATGTGTTCCATATAATGAAATAAATTATAAGTAATAAATATAATAGTTTTATATGGAATGAAATGGGTTGCATAATCTTTCATCGTATGATAATCAAAAGAGGTTTCTTAATGATTGAATTTTGGAAATGAACTTATAGAATGTATTAAACCATCAAAAGAATGGATTTTAAGATAAGTATATATTTGAGAGACATATTTATATTTTTTAGAAGAAATCCAAAAAATAAATCTATTTCATCATTGATTAACAATTATTGAAAATTTTACATGGAATATTTCATCAGGAAAATGCACTTTTCACTTTAAAAACCCATACAAAAAATATAAACTATTTTTAAAATATTCTTTATTTTTATTGGAAAAAATTCATTAAATATTATAATGTAATCTTCATGTAATATAGTATTCATGGATTTGGGTAATTATTTATATTTTTTATAAGCTAAAAAACAATCCATTCACACTGTTGTAAAAAGGATAAAAAGTTCTTATTTTGGAAGAGGCAAGATGACTGATTTTTTAAATAGTTTTAATAAAATAAAAGATGGTTATAATATTATTTAATAATAATTTGGATAATTATAAAAATTTTCTTGAATTTTTTTAGAAATTATTATTATGGATTAATAATGATTTTCACCTGAAGAGGGAAATTTAGTCAATGTTCCTTAAAAATATTATAAATCATGTAATATACCAATGATAATAATCTGGTACTATTATGTAAATGTTACATGAATTTAAGAATATAATAAAATTAAATAATTTCTTTATATAATTATCAAATAATTTCCTATACTGTAAATTAAAAAAATAAACAATCCAGATTAAAAAGAGATTGTAACATAAACCCTTACTACCTTGGGATCATTTGAATCAAAACTCACATGAATGATGCAAATGATTTTTAAAATAAAATATCATGAATTATATTGATTTCAGGATATAATATTTAAATAATCACTATATTCATGATTCAAAAATGTTTTGGTTCATAAAACTACATGTTTCTCAAATAAGGATGTTTTGAGATGAAAATCTGCCCTCTAGTCCAGAACATGTATGGTATGTATTTTATGAAATGTATAATAAAATTCTATAAATAATTTATTTTATTAAGAAACTTTTATAGGTATAATCACTTTTAAATAAACCATTTTATACATTTAATTTAATTATATATTTAATTAAAAACCATTTATGTCCATGTCCTGAATTTTGAAGATAACCAGTTCATAATTTCAATATGAAATTAGCCTGTTAAATTTTTTAAAGGGGTAATTATTATATTATAACCTTAAAAAATATATAATTATAAATTTTAAATTAATTATACATTTAAAAGATATGATGAAATACCGATATGATGAATGAAATGTGTTATAAAAATGGAGGTGGTAGATCATACATTTTAATGAGTTATGTTTCCATTTTTCAACAATCATTATAGAAATAATATATAACATATTTTATTATTATATAATAGCAATTATTTAAAATCTATATAATTATTTCATTAGATATACTTACATATTCAATTGTTATGATGTTTTAATAAAAATTTCATCGCATCACTTCTTGATGTGGAAGTCTCCCACACACACGAATGATGTTATCATTTTTCGTTAGATGGTAAGGTAAGATGTTATATAATATGTCTCTATTAAATAATGATTAATATTTCATGAATATTACATATAAATATTAAATCTATCATTATAAAAATACTTGAGATAATATTATCAAAAATTTATTACATTAGTTCGCAAGGCTATAGTCTGTCGTACACAGGAATGATGGTTTTATTTACCATTCAAGGAAGTAGAGATGGATTGAGGGTATTACATTAACATAATAACTTCATATTTATGGGATATAATGATATAAATTTTTAAAATTATTGAGTAATATTTTTCAATTTTGGAGTAAGAAATTGATGTTCAGAACATTACCCCTTTTTCAGACAACCTCTGTTAGATTATTCCTAAATCCTTCACAGATTATAGTTATGATAAAAAAGTATTGTAAGATGCGTGGAGGGAATTATTGATGGTTTTTCGTAAAATGTTTTCAAAACCATAGTTTTTAAGGTGTGTAATGGATAAGAGAGTGGGTGTGCTTTAGTAATGGAGGAGGAGTGAAATTCGTGTAAACATGCAAAGATATTCAATAATGAAAAGTAACACTCAAGATAAGCGACTCCAAAAATGAAACAAAATGGTTTGGAAGATATATAAGTCAAAAAACCCACTAAAAAATAAACATATTTTAAGAATGCAATTAAATTTAACTATTCAGTTTAACCCCTACTATACATGTTTTAACATTATTTATTGGTTTTTTACAGTTTTTAAAATTCATTATGAACAAGTAATTTATTAACTTTATTACAAGTTACTAATTATTATGATTCAAAATAAGGAATCCATTTTTTCAGATTAAATTCATATACATAGTATTATTTAATTTAAAACTATTTCACTAACATGTTAAAAAATGGTCTTTAAGGATATGCATTTTTTAAGCATAAAACAATCTTATAATAACTGTGTGACATGTAATAATAATTAAATGAATATAAATGAATATTTATAGAAATACAATATATACATTTAAATTAAATAATGACCCCTTAGGGGTAATTTCAGTTAATTAAAAGGTGGAAACATTATGTACTTTAAAACAAATTTCAGAAAAATTTATTATAAAGGATAAAAATAAACATATATTAGAATAATGTATACAGATTATTTAAATTTAATAAATTGGAAACAAATGTCAGTAAATAAAATTTATTTTTATTTTATATTAAATAAAAAAAAAATTATTTGACATTTAAAATAATTAATTAATTAAAATCAATTGATTTTTTTTTCCAAAAACTGAAATATTCAATGTTCCTAGAAAAATAAATATTTTCATAAAAATACAAAAAATTCACCTTAATTTAACATAATTATGTTGTCTTAAAAAAAAATTATTTAAAAAAGTACAATTTCTAAATTTTCTAAATAATAATTATAAAATTATCTAAAAACATGAATCCTATCATTTTTTAAGATGATATAATTATATATATATAATTATCTTTATTAAATTTTAGTGCTTATTTCTAAAAATGTTGTTAATAAATATATATTCGGTAGTAACTTTATATTTATTTCTCAAATAAGTAAATTTTATTCACAACATACAATTTAATGACAATGATATATTAGTCCTGTATAAATAATAATATTTTAATATTATACTACTATTCATTAAAAATTAATATTTTGTGTTGAATACGCTATAAATAATATTTTTTCAAAATATTTAGGTGCCATATTATACAAACTAAAATATATTTCACCATAAAAAATTAAAATATTTTATCATTAATCATGGTATTTACATTAAAAAATTACTTCATAGGAATAATATATCATAAATATGGTTAATAAAACATCATTTTAAATATATAGAAAATGAAACAAGAAGTTCAAATCATAACTGGGATTTCAAATAGTATAACACAATTGGAAACTGAAAAACAAAGATTTGAAATGAAGATAAATTTAGGAGGTAACATTATACACTTTATTAAAATTTAGAAGAGTCTATCAGTTTATCAAAATTTAAAAATAAATTATTTAAATATCCTTTTCATAATGTTGATTAACCCTTTAATTTGTATAATTATGAAATTAGGATACATAATTACATGAAAATTACAATTTTCTCATATAATATTTTATACCAAAAAATCAATTTTTTTCCAAATTACATGTATTCAAGATGAATTTTTTATGCCTAATTGTCTAAAAGTATATTATTATGGATAACATGACTACAAAAAATTATATTAGTATATTCCTATTTTCATTAAAACATAAAAAAAATATTCTTATTAGTGTTAAGATAATTCCAAAAATGAATACACTTTCATATTAATTTTTGATTCCAATATTTAGCTAAAATCATTCCACAACTAAAAAACCTTACATCCCACATAACCTCATCATTCCAGGATTTAATTTTGTTCTTCCCAAATAACATTTCATTTTAAATCAGATTCTAGATATAAGGGTTATATATACCTCAACCCAATGATATATTTATGAAAATATCATTAGTCACCTCAAAACCCAAAAATGTTAAAAAAGATTGACACAAATTTTTTTTAAAAAAAATTTACATAATATTTATCAATTGATTTTTTCAAGTAAAAAAACATCATAAAAAATAGTCGATCCTTATGGACCGTGGTTGGAATCGCACAATTTTCTCTCTTTAGTTTTGGGTTAAGCACAATGTCTATGATATATGCGATGAGTTTGACCTATCTTGTGGGTTTTCCTATTTCTAGAATAATGGAAAACAAAAATAATAATCATATTCATAATTCAACTTGATCATATAATGTTCTAAAAACTATGATGAACAAATGAAAAAATAATATTTTTACTAAAATTACATTTATTAACTCATAAGGTTATCTAAAAATCTAATCATTTTCCACAAAATTAAATAATTATGATTGATTATAGTTACCCTAATATCAAGAAATAAAAATAATTTATTTTAATCAGTAATGTGTTTTTTCATAATATATATTCATAAAATTTAATCAAAATTCTAGTTTATTATTAATAGTCAACATATTCTTGTAAATACTTGAAGAAAAAGTACATTAACAGGTCCTTATAATATTCACAATAAAATTAATAAAAACACAAAGAAAACATGATTCTCTGATTCCTGGACCTAAATAATTTAGTTATTACATTTAAATGGTTTTCATAATAATATTACATTAGTAATTAATCATTTGATTATGTAATTGACTTGGTTAATTATCATGTTCCACACATCTATGACATTGAACTATTAGTTTTTCCTTAGGATGAACATTATTTCCCTAAGAACTTCTAATAAATCTCTTTATTTTTCTTCTACAATTAGAATCTTTGTGTCCTCCTTTCCCACCCCTAATCGTCATTCAGTTTCATTAATGAATTTTCCATGGTTTATATTCCAAAAATTTTCAATCATAATAAATTTAAAATTATTTTAATTTTCATATTTATCACTTGATCTTCTGTGAGACCCCATCCTTCACTTCATTGATGTGTTTTGAAATTCAAATATTTTCCTATTTTGAATTTTAATTTGATATAGATCATTTACAATGATAACAATATGTTAAAAAATAATTCCCATTAGGTTATTCTTCTCATAATTTAAATCAATCTATTTTCCGTCACAATATATTTTTTCATTATTTCTCATATTTCTTTCCATTAAATAAATAATAAAAAACAAGATGAGAATACATTTACAAATAAATGCACAAAAGGGAATATTATAATCATGGGATGATTAAAATATAATTGAGAAGTGTATCATTTTCTATGGGTCTTTATGTTTCTATCATGTTTTCCCATGGTCATGTTTCCTATTTGGTTTCATAACATGAAAACATGGTCATGTCATTTATAATGCTTGTAAAGACACTGTGAATTTACAAAGAATGTTCCTGGGAACTATGAAACCAAGATTGCATCAAAAAATATTTTCACACACCATGTGATTATTTAGCCATTTTAAATGTGTTATTTTGGACTTAAGACCCCTTGTTACACCTATTTTTAAGTTACATACACTTTTAGTATATAGACAGATATGCAATTAATCAAAACCCACTCCCTCTATCTTTCATAAATATTATATAATATTTTTATGTACGTAGAACTATCCTTATAATAATCCTCAATGTTCTCATGAAATTTTTCTCATCCATGTTTCAAATGGATAACTAAATCATTTTTTTGATACAAACCATCTTGACCTATATTTTTACATGTATTATTATATGTTTTTTACTCTAAATATATATTAATTAATAACCAAATGTCATGAGGAATATTTTCATTGAAAGAATAGGTTCATAATACATTAAAGTGACATAAAAATAAAAGATAATTATTTTATTTTCCATAATTAGTTCGTAAAACCATTTGAGCTCATAAAACTATAGAGGATAACCTCGGTAATTCTAAAAAAAATGGGTGGGCTAAAATTTAAAATAATGTAATAAAAATTACAAGGAAGTATTAATTTTGAGTTAAAGGTATAACATGATATCATAAAATATAAGGAACGTGATAAATAGTTTATAATCAAAATATAAAGGAAATGGAATTATAAAATTTTAGAAACATTGGAAATTCGGCAGCATATACCACATAATATAGTCATCCCATAAGACTAGAACATTAACCAATTAATTGCAGGGATATATAATTTTTGGTCCAACCATTACATTCATATATTGTACATGAATATGAGTTCCACATGAGAATATAAATCATATGGTTTCACATTCTGACCTCATATCATAATCAAAAGAGGATTCCTAATGATGGAATTTTAGAAATGAACATACAAAACATATTACCCTATCAAAGGAAGGGATAATAAAATAGGTATACATGGGAGAGACATATATAAATACTTTATAATATATATGTAACTTCAAAGGTTTTCATCATTGTGGAAAATGTATATAAAATTATAAATATAATATTTCATGACAAAAATAAATTGTTTCAATTTTAAATCACTTCTCAAAAATATAATTTTTTCCCAAATGTTGTAGAAAAAATATATTTTAAAAAAACCATTCTAACATAGTAACTAATATTCAAAGAATTGAGGTATCGCAATCGAGGGTAATTAAATACATTACGTATAGATTAAAAAAAATTCTTCCACACTATTTTAAAACTTTTAAAATGTACCATGTTTAGAAAATGACAAGAATATTAATTCAAATCATTTTTAAAAAGTAAAATATGGGTAAAAAATTCATAATTAATCTTTTAGACATTTTGAAAACCATTCATAAAAAATATTTTTAGAAAATAGGGATATGAAAGAAAAATAATTTTCAGCCGAAGAGAGAAACAAACTCATAATTTAATGAAAAAAATTTCTAATTATTTTTAAGTACTTATTATAGAAATAAAATAATATTTCTTGAAACATTCGTCAATAAATATAGAATAATACCATTAATGTGTTGTATTAGTCAATTATTAGATAATTTATTCAAATGGAAATTCATGCATAAACTATCCTGATTAAAATTATATTAAAACATAATACCTTACCTCTTTTTTAGCATTTGAATAATAACTACCATGAATGAAGTAAATTACTTTTAAATTAAAAAATCCAGAATTTTGAAAGATCCAGGTTAAGATATTTATATTGGATGTATATACACCATTTAATATATATTAAGAAAAAAAATAACATGTGCATCAAAGAAGGATTTCGTGAGATAAAACTCTTACATCAAGTCTAGACACTGTCATGCATGTATTTTATCTCATAAAATAAAAAATTATATCAATTAATTTTTTATTAATAAAATTTTATTGGTTTATTAATTTTTACTTATAAAATATTCATCATCTAATTTAATGTTTTATAAAATTACATTATCAATAATCCCCACATCAGGTGTTTAGATGATACTAATTTTTTAATTTCAAAACTAAATCAGCAAGTTGACCATGGTAAAAGGGATCATAATTAAATAAAATCTAGGATAATAATCATGAAATATCAATAATTATTATAATTCAGTTATACTTTTGACCCAACCGAAGAAATATATCTATGAAAAATAATCTATATTATAATTATCAAGATGTTAGGTTGTTCGTACGCATGAGTAACATCTCAATTTTCCAATTATCATGATGGAATGAAGGTAAGTATTATTTTGTAAATTCATAATTATAACATATCACCAGTGTAATATTAATTCTTTAAATACATAGAATATCATGACCCTTCCCCTAGGGCCCGTGTCGTGACTACCAAAAACCCGCATTCTATCGACCGAGGGCTAGAAACTAACACCAAAAGGCGTATCCCAAAAGCTTGAGGGCATTGCCTTTTTAACCTGTAAACTCACACAACTAAGAACAAAGTAAACAATAAAGAAAATAGGGTGTGTATAGAAAGTAAAGAGGACATAATACAAGCCCAACTGAAAATTACAAGTAAAACTGAAAAGTATAAGTACAACTAAAAACGGAACCTGGGAACACCCACCAAGGATCCTACCTGAAGGGTAGGTACAGATCTCGAATGTTTGTCTCATTGGTAAGCCTCATCTAATATCCGCCTCTGAGCTAACTCTAGTCCCAGTACCCTCGTCCTCAATCAGTGCTGCCCAGCGTCTGCACCAAACACAACAAGGAGAAATCATAGCCTATGCGGTGGTGACTATAACGATACTCAGTAGGGATCCTGAGACCCCCATAGGTCTCCTAGAGTTACACAAAAGAAATTAAACAAATAAAGAAATCAAATCTACTTAGGTATTTTCCCATAAATATACCTAAGATATCAAGATACATTCATCTCATACATGAGGTAATAATACCACAAAGGTAGCACCACGATTGTAGAAGTAGAACACAGGTACCACCACAAAGGTAGATGTACCACACAGGTACACCATAAAGGTAAAAGTACACAACACAAGTTATATCACACTAGGTGTCACATTAGTTCAAGGGTATAAGGGTTATCACATCATCAAACTTCTCAGTTTCTAGAGAACTCCTCCTATATCGAGTACAGTGGGCCTACTGAGTCACACAGAGCCGGTTCCCACTAACCTTGAACTATGGTTGTACCCATCCATAATGGGTACCACGGGTTTGTTGGGTCACATAGAGACACTTCCCACCATGGGAATTCCAGCTTACATAGAGATACTTCCCACCTCGTATGAACTACGGTACTCCTCCTGTCATGTACTATGGGTCGGTAAGGTCACAAAGAGCCACTCCCCACCATTGGCCTACTGGATCACATAGATCCACTTCCCACTAGGCCAATAATCAAGTGGTCATCAGGTCTTAGCCAACCGTAGGGTTCCATTCGTAGATTACATGGGACAACCACTCTTCAAGACACTAAATGCATATTGATATCCATAGAGGTCACCATAATGTATATTCTATTGTAGTAACTATAGCATACTTAGATACAAACCTCAAACTCCTCAGCTGCAGGAGAACTCCCCCTCTATTGAGTACAGTGGGCCTGCCGGGTCACATAGAGCTGCTTACCACTATCCTTGAACCGTTGTGGTACTCATCACCAATGGGTACCATGGGAATACCGGGTGAAGTAGATCTACTTCCCACTGTGGGCCAGCTGGGTCACACAAAGCTAGTTCCCACCTTGGCCATCATCAAGTAGTCGTTAGGTCTCAGACAGCTGCAGGATTCTGTATATATCACCATTTTTAGAACCGATCCTCAAGCCATTGGTCATATTATAACTAGTAAAAAGTCTCAGAAGAAAGTAACCTTATGTTTCTCCACTTCATATGGGTTCCAAAGCAACAAACGTCGCGATAATCGGATGCCCGGTCTGTATGTTATTAGAAATTCAGTGTCGCGGGCCTGGTTGGATTCAAGTGCGATCCAACCCGTCTATACTCCAAATTTCTCAAAAGAAACTCATGGATTAAATGAAAAGGTCGGTCTCACTCCAATGATCCCAACGCCATAGAAGGTTTGTCAAACAGACGTCCGGTTCTCTAGATAAGGCCCTTTTTGTGTTCCTGGGTAGTACTGGGTCCGGCTCCGGTCCGCCTCGAATAGACAAACCCTACTTGGTTCAGTATAGGCCGAACCGAGATGACATGTGTGAACCCGGTTCAACTCAGGTCAACCTGGCCTGCTAGGCAGGGCCCAACCTGGTTGGGCCAGGCCCGACCCGGCTGACCGACCCAGCGGTGCCACCCAACTCGCTGCGCGAGCTCCTAGGGATACCCGTACATGACATGTCCTGGTAGGGTTGATGTGGTGTAGAGCCACGGAATTGGGTCTACCAGGGGGTTTGACCCCAATGAAGCACCACTGGGTGTTGCAGGTCCTCCGTGCCATAGCCAAGGGCCACGGGTTTTCCGCTATGCGCGTAGCTAGCACGCACCCCATCCACCGGCTGTCAGTCGATCCAGAGGGCCCTTTCCCCAGTCGTGGCCAACACGGGCCACAACCTTTCTGCCACGTGGGTGCACCTCCAGGGGCGCACCCCACCTACACTCCGGCAGCTCTATCGCGGCCATTCAACATTCCATTCGACCTCTCCTCCGGTCACCATGGATGACGAGCCACGACACTTCTTGTTCATCAGCGGCACGCGAAGGCATGTCTTGCCACTTCCACAGCCGGGCGATGCGGGCCGCATTGACGAATGCCACATCTTTGTGTCGCATCATCCACTTGTGGCGTGCATTGACGCCCAATCCACCACATAGTCAATTGATGTTGTCGCACTGTCAGTATTCCATGGAGGCATAAGGATGTAACAAATATCGTGGAGGATTCGGGCGAGGTTCGTTATGCCCAAGCCCTCAGTGTTAGCTCGTAACACGAGGGGGCTTAACATTTTAATATCAATTTAATTAAACAACTATATAAACCCCACAAGATTCCCCACAATGACCTCCTACAAAGACGAATGAATTGTGGGTCAAATCGTTAGTCGGTTGACCCGTGTTCTTCATGTTATTCAAGAACGGGGAAGAGGAAATCAATTAAAATCATAAACGAATAAACCCCCTTCCTCAAGTTCGTTTGAGAGTGTCCGCGTTTGGGGAAGTTTTGGAATTCTTCGTCCTCGCAATAAGCCTCCAATGATGCTGCTCGATCATCATTCATCGGTTCGTAGTTCGGGGTCGCTCGTCACTACCCACTGGAAGCGGCTCAATCTTTCAAGTTTTGGGAATCATGACACTTTACCAGAGCTTCAACTCTTAGTGAAGTTATGCCAATTCCTCCCTCCATGATCCATATAAATAGGATACGGGGAGGGTAAGTAACGATCATGGAATTTATGAAGGTTCATTTAATAGGAACCTCCCCAAATTCCAATGGTGATGTTGCTTAGTATTTGATGGATAAGTCCATTTAACGGGTTGACTCATTATTGGTCCCACACTACCGCTTGACCATCAGTGGAAATGAAATAAAATAGTGACATTATTTTATTTCATTTCCATTTAAAATTCCCAAAAAATAAATTCTTCCCCGGACCTACTACAATCAAGGTAAAGCCTCTCTTAAGTGAATACCAATGTTGTGGATTCAATGGTGCCCTCATATTTTTAATCTGATCACTGGTTAAAAATTTAGCAAGCACCACTTGAGCATTTACTAAACATACGCGAAAAAAATTTGTAAAATTAATAACAGTCACCCTTGACCTACACAAGTTGATGTTAGGCTCTGTCTAAGTGAAAAACACCCCAAAAAAACACAATTGTACTCTCTGATTTTCAATCCGAGTTACCATTTAAATGTTATGGATTTTTCAATAAAATAATTGTCACTTAATTATTTTATTTAAGGCAAAATAACTAACATTCCCTTGTGGCCCGTGCCAGCCAATGATAGTATCTACCTAATGAAAGCATTCCATCATGATTTTAGTGGTGGTATTGTATTTATAATCCGAGTTATTTTTTATGAGTTATAAGAATTTGAAAAATAAAATAATTTATTTAATTATTTTATTTGTAGTTATTCCATTTTTGGGCTTTCTCACAGAAGGCCTGCTCTGACTAAACAAAAGTCACGCCTTTCGTAAACCCGCTATCCTAAGCACAATAGTGCCCTTAGATTTCTGATCAGGGAAACCATTTAAAATTAATTCTACTTTTTTTCTGAAAAACTACTTAAACACACTATTTAAAGTTTAACAAAACTTCGACGGACTATTCCGAGCACTCCGAGCCTCGGAATCACGCACCGTCATATTTCATGGTCTTGAAATAATTGCATATAATTAAAAAAATATATACAGAATTTTGAAGACATTACATTCTCACCACATTTGGGATTTACGTCCCTGAAAGCTACAACATAGACTAAGGAAACAAATAGGGGTACTGAGCATGGATCTGAGCCTCCTGCTCCAATGTGCTCTCCTAGAGGTTCCCGTGAATCCAGTGAATTCACATTAGAGGTATCAACCACCCATGAAGGACCCAATCCCATCGATTCTCAATCTCTACTGGAACCTCCGTAAACATCGCCCCAACATTTAAGTACAGCACTCCACAGTCAATGACTTGAGAAGGGTCATGCACATATCTCCTCAGTTAATACACATGGAAGATGTCGTGCACCCACTCCAACTGTGGTGCTAGTGCCAAGCGGTATGCCACCTCACCAATCCTTTTTAGTATTAGAAATGGTCCAATAAACCTCGGTGATAACAAGCTACTTCAGCCAAACATCTGTAGTCCCCATCAGGAAGAGACAATCAAGAATACGTGGTCCCCATATTGGAACTCCAATGGTATCTGTAACCTATCAGCACAATACATCTTCCAACTCTGTGCAGTCTTCACTTACTGACAAGTGAGACATCGTGATATGACTATGCCACTGATTTCTTCATCCCTGGCCACCAATAGTGACATTGGAGGTCCTGGTACATCATTACCACACCAGGATGAACCGCTAGAAGGGAAGTATGGAAATCCCTCAACATATCCTCTCTTATCCCCACCACTACCATAGTATGTCCACCATAGAGGATGACGTGCTCCCCACCTTTGTAAAATCCATCAGGTTCATGTCTTATAGATATCTGAGCACGTCGAGCCTCACAGTCAATGTCCCCAAGTTGTGCCTCCCAGACTCACTAAAAGAGTGGGGGTGTGACTGTCACTAACTAGAGGTAATCAGCTTCATCTCCATCCATGAAGGATATCTGTAGCGTGACAAGCTACTCTGACACCTCACTCAGTAGCTGTATATCAGACCTCTTGCTGAGTGCGTCTACTACCACGTTACCCTTACCAAGATTATAGACTATCTCAAAGTCATAATTCTTGGGGAACTATATCCATCACCACTATTTTAGGTTCAAGTACTTCTAAGAGTATATTTACCTAAGACTCTTATGATAAGAGTGTATTGTATAACATTCTCCCATCAAGTAGTGTCGCCGCATATTTAGTAAAAAGACCACTACTACTAACTCCAGGTCATGAGTAGCATATTTTTACTTATCAGTCTCTATCTCAAATCTTGAAAGCTCTATTGGCACTTCTCCATCCACAAGAAAGGCTCCCCATTTTTCCATCAAATGTGAAAAGGTTGCCGATACCCAAGAGAGGTCGGTTACAAATCTCTTGTTGTACATAGCCAAAGCAGATGTCCCTCTCCCTTCGGGGAGATAATCCTGGAAACGTCTTTTGAAAAGATGTCCCCATGCTCTGCCAATCATGTTTGGAACAGAAAACTCAAAACTCCTAATACCACAAAGGTAAGTCTGGCTGACTTAAGAGTGATCGGTTTCACCCTCTTATGTATGAGTTTATCCTGTTCTGTCTGGGTTTCCTTTTCCACTGACCAAGGAAAATCACATTCCAACATTGTAGTTAAACTACTACCTTTCTTCATAATAAAGTCAATCTGAGTATGAATTGTGGATATCCAGTCCATACCCAAACTAACATCATAAGTCCTCGACACTACCACCAAGTGGTTCCAACCGAAACTCTCATCTCAAGGGACAGATCACACCATCGACGTATGTGTGATTATTGAGTCTCCTCTCAAAGGTATCTTTAGATGTGGGGGTCAAGTCAATGGTTTAACTAGAAACTCTAGGTCTGGGACAAGATTAGTGGAAGGAAGGAATGATTGGTACGTGAGTCTATTAATATGGAAGCGAGTAGTTGACACCGACCGTACCTATAATAATTCATCGAGTCCTTGGGTCACACTCCTTAACAGCATGCATCTCCCCCTTCCCCTATCATCCTGCTCCCTGAGCCAGGTGGGGACCACATTGAGGTGGTTCTTGTAACAGGACAAAATGTACAACACCTAATGATACTCTCCTAGATCTACTTCAACTTCAGTAGCCCTACAGATTCACTTTTCCCTAACACTTCTTCTTTTCGAATAATTTTTACACGCCCAAGTCTCTGAGACTGGCAGCAGTTTTCTACTTTCCCAGTACTAATACTCACTGGTTATATCCGCTCATCCAAAGATCATTGAACCAAAAAGGTTATCTCTAGACCCATAATATATGTATGAATTCATAGAGAAATAGTACTGTCTTGGATGTCTCTAAACACACCTCGCTCGGAGGTCTGATCCCTGAAGCACTGATCGTACTGTTTTCATCGAGTACCTAGGATGGTCGGTACACCTCGACGAATACTCAACTACCGTCATGTCATCTTTCCGAAGATGTAGAAGATCTAGGGAACTATTAGACGCCTCCTAAAGACAGTCCTAATACACCTGTGTGTTAGGATCACCTCAGAACCTGATGGGAATCTGATGCTAAAACACATCTAAGGACCAAAGCCTACATGTGACCTACACTAGTACTGCTGGTTGTAACTGCAGACCAATGGGTAGTGTTATAACTGGAACACTACCTGAAGGTACCATCTCAGGCAAAAATCCATGTACCAAAGACTCATCACCATGTGGACCATCCTCATGGTCACATGTTAATAAATACTAGTAGCTAGGATCACCATCTGATCTACTGGTGTCCCAAATAGGTGGAAAACTCTAGCCACAGCCTCCAGCCAGTCTTTAGCTGCCTAGGGATCTATCTCACTTATGATCCATGGAGTTCTCTACCGCTAAAACTCGTGAAATGCACTCAATCGGCATGCACCCTCTAGTAGTGAAGCTGGTGACATCTACATCCCAATAGGTGGTGGTGGAAATCGTACACCACCCGAAGGTCATAACATCATAAGAGGGCCCTACACCGAGGCATCATCGCTTGGTGGGCTGTCTTCTCATACTCACTCAGGAATCCTAGATGGCTATCTACATGCTAGCATACTGAAAGGGAATTGGTGATCCATGGACACTAAGTTATATCTAGTGAGCTGACTCCAAATAAGTCAAAATAAAAACTTTAGAAAAACACAAACAATCAGTGTTTTCATACGTTGAGTCGGAAATCTGAAATCAGGGTCCTGATGTTTGGATACTTTGGTCGTCGCACCAACACTGGACTCCCTGAACAGAAAACCACACTGATAACACATAACACTATTGCTTCATAAAAAATATCAGAGTCCTAGTTTTTCAGTAGAACTGATCTCCTCTGATACCACATTGTTATGAATCATCCCTAGGGGCCCGTGTTGTGACTACCCCAGGACAACCTTCCATAGCCCAGGGGCCAGTGACTAGAATTGAAAGGTGTATCCCTAAAGTGGTAAGGAATTTCATTTTTAACTTGTAAACTCACCACACAATGCACAAATTAAACTATAAAGTAAACAGGATGTGTACAGAAAGTAATGGGGAAAAAATTAAAACCCAACTGAAAAGTACTAGTAAAACTGAAAAGTACAAGTATAACTTAAAACAGAACCATGGAACACCCACCTAGGATCTTACCTGAATGGTGGGTACAGCTCTCGAACGGTTGTCTCTATGGTACATATTGTCTAATGTCCGACTCTGAGCTACCTCATGTCCTGGTACCCTCGTCCCCAGTTAGCGCCGTCTTTTTTCTACACCAAACACAACAAGTTGCAAGCATATCTCATGTAGGGGTGAGTATAACGATACTCAGTAGGGATCTTGAGACCCCCATAGGTCTCCTAGAGTTCCACAAAGGAAATACCACAA
This sequence comes from Viscum album, assembly GCA_963277665.1. Taxonomy (NCBI): domain Eukaryota; kingdom Viridiplantae; phylum Streptophyta; class Magnoliopsida; order Santalales; family Viscaceae; genus Viscum; species Viscum album. The sequence goes on along the minus strand of CAUJRU010000080.1, from coordinate 667,147 downwards.
ATCAAGACATCATCTCTGCTTAGGTATAATCCCATACATATAACTACGTTATCATGATATACTCATCTCATACATGAGGAAAGAATACCACAAAGGTAATACTGCAAAGGTAGAAGTACAACCCGGGTAATACCGCATAGGTAGAAGTACCACACAGGTGCACCACGAAGGTAAAAGTACACAAAACAATTCTTCTCACACCAGGTTTCACTTTAGTTCAAGGGTAGAAGGGTTATCACGTCATCGAACTCCTCGACTGCTAGAGAAATCCTCATATATCGAGTACAGTTGTCCTACCGGGTCACACAGAGCCACATCCCACTAACCTCGAACTGTTGTGGTACCCATCCCTGATGGGTACCATGGACATGCTGGGTCACACAGATCTGCTTCCCACCATGGGCATGCCCAGTCACACAGAGCCACTTCCCACCTTAGATGAACTGAGGTACTCCTCCTGTTGAGTGCCATGGGTCTTCCAGGTCACACAGATCCACTCTCCACCAAGGGCCTACTAGGTCACACAAATCTGCTTCCTAGTGGGCCAATTGTCAAGCAGTCTTCATGTCTTAGCCAATTGGAGAGTTCCATATATATTCTACATGGGAGAACTGCTCCTCAAGCCACTCGCTGCATCTTGATATCCATGGAAGTAACTACAATGTATATTCTAGGGTAGTAATCATAGCATAGTCATTCAAAAACCTCTAACTCCTCAGCTGTTGGAGAACTCCTCCTCTATCGAGTACAGTGGGTCTATCGGGTCACACAGAGCCACTACCCACTAAACTATAAATGATTTGGTACTCACCCCTGATTGGAACCATGGGAATACCGGGTCAAAAAGAGCCACTTCCAACCACGGGCCAGCTGGTTCACACAGAACCGCTTCCCACCTTGGCCATCATCAAGAAATCTTTAGGTCTCAGCCAGCTGTAGGGTTCTATGCGTAGTGCGCTTGGGAGAACCGATCCTCAATCCATCGGTCATATTAAAACTGGTATAATGTCTCACAAGGATGTAACCTGAGGTGTTGTAACGTCGTAACGTGTCCAACCCAAGAGACAACGTGACAATCAGATTCCCAGTCTTTACATTATCGGCATTTCAATGTCGAGGACCCGGTTGGATTCAAGTGCGATCCAACCTGGCGATACTCCAAATTTCTCAAAACAAACTCATGGAGTAAATCAAAAGGGTTGTGTCACTCCAAGGATCCCAACTCCATAGATGGTTCATAAAATGGATGTTTAGTCATCAAGATAAGGCCCTTTTTGTGTTCTCAGGAAGTACTAGGTCTGGGTCTGATCCGCCTCGGTAGGACTGACCCAACATGGTTCAGCCTGGGCCAAATCGAGTCATCCTGGGTTGACTCGGTCTAACTTGGGTCCGACCCGGATGGGAATTTGGTCAGTCCACTATGTGGTGGGTCGGTCCAATGCAACGATCCGGTGGTGCCACCCGCCTGGCAGTGCGGGCCCCCAGGGATACCCATACACGATGCCTCTGGGTAGGGCTGACATGGCGCAGAGCCACGACAACAGGTCAACCCCCGGGGGTTGACCCCAATGTGGTTCCACGGGGCACCGTGGGTCCTCTGTGCTGCGGCCGATATGTCTCTTCTTTTCCACTGGGCACGGCACTGGTGCATGCCCTATCCACCAGTAGCCAGTCGATTTTGTGGCCCCTTTCTCCCGCCACAGCCAACACGGAACACAACCTTGTTGCTGCATAGGCGCGCCATTAGGGGTGTGCCCCACCTCTGATCTATTGGCTCTGTCTCGGCTGGCAAGTGGGGCAGCCAACCTCTCCTCCAGTCACCGCAGCTGATGACCCACAACCCTCCTTGTTCATCGGCGGCACGCGATGGCGCAATGCTTCTCCTCTGCGACTAGCCAGTTCCAGCCACTCCGATGACTGCCACAACTTTGTTTCATGGAATCCTCTTGTGGCATGCGTTGACGAATTATCCCCCATGTAGCCGATCAGTGTCGTCACGCTGTCAGTATTCTATGGAGGAACAAATATGTAACAAATATAGCAGTGGGTTCAGGCCAGGTTCATTAGGCCTGCGCCCTCCGTGTTAGCCAATAACGCAAGGGGGTTAAGGGTTTAATAACAATTGAATTAAATAACCAGATAAACCCCACAAGATTCCACACAACGACCTCCCACAAAGACGAATGAATTGAAGTTCAACTCGCTAGTTGGTTGACCCAAGTTCTTCAAGTTATTCAAGAATGAGGAAGAGTAAATCAATTAAATGCATAAATGAATAAACCCCCTTCCTCTAGTTCGTTGGAGAGTGTCCAAATTTGAGGATGTGTCGACATTCTTTATACCCGGAAAAAGCCTCTAATGATACCACTTGATCTTTATTCTTCGGTTTGTGGTTTAGGGTCACTGGTCACCACCCACTGGAACCGGCTCTATCCTCCATGTGTTGGGCATCATGGCACATTACCCGAGCTTCTTTACTTGGTGAACCTGTACAAATTCCTCTCCCCCCAAACTCCATATAAATAAGAGAGGGAGAGGGTAAGTCATGATCATGGAATTTATGAAGGTTCATTCAATAGTAACCTCCCTAAATTCCAACAACGCAATAACTTAGTATTTAAAGAGTCAATCCATTTAATGTCTTGACTCACCACTGGTCCCAAACTACCACTTTTCTGTTGGTAGAAAAGTAATAAAATACTATGCTTATTTTATTTCATTTCCTTTTCAAAGACGCAAAAAATAACTTCTTCTCTAGACTTACTATGGTAAATCCTGCCTTATGCAAATCCCAGGGCTATGGATTCAACAGTGCCTTTAGATTTTTAATCCGAGCACTGGTTCAATTGTTTGAAAACATGGCTCGTGTTTTTACTGAATTTACCTGAAAAAAGGTTCAGAAAATTAATAACAGTCACCCTTAACCCACGAAAATCAAGTTTAGGATTTTCCTATGTGAAACATGCCCCAAATAACCCAACAATACTCTTTTATTTTCAATCCTAGTTACTATTTAAAAGTTAAGTATTTTAGAAAAAATAATTGTCACATAATTATTTTATTTATGGCCAAAAACTAACATTCACTAGTGGCCCACGCCGGCCAATGATAGTATCTATCTACAGAAAGAATACTCCCATGAGTTTAGTGGTGGAATATGATTTTTAATCCGAGTTACCATTTATGAGTTATTAGAATTTGAAAAATAATATAATTTATTTAATTATTTTATTTACGGTTATGCAATTTTTGGGTTTTCTCGCAGAAGGACTGCGCCTACTAAACTTAAATTTCACCTAGGAGAAACCCGCCATCCTAAGCGCAATGGTGCCCCTGGATTTCTGATCTAGGAAATATTTTATGATTTATTCCACTTTTTTCAGGAAAACTACTTATTCACACTATTTAACGTTTAACAGAACTTCGACGGACCATTTTGGGCACTCCAAGCCTCGGAATCATGTACCGTCAAAGTTCACGGTCTCAAAATAATTCCATATAATTAAAAAATATATATTTATTTTTTCTGACACTACATAGAAATATACCATCCTTTTTATAAAGTAACAAAAAAAACAAATGTCATCACTTTGGGATGCGGTAGTCTGCCGTACTTAAAAATGAGGTTATCATTTTTCTCTGAATAGTATGGTAACAAAATATATGATAATTAAATATTATATAATGATTAATATTCTATTAATTTCACATATAAATAGAAATTAAATTTTTTTAATAGTCATGATATGTGATGATGGAAAAAATATATAAATCAGTGTACAAGGCGGTACCCACTATAAACACAAAAGACGATTTATGTTCCCATTTGATTGACGTTTTGATGGATTTAGGTTATAAAATTAACATAATAACATAATATTATATTTGATAAAATTATTTAATTATATTATAATGATTTAGTAAAATTTAAATTAGGTGGATGTAGAAATAAAACAAAGATTTTGGGTTACGAACGTTAACTACTCTTCAGAAAACCACTTTAGTACAATACCTAATACATTCATAGATTGGATTTCTGATCAAGGTATGGATTATAGTATAACTCAATATAAGTATCTTAGTAATTTTATAGGAGATTTGAAAAATTATGGGGTATGTAAGAATTAAAAGTAGAGTATTGGGGGTATCCATTTATAATGGAGGGGTAGTCGCAATCTTTTAAATACCCAAAAATATTCAATAATGGGAAGTCAATCCAAATGAATTTTTCTATAAACTTATGAATAAATTATTTTATGATGTAAGAGGAAAATAAATACCATTAAAATTTTAAAAATATTTTTTTAAACATGTTGTTCCATTTAAATATTTAGTTTCACCTATATTAAACTAGTTTAAAATTAATCATGGTAAGAGAGTCTTATTGTTTTTACTACTTATTATGAAAAGAAATTAATTTTACCTTAATATATTATATTAGTTATTATTATTATTAAAATGTTTAAAATATTTATATCAAATTCAAGTCATTGATGTGGAATAATTTATTTTAAAATTAATCCAGTAGACATGTCGAATTTGTTTTTTGAGATATGTATTTTTCAAGAATAAAATGATATTAAAACAATAATATTAATATTAATAATAAATTACTTAATTTCAATTAATATTTATCTAAATATAATACATAAATTCCATTTATATAATTCTTTATTTTTGGATATTTTAATTATTTAAATTTGATAAAAAATACAAAATTTAAAACAGTTCTAGAAATATTTGTTTGAATTACTATAGATAAACATATACTAAAATCATGTATAAGCTAATTTAAATTTAAATCATTATAGGAAATTTAATGTATTAATACTTATTCTAATTTGAAATAAAATAAATATAATAATGACACTTCTATGATAAATAAATTATTAAAATTAAATTTTGGTTTTAATGAAAACTTGTATTTTTCATTGTTCATTAAAAAATAAATATTTCCCAAAAAATCCTAAGAATCATTTTTTGAAGGAAAAATAATTTTATTGAATAAAATAAATATATTAATTTTGATTATTTATTTATTAATAATCATTACATAATTTTATTTTCATAAGGAATTCTATATATAATTCATAAAGCTATTAATACTATTCATACCCACAAATTTAAAAGTTATGTTATATTTTACATGTTTAATATTTTCTGATGTCATATTATATTGTGGTTCATTTAAACTCAATTTTTAGGTTGAATACATTATCAACCATTGTTTTATTATTTATAATATTTTTTAATTGTATTATTTACCCTGTAAACAAAAATATATTCATAATATGAAATATGTATGAACACAAAAATTATTTATGTTTAAAATTCCTTGTTGTTTTTGTAATATATGATTCAATAAATTATAAAATAGAAAACATTAAATATATTTTTGGATATCCATAGTTTTCATAATAATAATTTTAAATATAATACTTTTTTATATACACCATTGAAGATAAAAAGAATAATTACGACATGTGTCTCTTAGAAATAAATGTGACACGGGAAACCATTACTTGAAGTACTGCCTTACATTGTATGGTTTCAAACATCATATATAATAAATATATATTTATTATCAATATATTACAGAAATTATTAATATTTATCTTATCATATATTATTAAAATAATGTTTATAATTACTCTATTAATAATATCTCCATAGAAGATTCATTTCGGGTGCACAATATTCCATTATTTTATACATGATACGCTTTGGTTGTTCATGTCCACAATTATTAGTTATGGTGAAATAAAAACCATAATATTAATCATGTTACATTTATCATATTTATTAATTATATATACTTTTATTACCATTCATATATCTAGTGATAATAAATTATTTACAGCACTTTTTGAAGAAAGTTGTCCATATGTATACTTGAGTGATGTTTTCAATTTATGATGGATAGAAATAAATAATGATAACTAGTAATTCAGATTTAAGAAACCACTACTATCTAATTTATTTCCCATATTATCATTAAATCAATCCTTATGATCATCTATATGAATAAGAAAAAGAAAAAAAATCACATCACTTTGTAGGGGTGGTTTCCCACATGTATGCAATAGCAATGTTATCATCTAAGAATCAATGGGAGGGTCATATGGTTGATAATTATTATCATTAAAGAATAAAATAAATATTATAATCATCATATATACTTGTTAAATATATCTATATAACTAACTAAAAGTAAAAATGAAGAAAAAATGCATCAATTGTGGATATGGTAGTCCATACGTACACACGATGACATTTTCTTCTTCCATTTGGATGGATGATAAACAGATAATGGTTATTATATAAACATAATAAAAAATAATTAATAAAATATTTATAATGTATCTATTTGAATATTGTAATATATTATTTTCCATAGGTAGAACAAGAAATAAACATAAAAAGATTTGGTGTGAATGGTTATCTCTATTTTGAGGAACCTCCTTTAGATCTCTTATTAATGTCCCTTAGGATTGTATTTTAAGAAAAAATAACAATTATAACATGTTTGGGGTATATTTTAATTGTTTTCTGGAAGGGTTTATTTTTAATTAGGTGGCTCAATATGGTTTTTTGAATATATGACAAAAGGATTCTACACATAAATGTTGTTGGTTAAAATATTTTAAAGATATGAAATATTAATAAATAATATGTGTATAAATCATTTAATATGAAAAAATGTATCATATATTAAACTATAATCAGGATATGGTCAAAATAATTTCAATTGATAATATTTATATAGGTTTATATTGAATGTTTAACTGAATCTATTAGATTAAATCCCTTCATCATCCCTTTTAACCTTAATTGTGATAACACATTTTTCCATTTAAAACTACACTGAATGTAATTTAATATATGAAATGTGAAAAATACATACTCCATTCCTGAAATCCTAAAAACAATTTCATCCACTATAATTAATAAAGATTTTTTATAATTTTTTATTCACGTAGAAATTATATTTTATATATTAATCTCCACTCAAATTAATTTTCATGACTATTAAAAAAATTTAATTTAAAGGCATCAAGGTAATACTAGAATTAAAATATAAATGCATAAAACATCACCAATACATTATAATTAACCATTAAATTCATGATATACACTGATATGTCAAATATGTATTACATTTAATTTTTTAATATTTAACTTTATTTTTCTAAATCTTACATAAGAGATGTGTCAATGTTGTGAAAATTTTTTCTATAAATATAGAATCACTAAACATTAAAAATAAATTAATATTATATTAAATATTATTTTTCATTAAATTTAGAACCCTGATTAATTCATATATAGTTTTTATCTTTATCCATATAATGATAGCATAATAAGTGAGGCAGAGTTATATTTTGTAATTATCATTTACATCAAATAATATAAAGTTTATAATCAAATAAATGTTATAGTAAAATAAAATATTTCCATATCATGGAATATTTATTTCAATATTCACAGATCCAATTAAATAATTTAATGCATCAGACTACTTTTTATACCTTATCTCATAATTTTAATCTTTTTTAACCCATTTTACACTTTTTGTGCTTTTAAAAATTTACCACGATTAATATTTAGTATTAAGAAAAAATAATATTACCGTATAAAAGAATTTAAAAATTATGATTCAATTTTTGGAATCTATTTTCTATGAGTTAATTTTCTTATGTGGTAAAAATTGACTAATAATATAAGTTTGTGAAAAAAAATGAAAAAACATTTTTATAAAATATTTAATTTATGCATAAAAGTAATTTTATAGAAACATCATATATAATTTAGATTAATATAGAAATAATTAGATTATGATTAAAAATTATACTATTTTTGCATTAAAACTAATCTAAAATTGAATTAGACATTATAAACACTTTAAAAGACATGGATGTTTTTAAATAAAAATATGTATATTAAATTATTAAAAAACAATATTTTTAGAGAAAAACATAATAAATCAAAGTTATGTTATATTTAATATTATGATTTAAAAAAAATTGATATTTAATCAAATAAAATTTCTAAATTTCAATAATTAATTGATTGAAGGGAAATAAAATATATGAATGAAACATTATTTAAATAAAAAAATTATTAGTATAAACTTTTTTGTGTTGTAATAATTAATTAATTTAATTAATATAATAAAACAATGAGAATATATTTCATATTTACTACTAAAAATTTTACACAAGGAACAATTTATAGAATACATTTCATAATGAATTTAAACTTATTCATACCAATCAATCCATTTAGGTTACAAGGATCATTTATAAATAATAATATTTCAATAGAGTATTGTTGTTCTATAAAACTTGATGTTATATGTAGGACATGATATTGAAGAAAGTTTAAATATTAAATAGAAATAAACAATAAAAATTGGGTGTTACATAATAATTTAATATCTTGTTAATTATTTATTTAAAATGTTAAATATAAGTTATAGGTAACACTATAAATTTCTATAGTAGTTTTATATTCCAATTTTGAAAATTCTAGTATAAAAAATTTCTAACATGAAATAAATATATGTCTACTGAATTTATAACTAACAAACATATGCCCAATGGCCAAATATCATTTATTTTATTCTTTTTCATTCATATATATATATTACCTTATACACTTATCTAAAATTTATTAATTGTAATATTTAAATTACCCTCTCCAAATTTCTATCATATTATAAAAATCACCCTTATGTCTATATTTACTATAATTGGGATGATCTTTAATGAAATAAATGGGGATAAAAATTTCTTGCTCTTAGTATTTATATTATTTTTTTATTTTATTCATCTTTTTTTTATCTTAATGATTCTTTATATTTCATTTTCATAATATATTAATGTTTATCTTGTATTTCTACATTTTATTATTATTTTTATTACTTCTAAGGCGTGAATTGTAATTTTTATCATTGTGTCTTAAAATTTAGTTCCTTAAGGAATTATTACATCATGAGTTGTAAATTTTAATAACTCATTACCATTTTTATCTACCTAAACTAATCATAAATATTGAAATATTGAAAACATAATTGGTAAAATCCAATCATTTCTCAACCTAATAAACTTGGGTTTTGATATAACATCGACATCACATATCTATAAAATATAACACCATCCTCCTTTAACTTTTTCATAAAGATCCTATCGTATGACCCCACTACACATATCAAAATGGACGAATTCCCCCATTATCTTTCATACATTTCTATAACATTTCCAATGTCTACCATTTTTCATTTTCAACAATTCATTATATAGCCTCTTACATCTCTATTTGAAATCCTTCCTTCAAAATATAATAAGTACTAGAATAAATCAAATCAGGATTTATAATTACAATACACCCCTTGTAATGCCCCAACCGTAGTTACCCAGAGTCGGTGCTTTTTTACATAGCATTGGAATGATACAAGGAATCGTGTTCTAAAAGACTGAAAATTTTAGTATTATTGGAAACAAGATACATACATAAGTTTTGATTTAAAACATGAATAGAAATAAAAATAATAATTAATTCATTTATAAACATCCAAGCCTCCTGGATTATGCAGGCAAGTCACTCATATCTAACATCTTCATACCTGGGTAAAATGAAAAATAAGATTGGGGTGAGCTCAAATTATCAATAAGAGTAATAAGTACAGAGGAATATGACATAAACATTAGTCATGTTGAATAATTGAAAACACATTCCTTTATAAATAATAAACAAGAACACTTTATGGCTAGAATATGAGCTGAGTAAATAATTCCATAATAAAACATAGCCATGGGTATTTTACTAGTTTAATAACCACATGAACTATCATTATTATTTTCATAACGAGGAATGTATAATGCCAGACTTTTGGAAACATCTTGTCAAGGCCTCGGCCAAGACGTCTAAAAAGGATTTAGGCCCCCATGAAAACCTTATATCAAATTGGGAAAAACCTTTCCCAATTCCACGTCTAATTGTCTCATGAGTCCTACCGATTCGCCAAGGAGCTATAGTGGGCTCCACCCATCACATACTATGTCCAATACATTCCTCATATGAAAATGTTGAAACATAATATAAACAATCAATTTAAAACTAGCATCTGAAATGTCAATACTTTAACCATAAACCATGAATGGTATAAAAATAACACATCCACATTCGAACATATTAGAAAACCATAAATAAAAAATTGAATATTTGTATCATAACAAATCAACTTCAAACAAGAGTAAATTTTATCAAAGGATGTTGACATAGATGAAATCAAAACATTTTGATAGAAATATATCATTCAATTTTGAAATCATTTAATAGTCACAAAATTATAAAAGAAAAAATTTATTTTGAAATTATTCTTATAAAATGGTAAGGGAAGCCTCAATAATATTATAATAGCTGTAAATAGCCGCACCCGCCATATAAGTTAACAAAACATTCTTATCTTAATTTTGTTGAAAAGGTCATAAAGTAACTTGTTAGAAAAATGATAGAAATATTACTATATAAACATATAAGGTCAAATAAGGGTATAAACAACTTTAACCCATAATCAAGTAAATATTAAAAAGGTTTTGAAATATATTTTTAAGGAATCACAGATGTGGATGATAAAGAGGTCCGAGTAGATACTTACGTAAAAATAACCTCATATAATAAAGAGATTGTGAAATTAACCATTACCATGTACTTTTCCTTGGTTGAGGGTTGGTTAAACTATTGTATAATAGTTAAATCATTGTTATTAAATTATACAAGAATCATATACACAAATATGATATCATATATGATATTCTAATATTTCATTGTGAAAAATATTTTAGTATTATCATTTTTTCAGGTGTTAAAAGATTCATTTTCCTTTTTATGTTTTGTTACATAAGCTGTGTTTGTTATGGATAGGATATATTCGATTCATATACATAATGATATTAAGTTATTAAAAATTATTTAAAATAATAAAATTAATATTATTCTAGAATGGTTACAATGGGAAAATGAATCTCATCGCGTTCGTGGAGGCGGTAATCCCTACGTACGCATGAGCGACAATATCATTATATTAATTGTGAAATCATAATTAATTCGATGTTATATCATATATATATAATCATTAAAATGTTATATTTATTATTTAAATTAATTATACTCTTTATTATACACATCCAAATAATGAAGTGTTTGAATAACAAACTACACCACGACGTGAAGACGGTAAGCCGTACATACGCACGTATGGTGACTTTGTCATTTATAGGATGGATGGAATAATGAAAATGGTTCCTACATATTTATAATAATATTAGAGTATTTTTATGTTTCTAGAGTTATTATTTTGGTATGGATACAACAAAGAAAGAGGAAGTGGTAGAAGAAAAGAACTCGAAAGATGGTGGTGAAATTATTACCACTTCTTCGGGTGTTTCCTTTTGAGTTGATCAAAAGGGCTCCATAGGATGGATTTTTAATCAAAGTAAGGACTCTATGATTAAGGGAGGATAGTATAGAGGATATTTGAGTAGGTTTTGGTCACGAAAAATGGATTTGGAGGTTTGAAATTAAGAGAAGGGGAAGTATTGTTCTTTTTCAAAGATGTGAGGGTCACTTTAAGAAAACCATGAAAAATTATTTTATTATAAAATCTTTTTTGGTTTATAATTGCTCCAAAATTAGTTCTTTCTAAGGTAAAATGGGTACGGTTTGAAAACCTCTCAACCAATAGGTTTTAAACAACTATAGTTTAACATTTTAACCTTATATTTAAGATTTAACTCTTAGTTAAATAGTTTAACTTTTACCGTGTGTTCTTGTATTCTTACACTACATGGTTAATAAACATACTCTAAACTTCCAAGAGAACCTCAAGTTGTTCATTAATGACATATATAATATAATATAAGACATTTTTTAGAACATTATATTTATAGGAATATTATATCAACCAATAATATAGTATTTTTTTAAAAACTAATTTATTTCAATTTTGACACTATTTGATATTTTGTTTTTGTGAAAGTTAGAAAAACATTATCACTTCAAAATATATATATATATTCAACCATAACATGTCATGTTACCCTATAAAGTTCTTTTATGGCATCAAAAATTTTAAATTTAAATTAATTTAATATTTACGATATATATTATTTTAATATTTCATTAAGAGGTAATTACTGCATCATCATTGCGTCATAAATAAATTTATTTTTTTAATATCTAAAAATTATAAATAAAATGATATTATGTAGGAATTATTTTTATCATTCTAATGAATATTTATTTTTGAATTTATATTATGTATACTCCTATATTAAAAATCGTTTAGTTAATAAACTTTGAATTTAACACTTTTAACTCTTCTTTAAATAAAATAATAATAAATGTCCTAATATAATCCTTGTAAACCAAATAGGGTCATATTTTATTCCTAAGGTTGTTGTTTGTAGAGTTAAACTTATAAAATAGAATTATGACATGTGTTAGGGTAATTATAATATCATTCTTACCCTTAATTACCCTATTTACTTTTAACCGTGGTAAATAAATGTCAAAAGTTACTATTCACCAAAAAACTATTTTCATCTTATTGAACAAAATTTTACTTAATGATTTCAACTGTGTCTCTCAGATTTTTTAAATTCAACTCATAGAAGTGGTAAAATTATGTTTTATGCAAATTTGCAAATACTCTTATAAGGTGGGTAAAAGACGATAAAAATATCAATAATACTTTATATATCTAAAATTATTGTAAAATGACCCAATGAATTATATTGAACATATTTAGGTATTATATATCTATTTTTACCTAAAATAAATTAAAACAAAATAACTAATTACTTAAATAAATAATTAGTTTTAAAAAATAACGTAGTGATTTTCACTATTCATCCAAAATTGAATGTTTTCAGAAATAAAAATTCACCCTAAGCTAATTTGGATATTAAAAATTCAAAAATTAAGTCCATATTGAAAAATAAAATTTATAAAATTTCAAAAAGTGGGTATTACTATTCATAACGGCTATTTTGATTGGTTGTGGTGTGTTAAAACTACAAGTTGCGTACAACACAAGCTACTTCATTATTCAAAGGTAAACATATTGTGGAAGATTGGGGAGTTACATTATTACATCTTTAAAATAATTTCATCCTAAAAATTTCTAGAATATTACTACATAAAAAGATTCAGGTGGTTCTTCATCATAAGTTTCTCGGGATCCCATGTTGCCACTTTCAACTTATAATTTCTCCATAGAACTTTTACCAGACGAGTCGCCCGGTTTCTCAACAATTGTACTCTGGTATCAAGAATTTTGACCGGATCGTCACAATAAGACAGATCAAGTTCCAATTCTATTTCCTCATAGGTGAGTACATGCGTTGGGTCTGGCATATATTATCTCAACAGTGATACATGGAACACATCATGAACATTGGAGAGACTTGGAGGCGTTGCAAAATGATAACTGACAACTACAATTTGTTCTATAATTTTTAAAGGACAGACATACCAAGGACTCAATTTACCCTTCTTACCAAATTGTATAACACCCTTCTAGGGAGATACCTTCAAGAAAACATGATCTCCTACTTGAAATTCCAAATCCTTCCTCCAATTATCGACACATCTCTATTGCCTACAATGAGCTTCTTTGATGTGTATTTGGATAATCTTCACCTTTTCATTGTTTCCTTAAAATTTTCTGGTCCTACGAGTTTTCATTCACCAAAATCATTCCAAAAAGTTGGTGTGCGACATCTCTTTCTATATAACTCTTCATATGGGGCCATCTGAATGCTGGAATGGAAGCTATTGTTATAGGAAAATTCTACAAGAGGTAAATTCTGATCCCACTTACCTTGAAATTAAAGGGACCAAGATATCAAAATGTCTTCTATGGTTTGAATAGTCTATTCTGATTGTCTATCGGTCTGAGGGTGGTAGGCAGTGCTCAAATGAAGTTCAGTATCAAAGGGCATCTCAAGACTTTTTCAAAATCATGATGTAAAACAGGGAACATGATCAGAAACAATCAATAGGGGCACAACATAATGTTTTACAAATTCATTAATATATATTCTTGCTTTATGTTATAGTGGTAAATATTCTCTTATAGCATGAAAATGTGGTGACTTGGTAAGACGATCAACAATGACCCATATTGCATCGTTCTTTCTAGGTGACTTTGGTAGCACAATGACAAAGTCCAGCATAATATTATCCCATTTCCACATAGGTATGAGAAGTGGTTTCATGAATCCTATAGGTTTGTGCCTTCCAGCTTTCACTTTTTGACAAAACATACATCTTGAGACAAAATTATCAATCTCCCTCTTCATGTTGTCCCATGCAAAATTCTCCTTCAAATCTCTATAAATCTTAGTGATCCCATGGTTTATAGAGAAATTGGAACTATGAGCAACACCCAACAATTACATTTTACATTAGGTATATCAGGAACACAAAGCCTCTTCCCAAATTCCAAAATTCCATCTTCATATACTAAGTCACTCAATCATCCATCATTTACAGATTTAATCTTCTTTTGAAACTCCTCAACATTAGTCTGAGAACATTTTATCCTTTATAGTAAATATGGGTTGGAAACCATTTGAAAATGTATTGATGTTTCACATTCCATGGTTATTCCCATATCTATATTTATTAGATCCATGAAAATAGGATCCCTTTCAACTCTCATATTGTTCATAACTCCATGATCCGTTCGGCTCAAAGAATATTTTACCTTATTTTCCTTCCCCGGGTGGTAGTGTATTGTGCAATCATAATCATTGAGTAGTTCAAGCCATATCCTTTTCCTTATGATGAGTTATTTTTCTGAGAAAATAAACTTCAGAATCTTTTGATCAGTATACATATCACATTTTTCACCATTGAGATAATGTCTCCATATCTCTAGAGAAAATAATACAGATGCTAACTCAATATAATTAGTGGGATAGTTTTTCTCATTAATTTTTAGTTTTCATGATGCATAGGAAATAACTCTATCATTCTTCCTAAGGACACAACCAAGTCCATTCTACGAAGCATCACTAAAAATAACAAACCAATATTTCCTTGATGGTAGATTCAATATAGGAGCATTGACTAATATTCTCTTCAGTTTTCAAAACATTCTTCACACTATTTTTTCCTAACAAATTTAAAACCATTACATGTGATTTTGATTAATTGGTTAGCCAACCAGGAAAAATTCTGGATGAAACATCAATAATAACATACTAAACCAATAAAACTACAAACCTCAGTTATACTCATCGGTGCTGGAAATTATTGGATTGCCTTGGTGTTTAAAGGATCAACAAAGATTCCATCTTTAGTGACAATATGGCCATGAAAATATATCTCTTGATGCTAGAATTCACACTTTCTAAACATCCCATATAATTCATTTCTTTTGAGGGTTTTCAGAATAGTGCCCAAGTTATTTTTATGATCTTTGTAGTTTTTTGAGTATACCAAGATATAATAAATAAATAAGACTACAATATCATCTATATATTCCTTGAAAACACTATTTATTAAATCCATGATGACAAAGGGTGCATTAGTCAATCCAAAAGGCATTATTTTAAACTCATAATGCCTGTACCTAGTTCGAAATGTTGTTTTCTGAATGTCTTCCTTCTTCACACACAACTAATGATATCCAGATCAATGGTCAATCATTGAAATATATTGATCTCCATGAATTTGGTTGAATAAATCATCAATGTGAGGTAGGGGATACTTTTTCTTTATTATTATAGAATT
Organism: Viscum album; assembly: GCA_963277665.1. Lineage (NCBI taxonomy): Eukaryota > Viridiplantae > Streptophyta > Magnoliopsida > Santalales > Viscaceae > Viscum > Viscum album. The sequence continues at coordinate 651,343 of CAUJRU010000080.1, read as the reverse complement.
GATCTCCCTGTACTCAATGCACAATCTCATATACCCGTCTTTCTTCTTAACAAAAAGGACAGGGGATCCCCATAGAGAAACACTAGGGAGAATAAATCTATTATTAGTCAATTCCTCTAGCTGTTTATTTAGTTCTACTAATTCCATAGTTACCATACAATAAGGGGTCATCGATATAGGCCCTGAACTAGAAATTAAATCAATGGAAAACTCAATTTCTAGTTATGGAGGATGTCCAGGTAAATCCTTTAGAAACACATCAACATATTCCTGCACAATAGGTATGTCCTCTATTCTAACATTATTTTCCTCACCAATATCTATTTGATTCTCTTCCTCCCCACTAATTGAATTTATTAGAGAAACTAGGGGTGGATCTAGATAAGAATTAGGTGGTGACTTTTATTCTCTAATTATAAGGTACTCCTTATCATCATCAAAAATTGTAACATTCTTATTCTTATAATAAATTTACCCATAATGGTCTTAAAACCAATCCATTCTGAATATTATATCAAATTCAATCATGGGTATGAATATGAGATCATTAGATAAAGAAAATTTATATGCCCTAATGGGAACTAATTCAGAAAACATTTTTGCGATGATACATACCTTAGGTGTTTTGACTAAAAAATCCCTTGTTAAATAAAATTGGAAATATCTAATTTTCTTAGAAAACTAGGAAGATATGAAACAATGAAATGATCCCGAATCAAATAAAGCATTGGCTAAACTTGAGGATACCATTAGATTACCAACCACCACATCTTTCTTAGCATCATCTTCAGCAGTAATGATCACATAAGCTTGGCCTTGATCCCTTGGCCTTTTATAAGGTATGTTTCCCTGAAGCTTTGGGCATTAATTTACGTAATCCACCATCTCCCTACAATTTTAGCATTGAACATTGGTAGCTTAATTCTTCCCCTTACAATCTAAAGCAATATGGCCTTTCTGTCCATATTTGTAGCATACACTTTTTTCATTTAGACAGGCACTAGGGTTCTTCCTTCCACAATTATTAAAGGGTGGAAATATAAATCTTCCCTTATTCCCTATTTCTTCATTTCCCTTCCCAGAGTGTTCAATAGAACTCTTATTCTCTTTCTTTTCTTTAAATTCGTAATAATTAGAGACTTTTTTTCTGTCTTGATAACACATGAGATAATATCTTCATATGATGAGAAGGATTACAAGACTAATGCTTGATGGAGAAATGGTTTCAACCCATTAAAGAAATGATCAATCTTACTTCTTTGGTTATGTATATAATCTGCCGAATGCCTAACTATCGTGGAAAAGTTAGCTTCATACTTTGCGACATTCTCATCCTCCTTTTGTCTGAGACTAAGAAATTTCCTTTCCATATCTGCTCAATGACCACGAGGAAAGTATTTTTCTAAGAAAAGCTCTTTAAACTCCCTCCATTCCATACTTGACACTTCTTCATCCTTTTTTGGGCTTGGAATTAATGACCACCATTGATCTGCATCTCCAGTGAGGTGATAAACTTCCATGACAACTTTTTCCCTTTCTCTACATCCCATATCATGAAATATTTTCTCTACGGAACATACCCATTGCATAGATTATAATGTTTTTGTACTACTATTGAATTTTGGGGGTTGATTCCTCATGAAGCGGTCTAAATTTGATCCTCCGCATTGTCGATTAGGGTGATTCATACGGGTAAGGTTATTATTCATAACCTGAGTGATTTGTCCTAGTATGGTGATAAGTTGATCAGTGCCATTTGCATCACAAGTTCCACTATAATTATCTTGAGTAGGAGGGAAATCACTACATGGATTACGTGCATTGAAATGGTTTCCATTCCTTCCATTAGGCACCATTTCTAAATAAATGAATATAGTAGACTAGTTTATAAATCACAATACATAATTCTAAACTTGTAAAACACATAACATAAATTGAGAAATTTATGGTTATAATCCATAATCATAAAAAAATGTTTTATTTGAGGAGGTATATTCTCATAAATCCTTCCTAATGTTTTGTAAAGAAAATTAGAATTATTTTAATAATATACCTCGGAAGTTTCGTAACCAAGAGTGAAGCAAAGATCGTTGTCATGTACCAGGATACCCCAGGTCAAGTTCGAAACACCTTGTCGGAGTTTACACTCCTAGGTATATCTATTTCAGAGCCGCCTCTACCTCCTCATATCAAGATAGGTATTTATTTCTTGTAAAATACAAAAAATCTCTACATTAACAAAATTCTAGGACGGTTTTCTATTCGAATCCTCAAAGTCTATCTTATGGTAATTTTACCTAATTATATTTTATCTAAATATAGTTTCTATGGTTTTTACTAAACTTATTCTAATACCAACTATAACGCCCTGGCCCTAGTTACCCAGATTTAGTACATTATTACATATCATTGGCATGATTAAAGGAATCATGTCCCGAATGACCGAACAGTTCAGCATTATTGGAAACAAGATACATACATAAGGATAACATTAAAACTTAAGAAAAAATAAAACACTAATTTCTTCGCATAGAAATATCCAAGCCTCATAGATTATTCCTGCATTTAACTCATAAATAACTTCTTAATATCATCAAAAAATGAAACAAAAGAAAGGGGTGAGCACAAACGCTGAGTAAGAGTATGGAGTGCAACAAAATATAACATAAACATTAGGCATGTTGAACAATTGAAAACACATGCCCTTAGAAATATTAAACTTGAAATCTTTATGGATGGAATATGAGATTAGTAAATAATTACTTAATAAAACATAGTCATGGGTATTCTATTAGTCTAATAACCACATGAAACATCATTATTATTTTCATAATTAGGGAATGTATAATGTCGGACATTCTGAAACAACATGTCAAGGCCTTAGCCAAGACGTCTAAAAATGATTTAGGCCACAACCAAAACTATATATCAAATTGTGAAAGGCCTCATCCAATTCCAAGTATAATTATCTTATCATACCTACCGATGCACCTTGAAGCTGTAGTGGGCTCCACCCATCACATACTAAGTCTGATACATTCCTCAAATGGAAAGGTTGAAACAGAACATAAACATTCGTATTAAATCTAGCAGAGGAAATGTCAATACATTAACCATAAACCATGAATGGTATAAACATAACACATCCAAAGTTGATCATATCATAAAACCATAAATATAATATGGTATATTTTTATCATAATAAATCAACTACAAATAAGTGTAAATTTAATCAAAGGATGTTAATATAGATGAAATAAAAACATTTTGAGAGAAATATATCTTTCTATTTTGAAATCATTTAAGAGTCACATAATTATAAAAGAAATTTTTTTAAAAAATTTTCTTATAAGCTTGTAAGGGAAGATTTGACAATGTTATAATGGAAGAAAATATCTGCAGACGCCGTATATGTTAAAAAAACATTCTTACCTTAATTTTATTGAAAAGGTCATAAAGTATCTTGTTAGGAAAATAATGGAAAGTATAATTTCTAAACATATACGATCAAATAAGGTTATAAATAACTTTAAACCATAGTATAGTAAATAGTAAAAATGATTTTAAATACATTTTTATGAAAACATGGATGTGGGTCATGAAGAGGTCCCACTAGATACTTACGTAAAAAAATCTCAGATAATAAAGAGATTGTGAAATTAACCCTTAACTTGAACTTTTCCCTGGTCGAGGGTAGGTTATCCTCCTATATAATAGTTAAATAATTGTTATTAAATTATACAAGAACCATATAAATAAATATGATATCATATATGATCTTATAATATTGCTTTGTTAATAATATTTTAGTATTATCGTCATTTCAGGTGTTAACTGATTCGTTTTACTTTATATGTTTTGTTATGTAAGCCATGTTTGTTCTAGATAGGCTATATTTGACTCATATCCAGAATTATATTATGTTATAAAACATTATTTTAAATCATCAAATGAATATTATTTTAGAATGGTTATGAAGGGGAAATATATCTCATCGCGTTCATGGAGACGGTAATCCATACATACACACGAGCAAAAATATCAATATATTGTTGCTGAAATCGTATGTAATTGGATGATATATTATACATACAGAATCATTAACATGTTGTATTTATTATTTACATTAGTTATAATCATTATTATACTCATACATATAATGAAGTGTTCGAATAAAAAACTACACCACGACGTGGAGACGGTAAGCTGTACGCACGCATGTATAGTGACTTTTTCATTTATATAAAGGATAGAGTAATGAATACGGTTGTACCATATTTATAATAACATAAAATTATGTAGAAGGTACATGAGTTATTATTTCGGTATGGAAATAACAAAGAAATAGGAAGTGGAAGAAGTAATGGACTTAAAAGAGGGTGGTGAAATTATTACCTCTTCATTGGGTGTTTCCTTTTGAGTTGATCGAAAGGGATCCTTAGATTGTCTTTATGATAAAAGTAAGGCCTATATGTTGAAGGGATGATAGTTTAGAGGATATTTCGGTAGGGGATAGCCGAGATAAATGGCTTTGGAGGTGTGAAATTAAGAGAATGGAAAGTACCCATTTATAAGAGAGGTGAGGGACACTTTAGGAAAACCTTGAAATATTATTTTATTATAACATCGTTTTCTGTTAATAATGGCTCAAAAAGGATTTATTTAGAAGATAAGTTGGTTATGGGTTAAAAAAATATCAACCAATAGATTTTAGACATGTTTTGGTTACCATTTTAAACTTATCTTATAGATTTAACTCTTAGTTTAATAGTTTAACTTTTATTCTATCATCTTGTATTCTTAAACTACATGGTTAATAAACTAAATATAAACTTTAAAGAGAACCTAAAGTCGTTCATTAATGACATATATAATATAATTTAATAAATGGTTTTGATCCTTCGATTTTGAATAATATTATATCAACCAATAATAAAGTATTTTTTTCAAAACTAATTAATGTCAATTTTTACACTATTTCATATTTTGTTTTCTTGAAATTCATAACAACCTTATCACTTGGAAATAAATATATATAATCAACCCTAAAAAGTAATATTAACCAATAAAATTTGTGGATGTCATCAAAACGTTTAAATTCTATTTATTTTAATATTTATAATATAAACTATTTTAATATTTCATTAAGAATGTACTTACTACAACATCATTGTGTCGTAAATAAATTTAATTATTTAATCTAAAAAATCATAAAATAAATACAATTATGTATTAAATATTTTTATCTTTATAATGAATAATTATATTAGAATTTATCTTATGTATACCCATATATTCAAAATGGTTTAGTTAATAAACATTGAATTTAACACTTTTAACTCTTCGATAAATAAAATCATAATAAATGTCTTAATCTAATGTTAGTGGACCAAAGAGAAACATATTTTATTCCTAAGGATGTTTTTGTTCAAATTACACTTATCCAATAGAATTATCACATGTGTTATGGTAATTATAATATCATTTTTACCCTTAATTACCCTATTTACTTTTAACTATGGTAAATAAAAGTCAAAAGTTACTATTCACCAACAATTATTTTCATCTTATTGAAACAAATTTTATTTACTGATGTCAACTGTGTCTCTCTGATTTTTGAAATCAAACTCATAGAAGCAGTAAAATTATGTTATATGAATATTTTCAAATGCTCCTAAGAGGTGGGTAAACAACCTTAAATAGTTCTATAAAATTTTATATATCTAAACTTGATATAAAATGAATCCAATGAATTACATAGAACATATATAGGTATTATTTGTCTATTTGGACCTAAAATAAATTAAAATAAAATAACTAATCACTTAAATAAAAAGTAGGTTTTAAACAATAACGTGGTGTTTTTCACTATTCAAAAAAATTGAATATTTTTAGAAAAATATAAACAATTCATCCCAAGCTAATATCAATATTCCGAATTCCAAAATTAAGTACATTTTGAAAAATAAAATTTATTAAATTTAAAATGGTGGGTATTACTATTCATGACGTCTAGTTTGATTGGTCGTGGTTTGATAATACTTCAAATTGCGTACAATGTAAGATACTGCATTATTCAAAGGGAAACATATCGTGGATGCTTGGGGTGTTACACTACTTCCAAAATAAATTGAAGAGATAAATTTTTTTTATTTTCACCAACATTAAACAGTACACTAATTAACATATTACACATATTATAAATAATAAATTATTAAATTCAGAAATTATTAAATTAACAAATAAAAAATAATTTTTTACAAATAACCTAAATATCTAATATAAAAATAAATGGCATCATAAAATATTTTTGAAAAAAATAATTACATTCATATCTAATTAAATAACATAAAATAATAAAAAATAAGAAATCGGTAATATATTTATAAAAAAAATTAAAAAATTCAAATAAAATATTAGAAAAAAAGATACATGGTTTAAAATCTTCTAAAATATTATATTACAGTGGTATGAATTATTCTCAAGAATAATTAATCAATTATGTGCTAAAAAATAACACATATTAGATTTAATGTTCATAAATCACATTTTCTTATAATTCATTCCATTTTTAAACTGTAAGTAAATATTAGGCTGAGATAGTAAATATTTAAAATAATTATACAGAAACTATAACAGAAACTATTTATGATAGCCATGGTATGGAAGGAAAATGATAACCATCTGTCAGATTGCCTCCTAATCTTATACATTGGATTAACACACTTTTAAATTAACATAATTTTTTTACTCATACCTTCCAAACCATATTTCAAAACTCAAAATTGGGTTCATTACATTCCAAAACAAATATGTACACTTTACATATCAATTTAACATTTCAATTGAAACATTGATTTATTTCACTTGTTGATACTAATTAACACACCCCTGTTATATTTTTTAATCAAATCAATCAAATGTTATCTAGATATTATAATTATGAAATATTTAATTAATAAAGAAAATTTTTGATGTTTAAGTCAAGGTATCCTGTGAGTAATTTGTAAAAAAATTGTCATCTTCCATTCTAAATAAAATGATTCATATGGGTTCCCATACTACCAATTACCCTAGAACGCGTACCCAATAACATTCATCTAATTAAACCCAAAAATTGTGTTATGCAGAAATAAAGTGTAAATTTATTAAATCATGGATGATTATATAAATATATTAGAAGGTAAGCTTCCAAATTTTGATTCCAAGTCATTATTTTGGTAGTGGGTGTAGGCATGATCTTATTCATTCAAAAGACACTAGGGAATTAGAAACAAAATTCATGGGTGAAAAAATACAAGGGTTTTAGTAAAAAGAAACTAATATAAATACATAAAACAATTAAATTTGAAAATAATATAAGAAAATTAAATGAAAAATAAAATTAAATAATTTGGATCCATCTTAGGATATATTTATTTAAATATTATTGATCACATTCTCCCACATACAACATCAAAAGTTTGTCAGTGGGTGTGAATTGTTAATAAGGAACCATCTCATATGAGTTTCTCTCTTACACTTCAAATTGAAAACATTAAGTTGATACAATTGATGATTAATTGTTTAAATATCTATATAATAGGATAGAATTTTTCCATGGATCACTCAGTATATTGTGATATATAAAAGAAAATCCTCTTTATTCATAATGATGTTAATAATATAAAAATATTTGGTGGGTGGAAATGAAATATTATAATCGTCATTAGAATTTTATTTTCATTAAGTACCCATGGCTTCTAGTGTGCTATATTTTCACAAAAATTTCATCAAAAACAACCTGGATACTATTTCATTAAATAATATCACAATGCATTGAAAATAAAAATTGTTTACAATAAAAGTGGAAAATAATATTTTGACATCCCCATTTTTGCATCAAAAAAGATCAATAAATCGACCAAGAAATTTTCATTATAAAACAATTTATAGATTAGAGAAAATAATGTTTCATCCCACAAAGGCTTGAGACGGAACCACCTAACTCATACATGGGTTACACACACGGGAAACTATAACAAAAATCACCAAAATAAACAAAATATTATTTTAAAAAAGAACATATTTCTGATTCACACAACAATAAATTTTAGTCTATAATAATAAATGATAAAAGAGATGTTAGGTCACACTTACCTTAAAGAAATCGAACTTGCTGCACAACAACCAACAAAGGACTGGTTCATGGAATAAGATTACATAGAATATCTAGAAACTATCAAGAATAAAATTTCCTCAAGATCAACATATATAGAAAACATAGAACAGTAGTGTATAAATGACCAACAAAAATAAAGACAGAGATAAAATCATAATATTACAGAAGAAACTCAACCCCTGTATAGATCAGTAACTAAACTATATGATCTGAATAAAGAGGGGGTATCCAAAATCTCCTAAGGAGTTCCTATGGTTTTTTAGAGACACCTACAAACTAAATGAATTAGAAAATATGTGATGTTTTAGCATATATATATATCATGATCATTACATGATGTGAATATAGTACACAAATTGAATTTCAATGTTTCCAATTTATTCTAAAGAAGGCATCACCTGATATTAATTTATCCTGATCAACCCTTTAACCATGTAATATGATTTCATGGCCCTAGTATTTCATGAATTAAACTGATTTAAATTATTCTTTATAGAACTATATCAATCTTTATACCTAATTCATGATGTATATCCATTGATGGATGGAATTTTTGAAACCTGTTCACAATATTAATCATTGCATTAGTGTATTTGATATCCAATATCAAGAAAACACCCAATGAAAATCCCAATTTTTATGAACCTGTAAGGGAACCCTATAATGTATTTTATACATTTATAGTAAGTATCGAAAAATTCAAACAATCATGCTTCCCTGAATATTAGGTAATTTTCTCTAACAAACTCTCTATATCCTCAAATGGTATTAGAAAAAGAAGAAAAATAAAAAAGATAAGTAAAATGATTTAAAAAGGGAAATAAGATGTTTCAAAAAACACCACCATAATTCCTTCAAGCCCTAAGAATTCATGTGGTAGAATAGGGCTTTTAAAAGAGGTGATAACACTACTCCATCACCGACATTTTATCCTCCTATTCCTATTGATAATTCTTTCTATTTCACCATAACATTATGACTAATGGAATGTTCTTCCCACATGAGAACATTATCTAGGATTCCACTATCTACTACACAATGGAATCATCTATTTCTGACTCAATCTCTTATAAAATAAGAACATGAGTCGGTCTTGGATGATATATACTAATTTAAGATTTTTTGAATAAAACATGGATACCTAGCATATTAGCTCATGAATCCATCCAAAAATCCATCCTTCCCTACATGATCAATGACCTCAAATGGTCCAAATTATATCAAATATAACATCATCTATTTTAAAAGATTAATGTGACCAAAATAAGCCCAATCATTCATGAAAACCACGTAATCAACGGTAAACTTCAAAGGATCGCATCGATTGTATGGATAATATTTTTACTAACTATGATATTTAACTAAACACCCAATTTATATCCAAAATCCTCTCTGATGACTCTTGAATGAGACTCAATCCTAACAATGATTCATTTCCCACTTCTTCCAATCAAAAAGTTGACATTAATAGGTTACCACACAACACCTCTAAGAAATCCATTATAATCGAATATTGATAATATTTTATATTTTAAAACTCTACTACTCACAGATGGATATCCCAAAATTCACCAAAATTCAAGGTACATGAATTGAGAATATCATCCAAGATATTAATAACACACTCCCTCTAACAATCTATCCACGGATGGTATGTTTTACTCATTCATCCATAAGACCACATCACATAATGGATACTATTCTAGAATCATGATGTAATCCTAGGATCCATGTCCAAAATGATGGAAGATTTAACCCCGTGTAATATCATGATCACCCTCACATATAACTTATCCATGTATTCAACATTACTTATTTCCCTGATCAGAATAAATAGACCCTATATCATCATCTGATGAATCACCACCCATATATCATTCTTCCATGAGGGATTCCATGGTAAACTCACAACAATGTCCTTGGAAACATCATCCCATTCCAAAACTGGAACTATAATTGGATGCATAAATCTAGAAATATTAATATTCTGTCTCATTATCTCCTGGTAGATGTAATAGTGGGAAAAAATAATGATCAATGTTACGATTCATAACCTTCCATGAAATTGATCATGTAATTTCATAACAAATATCCATAGTACCTTGATGAATAGATGATAGAGAACTATAACCGTCAAACAAAACTATACTTATCACATATGATGGGATAAAAAAATGATCCTAGAATGTGTAATAACATCTAAAGGTAGAGAGAACCCAAAAATATCCTAATGATGAAAGGATTCATTGATTTCATTGAACTCTATATTATATGACTAACCATTATTAACAGACTCAAGGAGAGATGAGGATCACTAAACACTAGTCCAAACCATTCCTAAAGTATCCCTATATATATTAAGATGAGTCTCAGTAAATATTCATACATGGTTCCACTCCCCATTTGATTCTATAATATCATATGAGAGTATTTTTCTACAGATAGTTTTGGAAATAAAAATCCATCTCCCTATGGGGTAGGTGATGTTGAAATAAAATTTATAATGCTATTCCACTGACTTTATTGGTCTAATATCTTTGTCTTTTTAGGAAAATAAATATTGAAAACTCTTATGATCATATAATCAGTGATCCTTTCCCAAAAGAGATAATTCTTCCAATCCATAATAGCATACATTACCACAATAGTCTATAAACCATGAATGGGTGTAATTTATTTCTTGTGGAAAAAGTAGATGAGAGCCATAGGACACAACATGATCATCCTATATAAGCATAAAACCGAAAATAGAACTAGAATCCCTACAACATAATATAGACCTTTTACTGTGTTCAGGTACGATTAGAATTGGAGCTGCTGCTAGAATCCATTTCATCTTTTATAAAGAATACTAAAATTTCTAATCCCATGTGAATTTCAAAACATTTAGGGTAAGCGAAGTCAACGGTAATTCTGACATTTAGAAATATTTTATGAACCAATAATACTATCCAATGAAGATTCAAATTGAAAATATTTTCAATGGGTCCCCCAACAATAAGAAATCATTCACCTTCATATAATCAATTAAAAATCCACACTCAGAGATCAAATTCACTAATTTTTTTACTCCCTAGATCTTGAAATTGCACATCAAATTTTTTGTATAAAAAATGGTGACTCTTCATGATTTCTAAAACAGAACTAAAATAGTGGTTGTGATTATGCTCAGATCTCGAAGAAACCAAAATATCATTGAATAACATTACCATAATTATTTTGAGATACTGATGCACTATTTGGTTTAATGAATCTATAAAAACAAAAGGAACAATAGTCAAACCAAAATTCATGAAAACATATTCATAATTACCATATCTTATCCTAAAATCAATATTCGATATATAAGACTCTAGAAACATGGGATAATGATAACATAAACATATATTAATGTTATAAAATCACTTTCCCAAATATAACTAGTCAGAAAAATCATCCATTTGTTGAAAGGGGAACTTATTATTAATGATCCCATTTTTTATCTTCTAGTATTACTTGCATAATTAGAGTGACCCATATTCCATCCTATTAAACATAATTAAGGCCTCAAAATGAGAATCACTAGGTTGAATGAAGCCTTTTTCCATTGGATCATCCAATAAAATCTTTATCTTTTCATCTTTGCTGGTTCCATTCGGTAAGAGTGTATCAAAATAAGAAACATAGTGGTGGCCAAATCAATCATGAACTCTACCACCCTCTAAATAGGTAGACAGAAACATTATCCTAGGAAGGTGTTATAAATGTACTGAAATACAATGATAATATCAACAAGAGAGTAAACCATATCCGGATGAACTATAAGATAATACAAAAAAACTCTTAATATATGGAATAAAAGGTTTTGTATGACTAGACCTCGGATCCCAATATCTCTAAAACATCTAGTAGATCCAACCAATACCATGAAAGAAAACATGATGCTGATAACAATCTACCTTTCCATGAAGTGATATAAGCAAATAAATTCCAATTATGATGTAAAATAGATCTATGTCTAGAATAAAAAAAATCCCAAACTAACTCTACATCAGCTATCGAATATGAAAAGAAGGAAACTGAAACCCCTCCTCCTTCCTCTTCCTTGGTGGTTTCTCCTACAAAATATTGAAGAAAATGGGATCAATTTTATTTTTATTTTTATCAATATAAAACATATAAATGAAATATTGTGAGGAAATGATTTCAAATAAATCAATCCCCAGTAATGATGAAATAAGGACGATTCCTCTTACTATCATTTGACCCATGTTATCCTTCATCAAAAAATCTTCTATTTTCTTAATGGTGATTCAATCCTGAGACTTGTTCATGAATACCAATAATCATTGATGTATGTGACTTCTCCAAAATATCCTATGGATCTAATGAACCCTAACCATAATAATACATATACATATCCTCACTGAATCACTATAGATGGCCACATTATCCCCAACTATTACACATATTTACATGTTCCTGATAATAATGTCACATGTTTCTAATCCATTATCCAAAATAACATGTCTGTGACACACTACTAAATATAAAAAATGGTTTAGAAGATAACCATCACTAATAACTACCTCCCTGGCCTATGTGATAATGGTTCCACTTTCTCTTAAATCTCTACATGCCACTAAAGTTGTCGCTCAGTGGAAGAGAAAGGGGTGAATTAACATCATTTACTTCTATATCCTTCTATTCCATCACTTACCTATCCACCATCTCAATATAGGTCGAAATTGTTAGTATAATTACATGAGATTTGATATTTGGTTTCAATCCCGGTTGGTACTTCAGAGATTTTATCTAATCATTCATTACTACCCCCACAAAAAACCATATATTCTTACAGATTGGTGTACCCCAACACCATGAACTATCCCAATTTTAAAAAGAGTAACTCTAGATACATATGCATCATTAGATAGATAAATATAACTAATGTAGGAATATAATTTTGAAACCATTATAGTCTAATCCCACATATCTATCTACCAAAAAGATGAAATCCCACCATCCCTTGTTAGGACCATCGATCCTTAACACCACTCTATTTATATTGATATTCTTACATGTATAAAGATAGATGAAAATCTTATTGATCCTTTTTAGAAATTCATCCAGCTCTTGAGTTTCATTCACAAATATAAAAGATTGTATCTTCTTATGTAGAAACTACCATGATCGATCCCTTTCTCTTGAAATACCTAGTTCTTCCCAATTAATTATGTTCTGTTCATGTAGTTAATTTTCGCCCATGATATAATCTATGGGCACAATAGTCTTTATACAATTCATATCTGATGAAATATTCTCTTTTCGATCATCCACTACACCGTCATGTAGATCCTATGGATGACATCTCAATGTAATATCATTACACACCTAAAATAGATTACATGAAAAAAGTATTGTAAACATATCAGTTCAAACCAAAAAAAACATAACAAAAAAATGAGACTATGACTAATAACATTAAATTGGAGATATACATCCAACCACACCATGGTAACTTGATTCCCATCATTGATAGAATTATCCAAGAACTCATCACAGTCTACCCTCATGTCTTGAAATTTATATCACTAGTCTACCCAATTCACCAAACAAAAAACACACCCCCTTGATACTAAACTATAATAAAACAACCAAGATAAACATATAAAGAGGTAACCAATCTGGACCATTATATACACGAAGGGAGTTTTCAATCCATACAATTTGGGATCTAAAAACTATGAATCAAAAATAAGAGGAAATGATTTTTACTAATCATAACTAAACAATATGGAATATATCTATACATAGTAGGGAGAAATAGAGGAATAGATAACCAAAAATATTTTCCATAACAAAAAACTAAAAAATGAACTGAGACAACCAAAAAATAGCTAAATAAACTCCATTATATGAGTCCAATAAAAAAGGAAAAACCCTAAAATGGGATATAGATGCTCCATATGATAAATAGACAATGTGTCACTATCTCACCCCTATAAACCCAACTCAGCTAAAAGAAACCTAACTTACACACTATGGTGCCTTGACTTTCGCTTATTTGGAAGAAAAACTATAACTGTAGACCACTAAATGGGCATGAAATGAGTGAGCTAACAAGATCCATAGGGTCCCAACCATGTGTCCTATAAAAATTCAATGTAAAATAATCTAAAAATGATCAAATTTTTATAAAAAATTATTGACAATAAAAAATTTATTTATATATAATAATAGTGAAATATTCCCCCTTATTTCCACAGTTACAAATAATTCAGGTGAAACCATTTCTAAGAATATCACATATATAAAAGCAGTTCAAATTATGTCCCACTATCAAATTTGAAATAGTAAAAATTTTAGAATAGGTAATTTCATTACATGGATAACTATAGATTAGGTTGACATCGTACACATACCATAAATAATGACTAGTTCACACTCAAGCCCCTATAACCACAGGCATAAGGAGTATAGGAACACAGAATGATTGAATCCCCCAATGATGTCAATATCAAGTCCATAGAATTATATTACTATGGATAAGACAAACACCCCATGAGTGAACCCCATGATTGTAAAAATGGATTATGGCCCAAACATACACATTCTACCTAAGTACCGAATGATTCCCATGTTCTAATTTTTCCAACCCAATTTATCAAAACCATGTTTAAAATAAATTATAACTCATTTCATAGTTCTTTGAAAATACATATTCTTTAACCAAAATAATATGATTCCATATTTTAACAAAAACGAAATTTTCACACACAAAAAAAATCAATATTTCATTCCATTTTATTTTAAAAAATTATACACTAGATAAAATCAAGATTAAAAATATATAGGCTAGAGACAGAGCCACCTACCTCAAAATTGGGTCGAACATTCCCAAAAATGGATTAAAACAAAAATTGGAAACTATAAAAACAAAATAATGCCAAGAATTTGATTCCCATACATCATAATGTTATTCCATATCAAACATGGTGAGTAGAGAAGTTAGGACACACATATCACTAGGAAACAAAAACATTCACAAAATAACCATCAAAATACCATCCCCTAGAAGAAGATCACATGGAAGATCTATAAAGGATAAATAATAAAATTTATTCAAGTATAAAAAATCTATAAAATTTAGTAGAATAAAAAATCAAGGAAAAATATAAATAAATAAGAAGATGACTAATTACCCAGAGAGAAGCCACACAAACACCATTAAAATAAATCACAGAACAATATTATATGGATGATGCAGAGGTATGAAGAATCAACCAATGTGTTCAAATTTCATGGGAGAGATACCTTCATACAGATTGAATGATAAAATAGGTCACCTGTGTATTTTATGTAATGATACTGATCATTACATGTCATGTAACTAGTTCACTAATTAAATTTGTCCATAAGATATTCAGTAGGCCAGTGTCTCTAGAAAACCCTTAAATGAACTCCCAACACATATAAACCAAAAAGGGAACCCTATTAGTCCTTTTATATATTTATACCCATACATTATTAATAAATCAAACTTATATCCACAAAAATCGGGTATTTTTCACCAAAACCATGTACCATATTCTTGAATGGTCTGAAATTCAGCCAAATAAATGTAAAATGATAAGAGAGAAGGGAAATACCTAAAAAATATGTAATGTGATGTCATAGGTGTCATCACATCCGTAAATATTTTTCTGATTTTCACTAAGAAACGTTTTAATTTTTCAATTCAAAATTGCCTAAAATAATCATCGCATTGTATGTCATGACATTAGTAATAACAAGATGTGTCCATTTTATTGAAAAAGACTATCACGTAGTGTGGTCCATTGAAACACCATCGAAGGTAACAACGTTGTACATATTTACTAGAGGGTAAAATGTTATATTTTTCATTTACACATATCTACCTTTTGATATTACAACCTCAAAACACTGATTTAAGACACACCGCTGACCTAATGTGATGTAAATGTAAACTATTCACTCATCTATATCTTCTTCTCTAGGATGTGAAGTCTCTGAGGCCTAGTGATTGAATACCAAATGTAGTACCCAATTATGACCACAAAAAAAAGATATATATCTACTACAACCCCTATTAATCTCCTATACTAGAGAGGCACCTATATTATAGTCATTTATCAAAATTCATCACTGCTAGTTGTCACCACCAGTCATTGGTAGTATTTACTACCCCTTCCACCAACCATCGCTGATCATTTACTTAACCCTACATTTTCTGAAGCAAAGACACCTTCATTTCCCATGAAAAATGTGCACTAGAGGAAATTTTTTAATCCAAAGAATCCATGAATGCCATCATCGCCATACCTGATGACCTCCCACAACACCAAGATCAAACGAATCAACACCATCACCAAAACCCATGATCCAAATCCACTATAATCCCTATTTCATTAGTGTCTCATCTACACCACCAACATTTCCATGGATTTCATTACAAACTATATTTTATAAAACCACAATGTCGATTTCATCATTTTATTACATCATTTGAAGATGAAGGAAGGCCTACCAGAAGTCAAAATTATTAGATCTGGAGTATATCTGTATAAGACCTTCATGCCATGGGAAATTAAAATTCAATTGATCAAAACATGTGTAAATGTAACCATGATCTCAAATGGATAAATAACATAAATAGGGGAATGATGAGAAACAATTTTAATGATATAAGAATTTATAAATCTAGATCAGATAAAATTTTGATGATTAGAACCATAGAAATCAATACCTAAAATCTATCCTCTGAAAAAATAATTAGTATGGATGACTAAAAACTTGTCTTCTTACATTCTACACAAACGTATCTTGGGAAATAAAGTGTAAAAAAATCCAAAATCATAGAACTCTCTTAATTACACATTTTTAAACTATTAAACTTGTGGAAATTTATATTTGATAATAAATAGTATTATTAGAGGAAATATAGGGAATGAAATTAATGGATGCTTCAAGAGTAATATTTTATACCAGTGGCATCGTACTAAGTACCCGATAGTGTTTGAGTTTTACAAATTTTAATTGGTGTTGTCAATGGGTACCTAAGGTCAATATAACTGGTTCTAATAGAAATAAGGGTCCATTTATTCAATTAATAGTAATTTAGACTTATTGGATTTGTTTTTTTAAACATAAAAACACTTTTTTCTTAGGAATTATAACAATCCATAACATTCCTTTTTTTCATTATGTTTTCACATCATCGACCATTAATCTCAATTAAATTAATTTATTTATCCTTTTCAAGATTCATTTCATTAGTGTTGAATAGCCTTCCACTAACTGAAATAATGGAATGTCTCCCATTTTATACAAATTTTCCACAACCATTGATAGTATAAATTAAGTCCCACTTTAATTCTTATCCAAGGTTCAAATATATTTTCTTCCACTATTATTTTTTTCTCCTATGTTGATACACGTAATATAGTGTAAAATTAAAATGTATAACCACCATTTTATTTTTTGGATTTCTCTAATTTTTTTGGTAGTGATTAAATCCTTATAAATATATATTATTATTTGTAATAATATTTATATTTGTGGAATATTTTGTTTATTTTGATTAGGGACTAAGGTTTAACATAACATCAATCATGTGACCCATCCTTTCATCAATATATTTTTAGTTATTATGCTAACAATGTTATCTTACTAAATGGTTATGATTATAATGAAATATTGTTAATTTATATTTTTTTACAAATTTTTTTCAAAATATGAATTTATCTTAGGACATGAAATCATTTTTTGGCATTTGTGTTCATTGATATCTTATATTATCTTATATATGGTCAATGATATGATATTTTTTTATTTTTCTTCATGTTATATAAAATCAATGATTAAATTACTCAACATATTGAATTATTATCCATTTTATCTTTTATTTATTATATATTATTATATATTTCACATAATCATAAAATATTATTTTTTGTGATATAATTGTTATAAAAATATATTTTATTTTTTTAGTGGTTTCATATTTTAATTATGTATTACTACACTATGTTAGTGAATTGAGTCTTATAAGTTTATATATTAAGTTCATTACACATTCATGTATATTATTTTTTATTGTTGATTATCTTGGAAGGGGTTGTTTATATTATAAAATTTTATAAGCAGTTATTCTATCAAGTAATGGATAAGTTGTTATAATTTAGATAGGCTGTAATATTTCTCCAACTTTTTATATTTCGTTCCCCATTTCTTGAGGAATAAGGTAAAATTATTCCTTTACAATTTAATAACCTCCCCCTCAAAGGAAAGAATATAACATCATTAAAATAGTATGTATATTTTCATTTGATTGTAAGATAATCTATTAGTATATAGAATATGTTTGTAGGATATCCATATTATGAGTTATCTTATTTGATTTATATTTAAATATTAAATTTCAAGAAATTCATGTTAATTATATTGTTTACTTTTCACATACCTTTTATTTATACTGCATTCACTCGGATATACAATTTGTTGGTATAAATAAGGTGATAAATTACTATTGGGTATGATTTAATCACACACTAAAAGTTTTCTTCAACAATTCATATATATATATATTGTACACAGCATGGGTATATTCAATGCACTAAAACCAAAGAGTTTATAGTACTTGCATTACATAGTTAAAATTGATTATTTTACATATTTTCATGTAAAATATAGGATATAATGATATGGGTTCTACATGTATTATATGTAGGGTATTTTTTTCCTAATAATCCTATGTACACACTTCAGTATCAGTTTTCCTCTATTAGATTATGTACACGTCACTTTTGGCCTCCATTATCTTGATGATATATTTTATGAATTAATTTGTATTTTATTGATATGTAATTGTATTTATATATAGTTTTGAAATTAGATAATACTATTTTAGTAAAATAAAAATTCCTGATATATAGGTTTTAAAATGTACATGTTTATTCTTTTACTTCTCCATCACCTTCTAGGGATATGCGAGTTCTTTGTGTGATCATTCAATGATCTATTTTAGTTTTGAAGTTGCATAAGAATAATCAAATTTATTATTATTCACCACATAGTGTTCATGAAATCCACTATTTTAAAAAACCATGTAATGATAGAATAAGTCACTTTTAGAATTTTTAGTATAGTTACATTCATTAGAAAAATATTATGTAAATTTTAAAATCAAAAGGGAAATAGATTTGATTAAATTCATTTATTATAATGATTAATTTATAATATTAATTTTATAAATAATTTAATTTGAATTTTAAATAAATTAATATAATTCTTCAATAAACACATGTAATATAGAATTTGGTAAAATTATCATATTTTATTACGAATATTGATTTTTTAGTAAATAGTGTATAGTACTGATTTTTTTATAAAAAAATCATTTCCATTAAATAAGTAAATTAATTTTAATGTGCCATTAAGATTTAATATAATTTAATGTTACATATGTATTATATTATTATATTTTACACACAAAATTACTTTTTAATCCACAATATATGAGATTTTAGTGTAGGTTTTTTTGGGGTTAAAATTTTGATTTTTCTTAGAACAAATTAAAAGTTCTTACTATTTTTCAATTATAATAAATTAAAATAATACAGGATGGGGAATATTTTAAATTAAATATTTATATATAATATATATTTTAATTAATATAGATAAAATTATATTTAGTAATAATATATTTCATATAAAATCTTCTTTTTCTTGATGAACATACTTCCCCAAAATAATAGTTTATGTCATAGATATGGGTTTAATTTTATATTAAAAACTATCGACATAAGTGAATTTTATTTATTAAAATAGATACTATATTCCAAAAAGGAAGATTTATATTTTCATAAATATTTAACAAATTTTTTAGTAATGAATAGTGAACACTTTAGAAATTAATTATCTTAGTTATGGTGAAAGTTGATTTACCATGGGCTAAACTAAAAAGGTAAGAGTTAAAAATTTATAAATCTATTCCAAATTAAATTTTATAGACTTATTTAGAAATAATAATATACATTTCTTGATAATAGTTAATTTTGGTCCTTTTTTAAATGTGAATGATTTTTTTACACATTATTATTTTCAAAAATTATAAGTCTTCTGATAACCTAACTTATAAAAATTCATCCACACTAATAACATTTTCACATATTAAAAACCATTTATATCAGTATAAAACATCCCAAATACCTAATTAAAATCCATATTCATGACTTAATGACCATATATTGATTCTAAAACTGACCCAATATTTCTTTAAGTGCTTAGCTGTAGAGATTGTCTGAAAAAGAGTTTTGATGATTAACTGAGCATATTTTTTTTATTTATTTTTACACCTCAATATTATATTACTCAATAATTATTATATATATAAACCAATATATACAATATACTTATATGTTTCTATTTTCATTTAATAACCTAAATCTATATCATATTTTATCAATGGGATATAAAATTATTATTCTTGTGTATGATAGAATAATACCTCATGATCTGATGTCATTTATTTTCCATCGTCACTTCTCATGGATTCTAATAATGAAATATTTAATGTGTATATATATATAATATTCATGAAATGTATATAATCATGTTGTTATGATATCACATATACAATCTCAATTTCCATTCCATGGAGGATATGATAATGTTTCTCATATGTTCGTTGGACATCCGCATTGTGAAATGATATGACTCATTTTTTGAAGAATGCTTCACATGGAAGGAAATAAAGATAAATATAATGAATATATGTGATTTAAATGAAATTATTATTATATTAATGAAATATTTATCATTCTCAAAATATTATATATCACTTTCTTTCTCACATTAAAAAAATGATAATGTTGTTTCTTCATACTTATATATTATTACCTCCAATATGCGATGTGTCTATTTTTCAATCCTTATATCACACTGATGATATATATATGTTTATATTTAAAGAAATTATATGGTATCTATGGTATTATTATAACTATTTAAGGATAAAAAAATGCATTCCATATTTCTATAATGATCGTTGCGTAACAGAAACGTTATTACTGCGTGTGTACGACCAACTGTCTCTATAATCGTAACATAGTACATTTTCCATAATTGTATTTAATGATTAGTTTTAAGAAATTATAATTTATATATAAATATTATTATTATTAAATTTTTATTATTTTTGAGATTTTAAAATAATGAATTCTCAGATCATAGTCAACCTACCAATGTCTATTTAGGATAGATAAGCCAATAATCATCAAGACATATGTCATAAATATAATTGATTAAGTAGTTGAATATAACATGTAAATAATTGAAAAAATGAATAATAATTAATAATAAGGTTATTAAAAAGAAAATAATTATCATAAGATTATTATTAATGAAGACAAAAAATGATCATGATGAATTTAACTCAAGGTAAGGGACATTATCATAATTTCCTTTCATTGAAGAATATTTAAATATTATAATTAGATTTGATTATATTTGATTATATATCACCCCTTTGGAATTATATCTAATTAATTTCTATATTCTCATGAAATTTAATTTTTTGTATATGATATTATTTCACGGGGACTATGATTCAAACCTTTCCAATGTATTCTTTAATTAAAAAATCCTCAATTAAATTTTTCAATCAGACTAATTTTTTATTCAATGTAAATTTTTTTAAATTTTTTTAAGAAGAAAACTAAATTGTGATGATTTTTTAATAAAAGTTAATTTATTTACCTGAGAAATAATTTTTTCAAAAAATAATATTTGAACATAATGGTTTACTTTATTTATTAATGTATAATGGAATGTTCTATTTTTAAGAATTAAAATAACCTCCCCCCCTACTTAAAAATTATTTTCATGTTTATATTAACTTAAAATATTTTATATTTTATTCTAAGAAATAACCTATTTCCCTCATTCAATATATTTTGGTATTGAAAATAGTTTCTTAACATAAAAGGAAATTTTGATATATAAAATTGATTTAAAGTGGATTTTTATAGCATAGTTATTTTTTATGATAATAAAAGTAAAATAATTATTTATTCATGATATTTCAATTGAAAATTAGAATAGAAATTGGTGAGTATGGTATAGCTTATACAAACAGTGTGCCAATATTTCATCAGTTGATATTCATATAACTTATATTGTGTGTGCACCCATATAAATATTTAATGCTTTGGAAATGATCCTTGTATTAAAATGAAATTATTAGGGAGTTACCAAATGGTATATCATATGGATTTAAATACACTCCAACAACTTTTAACATTGTTTTCAAACAGGTTATGAATGTGATGAAAAATGATTTAAAAAATCATTTTGATTTTGTTACTATGGGTTTTAATTATTTTCATTGACAAAATGTGCGATTTTCCTATTAAAATGTTTTATTTCATTCACTAAATTATAATTGAGATAATTTTAAATCATTTCGTGGGATTACATTTTTTTCATTGTACAATCAGTTTTTCATTCTTTTTATGTCCCTTACTGAGCTTGTGGTTCTCATCATAAAATTTAAAATGATTTTCACATAGTGTAAGGATGGGTAAGGGAAAAATTATTTCATGTTGAAGTCATGAAAATTTTCCAAGAAAAGAAATCATTATTTATTTTAAAAAACAGTTTATTGGAAAAATGGAAACTATTTATAATTTTTCGAAATGTAATTTTGGGTTTATTATGTATTAGTTAGGTTCCAATTTTCTAAAACTAGAAACCTAAAAAGATCCTCAAATGTATGAGAATTATATCTTGAAGTAAAACTCAACATTATATAATTTTTAATATTGATTACATTTAGTTGGTATCAAAGGATGGGGTATATATCACTATTCATTAAAATAATGTTACTATAATTCCATTAAATGATTTTATATTATTGTTAACTTGATGTGATATTGATTTTTAATATCACCATGTTGATAAATAAAAACTATATATTCGTATAATTGGCTTCCATATATGAAATACGGAAGATGTAGTGTGAAAGAACCTAATGTAAAATATCCATCCAAATAAGAACCCCGATACGGTTTGAATTAGAATATAATAGTCTGTTCACATTGGGTTTTAATGATATCATGAATTATATAACATACAATGAAGCTGAGAAATTAATTATATATGTAAGTGAAAGTTACTAAGACCATATTATTAAAAATAATGATACTTTTAAAATTAATAATGTTCCAGTAGTGAATCAATATATGGATATATTTTCAAATGATTTTATTAGTGTTATTATTTACAGAGAGGTTAATTTTTTTACTTAGTTCTTTCCTCTAAGAATATTTCTAAACCCCCTTAAATAATGGCTGAGTTGGAAATTTTAGAATTGGAACATAAATTGTATGGGTTGTGAGAGAAAGGTTTCATTCTTATAAGAACCACGCCATGGATTTCTCCTGATTTTAATGTGAAAAATAAATATTGTTCAATGATACATTTCATTGATTATTACTCCTTGCATAACATCTTGGTTAAGAAAAAATTTCTTTTTTGTTATATTATATATTATTTTGACCATCACAAAAGAGATCGGTATTTTTTTAAGGTTGATTTGAATATTGTGTACAATTAACTAAAGGTGAAGTAGAATGACATGATCAAGAATACATTTTAGAATATATATGGTCACATTGAGTTATTAGTTATTCCAATTAGGTTGTTTAAATAACCTTCAATATTTATTGACCTTATAAATAATTTTTTTCATTAGTTATTACTTATGTTTTTCGTTATGTTCATTGATGAAATTTTATTGTATTCTAAAATATATGATAATCACTAAAGACACGTAATTATTGTTTTTTAAAAAAAGTAAATAAACACTTCAAGAAATTTATTAATTGAGAATTATGGTTTTAGAAAATTTTATTCCCTGCATACATTGTTTCTTAATATGTAAAAATGGGTGAACCTGCTAAAAAATTATGGAATAATTTATTAGACCCCAAAATACAACATAGATTCTTGCTTTTAATTAATTTTTATTTTACTACTAATAGTTTATTGAAATATTTTATCGGTTTTACATCCCAGTGAATATGATAACTCAAAATGGAGTTAGTGTCATATGAAAAAAATGATATTGTGTTTTCATGAAATAAAAATAATATTGGTGAATAATATATTTTTTGACTTTCCATCATGAAATGTTGAATATTTTATCCACACATATTCTTTATTGAAGGGACATGGTTGTTTCCTTATACAAAATGATATGGTAATTGATTATGATTCATGTCAGTTGAACCCTCCGTAGTAAAATTACATAACACATGTTCTATATTACAAGCTTTGTAGTTTTCCTTAAAAATATTGTGGAAAAATTTATATGCAGTAAATTGTTAAATATATACAAATAAAATAAATTAACATAAAAATTCACTATGAAATAATTGAGCATTAGATGGAAAAGATGGATAGAACTATTGAAGAATTATGATTGTACAATTTATTAACTTCCTAGAGAATAAAACAAAGTGGATGATGGTTTTTTCAATAAAATAGTGATACATTAACCATGTTACATTTGAAAAAATACACTTTGGAAAATTATATGATGAATTTGGGAATATAATTTTTTAAAGTAAGAATATACCTTGTCTTGTTCCAGGTTTTAGTGATATCAGTATTGTTAGAAAGAATTAAGAAATATCTGAATGAGAAGAAATTTTTTTAACAAAAGGTAAAATTCGTTACCTAAGGTACATTAAATGAGCTTAATTTTCATGAAGATGGTCGTATCAGATTTGGATAACAATTGTGTGTGATTTGTGATTCCTAGATAAATGGATTGTTATTAAGTGAAGTGTAGATATCTCTATTTTTCATTAATTCATGAGGCACTAAGATGAACTGGTAAATTAAAGGAATTATTGGTGGGATTGTATGAAATGATATATTCCTGAATTTAGTATTATATTTTTGACATGTCTGTAGGTTAATGAAAATATATAAATACTGAATGGAATGATTCAACAGTTCCTAGTGTCCAAGTGGAAATAGAAATATATATATATGGATTTCATGGTGGGGATTCTAAATACCTTTTAAGGTAACAATGGGATTTTGGATGGTTTTTAATGATTAACAATATATTCAAATTTTATATCCATTCAAATGTATAAGTGTTTAGATCAACATTCTCGACTTTAATATAGGATATAGATAGGTTACATGGAGTGAACCATCTATATTATCAAGTTGTGGTCCCATGTAAAAATATATTTTTTAGAAATACTTATGAAATATCTAGGTAGTAAATTAAATTTGAGTACATTTTTTCGTCCTCATACTGATTTTCAGTGTTAGTAGATGATTGATACCATGTAATAAATTCGTATTTTAGTTTGATGGATTATAGGGGATATTGGGATCAATATCTTTCTTTGGTTCTTTTTTATTATAACAACAGTTTTCAATATATTATATATATATATCTCTTTTTTAGGTAGTATATGGAAATTGATTTTAAAAACTATCATTTTGGGATAATTTAGATTCATGGATATTGATGAAACCCGAGTAATAAAATTAAATGGATGATAAGGTAAATTTTATTTAGGAAAATATAATAAATATTCAGATAAAAAATATTTATACGGTTAACTAGAAGAAAGAACATTCTCTTGAGGTAGGTGATTATGTTTTTTTCAATGTATATCATTGTAAAAGTGTAATTCTTTTTGGAAAAAAGGATAAATTAGATCTATGGTTCATCGGAATATTTTAAATCATGGATAAAGTTGGATCGGTTTCCTACCATGTTTCTATGACTCTAATTTTCTCTAGGTACCAAATGTTTTTCATGTCTCACAATTAAAAAAAAGATTTTCCTGATTCATCTCGTGTTTTGAGCCATGAGTTAGTTCTTTTAGAATAGAATATATCTTATGATGAAATGACTATTATTCTTATTGATTATATAGTGAAATTTTTGTGGAATATTGTGATTTATTAGGCTATGGGTGGATGGAATACCATATGGTTGAAGATGAAATATGGGAATATGAAAATACTATAAAGGAAAGATATTCCAACTTTTATAATAAGTGATGAAAAATGTGAGATATCAATTTAAAAAATGTGGATAATATAAAAACCCAATTAATGAGAGAATAAATCACTTTCACAATTATTAACGTATTCATATTCATTAAGAAAATATCTAGTAATTTTTTTAAATTAAAAAAGAAATAATTTTAATTAATCACATTAATTTTAATGTTTTATATAAAATATTAATTTCTGAATTATAAAATTTTAATTTGATAAAAAAATTCAGTACTAAAATAATCATTTCAGAATTAACTTAGGGTGAAATTTTTGGGTCTTGTAGAAAGTATTTATTTTTTTGAATGGTGAAAAATGTGGATTATTATAAAAAATGACATTTACTATCAGTAAAAAAAGTAATTTGAAACTAAAATTAGGTTTTGAATATGATTTTAAACAACATAAGTATTATTTAATTATATTTTACACGCATAGTTTCTATTTAATAAATTTTTTAATTGTATTTTTGTATAATTTTGTTGTTTGATTTGAATACATTATTTCTCATAAAACTATTTTAAAGTGAATTTTTTTTACCATTATAATAAATTAAAATCATAACTAATGATGAATATTATAAATTGAATTTATATCATATATATTAATAAATATTAATTTTTAATAATAAAATTAATATTATTAATCATAGTTTTAATATAAAATCATATTTTTCATGAAAAATATACTTATTGAAAACTTTTCTTTTCATCACATCTAAGGGTTCAAATTTTAAATTATTTTTTTTTCAAATTATGTGTATTGAATTTGATAAAATGTATTCAATTTATTTAAATGATCATAATTTTTATTTTAGAATACTTTTTTTATTAAAATAAGTAGTGGAAACATGAAAAATTAATTACCTTAGTTAAGCTACAATCATATTTACCGGGAGTTGATAAAAAAATATTTGGGTTTGAAAGACTTAAAAAAATTTATGAATTCTATTTTATTTCTATATTTAGACCATCAAATTTAAATTTATTTATAATGGTCTATTTAGGATCATTTTACTGTATGAATAACATGGGCACACTTTGTTATATTAAAAAAATTACAAGTGTTTCCCTCACCTCACTTATAAAAAGGCCACCTCCTCTCCTCCAATTCTCACACCATTGAATCCGTTTGGATATTCCATATCATACCAAATACCTTCCAATCATACCTCCCCCGGACAATTATCTCATAACGTTATCAAAAAAAATCATATGGAGTCTATTGGTTCTTACATAAGGACAATTTCTAAAGAACATGTTTTGTTCTTAATAAAACATCTTTATTTTATTAATTCACCCTCCACATTGAAATTTTTTTCAATTAGTATTACCTATTGAAACCAGCACAAATCATATAATAATATTTTATTATTTTTATGGAATAAGCTAAATCCATCTCCTCTTACATCAAATGGAATAAAAAATCATCATTTGTCTGTATGAAAGAGTACAACATCAAAAATTGATGTAAATCAATTTACAATTATCACATCTCGTAGATTTTTATAATGATGGATTAATATATATATATATATATATATATATATTCATCATGTTAATATTTATATATTTATGATATCATTTATAACTTCTAACCTTTCATTTTATGGGGGATATGATAATGCCACTCATGTGTACGAAGGACTACCACTTTGCAAATTGATTTGATTTTTTTCAAAAATTAGTCCCATGGTACATAATAACGACAAAGTCAATGAATATATGTGAGATACATGAAATTATTATTGTATATTGATATTATATTTATCTTTATGAAAAGATAATATATCATTTTTATTCTTACCCTGAAAAAAGATAATGTAATTCGTGTGTTCGTGAGGAATACCGAATCCCTGAAGTGATGTGACACGTTATTCATCACTAAAACAGATTGATGATATATATATATATATTTATATTTAAGGAAGTAATATATTTTTATGATAGTTTTATCATTATTTGTGATAAAATAATTAAGGTCTTATTTGTATAATGATAATTCAAAATATAAAATTAATTATTAAATATAATAAATATTTTATCATTATTTTTTCTAGGGGTTTTGCAATGATGACCACTTTTATGATATTCAACACAACAATGTAACATAAAAACATATATGGAAAATATCATCAAAACATATGATGAACACATAACTTACTAAAAACATATATATAATGATAAAATAAGTGAAATAAAAGGAATAATAAAATATAAAATGTTTCCTAATATTTTAAATGATTATCCAATTTTTATTATTCAGAATGATAAAGAACAAGTGTGACCAATCAAGCTTGAGGAGAGGGTCTTATTATTAATTTCCTTTTCTTGAAGTAAATATTAGTGTCATGAACCTATATTATTTTTAAGGTGTATATAAATCCACATATATAATTTATAACACAAATATCTTTATTATAATTATTTTTTCATTTTTAAAATTTTATACTTTTAGGGGACATATGATTCAAATTCTCCGTAAATTTTATTTTAGTTAAAAACAACCTTTTTTTGTTTTCCTTAAAAACCTCCTTTTCTTCAAAGTCCATGATTTTTTAAATAATTTTATGAATATAATTACATTGAAATTATAATTTTATAAAATTAAATTTATATATTTTATTTAGTTTTTTTAAAAAATTATCTTTGTACGAAATGTTTGACTTTATTTAAAAAGGAAAAAATGAATGCTATATTTCAACATATATGGTGAGAAAAAAATTTACCACCACCGTAGACATTATTATATGATGGTATTAAAATAGAATACTTCTTATTTTAATAAAATAAAACCCCATTTGCATTTATATCATTTATTTTGGTAATAAAATCTTTTTTCTAATGAAAGTGTTACATTGATAATAGAAATTTATTTTTATATAAGTTTAAAATATTTTTTCAAATATTTTATTAAGAATAAGTATGATGGATAAAATATTTTTGTTGATGATATGGAAAATGAGAATTATAAGAGAAACATTTGATCTTAATAGATCATATATGATGGGTGCAACCAGATAGCACCATTTGAGTCTAATATAGCTCACACGATGGGTGCAGCAGGATAGCACTCCAATGCATTAGATAATGTTAGTTGTGTTAACTAGTATGAAGTATGGAGTTAATAAAGGGTTTCTCAATGTTTTTTAATTCGGAACCAACTACTTCAGAAATGGGTTCAAAACATGTTATGAATGTGATGCTCCATTCCTCCAAAAATAGTTTTTTTATTTTCATGTTATGGGTTTTAATGTTTTTTGAGAAAAAATATTGTGTTATTCACGTTGAAATGATTTTATTTCTTGGAACATTGTGGTAAAGGTAAAATTATTAGCCTAATTAGGTTAAATACTCTTAGAGAGGATGAATCAGGGCATGATAGATTAAAAAATGAACTTTTAGATCTTACTTTGTTGTCAAAAAAAATTTATTGTCTCCATTTCCTATAGAAATGTAAGAATATAAATTAAATCATGAACAAGACCAAATTATATTACTTGGTTTACCCTCACTGGCCTATGTCAAATGAGAATACATTGGAAATGTTGTTATGCACCAAATCCACTAAAGCTCATAGAAAAAAGTCAATGCTCAGGATAGATCACTTATATTCCCTGCCTCACAAACTTAATAATGGTTAGAAAAAACTCCCTAATTCCTAAGGGTCACAACCAAACTACCTTCTAATGGATCACTTCCAGTAGAAAGGATAACCTTATTCCCCTTGTTTTTTCCAATACACTTAAAAGGATTCACAAACAGTTTGTGGACATATAGGTCACATTGTTATAAAAAATGAATACTTCTTTATTTATAGATATATTCTATATTGAAGTCCAGTTTTGATATAATTTTTGAATACCACTTTAATATAGATTTACATGGAAATACATTTTCAATTCATTAATCATGATCACTAACTTCACAAAGAAAACATATTTCACAAAGCTCAAACAACCTTCATGAAGAAACCTCTTTTCTAGTAGCTCACATAGCCTTTGAGAAGAAACTGACATTAAAGATTATTTTATTTTTAATTCATCTTTCATAGACATCATGAAATCTATTTATTCATGACTTTATTTTCTAGAAGACCTTCATAAATCAAATTCACAAATTTAGAGCCTATAGATTTTTGTTAAGGCTTTATATTATTTTTGATGGGGTATAGGCCTATTTATATGTATTTATTCCTACTATAGAAGCTTCCATCCATGTCATCACCATATCACATAGCTCTATCATCTCATTTGAGATTATCCATACTATTCAAAGGATTGGTAAATTTCACAGTTTGCGAAGATTGTTTTGGTCATAGAGATTACCATCAAACCTTTCCACATTATGGATGCTCGTTAATGTTTATCCACAACATAAAAAAATTAATTTTGGTAATCCTTGTCTTAAAAAAAACTCCTAATTTTACAATAATTTTATAATTACATCAATTAAATCTAAATTTTGTAATTATATCCATTGTCTAAATTTTGGACCTCAAAATTTTTGGAAAACCATAAAAAATAGGGCAACCATGTGTACATAATTTTCTCTACCACTTAAATGGAATCCAATCAATTATCTGGATCATTTCCAACATTCATAGTAAACTTCATCTCTGGAACTCCATAATGTTTCATAGAAACCTTCTTTTTAGAAAAATAAAATCAACCCAAATGCACCAAAATGTTACCTTGAGGGATTTCTTCCCAACGAAAACATTTTTGGAGTACCAATTTTTCTATTAGGATAATTGTTTTAATTTATTTTTTATGTCATTAAGGGTATTTGTTTCCTCATATAACATTTTAAAATATTTTACATGTTTTATGGATTGGTAAGGGATAGAAAAAAATCAAGTTGAAATTCATGAATATTTTACATGAGAATAAATCATGATTTACATTGAATGTATTATATTATGTTGATATGAATACAAATTAGATGTGTCCACTTTATGATTTATAGTTTTTTATATATTTAGGTTATGAAAAAATTATCTAAAACTATAAACATGAAAATATCCTCAAGTGTAACAGAATGAATTCATGACATAAAAATACACATTATGATAGGTTTAAGGCCAGGTCCTTATATCTAGTGGTTGGGAGAGGAACTTGAGGTGGTGTGAAAACAAGTTTGGGGTATTGTTTAGGTAATAAGGTAACGATTATAAAAAATGGTATCAAATTCCATTAACGAACTTGTAGATCGAGAGTAACCATGATATATAACTATTAGACCTCTAGATGAAACTGAGAAATAATCCAAAACATCATAATTATGGTGGTTTTATAATTTACCATGGGAAGATAGGGTTTGAAATTAATATTTCATATTTGATTAAATCATAGTATATTGAGTCACATTATTCAGTTATAAGAGCCTATATGTCAGAATGGGAAGGATATAGATGAATATTATGGTTTTTCATATGTTTGATAAATTAATTGAATGATTTAATTAATAAATTTTTCTAATTTAAACAATAATTATAATAAAATAATGTTTTTGTAAATATCTATTAGTTTGGTAAAAAATAATGTAACACACCAAGTCCCACATGTAAGTAATATTTATTTATTATTTTTATTATTAACCAAAAAATTTTACTTTAGATTAGAAGAATATTTTCAATGCTATTTATTTATTTTTTAATGGTGTAACAATATCATAAATGATATTAAAGAGACTGAGAGGGATTTTATACTAAAAATTACAGACCTTATGTCCATGTGAATCTACATTGTCTAATCAATCCCAGATTGAGATCTACTTTTTTTATTTATTCATTCACCTTAGAGAAATAAATCTTATACTAATATAAAATATAGGTCATGATGATGGTATGAGAACCATGTCTTTAAAATGTGTTAGTTAATTATATGAAAATATACAAGTAATTAGTTTTTTCCAAAATATTTATAGAAGGGTGGATTAATTGAATAAATATAAAAATTTAAAATATAAAGTATTGGAATTTATTATTTTAAATTAATTTATTAAGGTGGATTGTTATTTTATTACATGATTTAAAATTTCATTAAAATTTTTATTTATTATTCATTATATCAATGTGGAAACAAAGTGTTGTTTATTTATTGATTACTTTGGGGGATTACAAGGAAATTTTTTCTAGGTTGTATTAATTAATGACTTAACCAACATTCATTTTTTTAAATGAAATATTTATTATGTTTTCTTGAATATATCATGCTGATTCATATTAGGAAAAATTTAATTTTTCCCTGTATTTTTGATTCACATTATAAAAGAATTCAGGGTTCTGACAATATATTCAATAATGGAATTTAAATTTTTTTTTAAAAATTAAATTTCTTTTAGTTTAATTAATTTGGAATGAAATTCCATCATTGATTATGGTTTCATTTGGAAAGTTAGTTCATTACATAGTTATATTTATATTATTTTCCATTAATTAAGTGATTTTATAAATTAATATTGTTTTAGATTTAGTAAATTAATTATGATATATCATATAAAAATATTTATCTAGTTTATCCAATATAATTGTATTTTAAATCTCAAAAAATATTTAAAATAGTAAAGAGGATATATAAATAGTTTTATTCAATGAATTAAAATCCCTGACCATATAATTCCAACAGTTTTCTTTCCAAACTATTATCATTTTATTAATGAAAGTGCATGTATATATTTTTTTAGTTACATAGTTTCTTTTTGCTTCATTATAATGGTTTTTAAGTGTGTAGTAAAGAAATTTTAAATTTTTTTGAAACACTATGTTTTGTTTATAAGTATATTTTCCTAAACCTAATGGAATCAATATGTTTTATACACTTTGTAAAACATTTTTAATAAAAAATATTTTAATTTTTTATAAAAAACTGATATTTTTAATATTATGGTTAGAGGTTATAAGTGTTATTTTAAAGTAGTTATTATTATAAGAATATTTTATTAATGTTTTTTATAATTAATATTATTTTAAATTAAGTAGTTTTAGAGAAAATGGGTTAAATTGGAGTGTTATTGATCTCTCTTTGAATGACTTGATTTATAAATTAATATACTATTTCATTAATTAAATATTTTTAATTTGATCAAGAATAAATGATTTACTAAGATGATTCCCATAAACTCTTAAACTTTTGTATAGTTTTTTTTTCAAATGTTATATTTAATAAATTATTATTTAGTTTAACATAAATGATCCTTGAAACGATTTAAACAAATATGTGGTCAATATTTTTTATTTTAGGTATATAAAGTATGATTAAATATTGATTAGATGATTTTAACTATATATTGAAGAATTGTTTGGAATCATTTGAATGGTATAAAAAAATCCTTTTATTTTTAATTTTTTTATAATTCAATTTATTTTTCAAGGGATTTATTTATTATTTAATTTTTATTTTTTCCTATTAAATTATTATTTTTTTGTAAATGATTTGATATAGTCATATTAACTAATTTTCAATGAAGTGATGTTTAATGAATACTTTTCAACAATTATATTATTAAACTCCAGTATAAAAACTAGTGTTATTATTTTAAACCCTTTACTTTACTATTTTAATTTATACGTAAAAAACAAATATTTTGGAATAAAAGATTATTTAATTAAAAATTAGTTTACTTAATTGATGATAGTATATGTAATGCTTCAAAAGGTCAATTTTTATTTGTTATATGTTATTTTATTAAAATAAATCTCATTTGTTAAATAGAGAAGAAGAACATAGGTAACTGATGGATTATATTACTTGAAAAATTATAATGAATTCTTATATTAATTAAAAAAAATTTAGAATAAATAAAATAAAATTATGATATTTAATTATTTTTCGGTCATTCTTATAAAAATTTGGTTATCCCATTAACAATTTAAATCAATAGATCATTATTTTAATAAGGAATTCATATATATAGAAACAATTATCACTAAAGTTTTTCTATATTATGAGTCTAAATACAAATAAAATTAACTAATGGATTGTGTAATTATAATTTAATGTTAAATTATGTATGTATATATAAAAAAAATGTAGATACAATAATTATCGTAATTGGTTTTGTTTTTTTAAACCTTTTTTTTGAAATATAATTTACTTTAAACGATGATATCATTATTTTGAGTTCTATATTTTTTAGGAAAAATTTCATCCTCCGTGATATGATCATTTATATTATATAACTATTTATATGTTCTAATCTAATGTATTTTGAAAATAAAATTTATGATTTATGCGATTAAGATAAAATTAGATACACAACTTGTTTGTTTTTTATAATGGAATTGAATAAATAATATTAATTTTATTAATTTTTTTCTAAAGTTCCCATATGTTGTTTTTTATTTTTTTTAATATATAAATATGTAATGGTATGTCTATTATTTTCAACCATGTTTAATAGTAAATAAATTAATTATTTATTTTCATTATAAATGGTAATGGAAAAACTGTTCCTTGAAGAATATCTATTAACTGATTATGAATTATTCTTATATTTCTAGGTCAGGTTCCAATCATTCATTGAGAAGGAAATTTTTTTCATTAAAATAATAATATAGATGCGTAAAAAAAATATGTCACATCGAAAAGATACACATTAAATAGTATTCATTGAGAAAAATAGTGAATCCACCTATGTAAATTCACATATATTTTGAAACTATTGAAATAATGGTTTTATTTTTCTTCCAAATTTCATTAAAGTAGCTCCAATACATCCAGAAATCCACATGGGATACTTGTATATCTCAAATACCATACCTATCCATGACTAGACTAGAAGAAGTTGGATCATATACTATATATGAAGTTGAAAGGTGAAAATATAAGATGCATGCACAATAGAATGAAGGCAAGAATGTAAAACAAGAACTTTCATAGCACAATTTACCATAATCAGTGAATAGGTTTGTGTGAGTATGTACAAAGATGAACTCTATGTCATTTTTGATTAAAATTCAAGGCATCATTGAATATTGACAACAACTATATACATTGGCTAGTTTTAGGTGGGACACATCATATATGTGGGACAATGTTCATTCTCTTTAAAAAATCGACATTTCATTGGGAAAAATTAAATCATTACACACATTTTCATTATCCTTTGGTATTTGGGTTTTTATATAGGAATCACTCATGTGTATATCTATTGTGCATACATGGACACCAAGTGAGTATCTCAAACAAACATCCTATGGAAATATATCATCATACATGAACATAATGAATCTTGATGTAAATAGATTTATTATTATATTTTATATAAAATATTGATGAATATCATAATGATTATATAAGAGTCATGATTGATGTAGTGATTGTTCTTCTCAATGTTGATATAATGATCATTCGGTTATAAGTGTTGAACTAACTGTGATATTTTCAATTGATTCTCAACTTATGAGATATTGTGAGAAACGATAATCAACTGTGCTTCCATGAGAATAGACATAATCTCCCTATTTATGAAGACAATAACATTGATTGTATGAAGGAACAATAAATTTCTACAGGACAAAATAGAGAACAATTTGATACAACCACTTTCTTTTCATCCTCCCAAAAGCAGGAAAGAATATTGACTCTAACTGTCTATATTTGTGTAATATCGAGTTACGGTACATACAAAATAAGACCTACCAAGAGTGAAATTACCTAAAATTAATGTTTCAAATATACTACAATTATCATCATGGTATTTTCACCAACATAATGAAACAGAATTTTATGTGAAGTTAAATGATAGACCTTGAGATAAAGATGATAAGAGTAGCTATAATGATTATTAAGGATACTATAAAAAAAAGATTATGAAACTCAATGTATAAAGTGAGATCATGTGTACGATTCATATATAGGTGTAGAGAAAACCATGAATTATATTTTTTTAGATATTATGTGGTATTCATACAGTTCTAATTTCAAGAACATGATATAATAGTGAATTTAGTAAAAGAATATAAAGTCAAGCTCAAGACATAATGTTCTCCTAATATTGAGCCTCATCCAAGCCTTACGAACTAAATTGTGTTTTATTGTATGAGTTCATATTATATATATATATATATATATGTGGAATTTATATTTAATGTTTTCATGTTTGAAATTTTATGGTGTAAATTTCATGATTTTAGTATATGAATGTGGAATATTGATTCATGTATTCCCACATTGCAGACACATGATGAGCAGATAATAAATATTAGGAGGATTAAGGTTAAAAATAATAGAACCACACAACTAATGTTATATTTTTTAATTCATAAAAAATTGAATTGTTATAAAACATGTGGTATTCATAAGATTTTATATATTCATGTTGTGAATAAGAAGATGGGGTGAGATATATAAATATCAAAAGTTTTACAGTATTTTCAATGTAAAAAGGGTATTGATGATTTTATTAAAGGACTGTGATACATGTTCATGTGATAGTTTGTGGAAAAATTAATTCATGCATGGATATGAAGAGTGGAATTAACATAATGATTATTATAGAAGGATCAATAGAGATGATGATAGAGAGAAGAATTAAATGTCGTATTGTAGCTATCTATGGATTTTTCATGAGATTTTTTTATAAGGATTTATGATCTATGTATTAAATGTTATTGATGAATTACATTAAATTATATTTTTTGATTTTTTATTTCATAATTATAATTTTATTTCAATATTGATTGATATGGTTTATTGAATGTAGGAAATATAATAATAAAAATTATCTTGTGATATTTAATGAGAAATTATATGTTTTTATTACTTCAGGAAAATATATTCATGCATGTATCAAATAAATCATACTCAAAATATTGAGAAAGCTCTGACTTAGATTTTTATGATTAAATAATAATCTAGTCGTGGATGATTTGATCCAAATGTATTTTGGAGTTCTTGTGTTTTTAATATGGATAAGAATATATTGAAGTGGAAGTGTCCAATGGTTTCTCTAATTTCTATGTAATTCAACTAATACTCATGAATATATAAACCCAATACAATTCAAAATAACAATGATATCGAGTGAAGAAAAATTATATTGTTCAGGAATTTTTTATGATCATATCCAAGAGGTTGATCACCTATTCATTTATTAGAATTTTTTTCAAGAACAAGCTGTGCTAGTATATAAAACATCATACCTGGAAGGAGCTGGAGATGGTGAGATTTCATATATATTAATTGAATGATACCTTCCATAATATAATGTGGGACTTATATATAAACCATTGATCACTAAAAATTAATAGTGATATTAAAACATTTGACTCATCAAGATCTAAGAATGATAAAGGAGTAGAAATTCCAAAAGGATCTAGTCATTATAAAAATTATTACTTGATGTTTAAATATTTATTTATAATTTCATACTTTATTTAGAGTCACATATTTATTTTAAAATAAATATATCATAATTACGATAGAGGTTCAAGGAAAAAAGTGTACATAAAAAACGATGATAAAGCATAGTAAGAAGGGGGAACCTCACACACCCCAACCCTTTAAAGTGTCTTCTTGATCCTATTGGGATCTATATTTTTATAAACACTTCATTTTATTATTTTTTTGAGTGAGTTATAAATCACTAAAAACATCTATAATTTGGATAATATTTGAATCATGTTAAATGGGATGGTTAAGTTATAGGGTTTTAATATTATCAAGTGGACCTTTCCAAGTGTGAATTTTTCTCTTTTACTATTTGATTTGTTTTATTAGATTATTTTAAATATGTATTAATTCATTTTTATGAATAAAATTTCTTTTTCGATTATCCTTTCATAGACTTTATCAATTTAAAATCTAGTATTATAATTATAAGACTCTCTACTTAGGGGGGTTACTCCTTTAGCATTTTTGTAAAAGTCCTCATTTTTGGGTAGTTGATACGTTTTTTTATTATTTATTGATTTTTATTGTATTCTCATTGATGCTTTAGAGGATCATAATCCTAATAGTGGGGAGTTATTAATGACCCTTACCAGCCATGTAATAATTTTATCTTCATTTTGATGTGCATTATTTTTTAAAATAGAGTAAATTTCTATGTTGGAAGTATTATATATCAGTGAGAAAACATAGGAGGATATGTAATTATAGGAAGGAATGGGAGAATCACAAGTTACCTAGTGGTAGGGTATTATATACCAGGTAATATTTGAGTGGCCTATATTAATATTGGTGTAGCCACAAAATACCTAGTGGAATTGTTCCAGGTTCCCCATATAAAGATGGGTGATTTGTTTATGAGTATAGAAATTTAGTGATTTTATCATTCAAATTTTACCCCTAAGGACCCTTTAGCTGACAATTTATCTTTATTCTATCTATTCCATCTACCCATAAGTTCTCTTACCCTATTTATATATCTCGAAGAAATATATTTAGTAATACTTATATGGATTCATTTTTAAGGTCTTGTATAACCATTCTCTTCTATATTAAATGTGTGAATTCCTTATAATTTTTTTCTTTTGATCTATAGAGTCTATGGTTTAGTTTCATACCACTAGGGGGGATATATGGTACCATATTTAAATTATTGTTCTTAGATTTTTCTATTAAATTAATAAGGTTTTCAATCCACTCAATATGATCTTAAAACCTCACCTTGTGTGCAGAAGTAATAAAAGAGGGGGATATAGGGAGATCATTTTTACAAGGTTCTACCAGAATAGTGTAAAATCACATGTTTTTTATTCCCCCAAATGGATTCTTCTTCTATATTCCATAGTCATCTACAACAACATATAGAATACACTATGTTCCCAGAGACTCAAGAATCCAATATAAGAAACTATATCCCCTAAAATGATAATCCAAATATGTGATAACTAATCTTACTCCTAGTGATCTCTACACCACCCAATATTTGTCCCCCTAAGTGAGAATATTGACTTGAAAACATGTGGTTGAACTCCATAAATATATTTAGAAATACAACTACTCTTGGGAGTTCCTCTTAACCGTTATTAATTTGGATCTTTTTTATCCTCCATGAAAACTTAGGTGCATAAAAAAAAGATTTGTGTTCATAAACATAGATATTTGAATCCTTCTCTCCCATTAATAATAATTTATCATGATGTAAATTATTATAGAAGATGAAAAAAAATTATAAACTATGGTTGTAACATCCCGATTCTGGAAGCCGCCCAGAGGCACCCCATACCCAATTGGTTACATGGCCTAAAGCTCATTTCCTCGAATGCTAGAGGCTGACAACTATCAGCGAGGTCCTTGGGTATGATATTGGTGAAACTGTTCCCTCTTTGGAAGAGTAACATAGCAGAAGTAAACAAATGGAAAAAGCAGAAGCAGTAATAATCCATAGAAAAGTAAAAAGTGGATGACTCGAAATAATAAACTGTAGAACACGTATATATAAATGATGCATGATACATATGTCTTGGAAAGTATCAAAACAAATCACAATACTAGAATAAAAAAATAGTACTAAGCCAAATTACAAAAGAAAATAGATAAACAACTTGTAATCTTGGTCTCAGGCTCTCCTAATCCATAGTAAATAATGTACCTAAAGTAGAATATATCTTTCCCTTATCTATAACTGCAACAATATAATCTATTTGGGCCAAATTCATTGCCCAAACAGGGTGTCAGACTAAATTCCAATAGGCAACCACCATAAGATCTGTGCCTAACATTCAGTGAATATATGGCACTTAATGAGTAAAAGAAAGCAGTGAACAAGAAAGTACTTAGTATTAAACAATCCATAGTTTCAATGCATTCAATTTTGTATATCAATCAATAGTTAACCAAAGTAGGTAAACACAAATAGGTAACCCTTTTGGAAGTACTCTCAGCCCACCCCATCTGGTCCTACCTAGGAATACAAGCAAGTAGCTAAACACAAAATTTAACCCTATATGAAGTACTCACAGCCTATCCCCTCTAGTCCTACCTATCAACTCATGCATGCAGCTAAACACAAAAGGTTACCCTCTGGGAAGCTCTCACATCCTATCTCCTCTGACCCTACCTAGAAACACAAGCAATCATCTAAACACCAAAGGTAACCCTATGGGAAGTACTCACAGCCTATCCCCTCAGGTCCTACCTAGCAACACAAGAAACCCTATAATAACCCGAAATTTTATGAGAATTATTCTTTTTAATTTCATTGATTTTTTGTGTTGTATTCCACACCAAATTATCTTGCGCTATACACAACGTTGTATTAGCTTGCAGTATACACAACACTATTCTTGAATTGTGTTACACACAATTTCAATTTCGTTTAATATTAGTCATTCTGAGAAACATTGAGTGTATATTTATATATATATATTCAATGTATAAATGAATTATGGTTGGATTATGTTATACAAAACAAAAAATGAGTCTTGCATAACACGGAACCCTAACTTGTCTTGCATTACACGCAATCACAACCTTTCTCGATTGCATGTGTAGTATGCAATACCGGGTTTCACTAAACAACGATATATTATAATAATATTATTATGGATTATCCGTTATGAATATTATTAACTAAATTTTTATCTTTATAGTATTATTATTCATCTTACATATTTTCTAGAACATTTTATGAGAACAAAATATTTTTTTCGGGTAAAATAAGTATCCTTTGAAAAATGCAGTTTCACCGCCTTTTGATGGCACACCCACATTAAATCTAGTTTTTAACATGTTTATCTGTTCAATTTGACAAAATAAATTTTTTCTTTGGAATTAAGATATAAAAACTTACTTTGGATAATATTTTCATATAATTCTGATAACTTTCATATGTTAATGAATAGTAAAAACATGCTATATTTTAATTAAAAACAACTTTTTTCATCAAAATAATTTATATGGTTATATTTTCTTTTTAATTGGTTTTAAAGTGTAATTATAATATATTTTTACCATTTAATCCAATGTTGGTCATTGGAATTTATTTCAGTTTGAAATTTGACATAAACAAGTGTCGATCTTTTGATATTTATTGTTTCTTAAAAACATGCTATTTGTTTCGATAAAGGGAATTAATTTTAAAATTAATTAATGCCACTTATATGTTTTGAATTTGGAAAAATAGACATCATTTTTTGATTCAGAATATAAAATATAGCTTAGGCTGAAGTTTTTGAATTTTTCTAAAAAACATCGATTTTTTATGAATAGTGAAACGACTTAGTGGTAGTTAAAAAACCGACACTTTCATTTAAATAAAATTTTACCACTTCTGTTAAATGAATTTCAATAATACATCATAAATTGTTGTTATAAAGAAGTAAAATGTTGTTCAATAAGATGAAAATAATTTTTGGTGAATAGTATCTTTTGACTTTTATTTACAACGGTTAAATGTTAATAGGGTAATTCAAGGTTAAAAGAATATTATAATAATTCAAAATTACATTAACACTTGTCCCAACCATATTGTATGAGTAGTGTCCAACCATGGGCATCCTTGGGTCTATTTTGGGACCACATTGAGCCACTTGATTGTGATAATGACATTTTGATTATCTAATTTAATTTAAAGACAAAATTGACATTAACAAGAATTTTTAGTAATTAATTTTTATAAGGGGTTATATAAATTATCTTTTTTACTGTAAATATTCATTGGAAAAATAAAAAAAATCCTATATGGTGATTTTTCATAATTTTTAGACATCAAATAAATTAATTTATTTATGACACAATAATGATGCAGTATTTACCTCATTAATAAATGATTTAAATAAATAAGATTATAATGGTTAAACTATTATCCAAAACATGTACAATTCTGATTGAATGATTTTATTTCGACCATGAGTCATCTTATATTCATCTTTAATGATTTTTGGACCTTTTCAAACTGAAGATAAGTTTATAATAAAATAATATTTTCACACTTTCCAAAGGTTCCCCTCTCCTCCCTTAGGGAACATCCTCCCTCTCCTCATTACACCCTTTTGGGCCTTGAATCTCATCCAACCCCTAACCATTCCTCTTCTCATCCTCTCTAGTTATATCATAGATGTTCTCATCTTCTCAAAAGACCAACTCTAGTGCCCTAAGAAGAAGTTGAAAGGAGGTGCGTCGAGGAAGAGGTAATCTCTTCTACCGACTCTTTCAAGTTTCTTTTTTCTTATACTTCCTCTTCTTTAGTTGTTTCATTATAAAGTAATAACATCAGTATTAATTATAAACTGATATGTTTTTATAAATATTAAAAAACCATATTTCACCTTCTATCCATACTATGGAAAATGAAATCACCACACGCGCGTATGTACGGAATACCGTCTCCACGTGATGGTGTAATCTGTTTCCACCACAACCTTACATGGATGGGTATAAAGGTGTAATGAATAACTATATATGGTTATTATAACATTATACTGATTATGATATATTAAATCATCCACTACAATTCTATTCAATAATTATGGGAACGATATCATCACTCGTGCGTTCGTACGGATTACCGTCTCCACGATGCGATGCGATTCATTCTCTACGTTAACTATTCAAGAATGATTATAAAGTATATATAATGAATAATAATGATATATATGACATTATAATTCTACTATATTTATTTTCATATATTTTTCATTTACTTAATTCTGTTCAATTAAATAAGGAAACAAAAACAGCGTTCATGCATACGTACGACCTACCGTCTCCATGAATGATGTATTTCATTCCATTTATTGATCTATCATATATATCTATATCCTGAATATATAATATATATAACTCATGCTTTACATTCTAGAATTATGTAAATCATGAAATAAGTAATAATATCAAGAACAACATGTCAAAACACGTAGGATAAATGAAACGATTTTACCCAAAACCCTACTTTAACATGAATTTACAAAAGAAAATGTAATATAAAGTCATAAGTGAACCATATATTATATCATAACAAGGAAAATGATTCTATAATAAGTCAATGTCATTATTTAAATCATTATACAGGAGGTTTGGATACAGACGAAGCATATCAGACGTAAGATAAGGGATAACTTTTCCAATCTCATTTTTATCCGAGATTGTTTATTCGTAAGTATTTACTGGGGTTATATTTATCATCCATTTCCTTGTTTTCTAAAAATGATTTCATATATGTTTAAATTCATTTTTACTCATTTTTGACTTTTACTACAAGGTGTCTAACGA
Source organism: Viscum album (assembly GCA_963277665.1). NCBI lineage: Eukaryota > Viridiplantae > Streptophyta > Magnoliopsida > Santalales > Viscaceae > Viscum > Viscum album. Next base: position 607,925 of record CAUJRU010000080.1, on the reverse strand, counting down.
ATCTTTCATTTTTTCACCATATGAGGTACTTTTTGACTTTTCTGGAAAAAGTACGAGAAGAATGCTTTTTTAACTGATATGGCATGAATGGATTTTCACGGTTTCGTAATGCCTTATTTTCATGAAGCTTACTCTACATTATTTCATGACTATTTTCAACAAAATAATTTTCTTTTAAAATTTCATGGAATTTTGTAAAAATAAAATGATTTTGAAGAAGAAAGGATATTTCCTCAAGAATTCATTTCTAGTGTTTTATCTAAACCATTTTCTATATAAGATAGAATTATTTCATAGGTGTATGTTTCAAGTATAATGTCTCTATGATTTACATGGTTTCACTTTTTTATGATGAAATGATGCCCATTTTTTATATGGATTGTGTTATGATGGAATGATACCCATTTTATTCTTTGAGTAATGATGAATGATTTATGTTCATGTTGTGGCACACGTAATAATGAATTCTTTACAAGATGGGTGGGACCTATATCTCCATGAAATGCATTGGGAAAATATTTATATATCATGGGATAGACATGGCTGGAATGGTATGTTAATCTGGTTCAGTGATATAGGACTGGAACGAGGAATGAACTCGATTCAGAAAGGGACTTTGTCCACTAAGATGGACTTGGAAGCAATGCCTTTGCTGCTATGGAAATCATATCATGTGCTTAATGTTTTTCCTCAATTAAATGTTTTATTTCCAATATATTTTGTCATGATTGATGTTCCATTATGATCTATTCCTTATGTACTGCCATGTTTTATGTCATTGGTCAAGATGTTGATGTTTAAACATTATGGTCATGTTTTTATGTTCAAATGTATATGGTTTGTTTCATTTTCTCCATGCTTAACCCTACTGAGCATTTGATCTCACCCTTTAAATGTTTTCTTTTCCCCATGATATAAAGAAAGGTTTTAGCTAAGAAAACAAAAGGGGAAGATCTTTATGGGTGATGTTGATGATCTTTCACCACGATTAGAAGATTATGTTCTGAGTATACATAGACACTAAACTATTATGGTCCTTTGGAGTCTATTTTTTTATGTATTAAGTATTCTGAAAAAGTAATGTAATGTCTATGTACATCATGTTTGGGTCTCTACAGTTGGTATCAGAGGCAAAGGAGGTAGGAATGAATCCGATCCTTGGGAACTCTCACATGTGGGCGTTGCATGAAGCATGGATCTCTACCCAAGGGCTTCATAAGGAAATGGCCACCACTGGGGATGGTGGTGTGTCCCACCCAGGGGGTGTAGCTTCCCATGGAGTGCCATGATAGGTATAAATTATAGTGCATTGGATGTAATTCTAGACCTCTACAGTTGGTATCAGAGGAAAGGTTTAGTTAACCTTTGAAAACTAGGATGCGAAAACTTTAGTGAGATCCCTAGAGATATTTCGAAGGTATGACTAGGGATGTCCCTAAGGGTACGTATAAGTATTGGTTATAGTCCTATAATTATGGAGTAAATCTTAGAATTAACCCTAACATGTTATATATTGAAGGTACTCCCCCTTTAATATTTTGTTTTCCCTAACATGATTTTTTCCTCTCACACTATTCTTTTTGGGTTTTAGATGATTGCTAGAAACCGAAGGAACTATGCTGATCAATGTAATGCACAATGAAATGATTGTCCTTCTAAACAAACCAATGTTATTGGAGATGGAGTGAAAATTCTTATTGCTATACTTACACAAGCTATGAATCATTCTGGACTTCCAAATGAGCAAAGAAGGGAACAATATTCTATTGAGTCCTTCCCGAGGCAATGTACACCTTCTTTGAGTGGGTCTTCTGATCCACTTGTTGCTGAAAAATGGACCAGTACCATTGAAAAGATATTTTCCATTCTCCGCTATTCAGAACATGAAAAATTCATTTTGACTGTTTACCATTTAGATGGTGAAGCAGACCAGTGGTGGACTCTAATTAAGAATACAAGTCCCGAAGATGAAATTGAATCCATGGAATGGGATGAGTTCAAGAACTTATTTTTCAATAAGTACTTCCCCCGTATTCTTCGAACAAGAATGGGAAAGGAATTCCTTGATCTTAAGAAAAAGTATGATGAATCTATTGGTATATAAGAAGTGAATTTTTCAAGGCTTGCAAGGTATGAATCTTGCATTATCATCCAACCTGAATGTATTGTTGATCGATTCATCAGTGGCATGAAACCAAGTCTTTGAAGGGAATTAGTTATAAGAGACTTCAGTAGCTATGAAGAAATTGTGTTTTGTGCTATCAAGGTAGAAATGGAAGTTGGGTTACATATCTATCACATGGTTTTTACAAGAAATAAAAGATGGAGTTCAAGGAGAAATCTCAGAATAATAGTGAAAAAAATATGAATGTTTCTTTATGGTCAAAGTGTGGAATGAATCATGGTGAAGATTGTCTTAAAGGGAATAGAAAATGTATTTTAAGTGTGGAAAATAAAGTCTTCAAGAAGCTGAGTGTTGAAGTAATGGAAAAAGGGTTACTAATGATGTTAATAAAGAAAAGACTACAGAGAACGCACCACCAACACTTCAATGCTTCATGTGCAAGGAAATGGGGCATTATGCTAATAAATGCACAAATCCTAGGGTTAATGATGGTCGACATGAGTAACCACTTAAGGAAAAGGAAAAAAGAGAAGTCACATGTGATCACTATTGGAAATGTTGAATATGACAACGATGTGTTGTAATGATTAATTATTTATGTAATGGGATTACAAAATAATGTTGTATATAGTATCATGAAATATTGGAATATTTATGTATTTTTCTATTGTGGGTTTCAATAATTTTATGGTTCCAGAAACCATGGAAAGTGATTGAGATATTTTTGGATAGAACATTATATGTGCATAATGAGGGGATAAGGATAAAATGAAATGTTTGAAATTATTAATGAGCTCATGATTGATATAAGGACAAATTTATATCATGGTTTGAGTATATAGAATTTTTGGGATTTTGGTATGTGGAAAGATTACCTTCTAATAGAATTCATGTTTTCACTATAGTTCTATGGTAATTTATGAGAATATATGATTATGGTATTGACCTGTTTGAAATGCGATCAACAAGATATATCTTACGATATATGGGGGATAAATGATGGTATTCACTTGCTTATGATGTGATGTCACAAACCAGCCTGGGTCGTCATTCGACCCGGCACCCGACCTGGTCCGCGACATGGCACGCAAGGCGTTCCCGATCCCCACGGGTTGGCAACTAGTGCCGAGCATTAAAATAAACTATTTTGGAACGATTTTTTCCCCATAACAAGGATGAATAAACATAAACTAAACAAGAAGATAAATAAAGGGAAAAAACAAACAACTTGGTAGTGGAAAAAGGAATTAAAGAAGCGATGTGACATACCTCAAGTGACATCGTGGGTCAACACGGAACATAAACCACACTCGCTCCCAAAAATGACCCAAGGATGAAACCTACAACTGAAAACTAAAGTAGGCATGAGCACCGAGATGCTTAGTAGGAATGCCAAAATATAACCACATCCAATGCCCCTGCCTTTAGTATGAAATCAAATTATGCCAATTTGAGAATAAGATATAATAAAATAATGTTTATCATTTTAAAATTCATGTAACGATTTTTCATTTTCAGGTAAAGCATTTTACTCCACCTACATTTTCAAAAAAAGTTTCAAGCATGCATTAATATTTCAAAATTGATAGAAACCAGTTTGGATTATAATATGGTTTTCACAAACAAGACATCAAGTATGAAACATCTGAAAAGAAAGTTACATCGCTAGTAGCATGTCACAAATGAGCACCATGGATAATCCCTATAGGTATCAAAAACATGTGGGAACCTAGAGACCTCGTACCTCGGTGAAACGTGGATTAGAAGACCACAACCCTCAGAAAACGTAGCTTAGAAGACCACAACCCTCAGAAATTCATGTGTTTAGTTAGTGTTGTTGCATCAATCCTCCTAGACAAACCAGGTTGAACCCCTACCGTGTCATCTAGCGTACAAGTCCTGGTCACCCACCTCGATACCCAGGTTTCCCATCGTTCTCTATTTCAAGTGGTGGTGAGTTCTTCTTTATCATGAAAACATATATGAACATAACATTTTATTTATCAAAAACTCATTCAACCTCTCACCACTGTTCTCCCTCCTTAAGCGCATCCCCCACTTTCACGTCACACAATGCATAAACATCAACGTTAGGCACATCATAACACTTTCAACATTCAAATAATTTTCTAAAACCAAGGGGGCGTTCCTCAAGAGAGGTTTTTATTTTTCATAAAACATTCATAAGGTTACAAATGGGATTTATTACCTAAAGGGAATACTTTTTACAATTAACCGGACAAAATGAAAAACACCTTTGGAAATACACATTACCAATTCAAAAACACTTAGGAAATCAATTTTTTAAGAAAAGGTCACTTAAGACCGATAGAATTTGAAATACACTTCAATTTTGAAAACAAATGCATAATCATTTCTAGCAACCATAACCTTATTTCATAGCATGTGTATATAGAATCAATGTAAAACATATTATTAAAACAAGCAAGCAATTATGAATCTAAAATTAAAGGCATAGTCATAGAGAACCTACCTCATACATGTCGTTATTTGTCGACGGCCACTCGAACCCACATTTGACGCATAAACGGACATGCATTTATACATATATATATATATACACCCCTAGCTACATTGAAAATATTCCCCGCGCCATGAGGGAATATGTACAAAGAGGGCATATGTATATGCCTTACCCTATGCATGTACATGTAGGTTCCCTCGAAACCCGTGGCCCAAAATCATCGAAGCAAGGCCCAATACACTACACATATAATTTAATAAATTAACTTTTAAACAATCTACAAAACATTTCATTATAATGCATCAAGGGATTGCATCAAAATAAAAACATTCAAAACATACTTTTTAGAACCAAACACGCCAAGATGCAATTCCAAAACACCAACTGCAGCCTACACACATTTTAATAGATGAACTACATAGTTAAAAAAAGAAAAATTTATAAACAATTCAGCATGAGTTTTTTCACAGAAACGTTTTATGCACAACGCATAAAAACACTACTAGAAAAAGAAAATGCACCCAACCCTCAAGAGGAACTAGATTCGCAGCCTTAATGTCCTTAAATAAATCAAATCCAAAATTCGTAAAACAACCATGAATAATACAACATAGGACATACCTCAAAAAACCCAAATTCATTTTTTAAATCAAATGCACACTAAAAACCTTTCGAAACATCCATTGCATCACATATAAAATTTTCAATAACCAACTTCATGATTTATATATTAACATCAAATAACACAACATGAGCATTCCTAAAAAATACACCTCATTATATACAAAGATGCTATAAAACATCAAAGGCATACAAAATTTTTTCAAAACTAGTTTCGCACAAAACAGATCAATCACATAACACCAGATTTATTTACACGATTAAAATAATCCACCAAATAAACAAAAAAAATTTGCACACTCACAATATACAAAATTTTCCCATTAAAAACTCATCTTCATGTAATTACACATAAATAAAATTATACTAAACATTGCATGTTGCAAATTAATTATCATAGAAAGTGCAGAATACAACAGCGGAATACAACAGTGGAATAAAACACTTATATCATTGTGTAAAAGATCACAAAAGAAGTGAAAAAACTCTGTCGCACGTCAATCACACCGCAATGGACCTAAAATGAACCATAACTCAAGCAATCGAACCCCATAAACAATAATATAAAACTCTAAAATTGGAACCCTATAAGGAGAAAAACCCTAAGCAGGAAGAAGAAGATCAGCATAGTGAGATGACCTTGTGACGGAGGGAGCGGGATGTTGGTCGCCTAGATGAGTGTCTTCAGGGAGAGGGGGAAGATACACCGGTCTAAGGCTTGTTGGAAGGGGGTGCAGCCAAGGGATAGCTGGTGGGAGAGGGCAGCATGCTGGGGGTTCAATGTAGGGCAGTCGACGGTGCGAGGTGGCTTGAGGAGTGGAGTGGGGCGCCGGTCCGATGTGTCGCCGGAAGGAAAGCAGGAGTCTGGGAGAGCGCCAACTATAAGGGGGAAAGGCGCGACGGAACTAGGGGAAGGAGAACGGTGCATGAAACACAGTGAGGATGAAACAAAGTGAGGTAAAAGGGAAAAGAAGAAGTAAATGAAAATAAAATAAATCTTAAGAAAACTTAATAAATAAAATAAAAAACAATAATATCCTAATTAAAATATTAACAAAACATAATAATAATATTATTATTATTATTATTAATATTAATATTAATATTAATATTAATATTAATATTAATATTAACATTTTATGTAATTAAAATAGTTCTAAATAATTTTATATTTCTTTTTTGTTAACATTATTATTGATTTGGTTAATAAATTATCTAATTACGCATTAGGCAGGCCGCATGGTGGTCTGGCGATTACAAGTGGCTTCATCCGTGCCCTGGTCGTGCGTCAGACATTGTGAAGCCAAAATGATCACTTAACAGAAAAAGCACACAAAATTCAATTCAGTCTCAGCTATCAATCAAATATTAGTATTAAAATAGTTAAAATAATTAGAATAATTAAATTATTGAAATCTGGGTGTGACAATTCTCCACACTACAAAACACTCTTCTCCCAGAAAGTCAACCTACCAAATGAGAAACCAGACTCGAGTTCGAAACTAAACAAGGCCAACAAAACCACGAATTCTATGTGACTTTCCACTCCATCAGTCACACCTGACAAACACTGAGGGAAACAGAAAAGAGAAGAACTATCAGGAAATGTGGAGGGTTCTCCCCCCCACAAGAACCCGACTAGCACAACAGACATTGAGACTCTTAGCATGGGCTAACTTTGGAACTGCTTACTTGATCCAAAAGGGAACCGCCACACAGAACAAACCTCGAAGAAGGCACTACAAGATTCATGGTGGTTTTCCCCACCATTTAAGAACCGACCACCATAAATCAACCATCGTAGACCGACATAAGAATTTCCAACCGAAACCACAAACCACTAACACATGAGAAAACCAACAAAATAATTCTACCAAATAGCGAACTTAACCATGACTCCTCATTTCCACAAGAGATGAGCATCTCCAAAACGAGCATGTACTAAAACAAAACGGGTCACATTTGAGGAGGGACAATTACTGGAATTACCAAAAATATGAGATCACCATGCCTTCTTACAACCACAGTGAGATATTCAAAGAACAAAGACCGCAATGAGAAAAAGAGATGTTTATGCCACTTACAACAAAGTATATCCTTCAAAGATAGGAGAGCTACAATAGGGAAATTCAGACCATCCCCATTTCAGCATCGGAGAAAAAAATTAGACTAGGGTGCCCCTCACCCAACGATTCTTGACTACGTGAAGAACATCACTCTGAGACCTGTGGTTGGAGCTCTGAGGTCTTGAAGCATCTGCTACCCCAGAGTCAGGAGCTGACATCCTTCGGTTGAGTCTCCGACTGACGATACCACTAGTGGAACCCCTCCAATTGTCCCAAATGGCCACATTGATGGAAAGACATTGGAGGATGATGATAAGGAGATATAAATTACCCAAACCGACCACACCAGAAATGAACAGAAGAGTGTCCCGACTAATAGGAGATGGAATTAACAAGAAGACTTGTCTGAGACAGGTTCCTCCAATTCGCTCTCGTCACTGGAGGGGGAACCTTCTCAAACACCAAAAATAAATGGTCCTGGATCCCTGGACAAAGACCCCACACAACAGAAACTTTTTCTAATTCCACGATGCTACCCCTGGAGAAAATGGAATCAAGCCCTTGGAATTCCCCACGTAGGCCATCACTGCTCGTTGGCCTTACAAGACACCCACTAGTTCTGCCACTATCCTCACCTTCACTTTCTCATGTATAAACCATTGGACAAGAGTGGTCGTAAACAACTTCCGAGACATACCATCATGCAACGACGCTGAGATTATCTCCTCCACCAATCCAAAGTTGCACCTTCAAACAGACCTGAACCAAGACAGACTCTCATAGCTTTGGGAGTTTCCAATAACCTAAAAACACCAAAGATTTCCCCAATCCAGTCCGCTACCTTCAATAGATCATGATCACCATGACTGCTGGACAACAACGGAAAATAATTCCATTCCCCCATTCCTCTAAGAGTCTAGGTAGAACCAACAACTAGAAGTGACTCGTTAGAACCATATGGGACTTTTCTGGGTGGCATACTCAAAAACAAGAGGCAAAAATCCAAATTAAAACTCATCATAAATCAAAATTCCACACCTTAATAACAAATGAAAGGTCAATCTCAAATCTCTATTCCATCCACAATTCAGTATGTCAAAACCAGAAACCCACGAAAAATTATACCAAATATGAAAAGAGAACACTAAACAATTTCTCACTCACTTTTCCAAACATTTGAAAACCCCTTTTTGAAACCCATTTTTTCATCAAACAAAACAACTTAAATATCCAACATTGGTAATCTATGAACTCTCACACATACACATCCTTGTGTTAGCTCAAGCACCCATACACTCACATCACCAATTTCTCCACTTGCCACATGTGCACCTCAATGTATGTGATCACTCATACGAGTAACAAGGGATAATTCAAGACACTTTTTTATTTCCAGAACAGGCCATTCAGTAGAAAGAACAAATTCCCAACCAATTTGTGAAAGTCACATTTCATTAAAGAAAGAGATTTCCAAATTCCAAAACATTTTCCATTTCAATAACAATTTTCCAAAACAACAACAACATTCCCTTTTGAAAACACCTTCACAAAATTCCATTTTCATTTTTTAGATCTACTCACACCAACCAAAATTAAGGTCAAACATAACTCACATCAAAATTTCCAAAAACAAGGATCTAGTGGCTATGAAAACCTGATAACATGGCTTAGTAGACCATGGTCCGAGTGAGCATCCCCACATGAAGCATATTGGACCGTGCACTCGGGTTGTACATTAGTCGCTACTCCATGCATCCACATCGTGTAGCAACAGATCACTTCCCTTGTCATCCCTCATCCACACAAACCAAGAAAAAGAAAAAAATCAAATCCCATTATTCCCTGGAAAATCGAGTCTCGGGATGAGAAAGGGTTCATGATGTCCATCCCGCACCTACCTCTTGAGTCCCTACACACCTAATCACCAAGCTACCTGACACCCCAAATAATAAGAACCTCCTCTGGTACCATTTTGTCACGAACCAGGCCGGGTCGTCATCCGACCCGGAACCTGACCCGGTCTGCGACATGGGCTGAAGGGCGTTCTCGATCCCCACGGGCTGGAAACTAGTGTCGGGAATCAAAATAAACTTGTTGGGAACAATTTTTTGGCCCATAACAAGGATGAATAAACATAAACTAAACAAGTAGATAAATAAAGGAAAAAAACAAACTACTTGGCAGCATAAAAAGGAATTAAATAAGCGACGTGACATACCTCAAGTGACCTCCTGTGTCAAAGTGGAACATAAACCACACTTGATCCTAAAAAAACCCAAGGCTGAAACCTGCAACTGAAAAGTAAAGTAGGCATGAGCACTGAGATGCTCACTAGGAATGCCAAAATATTACCACATCCTATGCCCTGACCTTTATTAAGAAATCCAATTATGCTAGTTTGGAAATAATATATAATAAAATAATTTTTCTCCATTTCAAATTCAATTAACGAGTTTTCATTTTCAGGTAAATCATTTTACTCCAACTACATTTTCAAAATAAGTTTCAAGAATGCATTAACATTTCAAAATAGAGAAAAACAAGTTTGGATTAAAATATGGTTTTCAAAAACAAGACAACAAGTATGAAACATCTAAAAAGAAATTTACATCCCTAGAAGCATGTCACAAACAAGCCCCATGGATAATCCCTCTAGGTATCTAAAACAAGTGGGAACCTACAGGCCTCGTATCTCAGTGAAACGTGTCTTAGAATTCCACGACCCTCATAAATTCATGTGATTAGTTAGTGTTGTTGCGTCAATCCTACTAGAAAAACTGGGACGAACCCCTGTAATGTCATCTAGCGTACTAGTCCTGGTCACCCATCTAGAAACCCGAGTTTCCTATTGTGCTCTACTTCATGTGGTGGTGAGTTTTTCTTTATCATGCAAACATATATGAACATAAAATTTTCTTTATCAAAAACTAATTCAACCTCTCACCACCATTCTCCCTCCATAAGATCATTCCCCCTCTTTCATGTCACACAATGCATAAACTTCAACGTTAGGTGCATCATAACACTTTCAACATAAAACCATTTTCTAAAACCAAGGGGGCATTCCTCAAGAGAGTTTTTTCTTTTTCATAAAACATTCTTAAGGTTCAAAATTGGATTTATTACATAAAGGTAATACTTTTTACAATTAACTGAACAAAAGGCCTAACACCTTTGGAAATACACATTACAAATTCAAAACCACTTAGGAAATCAATTTTTCAAGAAAATGTCACTTAAGACCGATAACATTTGAAATACACATCAATTTTCAAAACAAATGCATAATCATTTCTAGCATCCATAACCTGATTTCATAGAATGTTTATATAGAGGAAATGTAAAACATATTTTTAAAACAATCAAGCAATTATGAATCTCAAATTAAAGGCATAGGCATAGAGGACCTACCTCATACATGTCGTTATTTTTCGAAGACCACTCTAACCCACGTTTGACGCATACACGAACATGCATTTATATATACATATATATATACACCCCTAGATACATTGCACATAATCCCCGAGCCATGAGGGAATATGTACAAAGAGAGCTTATATATATATATGCCTTAACCTATGCATGTACATGTAGGATCCCTCGAAACCCATGGCCCAAAATCATCGAAGAATGGGCCAACGCACTACACATATAATTTAATAAATTAACATAAACACTTAAACAATCTACAAAACATTTCAAAATAATGCATCATGGGATTTAATCAAAAGAAAAAAATTCAAAACATCCTTTTTAATACCAAACGCTCCATGATGCAACGCCCAAAAACCAACTGCTGCCTACACACATTTTAATAGATGAACTGCATTATTAAAAAAAGAAACACAGATACACAATTCAGCATGGATTTTTTCACAGAAAAGATTCATGTGCAATGCATAAAAACACTATCAGCAAAAGAAAACACACCCAACCCTCAAGAATAACTAGATTCAAAGCCTTAATGTCCTTAAATAAATCAATTCCAAAGTTCAAAAAACAACCATGAATAATGCAACATAGGACATACCTCAAAAACACCCAAATTCCTTTTTTTAAATCAAATGCACTCTAAAAACCTTTCCAAACATCCATTTCATCACTTAAAAAATTTTAAATAACCAACTTCATGATTTATAGATGAACATCAAATAACACAACAAGATATTTCCTCAAAAATACACCTCATTATATACAAAAATGTTATCAAACATCAATGGCATATTAATGTTTTTCAAAACTAGTTTTTGCACCAAACAGATCAATCACATAACACCAAATTTATTTATGCAGGTAAAATAATCCACCAAAAAAACAAAATAAGTTTTGCACACTCACAATATACCAAATTTTCTCATTAGAAACTCATCTTCATGCAATTCCACATATACAAAATTATACTAAACATTTCAAGTCACAAATTAATTATCACGGATAGTGTCGAATAAAACAGTGGAATACAACAACGGAATAAAACACTTACATCAGTGTGGAAAACTTCACAAAAGAAGTGTGTAAACTCCATCGCACGTCAATTGCACCGCAATGGACCTAAAACGAACCATAACTAAAGAAATCCAACCCCATAAACAACAACATAAAACCCTAAAATCAGAACCCTAAAAGGAGAAAAACCCTAAGCAGGAAGAAGAAGATCACCATAGTGGGATGACCTTGCGACGGAGGGAGCGGGATGTTGGTCGCCGAGATGAGTGTCATTGGGGAGAGGGGGAAAAGGCATCGGCTGAAGGCTTGTAGAAGGTGGGTGTGGCCAAGGGATAGACAACAGGAGAGGGTGGCGTGCTGGGGGTTCAATGTAGGGAAGCCGATGGTGCGAGGTGGCACGAGGAGGGGAGTGGGGCGCTGGTCCGATGTGTCGCCGAAAGGAAGGCGTGAGGATGGGAGAGTGCCGACTATAAGGGGGAAAGGCGTGACGGAACCAGGGGAAGGAGAACTGTGCGCGGTGCACAGTAAGGAAGAAACAAAGGGGGGTGAAGGGAAAAGAAAAATTAAATGAAAATAAAATAAATCCTAATAAAACTTAATAAATTAAATAAATAATAATAATAACCTAATTAAAATATTACCAAAACATAATTATAATAATAATAATAATCTTAAATTTTTTTTGTTATTAAAATAGTTCTAAATAATTTTATTTTTCTTTTGCGTTAACTTTATTATTCATTTGGTTAATAAATTAACTAACTACGCATTAGGTCGGCCGAACGGTGGTCTGGCGAAGCCACGTGGCTTCATCTGTGCCCTGCCCGTCTTCCAGACATTGCGAAGCCAAAACAATAGCTTATCGGAAAAAGCGCACAAAATTCAATTTGTGCATAGCTCGCAATCAAAATGAGGATTAAAATGGTTAAAATAATTAGAAAAATTAAATTATTGAAATCGTGGTGTGACATGTGACCTTTCCAGTAATCTTTTTCTTTATACTATGAGGATGGAAAGATGTATTTTGGATAATTCTAAAGATTTTAATGGATTATGTCGGACATCAGATAGTATTGTTTATGTCTAGGAATTTTTTCGATATAATTTCTGTAATGTTATTATAGTGTAGTTTTAGAAAACAGAAAACCTGCAGGACGGGCGACATCCCGTCACGTCGGACAAGGTTGCGGGAATCAAACCCACAACCGATGTGTGACATGCCTTTATCGCCTACCACTTCCTACAGGAAGTCCTTCATTAGTAAAAACTAGATTTATTTTATTATGGTATATGATAGATGAAGTATAAGTTCATTTTAGGAACTATATACGATTAATCACACTATAGATGGAGTTATGTACATTAAATAACTTTTGCTAACATTTTGTTTGAGGGAGATGGAATGACCTATCATTCTATCGCATGATCTACTAACACTTCATGAATGACAAATTCAATTTCAATTCCTTAATATATGAAGTAGAAATTGTTCAAGGAACGACCAACGGTGAGATTGTACCAAAATCAAGAAATAATTTCTTCTAATTCCATTTTTTTCAACTTTAGGGAAATGATCTTAAAAACCAAAAATATTGTCCTATTTCCCTCATATTTGATTATTCATATGGTACCTTATATCATCACAAATTTATTTCTTTGCGATTGTTGTCTTTTTCATAGCCATGTTCCCTACCACTCTCCATGAGAACATAATGGTTAGATTTCTCCTCCATACCCATATTTTCACCTATGTTCACCAATGTGGAAACCTAGTGATGAGTTAATTTGGGTAACCATTAAGTTTCATACTTCACCATTTAAAATGAAGTTTTATTATTCCTTTTTATGATGTGGGTTTCTATGAAAGAAACGTTCAAGTAGTAAACCATTTGTAACCCCGATGAATTATGAGGGAGGAATTCATTTTAAGGGGGGTAGAATGTAACAACCTGAGATTTTATAAGAATTATTATTTTTAATTTAATTGATTTCTTATGTTGTATGCTACACCATGATTATATTGCGCTATACAATTCATCGTATTAGATTTCAATATATGCAACACTATTCTTGGATTGTGTTACACACAATTTCAAGTTCGTTTGATAGTGGTCATTCTATGCAAAATTGAGTGTATATATATATATATATATTCAATGTATAAATGAAATATGTTTGGATAATGTTATATGAAACAACAAAATAGTCTTTAAAAACACACAACCCTGACTTGGCTTGCATTACATGCAATAGTGACCTTTCTCGATAGCGTGTGTAGTACGCAATACCGGGTTTCGCAAAACAATGATATATTGTTATAATATTTTTATGGACAAGCCGTTATGAATAATATTATCTACATTTTGAATTTTATAGAATTTTTATTCATCTTACATATTTTCTAGAACATTTTATGAGAACAAAATAAATTTTTCTGGTAAAATAATTATTTTTCAAAAAATGTAGTTTTGCCGCCTTTTGATGGCGCACCCACATTAAATATAGTTTTTATCATGTTTATAAGCTAAATTTGAAGAAATAAAATTCTTATTTGGAATCAGGATATAAAAATTCACTTTCGATAAATTTTTCATATTATTCTAATAACTTTCATATTTTAATGAATAGTAAAAAAACGGTATATTTTAATTAAAAACAAATTTTTTAATCGCAATAATTTATATGGTTATATTATCTTTTTAATTGGTTTAAAAGTTTAATTAGAATATAGATTTACCATTTAATCTATTGTTGGTCATTGAAATAAATTTCAAATTGAAATTGGACATAAACAGGTGTTGATCTTTTGATAGTTATTGTTTCTTAAAAACACAATATTTGTTTTGATGATGAGAATTACTTTTAAAATTAATTAATGGAAATTCAATGTTTTGAATTTGGAAAATTTTGACATCATTTTTGAATTCAGAATATCAAATATAGATTAGGCTGAATTTTTGGTATTTTTATGAAAAATTTCAATTTTTGATGAATAGTGAAACCACTTAGTGGTAGTTAAAAAACCAACTCTTTCATTTAAATAAAATTTTACCACTTATGTGAATTTAATTTCAAAAATACAACATACATGGATGTTATCAAGAAGTAAAATGTAGTTCAATAAGAGGAAAATAATTTTTGGTGAATAGTAACTTGTGACTTTTATTTACTGCGGTTAAAGATAAATAGTGTACTTCAAGGTTAAAAGAATATTATAATAATTCAAAGTTACCTTAACACTTGTCCTACCCTTATTGGATGAGTATTGGCCGACCATGGGCATCCTTGGGTCGATTTTGGGACCCCATTGAGCCACTAGGTAGTGATAATGACAATTTGGATTAACTAGTTTATTGTAAAGAGAAAATTCACATTAACAAGAATCTTTTAGTAATTAATTTTTATAAGGGGTTATATAAATTATTTTCTTGACAATAAATATTCACTGAAAACCTAAAAATATTTCCAAAATGGTGGTTTTTTTATAATTTTTAAACATCAAATAAATTAAATTATTTATGATACAATAATGATGCAGTATTTACCTCATTAATAAATGATTTAAATAAATAAGATTATAATTATTAAAATATTATCCAAAACATGTACAATTCTGATTGGATGATTTTATTTCGACCATGAGTCATCTTATATTCAAGTTTAATGATTTTTGGTCCTTTTTAAACTGAAGATAAGTTTTTAATAAAATAATATTTTCACACTTTCCAAATGTGCCCCTCTCCCCCCTTATAAAAGGGAACCTCATCCCTCTCCTCTTTATACCCTTTTGATCCGTGAATCTTGGCCAAACCCTACCAATTCCTATTCTCAACCTCTCTAGTTATATCATATAGGTTCTGGTCTTCTCAAAATACCAACTCTATTTCCCTAAGAAGAAGTTTAAAGGAGGTGCGTCGAGGAAGAGGTAGTCTTTTCTACCGACTCTTTCAAGTTTATTTCTTCTTCTACTTCCTATTCTTTAGTTGTTTCATTATTAAGTAATAAACTCAGTATTCCTTATATACTGATATGTTATTATAAATATGAAACAACCCTATTTCGCCTTCTAGCCATCCTACGGAAAATGAAATCACCGCACGTGCGTACGTACAGAATACCGTCTCCACGCCATGGTGTAATCTGTTTTCCACCACCACCTTACACGGATGGGTATAAAGGTGTAAAGAATAACTATATATGGTTATTATAACATCATACTGATTAAGAGATATTATATAATCCACTACAATTCTATTCAATAATTTTGGGAATGATATCATCCCTCGTGCGTACGTACGGATTACCGTCTCCATGATGCGATGAGATTCATTCTCCATGTTAACCATTCAAGAATGATTATAATGTATATATAATGAATAATAATGATTTATATGACATAATAATGCTACTTTATTTATGTACATATATGTTTCATTTACTTAATTCCATTCAATTTAATAAGGAAATGAAAACATCGTTCATGCGTACGTACGGCCTACCGTCTCCATGAACGCTGTATTTAATTCCATTTATTGATCTATCATATATATTTATGTGATGAATATATAATATATATAACTCATTTTTTACATTTTGGAATTATGTAAATCCGTATATAAGTAACAATATCATGAACAACAAGTCAAAACACGTACGATAAATGAATTTTTTTTACCCAAAACACTACTTTTACATTAATTTACAAAAGAACGGGTAATATAAAGTCATAAGTGAACCATATATGATATCATAACAATTAATATGATACTGTAATAAGTCAATGACATTATTTAAATCATTATATAGGAGGTTTGGATACATACGAATCATATTAGACATTAGGTAAGGGATAACTTTTCCAATCTCGTTTTTATCCAAGATTGTTTATTCGTAAGTATTTACTGGGGTTATATTTATCATCAGTGTCCCTATTTTCTAAAAATTATTTCATTTATGTTTAAAGTCCTTTTTACCCATTTTTGACTTTTACTACTTGGTGTGTAAGGAATCTTTCTTTTTTTCACCATACGAGGTAATTTTTGACTTTTTTTTGGTAAAAGTACAAGAAGAATGTTTTTTTAGCTTATACAGAATGAAAGGATTTTTACGGTTTCATAACACATTTTTTTCATGAAGCTTACTCTACATGATTTCATGACTAATTTCAACAAAATCCTTTTCTTTTAAAATTGCATGGCATTTTGTAAAAAGAAAATTATTTTGAAGAAGAAAAGATATTTTCCTCAAGAATTTATTTCAAGTGTTTTTTCAAAACCATTTTCCATATAAGATGGAATTATTTCATATGTGTATGTTTCAAGTATAATGTCTCTATGATTTACATGGTTTTCCTTTTTTTATGATGAAATGATATCCATTTTTTATATGGATTATGTTATGATGGAATGATACCTGTTTTATTCTTTGGGTAATGATGAATGATTTATGTTCATGTTGTGGCACACATAAGAATGATTTCATTATGAGATGGGTGTGACCTATATCTCCCTCCAATACATTGGGTAATGATTTATATCTCATGATATAGACATGGATGGAATGGTAAGTTAATCCGGTTCAGTGATACATGATTGGAACGAGTATTGAACTCAATTCAAAAAGGGACTTTAGCCACTAAGATGGTCTTGGAAACAATGCCTTGGCTACTATGGAAATCATATCATGTGCATAATGTTTTTCCATAATTAAATGTTTTATTTCCACGATATTTTATCATGATTGATGTTCCAATATGATCTATGCCTTACGTACTACCATGTTTTATGTTATTGCCCAAGATTTTGATGTTTAAACATTATGTTCATGTTTTTATGTTCAAATGTATATGTTTTGTTTTATTTTCTACATGCTTAACCCTTCTGAGCATTTGAGATCACCCATTATATGTTTTATTTTCCCCATGATATAAATAATGGTTTTAGGTTTGAAATCAAAAGGGGAAGATCTTTATTGGCGATGTTGATGATCTTTCACTATGATTAGAAGATTATGTTCTGAGTTTCCAAAGACACAAAACTATTGTGGTCCTTTGGTGTCTATTTTTGTTACGTATTACGTATTCTGAAAAAGTAATGTAATGTCTATGTATGTCAAGTTTGGGTCTCTACAACCCTCTGGGAAGTAAACTAAGTCTAACCCCTATGGTTTAGCTAAATCATAGACTCTCTAAGGAAGCACTCACCGTCAATTCCTCCTATAGTATCATATCGGTAACTAAAGGTGATCTGGGGAAGAACTTACGTCACATTCCCTCTATGTCCTACGTCGAGGAACTACAGACACTCAAGGAAGCACTTACGTCAATTCCCCATGTGGTATCACATCGTAATCCAAAACAGACACTCTGGAGAAGCCCTTCATTCCATTCTTCCTATGGTTTACTACATCAAGTTCTCATGGCCCTATGTAAGTCAAGCAAGCATAGTAGTGCATGTCGGCCAATGTAAAACTCAAGAACTACTTGGATAAACAGTCTACAACATAACAACATGTTATAACAACAATCAAACCATCCTACAATACTAGGCATGGGAAAAACAAGGCATCCAAACAGGATAAATAGTACCAAAAGGACATAACCAAATGATGCATGGGAAAACACCTCCAAAGTATAGCAATTTACCCAATTCAGATTCAATTAACCTCTACACTAGCACACAAGCCTGGTAGGCAATTAACATGGCTAAAATAGTAAACAATGAATACCATGTTAAAGGGTATTAGACAAATTTTCATATATAACTCAATGAGTTTCAATAGAAATTCACAAACCACCAACCTTGGTGATGGGAGATTTCTATACGTGAACCTCAAGCCTTGAATCGCCTAAGAACAACGTAGATCTACAAAAACGTATAAAACATTCAACTCAAGATAACATGAGAATGAGGAGGAAACATGAAACAATTCTCTAGAAGAAGGATGATATTACAGAGGCGATCCCAACAGAATTGATGGTGGTCGAATCAGAGATCAGATGCTTGGTTGGGGGCTTGGAGGAAGATCACGGTTGTATGAGCTCTCTCAGAAAAACTAGGTTGAGAATAAGGACTTTCTGGGGATTAGACACACCCCCAATACATTTAATGAAAAAAACAAAGTACACAGTGTGTACTTTGGATGTACATGAAATTTACTTTCCATTTCCATACTTTGCTTTTGGCGGTCTCCAGGTCACCCCACACAACCATGTGTGCGACCATTACACGTCAGCACATGACTTCATGTGGAAACCCAGTACATGGTGTGTAATCATAAAGTACACGACGTTTACTTCAAAAAAATTCATAGAATTTCCTATTTTCTCAAAAAAGACCAGAAAAGGAAACATATCTAAAAAGAATATCTGGGTTCTTACAGACTTCCCCATTTAAAGAAATTCATCCCTGAATTTCCCTAGCAAGGCAGCATAGAAGATGAATCCTCAAACAACTCCAGCCACTATGATCACACATCGGCCACCCTCTCCCAGGTCTCATCCTGTTCCCGCCCATGTTTCCATAGAACTCGTTCTAGAGGAATAGACCTGCCTAGGAGAACCTTCATACTACGATCAAAAATATGGATAGGAAGCTCCTCGAACGAGGCATACAACTCTAACTCAACCTTCTCGGGTTGGAAAGCATGATACGGGTCTGAAAAGTAATTTCGAAGCTGAGAAATGTGGAAGACTTCATGCATAGCCTGTTACCTCTGAGGTAACTACAACCGATATGCAACCAGCCCAACTCTCTCCAAAACCTAAAATGGCCCGACATACATCGGTGAATGCTTACCCTGTCTCTTAATCCTTATGTGTCCCAACCTCGATGTGACATGTAGGAAAACCAGATCCCTGACCTCAAACACTAGAGGTTGTCTCCGCTGATCAGCATTAGACTTTTGTCGAGACTGTGCAGTAGCCATCCTCTTCTGAATCAACTTTATCTGCTATGTGGTCTCCTAAATAAGACGAGGTCCCAACATAGCTGCCTCTCCTTCCTCCAGTCAACATAATGGTGATCGGCATGCCCCACCGTAGAAATGCTCATAACTTTCCATATAAATATTATCTTGAAAACTATTATTATAGGAAAATACCATAATAAGTATAGTCTTATCCCAATAACATCCAAAATCCCTGATGAGTGGAAAACAATGTCCTCAAGCACTTGAATTGTATACATAGAATGGCCATATGTCCGGGGATGGTAAGTTGTACTGAAAATTACCTGTGTGCCCAATGCTTTCTGAATCCCCTGCCAGACCCGAGAAGTAATACAGGCATCCCTGTATGAAACGATGGAGTGTGGAACCCCATGAAGATGTAAAATCACTCGGATGTACAACCATCCCAGCTCATCAACACTAAAGGTCTCATTGATCGGAAAGAAGTGAGAAACCTTCATGAGTCTGTCAATGACAACCTAAACTCAATCATTCCCTCTAGGTGCCCTTCGTAGACATGTCATGAAATCTATCATGACATCATTCTACATCCACTCTTGAATGGTTGACTGCTGAAAAATCTGTGTCGGTTGTTGATGCTCTGCCTTCACCTGCTGATAGGTGGAACACCACATAATTAAACCAGAAACATCTCTATTCATACTTGGCCACCAATAAAAATGGTGTAGATCACGATACATCTTGGTTACAGTAGGATTAACTACCCAAAATTTGTAATGAATGTCCCGTATCATCTCCTCGAGTATGTCTACTTATACCAAAACGTTTTAATGAAAACGCAAGATCCCTTCCTCACATATGGTCCAACCAGGAATACGGTCCTCTGTTTATAAACTTTCCCATAGGACTGGCCCTTCAGAATCTGATAGCTTCCTCGTTCGCACTCGATCATGAAGAGTGGAAGTAACAACTACAGAAGAATGAAACGTCTACCCCTGCCTGTTGTGCACCCCCAAATGTATCTCAGAGAATAGGGCCATAAGCTTCCACTCACTGATAGCCTCCTGATCTGCCTATATCTTAGTCCTCCTACTTAATGCATCAACCACTGCATTGAATTTCCCAGGTGTATAGGCATGCTCAATGTCGAAGGACTGAAGGTACTCAACCCCCTTTCACTATCTCAAATTCAGGTCACGTTGAGTTAAGATGTACTCAAGGCTCTTTTGGTCTGTGAAAACCACAAAATGCTCTCCCAGAAGAAAATGCCTCCAAAAGTGAAAGTCATAAACAACAACATCCAACTCAAGATTGTGTGTTGGGTAATTACTCTCATGTGGCCTCAACTGTCGAGACTCGTGCGTGATGGCTCCTTCTCCAGGAATAAGCACATATCCCAGTCTGATTCCTGAAGCATCACAACACATAGTGTAGCTCTTTACTGGATCTAGAAGATCTAGTATCGGTGCTGATGTTAAGATCCCTTTCAGCTCCTAAAAGGCTGACTCACAAGAAACATAACACAAGTAATTTTCAACCTTCTTAGTCAGGCCTATTAGTGGCATTTCTAAGCATGAAAAGTCTTGTATGAAACGTCTATAGTAACCAACATGCACTATAAAACTCCATACCTCAAAGAAGATCTTTGGATACTCCATGAAAACTAATTATCTCACTTTCTATGGGTATAATGATACTCCTGTCTCTAAGATAACATGACCCAAAAAGAGAATCTGGTCCATCCAAAAGTGTTATTTTGAGTGCATATCAGATAACTGATGCTCTCTTAGTGTACTCAAAACAATCTCAAGATGAGTAGCATGGTCGTGTCAAGGGTGAGAGTACACCAAGATATCATCCACAAAGACCACCTCAAAAGAATCCAAGTATGGATAGAATACTCGGTTCATTAGTTCCATGAAAACTGTAGGCGTGTTCGTGAGACTGAATAACATAACCATATACTCGTATAGACCATACCGACTACATAAGGTTATAAGAGGTATATCAGATGGTCTAACACACAAATGATGATAACCAGATCTCAATTCAATCTTCAAGAACACCCAGGTTTCTCGAAGCTGATCAGGGAGATCATCACTCCTCTAAAAGGGATATCAGTTCTTGACTATCAACTGGTTCATCTTCCGATAATCCACACAAATCCTGAGGGTACTGTCTACCTTCTTCGCAAACAGGACAGGCGAACCGCAAGAATATGTACTAGATCGGATGAATCCATTTGCCTGTAACACCTCCAACTTCTTCTTGAGCTTTTGTAACACTAGTTTAGTCATCCTATAAGGAGGAATGGACCCCAGTGTCGCTCCTAACATGAGCTCAAAATAAAAGTCCACCTATTTCTCTGGAGGAAAACGTAAAAAGTCTTCTGAAATGAAATCCCTAAAATGATCCACCACTAAAAGAAAGTGTGATTGTGGAGTCCCTTGGTCATCCAGATATAGACTATCAATCTGAGCTATAACTCCTCCGAACCCATGATGATCAGGTCCCACTCTGCTCTCCTGGACATCCCATCCACCCATATGAAGAAATGATAGACCTTCTAGTGATGTGAAACTCACCCTATGGAAGTAGCAGTCGATGACTGCCTCGAAGGGAACCAACCAGTCTTTTATGAGTATTATATCATAGCCTATTATCTCTAGTACATAGAGGACCCAAAAGAAGGGACACCCACCAAACTCTAGAGGGCACACCTTACACTGTCTCACACTAGCCGTTCTAATCCCCAACAAAGTGTCAAGGGTCAAGATATCAGTAGAAGAAAAGATATAGAGCCCAAGGATCTCCACAAAAGCAATAGATATAATGCTATGGGAAGCCCCTGTATCCAAAATAGAAGAAGCTAAAACTAAGGCAACTAAGATCGTACCTATAACTATAGAATGTCCGAGATTGTGCTCCACTACAAATGTCTGGCTTGTAGAACAGCCCTATGACCCTGCCTGACCACTCTGAGGTGATCTCTCATGATGTTGCTGAAAACCAGGTGACTAGCTATCAAGACCACGATCTTCACCTCATCCTGATTGGCCGGAAAAACTCCAATTCTTAGACTGTTGAGAAACTAGTGGTGCTGCCCCAGATTGAGGAGTCGTAGAAGAACCCATGTCACTAGCTGCTGGTGAGAAGATCTGAAAAAAGTGCTGAAGATGGCCCATCTTTACATATGATCGGAACTCCATCGGGTCTCTTAGGAAATGTGGCCTTGAATTCCCACTCTTTCAACATTGGTAACACACCACCTGGATACCATAAAATGTGTCCTGCCTCATCGGATTCATGCGCGTAGACTCCCTGCGGTGCTTCCTGATGTCAGTAGAATGGATACCAACTCTGAATGTCATGCTACCCTAGATCACCACTCTAGAATCCCTCAGATTTCGCTATGTGATTAGCGCCTGGTTCAATATAGAAGTGATTGAAGTCAACATAAATATGTTCACCTGTGATCATATCTCATGCTTCAGACCATCCTCAAACTTCCTTTACAAGAAAAACTCATCACTTCTTGGAATAGGCGTAAAGAACTTCAGCTCGGTGAAGCGAGAGGAATACTCTATGACCGAAAGAGTAACCTACTTTAAACTCAAAAACTCTCAGGCTTTATTGGCCCTCAAGGTCTCTAGGTAGAAGTAGTCATTGAAGGCACACTGAAACTCATCTCAAGACACTACATGCTAGCTTTTTGTCTTTGAGATCACATCCCACCATCTATTAGAGGAATCTTGTAGAATATAGGTAGCGAGCTTCACCCACCTTTCTAGAGGGGTTTCTAGATGCTCAATGATAGAAATCATGGCTTCTAGCCATGACTCTGTAGCCTGAGGTCCTCCTTCCCCTATGAAAGTTGGAGGAGGTTTCTGCTGAAAGACCCGCATCAACTCTAAAAAAGAAGGTGCAGGTTGCAGTACTCCTTAGAAGGTCTTCATGAACCACATAAGTCCTTACCCGAATTATTCAACTGCACTTGCGTTATGTATAATGACTGGTGACAAAAATAGAACAACTAGAGGATCTGTAGGTAGTCCATGATTAGACATATCTGGTGTCTGGTCATTGCCCAATAACTGGCATATAACAGGAGGACGTCTCGGTGTAATGACTCTGCAAGGTCAAATACACCCTGAGATGAAGATTATCAAGGACTAAAAATTGGATGTGTAATAAAGGAATAGGATAATTAAAACATTAAAATATTACAAAACATGAATACAAGACATGTATAATTACTACATGACATGTTCCCTTAAGAATTTCACATGGGCATATACTTCTGCCAGAACTAGTCATATAACACCCCAAACACACAGCGTGTTGTCCTTACACACGGTGTGTAATTGAATTCTCTTCCCCTGCCAGAGTCCTTATACACGTCTAAGACACACAATTATACTTATAATGAGATTACAAAAAGTGTTTCTACCTGATAGGGCGTGTACTAGATGAGCTTCACCGTCCCGTGTTGTTCATGACATAGTCGGATATTCAGCTGGCACTACAAGGCGTGTTCATGACAAACACAATGGTTACTAAAAAAATAACACTGACCCGTGTTGTTAGTTACATGGAAAGATTCCATGATTACACTACACGACGTGTTTAGAACTTTCACAATGTGTATAACCTAAGATTTTCTTGTTCGTGTTGTTTGTCACACGGGTGAACAAAGGATCAACATGACACGACGTGTACAACCGGTATAGGCTGTGTTCCAACAAGAATTTACATATCTTGTGTCTCTTCCCACATGGCCTATGACATGGTTACAGACTACACAACATGTACATAAGGTACAAGGCATTTACTTAAGAAAAGAAGTTTCTTCCCGAACAAAAGAACACATGGAATGTAGTCGTAACTACATGTCCTGTATTCTGGGTTTTCCTAGATTGTAAGGCTAAAAAACTATTCTGAAGATCATAAAAACACTGAAACAAACACCAAAGATCCAAATTCCAATCCGTGAGGGCCCATACTCTCCGCGAATCAAAGCATGGAATATTATACATGTTATAACAAGAAAAAACAAGGCAATGATCCACCAAATTCGGGTCCATGAGGGCCCATAACACCTAAAGAACCAAATTGTGGCATTAATTTATGAAAAACCTACTCAAATAAATACCCTATCAAACAACAGATATTCTATCAAGGCATCTATCATAACATCATTCATATCTACCACAACTTCTACCAAAACAAAATTAAATCACTAATTCACCCCAAATGGAATGGCAGGAATGGATGACATGAGATATCTAGCAAGTGCCTATATGATGAATGAGATGGCATACCCTCATCTCATCAGGTTTCAACAGAAATTGGATTTCAAGAACATCAGCCTTAACAACACAAAACATGTGAATCACTCAATGTGAAATCAAATAAACTGTAATATTGTAAAACCAGAATATTGCAATAAATGAGGTAGATTGGATTTTCCATATACACGGTTTAGAGACTCCGTGGAACAACTTATTACAAAGTACCTATTCTGTCCTATTCCTAAATATAGGATCCAAAGATAAATTCAATGAAAAGAAACTCCTCTGATACCACTTTGTAACATCCTGGTTCCGAAAGCTGCCCAGAAACGCCCCGTACCCAGTTGGTCACATGGCTTCTAGCACATTTCCCTGAATGCCATAGGATGCCAACAAGCAGTTAGGGCCTTGTATATGATAGTGGGGAAAATATACCCTTATAGGAAGAGTATCACAGTGGATGTAAACAAATGGAAAAAGTAGAAGCATTAATAATACATACAAAACTATAAAATGGAAGACTGTAAATAATAAACTGGAGCACACATGTATATATAAATGATGCACGATACATACATCTAGGAGAGCATCCAAACAAATCACAATGTTGGATTAAAAAATAGTAAAAAGACAATGTAAAAAAGAAAACAGATAAACATCTCATCATAATCGCAAGCCTTAGCGTGCTCCCATGTACTCTAGCTCCAAATAAAATCAAGTACCTAATGTATAAGGGTGCTTACCATTATCTATAAATGCAACAATATAATTTTTTTGAGCCCAAAAACATGGCCCAAACAGGGTGTGAGACTAAATCCCAGAAGGAAACCACCTCAAGATCTATGCCTAACAGTCAGTGAATATGTGGAAGGTAATGAGTAAAATGAATTAGTGAACAGGAAAGTACTGAGCAGTAAACAATCCACAGTTTCAATGCATTCAATTTCATATATCAAGCAATAGCTAACGAAAGTAGGTAAAAACAACAGGTAACCCTCTAGGAAGTAATCTCAGCCCACCCCCTTTGTCTTACCTCACAATATAAGCAAGAAGCTAAACAAAAAAGGTAACCCTCTGGGAAGTACTCACAGCCTATCCCCTCTGGTCTGGCCTAGCAACACAAGAAAGAATCTAAACACAAAATGTAACCCTCTAGGAAATACTCACAGCTTATCCCCTCAAGTCCAACCGAGAAACACAAGAAAGCATCTAAACACAAAAGGTAGAACTCAGAGAAGTACTCAAAACCTATCCCCTCTGGTCCTACCTAGCAACAAAAGCAACCCTCTGGGATGTAAACTCAGTCTAACCCCTCTAGTTCAGCTTAAGCATAGACTCTCTAAAGATGAACTCACTGTCAATTCCTCCTATAGTCTCGTATCGCTAAATAATGGCTCTCTGGGGAAGCACGTAAGTCACATTCCCCTTGTGGCCCATGCCGAGGAACTAAAAACTCTCTGAGGAATCACTTACATAAATTCCCCCTCCGGTCTTGCATCGTAAGAAAAAACAGACACTCTGGAGAAGCCCTTAGATCCATTCTCTCTTTGGTCTACTACACCATGTTCTCACAGCCCTATGTAAGTAATGCAGGCATAGCAGTGCATATAGGCCAAATTAATCCTCAATAACTACTTGGATAAACATTCTACAACATAACAGCATGTCAAAACAAAAGTCACACCATCCTAAAATACTAGGCATGGGAAAAACAAGGCAGTCTAACAGGCTAAACAGTACCGAATGTTTATAACCGAAACGTGCATGGGAAAACACCTCCAAATCATAGAAATTCACCATATTCACATTAAATTTACCTCTAAACAAGCACACAAGCATGGAAGGTGATTAACAGGGCTAAAACCGTAAACATGCAAAACCCCCTTCAAGGGTATTGGACAAATTTGAATATATAAATCAAAGACATTAAACATAAAGGAACAAACCACCTGACTTAGTGTTGGGAGATCACTATACGTGAACCTCAATCCATGAATTTCCCAAGAACACCATAGATCTATAAAAATGTATAAAATGTTCAACCGAGGATTACTTGAGAAAGAGGAGGATACATAAAACAAAGAACTAGAAGAATTAAGAGCTTTCTGAGGCAATACCAACGCAATCTACGGTGGTTGAATCAAAGATAAAATGCTCGATCTAGGGATCAGAGGAAGATCATGGTCGTATGGGTTATCTCAGATAAACTAGGCTTAGAAGAAGGCCTTTCTAATGATTATACATGAACCCGATACATTTAAATAGAAAAAAAACAAAATACACAGTGTGTAGTTTGGAAGTACATGGTATGTACTTTCCATTTCCATACTCCACTTTAGGAAGTATCCCGGTCACCCCCACACGGTTGTTTCTGCGGCCATTACACAGCCAGCACATGGCTTCATGCGGCAACTGAGTACACAATGTGTACTTAAAAAAAATCATGAAATTCCTCTTTTCTAAAAAATTGCTAGAAAAGAAAAACATACCTAAAAACAATATCAGGGTTCATACAATGGTTTTCATTTATTTTATCAACCAATAACATGAACATTATCTTCCATATTTAAAATATGGGAACACTATAATCATTATATGAATGTTATATCTTATCCTTTTAAATAATAAATGATATTTTTTATTTAGTTCCTATTTAAAATTCATATGAACTCCAATTAAAAACTTGTTTTAAATTTTTTTAAAATATCATGAAATATATTTCACTTAATTATCTTCAAAACAATCTTATTCAAAATCACTTAAAATCTCCATGGGAATGGTATCACACATATCTACCATGTTGACCACCTACTTAAAGATTAATTATCATCTCAACATTTACATCATCTCTATAAAAAACCAATATATTCTACATCTTAAATTTTTATATTGAATTCATATGAAAAAAATCAAATATATTAAAAAAGTTCATATTATCCATGATTAGAGACGTATGATCTAATCAAAACAAATATGATCATATCAAAATAATTATAATTAAGGAATATTATAGGCATAAGGCATAGATTAAAAATGATGTATGATCAGTGATAGTGAATTATAGTGACCCACAGTTTATCAAAATTAACATTCCATTACTTTTGCAGAATAATTATACATTATACAAATTTATACAAGAAGATCATAATGTCTAGTTCCACTGGAAACATTGAATACATAAATACGATTACATAAAATAGAATTATTATCCACCCTAGGATCTTCAAGACTGGAACCTTTCTTATACACATCAGTCATAATACATATATACACAACCTTCGGAAGGAAACATAAAAATGCTTGTGATCAAATGCTTAGTAAGAGTAGACAAGGGAGACATGTAATCATAATCATGTACATAAGGGTACAAGAACATGATCATTAAGAAAAAAGATCATACCTTGATATCAAAGATCACAATTGAGATCATGGCATAAATATTGGTAGTTTATAAGAAATAAATCATAATGAAATAAAAATAATATTCTATTAAATCACAATATAGGAATAATACATGCAATTGTGGTAACACATAAGCATATAATTATTTCCATATTAGGTAAGGAATCACTTCCAAGACCGTCTTAGTGGACAGAGTCCTTCAATGAACTAGGTGAACCCCCATTCCATCCATGTACTACCGAACCACATAAACCCTCATTCGAGACCTATATTAATGAACCGAGTAAACCCTAATTACAACCACGTATTACTAAACCATGTGAACCCTAAATCTGGACCTATCTATATCATTATATTTAAATCATTACCTAATGCATTATAGAGAGATATAGGTCCCACACACCACATAATGTAATCATACATACATGTGACCCAAGATATTAAATGAAAATATCATAATCCAAGAAATGAAATTGGTAACATGAACATGTAAACATATCATAACATGTGTAAAGTGATAGGTTTCATATTCATTTCATCATAAACAAATCCAATGGAAAGAAGCATGTTTAAAAGAATATAACTATTGAAACAGAAACATGATTCATAACAACCTGCCATCACAACATAATCCATTAAGATAAATAATATGAATAGAGACATTGAATAATTTCCCATAAAAGTATTTCTAAAACATATGTATGTTTTCTTATATGGTAAATAATTTTAAGAGTACTTTTGAAAACACGTTTTGGGGAAAATGTCCTTTCATCTTTGAAAAATGATTTTTATTACATAAAACATTTTGAAATACATTTTCTTTGAAAATAGCATTGAGAACAAATAATGGAAACTTTTAAGACAATAAAACTTTCTTAAAATCCATTTTATATTTGAGAATTATCTTCCGGGATCAATTGAAAAAAATTTTGAAATTTTTTTTTAATACAATTAATTTCTAACTAAATAAATATGTGGTATGTTTTTACTGAACACTTTATCTTAAGTATGAATGAGTGGAAAATTGTACTAAAAAATGTGGATATCTTGAATATAAATAGGATATGTAAACTCATGAATATTATTTAATGATGGATCATAATATTTCCACAAAGTAAGCATAAACATCAACAATCCCAATAAAATGGGTAGACGGTCTCAATAAACTCTTATAATATGGTGACTTGGGATCATACTCTCAATGTATGAAAATGAAATTATATGAAGTTTAATATATCATGAAAATAATGGGTTTAATTATATAAAATGTGAAATTGATGTATATAAACTACAAATAATAATTTACGAGAATAAAAAAATAGGAGTCTCATGGAAGGAAAATTAAGACAAAACTATTTTACCAATTTGGTGTCTTTTGAAAGTAAAATCCCATGAATTGAGGATCATAGAATGGATATGTTAATAAAAATATATTTATCTGAAATATACATATAATAAAATCATTCAAATAAACTACACACCAAAAAATGAAAGATTAGAGAATATATATTTTATCTCATGGAAATTAAAAGTGAGATGAAATCCCCTTACCTTATGTCTTGACTCTCTATGTACTCGTAAAAGATTCCAACATAATAAATATAAATTTGTTATACATATTATATAGAATATAATTATTATATATATTACCATATTTTTTAATATGACCTTATAATACCTAGTTATTAATGATCCTTTGTTAAGGTTTGACTTCCGGTAATATTCTCTTTCTTCATCACAAGTGTGTTAATTTGGTATATCATTGATATTTATACATATATAATGATTCTAGAATTTATAAAATGATATAAATATCACTTATATAAAGTAAATTTATACTATAATAATTTATATCATAATGAATAATTTAATTTAATACACCACTCATGGAGACATTAAGTTGTGCGTACGCATGAACGTTGTTTTCCATTTTAATTCTTGTATTGAAAGAAATCATGTAAATAAAATATGTATATATATATATGTATGTATATATCACTATTATTTTACTATTATTACATTATATATATCATATAATTTCACCAATCCCATCCATAATACATTTTATGTGATGTGTGAAAGAATCACGTCACTTTGAGGGGCGGTCCTCTACACTTCCTCAAACAATATTATCATCTTAAAACAAAATAGATTGTAAAAATATTTGTCTTCTAAAAGTAATACAAAATAATTAAGTAATAATAAATATATTATATTAAATATATAAATATATTGTGTATCATAATGGCGTCAATTATTGGTTGTAATAGAAAAATGCACAATAACAATTTTGTGAGGTAGTAGTTTTCTGTACATAGAAACAATATATTCTACATCCATTTGATGGAGGGATGTGTAAGTGTAGGGAATATAATTTTCATTAAAAACTAGTATATGGAGGATACTCTTTTTATCACACAATACTGTAATAAATATATTGGAGGTGGTGGAGAATGAAAATAATGAAAACATGCTTGAGAAAAGACGCTACCTTTTAATTATTAACTCCTTTTTTATTATGCCAAAAGGCTTCCTTGAGAAGATATTTTCCAAAAGTGGGGAATAAAGGTAAAAATGAGGATTTTTGGGAGGCTTCATGGGTAGATTTTGGGTGAAAATAATGTGTTTTATAAGTGTAATAAATGGGTAGAGGTGGTGGCATTTTATAGGGAAAGAAAAGTATATTTTTTGAATATATAGAAACAAGTTATGGGTGAACATGTTCTTACTTATCAAAAGACTTACCAAAACAACCTAACTCAATAATATAAGGATTATTTCAGAACTATGGACATCCAATGGGTGTGGTTAAAGTGTCTAGGTCATTTGGGCCCTTAATTTTTTGGTTTAGTCACTCATTAATCTTAATTTCTCTTTAAATTCTATGATTAATTTTAATCACTTTACTAACAATTTTGGTCATTAATTAATAGGGTGTTATTAGAATGAAAAAATTAAAATGAAAACAATGGTTTATATCATATTTTTGAAATAAAATCACAGATACCTCAAAATTAATATTAGTGCTACTCCCGCAGACTGGTTGAATTAATGATGTTTTAATGTAGGAAAATGTTCATATGTTTATTAATATTTTATACTAAGTTTCAAAGTGACATTCTCCCTCAAATTTTTTTTGGGTTGTCAAAGGATTAATACTTGAATGTTTTATTCATAAAAACTGACATAGTAAAAATAGACACTAATACTTCCCTTAAAAAGGGATATTTGGAAGCATAACATTTATTCAAAGTAACATATAAACATGTTTCCATATAGGAGAACATATGTTGGGTGTGTAGATTGGACATAGAGATAAAGCTTAAATATTCATAGGGAGTTATTGAGGTCATAAATCATGAATAGGTGAATTATAAAAGGAATGTTAAGTGAATCAAATTCATTAATATGTGATGATTTAAAAGGATACCATCTCAAAAAAAATGTATTATCACAAAAAAATATTGATCAATTTCTAAATGTTGAGTAATTCATGATAAATATATATAAACAAAATATCAATATGGGTATGTTATTTTAAAAATTTCTAATGCATCCATTACCTCATGGAATTAATTCTTAAAAATTTAATTTGATGAATATAACACTCAAATACACTTTTTATGGATCTTAAGGCCCATAAAAGAATAAAATGTCTAAATATTTTTATCTAAGAAAAAACATTCATTAATATATGAAAATTAACAGTAAAATTTCATCATAAATTTTTATTCATTATAAATAAATATACATCAACTAAGAAATTGGGTAGGTTAGTGGTTGGCGTGAAACCCTTATCGTTCTTCGGTCATAAATTCATGACTCACGACCATTCCTAACTTGACTGGTTGTCACAAGATATACAAGATATCATTTTTTAAAACCATGATAACATAATATATGGTATTAAAATCCTTTAAATAGGGTTAAAAGCTAAAAATCTTTTTAACAATGTTTTTCAACAAAACTCAGTGCACTAATATCTCCTCAGAAGCATAACATAATCTTTTCTGAAACTGTTAACCATTTGACCCTTCTCAATGGGGAATAAACCAAAACATTAGAAAGAGAGTCATGAAATTATCTTAACATTTATTTCCCTATATAAAAAATGTATCTCTTGGTTTTCACATTCCAAGAATATGAATAACCTCATCATATATTGTGTTGAAACATGGTAATAACATGAATTCTTGTAAATTATTTTAGAAAACATTCATTATTCAAAATTCAAATGTCTATTGGATCTACTTTTTAAATCAAAAAATGTTTTAAATGTCATTATTGGTAGCATAAACCACTGATAAACAATTCCTTAGTTAGTTTCAAGGAAATCACTACTATCCAATTTTCTTTTTCATATCCCACGTATCTTTATCCGTACAACATTATCTTATCATAAACAACATATTAGGGGTTACCTTCCCTAAGAAAAAATATCACATTATCATTAAATCACTTCACTAGTACATTGGGAACATTTAATATAAACAAGTACATTCTAAATGAAAAAAATAAATAGAACCATCCTTGTATATTTTATCATTCATAACATATAATCCAAATACATAAATACTTTTATTACCTAATATTTAATCCATTAACAATTCTACCTCATCATATTAAATAATACCTATTAACTTTTAAATTTCACATATAGTCTCATCATCAACAGCAATGTAACCATTACTCACAACACTTTGCTAATTCTCACCAGGAACATTCCACTTAAAACATTGGGTTTCATAATTTCCATTTTCTCCACATATAAAACATATAAACATCGATGAAGACATAGGGAGGAAAAATACCCATCCATTTCACTAACCCAAATCATTATTTTTCACTTATAGTCACATTCTTTGTGTCCTACTTTTCCATATTCAAAACACCTTATTGATCTTATAAGACATTTACTTAGGTGATTCTTTCCACATTCATGAAACTAATGAATTCTAATCTTCTTTCACCATGGTCTCCATTACCAAAACTCCTAGAGAAACCCTTTCTTCAATACCATGGTGAGTCCGAGAGTTGTTTCTGGTAATCATTTTTAATCAAAATCTTTCAAAATTGATTCAGCATGACAACAACATCATTCACTCCATTGATCATCCCACATGAATGTTCATCAGAAATTTATTCATCACATTCATCATTAATCTATTTTTTTCATGAACCATCCCTTGTGGCTCGTGCCTTGACTACCCAAAGCCCGCCTTCTATAGGCCAGTGGCTGGAGACTTCCACTGAAAAGGTGTATCCCTATAATGGGAAGGAATTGCATTTAAACCTATATAAACACACAAACAAAGAACACAA
The DNA here is from genome assembly GCA_963277665.1 of Viscum album. NCBI lineage: Eukaryota > Viridiplantae > Streptophyta > Magnoliopsida > Santalales > Viscaceae > Viscum > Viscum album. The sequence goes on along the minus strand of CAUJRU010000080.1, from coordinate 574,256 downwards.
TAATAAGAAACCGCAATGTAAACTAGTGTAGTAAAAAGTCTACTAAAATTAAAGGGGCTGAAATACAGAGCCAAATGAAAAGTACAAGTACAAATTAATAGATAAAAACAGCTCCTGGATCATCCACTAAGGATCCTACCTAAAGGGTTGGTATAGATCATGATCATTAGTCACTATAGCACATCATGTCAATGGTCCACCACCGTGCACCATATTGTCCTGGCTCCCTCTCCCTCGATCAATGATGTATGTCATCTTCACAAGACATAATAAGGTGCAGGCATAACCCATGTAGGGTTGAGTATAACTATACCTTGTAAGGACCCCGAGAACCCCAATGTTCTCCAAGAGTTATTCAAAGGAAAATCCACAGAGCAAGATCTCAACCACAAAGCACAGAGCAACCAAGATCTCAACATAGGTATATTCCCATACATATACCACAATTATCAAGATATAATCATCTCATACATGAGGGAAGAATACAACAAAGGTAACCCAATGAAGGTAAAATTACCAAAACGTTAACACCACAAAGTAACACAACAAAGGTAAAAGTACCACATAGGTAACACCATGAAGATAACACCACGAAGGTAAATGTCTCAGATCACACAAGGTATATAAGTAAGGAACTGATGAACATATGATTAGTCAAGAAGGTAGTTCATATTATTCTATCGAGTGGCACTACTGATGACTGTATGGAGTCTGACCCACAAAGGACCGATAGGTACTAACCCCTGCTAACCCACACTAGATCGGACCCACATTGTATCGACAGGTTCTAACCCTCGTTGACCAACATAGGATCTGACCCACATAGGATCAGTATGTGCGGACCCACATAGGATCACTGCGTACTAGGCCACACAGAATCGGTTTGTGATGTACCACATAGGTTCACAGAGAACTCACCCACATAGGTCTTGACCCACACTGGATTGGTGCTGACCCATATAGGATTACTTGATACTAACCTTTGTATGATTTATCTCCAACCTCTGCCTCACTGTCAGCCACTGGATTTCCACTCATACTACACTTGATTCAGGGGGGGACATCTCCTCAAGCCATAGATTATAAATCAACCACCACGAATCTCCTTGAGTATGTATCCTAATTTACCTTCATGTCTTAAGGGTTCCAATGAGATAGACGGCGCGTCAATCGGGCACCTGGTCTGTGAGTTATAAGCATTTTAGTTAGGAGGTCCCAGATGGATTCAGATTTGATCCAACCCAACCATACACCAAAATTATCCAAAACACAAGTGGATTATACCAAAAAGGACCCTCACCCTACAAGGGTCTTAGTTCTTTAGATGGTTCTTCAATCAAACACCCATATTTCATATTATGCTTCTTTAGGTGAAACTTTCTTGGAAAGGCCCGGGTGTGGTCTGACCAGACCCATTTCGGTCTGACCTGACCTGGTCCAGGTCTTACTCTGATGGGCTAGGCCATGGTGGGCTTGGCCCACTGGGCTCTGTTCCGGCCCAACCCACTGTGGGTACTGGCCTAGCCTATAGGGCTCGCGCAGCCCGACCCACGGAAGAGAGACCCCCTGGGATCGTGCGGCACGACCGACGGAGGCACGACCAGACCCATGGGGGCATTGCTCGCTGGGTTCATGTGGCCTGACCTAGCTGACATGGGGGGGGGAGTACCACTAGTTTTCCTGAACAGTTGATCAGTAGTTCGGATTGTGAAGTGGTGGTGCCACGGGGCACCACCCGGTCACTACGAGACCCATATGAGGGAGGGTCCCTCCACCGCTATGACTTCGAGCCATAGCCTCCTTTAGGGGTGCATGACGGTGCACCGCTTTGCCTCCTCCATCCATGGCTAGCTCACGTCGGCCACCGTCTTCACTCGCCACAGCTTCTGCAGCGACCTACCCCACCAGCGGCACGCGATGGCGGGCCGCACCACCTCTGTGGTCGGTCGGTGTCGGTCGCTCCACTAACCACTATGGAATAATGTCACGACCTCCTCCAGTGGTGTGCGACAACATACCGCCTCCATCTTGGTTGGCATGTTCCGCCACACTGGTGGTCTTCCACGGAAAATGCAAGGGTAAACAAGGTAGAGGAGGGTCTAATTTATGTTCGTTTATCCCGCGCACTCCATGTTAGCTTGAAAATATGAGGGAGTAATAAGATTTAACTATCACATGAATTTATAACAAAATAAATCCATGCCTCATGTTCGATGAAGAGCCTCTGTGCTTGAGGAAGAGTCGGTGTTCGTCATCCGGTGGCCCTCGTCACCGCTCACTGAAACTAACTCCATCCTCCATGAGTTTGGCATTGCAACACATTATCAGAACATCCTTTCTTGGTAAAGTCATGCCAATGCCTCTCCCCAAACATTATATAAATACGATAAGGGGAGGGTGAGTAACACCCGAGGAATTAATGGGGGTTCATTTAATAAGAACCATCCTAATTCCATCAGTGCTGTTACAAAAGATTTGAGGAGTCAAGCCATTTAAGGGCTTGACACGTCATTGGTCCCATCAATATCGCTTTTCCATTGGGGGAAGATAAAGAAATAAATAAAATAACAATGTAATTTTATTATTCTTTAAAGATTTCTCAAAACCTATCTTTTTCTTCTGACCTACTATGGTTGAAGTGAATCCTCCCTTAAGCTAATCCCGACGCTACAGATTCAATGGTCCCCTCATATTTTTAATCTTAGCACTGGTTAAATAGATAGAACACGCCACTTGTGTGTTTACTGAACATATCTAAAAAATATCAGAAATTCACTTCGGGACACCGGGCATCAGAATCATGCGCCGTTAATTTTCAAAAACTCATAATAATTCCGTATAATTAAAAATATTACCTAAAAAATCTGAGCCATTACATTTGACCCACCATATAGATTTTAATCCCTGAAAACAACGATATAGACTAATGAAAAAAATGGGGTTAATGATCCCGAATCTGATCCTCCCTCTCCCATGTGCTCTCCTAGAGGTTCCTGTACTACAATCGAACACACAACAGAGGAATAGACTGCCCACGAAGGACCCACTCTCATTGATCCTCAATCCCTACTAGAACCTCTGTAAAGGTCTCCCCATCATCAATTTCTAACACGCCATGGACAATGACCTGGGATGGGTCATTCTTGTATCTCCTTAGCTAGGATACGTGGACGATGTCGCACACCCTATCCAACTGTGGTGGTATTTCTAAGTGTTATTCCACCTCGACCATCCTCTTATGCATTAGAAATATTCTGATAAAACCTAGTGAGAGTTTTCCACCTTGGCCAAATCTTTGCAGACCACATTGAGGTGAGACCCGTAGAAAGATGTGGTCTCCCTCCACAAACTCCAAGGGCCTCTATTTGCTATCAGCATAAGACTTATGTCTCCTCTGTACAGTCTTCATCCACTCTTGGATGATCTGAACCTTCTTAGTGGTAGCCCTTACCTACTGTGGACCCATATGTGCTTACTCCCATGTGTCTATCCAGTAGATAGGTGATCTATAAGGTCAACCGTATAAGGCCTAGAATGGTTCCATACCGATGGTGGAGTGATATCTATTGTTTTATATGAACTCTCCAAAGGACAACCGATCCTCCCAACCATGGAAAAAATCTAGGATTTCAGCACGTTCCATGTACTATTGTGTTTTAATGGTCCACTCTGTTTGACAATCCGTCTGTGGATGAAAGGTGGTGCTGAAACTTAGCTGAGTCTTGAACTCCTCATATAATCTCTTCCACAACAGGGAGGTAAAACGTGCATCATGGTCATAGAAAATCATCCATTAAACCCCATGAAGTCTTATTGTCTCCAATATGTAGAGGGGTCACATGCCCTCTATAGATCCCTGCTCTCGGATGGTTAGAAATTGGGCTGACATGGTGAGTTCATCAATGATCACCCATATGGAATCATGTCTCGAGGATGTACATGGAATCCCTATCACAAATTCCATAGAGTTACCTTCCCACATCCACTCTGACACCTCTAGTGGCTACGCTAAGACTATTAGAACCTGATGCTCGACCTTCACTTGCTGATAAGTGAGGCATTGTGAAACAAAATCTACCACTTCCTTATTCATACATGGCCACCAGTGCTCATGCCGAAGGTCCGGGTACATCTTCGCCACACCATGATGTACCACCATAGGGGACACATGAAACTTCAAGAACACCTCCCCCCATAGCACCACTAGTACCATGGTGTGTCCTCTAAAGTGTATTAAATTCTCCCCACCATCAAAAAATCCTTCAGGTTCATGTCCTATGGATATCGGAGCACATTGTGCCTCATAGTCAAAGTCCCCAAGTTATGCCTCCCAAACTCGTAGAAGATGTGGGGGAGTGATAGTCATATAATGGAGGTATTCTTCTCTATCTCTATCCACAAATAATATATGCAATGTGGCAAGATGCTTTGTCCCCTCACTCCACAACTGTAGACCGGACCTCCTGATGAGTGTGTATGCCACTACGTTCCCCTTACAAGGAGTATATACTATGTCAAATTTATAGTTTTGGAGGAACTCTAGCCATCGTCGCTGTCTTAGGATCAGGCCTTTCTATGAGAAGATATACCTGAGACTCTTGTGATCAAAGTAGAATGCAAAATGTTATCCCATCAATCAATGTTGTCTCATCATCAAGGTGAAGACCAATACAACTAACTCTATTTCATGAGTAGCGTAGTTCATCTCATTTTTTATCAGTTGTTGGGAACCATACATAATCACTACTCTCTCTTGCGTTAAGACACATCCATGTATTTCCCCTGATGTGTTGCAGTAGACTACACACCCAATTCCCTCTTATGGTATCCTAATGATGGGTGTACTCGTCAGCTTTTGCCTCATCTTTGGAAAAATATATTTGCATATCTCCGTCCAAACCACGGGCTATCCCTTCTTCCTCAACATTGAAAAGGGTTTCGTAACTCTAGAAAAGTCATGTATGCATCTCCGGTAGTACTCAGCCAACCCTAGGAAATTTCACACCTCGTTAACACACTTGGGTGGCTCCCAAGCTAGCACAGTCTCACTGTTTTCTCTATTCACTGCAACACCATCCCTTATGATAATGTGTCCCATAAAGTGGACATCTCATATCTAGAACTTTCACTTCCAGAGTATACTATAAAACTGGTTCTCTTGGAGTGTATCTAGAACTATCTATAGATGATAGGAAATCTCCTCTTCCATCGATGAAGATCACCACAACGTGGTTGTGGTATGGCGGGAAGAACCTATTCGTGAATCCCGCAAACACTGCAGGGGAATTGGTCAAGAAGAAAGGCATAACAAAGAATTCATAGTGTCCATACATTCATCAAAAGTTTGTCTTTTGTACATCCTCATTTCATACCCTGAGCTTAGGATAGCCTGATCTGAGGTCTATCTTCGAAAACCATCGAGCTCCATTCAAATGATCAAAGAGATCATCAATCATCAGGAGTGGATTCTAGTTCTTCACAGTCACCTGGTTCAGGCACCAATAATATACACTGAGTCTCAAACTCCCATCTTCCTTCATGGAAAACAAAATCAGGGCTTCCCAGGGAGAAACATCAGGCTTTCTGAAACCCTTTCTTTACAAATCTTCCAGCTCAACCCATAACTAACAAGGATCTGCAGGATCCGTTCGATATACTGGAGTAGATATATGTGTCATCCTGGGGTATAGGTCGATGTAAATTTATAACTCTCTACATGGAAGTAGCCCCAGAACATAATCAGTAAATACATCGACATACTGGTCCACCACTACAGGATAACACAGACTCTCAACATCAACTGATCCAAGGGTATGGAAAGCCAAATGATGTGGGATCGGATACACCCTCTTTTGGGTAAGTCCATCATATCTTTAAATGGTTCCCTTATTGTCATTGAAGGAAAACCCAGTCCCATCCTCACAAAAAAACTGCACTTTGCATCTAATATAGTCAATCAAAGCATAGACTGTGGAGAACTAGTCCATACCTAAGATAACGTCATAATGCCTCGACGTTGCTACTAGAAGATCCTAGTTGAAGCTCTCCACTCCTAGTGTAAGCTCACATTTTTGACACTAGTGTGTAATCATAAAATCCCCTCCTTTAGGAGTATCTAGCCATAAGGATTGATACAATGACTCCATCGGAATCTCCAAGATCCAAAAGAGGTCCGTCAAAATAAAAGAGTGACTGAAAGATGTGTCTATAAGTACTGTAGCTAGGGTGTAATAGACACTGATATTACCTCTAATCATCTCCAATGTGTAGTGCTCTTAGGCCTCAGCTTCCTGGAGTTGACATCATCTGTGTCCTCATGCTTCCTGTGCTTGGGGTGGACCACCTAGAGGTGGTGGTGGCAGAACCTCGAATCGTCACCCACCGCATGTTGCACGGCCATCTCCTCTTCCACGTACGCTGCCCGGTGGACCTCCTCACTCCAAAATCTACCTCTACCTCAGTGGTCTGTTGACCATAAACTGGTCATCCGTATGGCAGGTCGGGCAGATGCGGACTATGTGACCCTGCCCACTGCACGAGTAGCACTGCCCGATCCTCCACTATCCTCCTTTATCCCATGATCCCCTCCCCACCGACCCTATATCTTGAGGTCATCCACTAGAAGGTCTAGCCCACTAGGACCCAAGTTTCATATATCTACTTCCTGCTTCAAATGACTCGGCTACCTGACATCCTATGCTGGCTCTCGGTACCGATGCCTACTCGGCTAGGACACTCTCTACCAAAATCACTCGCTCTAGCACCCCAACCTGCATCAGAATGCTGAGTGATATCATCAATGCTCTAATATACCATAAAAGACCGATATCAAAAGTATGGTCCCTAAAGAAAGGGTCACGTACCATGTCAATGGAGTAGTGGGAGAGATTAGTGAACCTAATATAGTACTAGGGCATGGTCATGATGCCCTACTGTATGTGAAGTAGCTCCTATACACACACTGAGAGTAGAGTTACTAGGACAAACTCTACCCTGAAAAGGCAGTCGAAGTCCACCCAAGTGAGGATCACCACATCGTGTAACTATTGTGTCAAACTCTACTATCTCCCAGCTACTCTCTAGAAGAGACTGGCAGCTAGGATCACCATAATATCATCTGGTGTCCCAACTAAGTGAAAAACTCTGGCAACAGCCTCCAGCTAGTCCTCAGCTTCCTGCGGATCCCTCTCACCTTGGAACATCAGAGCTCTCTTCCACTGAAACTCATGCAACGTTCTTAGTTGGCATGCACCATCTGCTAGTGGGGATGGTGGCATCTGCTACCCAATGGGTGGTGGTGCTACTGTGGCACCACCTGATGGTACTATCGTCGTAATAGGGACCTCATTGAAGCCTCATTGCTTGGTGGGCTGTAATCATGTACTCTCTTGGAAATCCTAGTTGAATGTCTAACGGAGGAATTCTAAAAGGAAACAGTTGTGACAGGATCAATATGATATACCTGGTGAGATGAATCAACAAAAACTCAAGAAAACTTTTAAAACACACACAATCAGTGTTTTCAAGCACTGAGCCAAAAATCAGAATTCAAGGTCCTGGTGTATGGATACTTCGGCCACCACACCAACACTGGATTCCATAAACTAAAAACTAGACTCCTAACACATAACAGTATCACCACATTGAAAAGATCAGATTTATAGTTCTTCAGTAGAACTGACTCCTTTGATACCACTTTGTCATGACCCATCCCCCGGGGCCAATTCCGTGACTACCCCAAGCCCACCTTCCAAAGGCTAGGGTAGGCGACTAACACCGAAAAGGAGTATCACTATAATGAGAAGAAATTTCCATTAAACTTATACAAAGACAAAAACTGATAACACAACAAGAAGAAACCACAATGTAAACTATTGTAGTAAAAAGTGTACTGAATGTGAAGGGGTCAAGATACAATCCCAACTAAAAAGTACAAGTACAAGTAAAAAGTGAAAAACAACTGCTGGATCATCCACTGAGGATCCTACATAATGGGTAGGCACAACTCATGATTAGTAGTCACTATAGCACGTCACGTCAAAGGTCCACCTCTGAGCACCATTCAGTCCTGGCTCCCTTAGCCTCAATCAACATTGTCCATCGTCTGCACAAGACACAACGAGCTCTGAGCATAGCCCATGTAGGGGTGAGTATAATGATACTCAGTAGGGACCCTGAGGCCCCCAAAGGTCTCCTAGAGTTCCACAAAGGGAAAACCAAAATGCAAGATCTCAACCACAAAGCACGGAGTAGTCAACAACTCTACTTAGGTGTATGCCCATACATATACCTAAGTTAACAAGATTTAATATTCTCATAGATGAGAACATAATAATAAAAAGGCAACACCACGAAGGTAAAAGTACCAAAAAGGTAACATCGTGAAGTTAATATCACTAAGGTAAAAGTATGACACAAGTAACTCCATGTAGATAATACCATGATGGTAAAAGACTCATCTCACACCAGGTATATAAGTAAGGTAGAGAAGTACATATGATTAGTCGAGAAGCTAGATCATCTTATTCTGTCAAGAGGAACCACTGATGATTATATGGAGTCTAATCCACATAGGATTGATAGATACTAACCCCTGCTGACCCACACATGATTTGACCCACCCAAGATAGATATGTACTAACCCCCGCTGACCCAGATAGGATTTGACCACATAGGTCGGTATGCGATGACCCACACAGGATAACTGAGCGCTAATCCACAGAGGATATGACCTACATTGGATCGGTATGCATTGACCTGCACAGGATCGTTTACCACTAACCCAAAGAGGATCTGACCCCTATAGGATCAGTATGCACTGACCCACACAGGATCACTGAGTGCTGACCCACACAGGATCTGACCAACATGGGATCGGAATGTGCTGACCCACATTGGATCACTGAGTGCTAACCCACATAGGATCAGTGCTACCCCACATAGGATATCTTAGTAACAACCTCCATATGATTTTTCTAAACCTCCGCCTCACTGCCAACCAATGGATTCCCACTCAAAGTACGCTTGATTCTGGGAGGACCACTCCTCAAGCCATCAGTCATCCCTCAGATTCCAAGAAGCTCCATGAAAAAATGATCCCAAAGGACCGTCATCTCTTAAGGATTCCAATGGGAGTGACGACACGTCAATCAGACGTCTAGTCTGTGACTTATAAGCGTTTTAGTTCTGAGGGCCCGGCTGGATTCAAATTTGATCCAATCCGAAAATACTCCAACATTCTTCAAAACAGATGTGGAGTCTACCAAAAGGACCTTCTCGCTCCAAGGTTCCCATCACCATAGATGATTCTTCAAACAGACAAAAGGATTTCATGTTATGTTCCTTTAGGTGAAACTGGCCTAGAAGGTCCCAGGTCCAATCCGACCTACTCGGACCAACCCGATCCAACCCGGACTGGGCTGACCCGACTAGTTCTGGGTCTGTATCAGCTTGTTTAGGCCATGGTGGGATCGACCCGCTGGGTTGCGGTCTCGCCTGACCCGCTGGGGGGCATGGCCCTGCCGTCTAGGGCGTGGCCTACTAGGCCCGCGCGACCTGACCCAAAGAGATGCGGCCTGACACTCTATGGTGTGGCCCTCTGGGCTCGCGGGCCCATGACCTCAAAGGCGCAGCCCGCTTGGCTCTCTCGGCCCGACCCATGGTGGTGTGACCTGCTGGGCACACACGGCCTTCTAGAGCGGGGCCCGCCCTAGCCAACAAGGGGGTGGGGGAGGGGTCCCCATAGTATTCCCGAATGGTAATTCTGCTTGTGAAGATGCGGCACCACGGGGCATCGCGTGGTCACCATAGGACCCGTAGGAGGGAGGGTCCCTTCATCACCGCTACTTCGAGACGTTTCCTCCTCCAATAGCACACGACAGTGCACCGCTCCACCTCATTCATCTGAGGCCAGCTCATGTCAGTTGCCATCTTCAACCTCTGCAGCTTCAGATGCGGCCTTCCCCACCAGCGGTGTGTGACAGCAGGCTGCACCACCTCCGTAGCCGGCTGGTTCTAGCTGGTCTGGTATCCATCGTGGCATAGTGTCATGGCCTCCACCGGATGGTGCACTGCCTCTACCATGGCTGGCCGGTTCCTTTGTGTCAGCGGTCTTCCACGGAGAAACCAATGGTAATCAAGTTAGCGAAGGGTTCATTCCACGTTCCTTTTCCACGTGCACTCCGTGTTAGATTGAAAACATGAGGGAGGAATTGGATACTATAATAACTTGAAATTATAAAAAATAAATCCCTAACTCAATTTTGTTGGATAGCCTCCATGCTAGAGGAAGAGTCAGTGTTCGTCGTCTGGTGGTGCTCGTCACCACCCACTAGAACCATCTCCTTCCTCCAAGTGATTGGTGTCACATCACTTTATCATAACATCGTCACTTGGTGAATCCATGCCAATAACTCTTCCCAAAAACCATGTAAATTGGAAAGGGTGAGGGCGAGTAAATCCCATTAAATTAAGGGGGTTCATTAAATAGTAACCATCCTAATTACAAAGGCGTTGTTAAAATGTATTTGAGGAGTCAATCCATTTAATGGATTGTCATGTATTTGGTCCCGCCACTTCCTCTTGTCCATAAGAGGAGAAGGAAGAATGGAACAAAATAACAACATTATTTTTTTATTCTTTTAAAATTTCCATAAACCTATCTTTTTATCCCAACCTACTTCTGTAGAAGTGAATCCTTCCTTAAGTGAATCCTAGCATTGCAGATTCAACAGTACCCTCAAATTTTTAATCCCAACACTGGTTAAGAAAAAGAAAATGTCTCCCATGCATTTACAAGACGTACATAAAAAAAGTTTAGAAATTAACTATGGGCACACTGGTCCTCAGAATCATGCTCCGTCAATTTTTACAGATTCGTAATAATTCTATATAGTTAAAAACATTGTTGAAAATATGGGTCTTTACATGTTCCCTCCAATTCCCAACATTTAATAAAACCAGAAACATAGTGAGAGATTTACTTATCATAGAAAAAACACATATTCATGAAAACAAATTCTTAAAGGATGAATAATTCATGAAACCTTTCATAGTATTCAACGCCTTATGATTATCCTAGGTTATTAATAGACAACTTATATTTAAATCCTTCTTAATGATTCATAAACAGTTTCTAAATTCTAAAAGAATACTCCCCAAGAGTGTCAAAGCAGGTGTGAATCCATTCCAGTGTTCATGTACCCATTTACCATGAGTCGTGACTAGAACAACTTGTCAGAGTTGTTACCCCTAGGTACACCTGTACGAAGCCTCATCCACTTGCAGTATCCAAAATTGGATGTATTAATTGGATACCAATATCTATATAATTTACTAAAACATTAGGATATTTTTAGACACATTAACTCAACCTTAAGCATATTCATAGATACATCCATTGACATATCCTTATAAATAAACCATGGGATCTCATTAAGGATCATCATCTTAGTTTCTAAATGTTAATTATACATTTTCTCTAATACCAACTATAGATACTGGTGTGTTATAAAAATTAACATTACATATCTTCTTCGGAATACTTACTCATTATAAAAAATGATGAAATAAGATCATACTAGTCTAGTTCCTTTGTAAACATGTAATACATAAACATTGATACAAAAATAACTTACATTATCTCCCATTAGGTTCTTCTTAACTAGAATCTATCATAGAAACTTCACAAATAATACATATCCTCATAACCTTGGGATGGAAACATAAAAATGGGTGAGCTCAATTGATCAATAAGGGTAAATAAGGGATATATTTATGTCTAATCAAGATCACTATGGAATGAGAACATGATCAGGAAGATAGAAGATCATACCCTACATATCAATGATCATTAGAGGGATCATGGAATAAATATGGGCAGTTCATAAGACATGAATCATAATGAAATAATGATAATAGTCCATGAATGAATAACATAGTAATAATACATGGAATTTTGGAAAAAAATATAATATAATGGTCTCTATAGTATCCATGGAATCACTACCAAGACCATATTAGTGGATAATGTCTTTTACTGAACCATATGAACCCATATTCGATCCATGTATTACTAAACTATGAAAACCCTAATTCAAGAACTATATTTCTGATCCCTATAAACCCTCATTATATCCTTGTATTACTGAAACAATTGAACAATCATTCTATCCCTTTCAATATCATGAGATATAAATTTTTAACCAATATATTAGAGGGAGATATTTGTCCCATTCATCGGATAATGAAATCATAAATCATGTGCCGTATGATCATACATGAACACATAATAACCCATGAAATGAAATGGGTATCATAAAAATGTATACATATCATAACTTGTGGAATGATATAGTCTTCATAATCATTTCCTCATAAACATAACCCAGGAAAAGAAGTGGGTTTCAAAATCATATAACCCTGGAAAGAGAAATGAGTTTCATAACACATTCCAAAAAAACATAATCCATTAAAAGAATGAATATGAATATATACATTTAATAATTCCACATAAAGGCATGAGTAACAATAATGGATGTTATCTTATATGGGAAATAATTGAGAGATATCTTTTATAAACACTTCTTGAGTAAATTATACTTTCTTCTTTGAAAAATTCATTTTATTACATAAAACTTTTTGAAAGACTTTTTCATTAAAAATATATTTGAAAACATATAATGGTTATTTAAAAACAATAAATATATTTTTAAAATCCTTTTTTTCATGAGAATTAGCTTCAAGTATCTCATTAAAACAAATTAGAAATCATGGTTTTTGAATATAAATGATTTTCAACCAAAAAGAGAGGTGGTATGATTTTGATAAAAACATTATCTGAAGTAAAAATTATTGGAAAATGGTGTTAAAAATGTGGGTACATTTAATAGATAAAGAATAATTAAACTAATTAATTTTATTGAATGATGGATCATAATATTTCATCAATGGAATCATAAATATAAACAATATCAAAAAAATAAATAGCTAATCACAATAAACTCTTATAACATTGTGACTTGGTATCATACTCTCCATGAAAGAAAAGTAAATTACATGAATCTTAATATATCTTTAAAACAATAGGATTCAAGATATAACATGTAAAATAGAAGTATATAAATCTTAATGAAGAGTTTAGGTGCGTAACATAATAAGAGCCTTAATGATGGAAATTTGAGAAAAAACTATTTTACTAATTTGGTAACTTTTGAATGTTAAACCCCATGAAAGGTGGAACATATAATGGATAATTGAATAAAACTAAATTTAATTACAACATACATATAATATATTCTTGTTCCTTATATGCACCACATAAAAGTAAAGAGTGGAAATCATATCTTTCATCTCACAGAAATTAAAATTGAGATGAAATCCCCTATCCTTGTGTCTTGACGCCCTTCGTACTCGTATAAGATTCCTGTATAAAAATTAAAGTTTATAATAAATATTTACAGAATATTATTCTTATATATATTACCATATATTTCATTATTATGACTTTATATTACCCACTTGTAAATGATCATATGTTACGGTTTAACTTGGGGTAATATACACTTTGTTCTTCACATTTGCCTTAATTTGTTGTACTGTTGATCCTTATAATTATATCACGGTTACAAAATGTATAACATGATATAAAAATCAGTTATATCCATTATATTTAAATTATAACAATCTATATCGTAATTATTTACATAATGAAATACACAGATCATGGAGACAGTAATCCATATGTACACATGAATGATGTTTTCTGTTTTTATTGCCATATTAGAAGAATGTATATAAATGACATATGTATATATATGAATATATATATATATATATATATCATTAATATATAATATTTAATATATTATTTATATTATAATTTGACTAATCTCATCATTAATATATTCTATGTGGTTTTTGAATTAATCATATCGCTTTGAGGGGGTGATAATCTACACATCCTCAAACAAGATTATTTTCATAAAACCAAAAGAAAGGTAAAAATAGGAATGTTTTAAAATGAATAAATAAGATGAAAGAAAAAATAATAATAAAAATATATTAAATATATAAATATATTTTCAATCGTAATTTATGGCATTATTGGTGATAAAGGAGAAATTAACTATCATCATTTCGTGAGGCGGGAGTACTCCATACACAGAAACATTATGCTCTTCATCTATTAGATGGAGGTGTATGTAAGTTTTGGTCAGATAACATTCATAAAAACATACTAGTATATATAAGATATGGGTTTTTACAAATATTTTGAATAAATAGAGTGGAGGCGGTGGAGAATGAAAATAATGGAAAGGATCTTGAGAGAAGACATTGCCTCTTAATCGGGTAACTCATTTTAGTTTAGGCCTAAAGGATTTCTTGAGAAGCCTTCTTCCCAAAGAGAGGAATCAATGTAGAAGGTAGTATTGTTGGGAGGATAATTTTGAAAATATTTTATAATCGTAATATATTTTAGTGGTGTGAGAAATGGGTTTAGGTGGTGGCCTTTTATAAGTTAAGAAAAGGACCCATTTGGCATTTCTAGAAATATGTTAGGTATGCACATGTTGTAACCTAAAAAAGACTTAAAAACACACCAAACACAATAATGGAAATTTTGTTTCTAAAATATGGTCAGAGAATGGGGGTTGAAAATGTTTATAGGTCATTTGGTCTAATAATTTTTATGTTTAGTCACCAATTAAGCATAATTTGGCCTTAACTACTGTGATTAATTTTAATCACTTTTAATAATAATTTTGGTCAAAAATTAACATGTTAATTTCTAAATATAAAAATTATACTGAATACAATGGAGTGTTTTATATTTTTTAAATTTAAATCACAGATTATGAAAAATTAAGGATAGTGATAATCCCACACACTAGATGAAATAACAGGGTTTAAATGGAGGGAAAAGTTCAAAAGTTTATTAAGATTTAATATCCAGTTTCAAAGTGATACAGATTATAATGACTTATATTGTTTTAATAGGTTTAATATTTATCTAGTGTGACATTAAAAATATATATATAAATTAATTTAGCATAAAAATTTAATTAGGAAAAAAGTATTTTTTAACTAAAATGCAGTATTTTTCACTATTCATCAAAAAATGGTGTTTCTCCAAAAATCCGAGAAATTCACCCAAGGCTAATATCAGAATTATAAATTCAAAAATTCAGATTATTATTTAAAATTATATTTCTAAATTTTTCTAAAATAAAATTCATTACTAGAAGCAGCTTATTCGAGGTGATAATATTTTTAACATAAAATGGCTTTATGAAAATTTCAATCTTTCAATATCAATATGTTTTATTTATATAAAATAATTATCAAAAATATTTTGAAATTATTTATTAATATAACTAAATATCTATTTATGGTTAGGTTATAATATCCAATTTAATTATATTTATATATATATATCTGTTTGTGTTTGTTTCCTAGAAACACAGTGTTTTGTGCATCATATTCCAAGTCGATGTTGCAAGGGAAGTTGGTATTTCATGTAGAAAAAACCAAGTTGGTATTGCATGTAGCGCATGAAAAGTTGGGTTTTTGTGTGAAATTCATATTATAAATAGTGTTTTAATATATATATATAACTAATTTTGGTGTCATTTGAAAGAAAAATATTCAAAAGATAAATTAATTTGAAAAAAATAATTCTCAAAATCATAGGGTGTTACAAGAATTATGATGGGAATGACTTAATCTCAACTCTATTAATAACTAAATTAGACTAAATAATTACATTGATAATAAACTATTACAATAAAATATTTATCATTCCCCATACTTTTCATCTTCTCCCTCAAACGAATATTCTTTCAATTATAGTTAAATAATTATCCATTGATTATCATGATGTTTTATCCATCTAGATCAAACTAAAAAAATTGTCTGATTTCATATATTTGGGATGTAGAAATTATGGGAAGTCATATTTTGACCATGCTAATCGACCATGAGGTGGACATTTCTATTGATCATATGAACAACATAATTCATCAATCATACAGACGAACTATGTGAAAAAAATATTTATCATATAATAGAGATTAAATAAATTCTTTATTTAAATTTTGGGTTTCATTAAACCATATCATTCCCAACCCAAACAATTCAATATCACATTCAAAATTTTATAAATAAGTGTTTGTAAATATTCTAATAATTATTTTTTATATCACTATGAATCACCACATCAAACATCATAGTATGAATCTTAATGATTTTTACCATCCCAAAACTCAAATGGAAATTTATCTTAATCACAAAAAATATATTGAAATATAGAAAACCAATATAATAAAATACATTTTGCATAATAATATTCCAGTATATGTTTAATTTCAATACCTCTAATATCATATGTCAATATGTGTGCTTCACATTACCGTGCATACTGATAATAAATGAAAAGGAAAAATTAGTAAACCTTATATCCTAAATATAATCATTTATAGAAATAAAATTCTCTTGTAGACCATTTAAAAACATACCATGATCCACTTAAAGAGATGGATGATAACACATGGTTCTCTTAGTGATGATTATTTAGTTAATATACTCTATTTCTATATCAGAAAATCCAATGTAGTAAACATTAGATATATGACCCAGATAATCAATTTTATCTATAAAATTCCATATATGTGGTATCATCCTCAAAAACAAAATAATGTTCTTGTTATATAGATTCATTATGAAATACCTTTATTGTTAATATATCTTAACAAAACACAAAAAATGGGCATGTGATTAGAAATAAATCCCCACTTTTCTCATTCATTCATAAGATAAACCCCAAGAGAATATTCAATAAATTTAATAATATAGACTATAATTATGATAGAATAACCCATTATTCATATTTCATGGGGTTTTCCAACAGTTAGACATTATATGGAAACATTATTTTTTATAATCATCATCATAATTATAACCACAAGAGGGATGAAAATAACACCAATACATTCTGGTACTACAATCACCATTAAAGAAACCTTATTTTTTGACTATTTTTTATATCTTTACACCTAACAATTAATTTATTATTATACTGTAGAAATAAACAAAAATATTATCTCATAAGTAGGGACCTTAAATCTTAATAAGAAAAAACAATTTTCCTGAGTGTTTCCACTAACCATAGATTTATATTTTATTCTAATTAGAAAATAAGAATAATTATTCAAAATTATATTCCAATTTTCATCCTCAATAGTCTTACTATTTTATTTTTTTCTTTATCCTTCTTTATTTATGGTGATTATTCTTCTCCACCTAAATTACTAATTCAACCTAATCAACATATTATTTACTATATTGTTCAACATTTATTCTTAGGTTAGTAGGATTATCATTCTATCCATTTCTCCCTAAAAATATTTTCCACACATATTATGAAATATTCTTTGATTTTTGTAATTTTGATTTGTGGAATAAATCTCAGTGGTAAGTTCTAATTATCTTTATTCAATTTTTTTCCTTTTACATACACACACACATAAGACTTTACTGTTTGTTTAACCATTTATAGTGGGTCAAGCCACACTATCAAGAACTCATTAGTAATATTCTTGTTTTTTATATTTTTCACATCTTAAATCGTTTTAGGTTGATTAATTTATTACATCAATTTGAAATATTAAAAAACTTCTTCTAGGAGTCTCCTCATTTATGCCTCAGTATAGTGACCATCTTGGCCATACTGTCTACCATCGTTTTTTGAGAATCCAAATTTTTTTTAATTAGAAAGATAAAATTACTTCTAGATAATATCTATCTTTAATTTAAATTTGATCTTGAATTCTACCCGAATCCCCCTAGTTATTTCAACATATTTGGAAATTTCATATTAAAACAAGAAGAATTGTATTTGGTTCTATACATTCCAGATCACTAGAAAAAACTCTATAATTAGATTTTATACATTTATAAGAAATCTTTACAAAATTATTATATTATGTCCTTCCTATAAACTAATTATCCTTCTACCCAAGGGAATTTGTTTTCTTAATTTCATCTCTTACTTTTTTGGGGAAGAGTGTCTCCCATTGTACTTCATGGTCAACCACTTATTTGAAACATTTTTTGTATATTGTAATACAATAAATTCAAGAATTATATTGAGATAAATTGGGTAAATATTATGTTACCTCTGGTAACCCATATTGTAACTAACATAAAGACATTCACCATTAAACTTATAAGAATCAATGATGATTCTATGAATTATTTTATATTGTTTAAAAAAAATAAATATTGTTTTATTATTTCCAATTTCTTATTTTTTATAGTAATAATCTCCTCAAATTCAATGATAATATCATATTTTTCAAATTAACTATGCATTTTATTAATAATATCATCAACGTAATTCATTTACCTATTAATTAGATCCTATATTCCTTTAACAACCTTGTTTTATCCTTTAATTGATTTATTTTTTAAAATTCGTGAGTTGTGTAATCGTCTCAAGAAAATATTATTGCATTCCATTAAACTCCAAATAAATTTTTATTACATGCACTCATTCATCATCACTTCTTGATAAATCAACACAAATAAATATTGTGACTTCATAATCTCAAATCCTAGAAATTCCATAATTTTATTTCATGTGAATAAAATTTATTTTCTCTATTGAAAAGGAGTATTTTAATTCTTACCTTTTTTATGTTGTCTCATCCTCCTCATCTAATTCATATTATTCAATGTTCTTATCTGCATTATTTTTTTTGATTATGATACAATGCCATAATAATTATAAAAAATATGTAATTGTTTACACTTTTCTGATAAATTTTATTTTATTAAATCTATTAGATATAAAAAACTATTCTACAGATGTTTTCATCATACTCAACATCTAAATAATTAGATTCAACATTCCTCATCTTTTTTGACATTCCATTATTAAATTTCTTCAAAGAACATATCTTATTTTTCATTATATTTGAATGTTTTTTTCCATTTTCGACACATAATAATTGAGTATATTTGATAACTCCTCAATTTTAAGATATTCTATAACTTATAAAGATGACACTTTTGGATCAAACCTATCATGAAAGTACCTCATCCATTTTTATAAATCATGGACTCATATATCATCTATCAAACCCCTTAAATATTTTTTATAATCTCCTTTAGATCAATGAAATAGAAAAAAATATTTCATTATCATCTATTTTAGTGTCATTAAAATTTCTCCTCTAAACATTCGGTTTGGATTCCTCTATATAGAAATTACATCTATAGAGATTATCAATTTATATAATGATTCCTTATTTATTTTAAGGAACATTACCATTATGTAGAAATTTTATAATATGGTAATAAAGATGTAATATTGAGGCTTTCCATCTAAATCAATATTTCCCTAATTATATTGTTTGATATAATCACCTTTAAAAATTGTTTTAAAACTATTTGTAGTAGCATATATAATATATATCCCAGGTGAAAGGAGGTATGATTTCATAATATTCCTCCAAATGTTGTAGTTAATCTCCACAAATATAGGAACTCCATGATTGTTAATATAATTTAGATTCTACATTTCTAAAAATGACTTTGATCCATAGATCAATCTTTCGTTGGATTCTAATTGTTACGGAAAATTACAAGTTAGGGACCACTAAAATGGGTAGAATTAGTGGCACACCATTTTTATGATTTATATTAACTCAACCTCTTGAAATTGGAAATTTACTCTATCAAATTAGTTGAATATACTATCACCACCTCATGTATATAATTAATAAGAAATAGGGATAGACATATAGTATTTTCAAGGTTTGGGATGAATAAACTTTTCATTTCATCATTTGTTATATCCAAAAATCAATGATTCTATAAATATACTCAACAAATATTTTCAAGCAAAAAGTAAATCCAATATACTATTAAAAACTAAATAATTTGATGAAATAAAATATGACTCCTTAATAGATGAATCAATAATGAAATGCATTTAATTATTGTTAGTACTCTTTGAATGATTGAATGTTGGTCCTCCACAATGAGTAGATGGATCATCAAGACTACACATGTAATCAATAATGTTCATAAAAAATGATATGATTATCAATACTTCTTATAGATCTTACGATATTGAGATATTCCATATCCTTTATTAACTACTAGGTTCATATAAGATCACCTTTTTATCAACGACTCCCTACTTCAACTCTAATGTATCAAGATCTCAGATAATCTTAATGATCAAACACATTCATCATGACTTATAATTTTCCTATCTATTAAAAATAAAAAGGATAACTATTTTATTCCATATTTTAAAAATATAATTTCTAAATTATTTCAATGAAGGTGCATTCTCAACAAAACCGTTCAATTATATTTCTAATGTATTTCCTCATTTGTACACTTTTGGTTTCCCATTAAAATAATATTTTATATATCTGAATACTGGAAAATTTACAAATTTTAATACTCCAAAAAACCAAATTATTTAAATTCTCTATAAATATACCTATGAATGGTGTCATATATGACATTTATGTGCAACTTCATCTTGTATAACCATTCCCCTAATGGATTGTTTTCTTCTCTGTGATTTTTTAAAAATTATCTAATTCATGAAAGAATATACTAATGTATTACATTTCACATACCACCTTAATAAGGTGGACCTTGGATAGTTTCATGATGAAGGTTAAACCCCAATTCTTCCCCTAATAGGCTAGTGAACAAGTACTAGAAACAAGTACACATATCACACACATTGAAGGTGCTTCCCTATAATATCGTGTGATATACTCATATCTCAAAAGAGTGTGATATGAAATTTCATCATGATTATATAAAAAAATTAATTTATTTATCAATATAACACATTTAAGAGACAACCACTGAGATCCAAATGATATTCAAAATGAAAATTCATAATAAAATGTGAAAATACAGAGCCAATACCCATAAAGGAAAAGTAAAAACTATCCAATGGAGGGATGACCTCACTTAAATGACATGCCAATCATGAATAGATCATTCTACCATCAAGTCATGATACTGACAATAATATTCCATTAATTCATCCCTTAAGGTCTCCAAGCATCAACTCTAAACTAGCCATTTTAACCTCACTCTCACAATTCCATATCTCAAATGCATGTTATTATCACTAACATAACATGTGTTTGCCAATGTCCATCATAGGATTGAGTATAAAAAAACGCATTAGAGTACATTTAAAAACACAATGGGAATACAAATAAATAATATAATCAATTCATGGAAATATATTTTTCCCGAATAAGGATATCAGTGGATAAAGAATACCAAGGTAGCTCAGATTCCTGTCACCATAGAGTAGTCAAATAGAAACTAAGGTTAGTAATCTAGATATTCTAAAAAATAAGGGGACCGAATAATTCTATGTAATCTTTGTAATCATCTCTCTATCCTTAAAAACAAAAGTGAATTGGTAGTTTTTATTAATTAGAAAACTGAAGTTTCTTTGAATCTTGAAGTTGATTTCATTTACAAAATCATGTTTCTACGGAAAGTACTAGTGTGATGAAGAATTTTTTTTTCATAGAATCTAACACTACATAGGATTAAAATATTTGTTCCACTATAATAACACAGAACGCGGATTATGCTCAACCCAAAAGATCATTCATCCACTAATGTAGCATACACTAACTTAGGGAAAGTAATATCCCTAGATATGGTCATAGGGGGTAATCAAGTTCAAGTAAATATTCTCAGTTATCCCATGTAGTCATGCCCATAGATGGTATTGGAGGATCCTTCCCCTATATATATGTGGTAAATAATAACTATAAAAGTCTTAAACAACACACATGGAAATTCCCTCATATGATTCTAGTGAATCTATTCTCCATGAATATCAGTGAAATAAAATCTCTAATATATGATCCATATCCTATTCGAGCTACATGGATGGGAAAAATTTTAATCCAAAGATAAAGGATCCCTACCCCAAATATGTTTTTGAAATAACTAACTCTAACTCAATATCAATGTATATAACACCAGAACCATAATTTCATGGTAGAAATACCACTCACCAAGAGGATCCTAGTCCCAACAGGTGAGATACCTTCCCCACTATGAGATAATGATGGAATAATATAGATATGAAGGAAAAAAACCAAGTGAATAGGAAGTAAAAAAT
The DNA here is from genome assembly GCA_963277665.1 of Viscum album. NCBI lineage: Eukaryota > Viridiplantae > Streptophyta > Magnoliopsida > Santalales > Viscaceae > Viscum > Viscum album. The sequence goes on along the minus strand of CAUJRU010000080.1, from coordinate 552,070 downwards.
GTATAGTTAGGATAAATAGTGTGTCATCTCCAAATGTTTACTTTGTGTGTACCAATTATTCTTAGTCGGGTCCCATTAAGGGAACATGGGGTGTGTGAAATCAAAAATAATGGGTAAATCCACATGGGTACCTAAGTGTGTACTCCTTAGTACCTGAATACATATCCAGGTAGGGGTCAATAATGTGTGACATTTTCACATTTCCGTGTTATATTTAATTTAAATATGAAGACAAGCCCACAAAAAAAGTCTCACATATTCTGTTCATCCTAATTATAATCCATGAAGTCTTAAATTTAATAGCAATATATCTCTCTAACAAATCCCCAATTTCACTCCCCTTCAACAATTATGGAACATATCATTCCATAAAACTGAAAAATTGAGTTCTCTATCATCAATGGCTAGCCAAAACCAGTATTTTTTTTGTTCTTCACTGGTTAATCAAATATTTGACACATCCCCTCATTAATACAGGATACTGAAAGCTATAGATTGTGACTAAAATATATATTTAAACTTAATTATATTTCAATAATTAGTAAAAAACCTATTTCACTCCATAATCCACTATAATGAGCCTATAATAATGATATAAAAAAGTAACAATCGATTTCATTAGGAATTTGGTTCCCAGCTATTATTGAACCACGAGTAAAAAACCACAAAAGTTGAACAAACATATAATGGATGCAGAAATTAATGTAAATCAAAAGTTAGAATAAAATTTCCATGATAGGTTATCATTAATTTTTTGAGTGAGTATAAAAAAAATATTTAATTATATAAATAAAAAACAAAAAAATCATGAATTATTGGATTTTCATTCATTAATTTTTCATTATCTTTTTGAAATAATATGTATATTATTTTATTTCAATACTAATGATAATAAAATAATTGAAAAACAATACAAAAATAGATAATTTTCAAATACAATATCTAATGTTTCTATTTTAGGTTCATTCAATGCTTCTAAAAAATCATCTATTGTAGTTGTCACATATCCAATTCTGATCCTGGATCCATCCTCACCAATTCAATGTTCATACTCTCATCTCCTCCCCCCACTATAGGGTTTTTTAATGACCATTGTGGATAACACTAGAGAGGATAATTAAGGTATATTTAATAGAGATGGACCAAGGTTTTGATAATAAATTAGATCAACTTAATAATAAAATAAAAATATATAATTAAATCTCATATTGTAGTGACCACCTACGAATCCTACTATAAACTAAAATATTTTTTCACCAAGGATAAACACCATGTTTTAGAATCCATGATGGTCTTATGTTTTATTTTTAGGTCTCACTCATGATGTAAAATCATAAACTAAAAACTCACACATCGATAAAATAATATAATATTTGTATTATTTAATTTTTGAGGCCCCACAACACTAGAATTTCCATATGAGGTAAACCCGGGGGTAAATCCAATATTCCCAAACTATCAAAATACATAAAAACATTCTTTGGTAATATATATGGTAGAATGATCATTTTACCCATAAGTTTTCCATTAAATATGAGAGCTCAAAATAGACCTAAGTCTCACATAGGTAAAAACCTGGGACATTACCTTCTCCATGCATTAAACATTTTCATGCATTAAAATTAAACAATTATGGTTAAATAAACAATTCATGATTGATTTAATGAAAAATAAAAACACCATATTTTTCAATGAAATCCACTATGGGATTAGAATTTTAATTAAACTCCTTACATCACCACTTATAAATGGGATAATCCTTCCACCATGAGTGAAGATACTAACATCAGTCCATCTCAATGAATTAAGAAACAAGGGAATTCTTCCTCCCAATGAACAATTTACTTATCCTTTACATGTCATTAATTTTTCGTCACACCCCATGGGATGGTATAAATATCCTATGTCTTATATTATCACCTCCCAATGAACATTGACAAGATCATCCCTTGTGGGAGAACCCTACATCCATAATTTTAAAGAGAATTATAAAGTGTCATTTTAATTTGAAACCCACCCATGTAATAGGGCATCAACATGAACATAATTTGTTTTCATCATGTAAGAAATGTATCAAGCTTGCATTAATTTTAGGATTCATATTAACAGCCACTTCCGTAGTCTACCAACATGTCATATGATCCATCATATCCAGTATGTTGTATAATGGAAACATTATCCTTCCAACCCAACATTGGAATAATCATTCCTAGGGTTTTCCCATTTAAATTCATAATTTTCACAACAAAAAACTTTTGGATTATATTTAACTTTAAATAAATTTAATTTTATTAATTACTAGTGTTCTATAAAAAACCATGTTTAAATGAACTACGATATACTATTAAAATATTATTATTTAAATGATATAGTTATAACCTAACCATTAAATAACTTTAAATGTGTAGTATTAACCACATTAATATATATATATTTATAAATATTTCATAATGAATAAAAATTTATTTATTTATTCTTAGTAAATAATAACTCAATTTTTTTAAGTCCTTTAATTCTTTAAAAATTATATTTTCTTCAAAAATGATTCTTATTTATTTTTTTGAGTGGATATTATAATTAATTTCTAAAAAATTTGGAATATTTATTTTATTAAAAAAATATAAATTTTGAAATTAAAATATCAAAATGATCTTAGGGTGAAATTTTGGGATTTTTCGAGAATGACTGATTTTTCAGTGAATATTAAAAAATAAAATTTTTGGCTAAACTCTCATTTTATTGAATAGAAAAAATATCCCAAATGTTGTGAAATAAATTAAGAAAATTCATATATTTATTATTTGTTTAATAATAACAAAATTAATTATATATTAATCAACAATATACTTGATTTTGGTATGAGTTCATTTTTAGTGTAAACACATTTTTTCTAAAAACTGTTTGTCATTTCAATTTATAATTTATTTAAAAATTAATTTAAATTAGTTGTAGGAATAAATTTTAAAAATGAGAATTTATTTTTGGATTCAGAATGAATATTTTTTCCATGTATGAATTTATTAAATATTTCTAGAAAAGTTATATTTTTTGGTGAATAGTGAAAAGATAATGTTTTGATGAAATATAGTATGTTTTATGATATATACAAGAAATAAATATGATATCAAAATATATGAAGCTTATAGAAAGACTCTTTTATAATAATATACTATAAATATTATACAATATTTATTCAATGAATATAAATCGAAATTCAATTATGGATAAATATGAATAGAATTACAAGTGTGGATGTAGTGCTTGTGTAGCACTAGAAAAGTAATATATGGTTTCCAAATGATAATAATTACCAAGGAATAAATACTTTATTAGTAAATAACATTTTTATATGATTATATTGATTCATATTTCTTTGTATTTATATAACAAGAATATTTTCCAAATGGTGGTGCAATACATGCACAAGGAAAAAAAGGTCAAAAACGATATTAAATGTGTTTCAAGATATGAAGAAGAATAGATATTCTTTATGGTTTAATATAAATTAAAAAATTTATTTTTATGTATTTTTGTAATGACTATATTTATTTATTTTTATAATTATTTTAATTAACTAAAAAACATATGTCGCGATGTTTTAGTGCATATGAAAACTGTAAAACAATTAAATAAATAAATTTTTGAATATTAAAAATGATAATATTTAGAATATTTTGGGTATTCCATTAATTATATATATAAATATAGAAATAATAAGTGATAATATAAGTGATTATATTTTAAATTTCTAGTTGTAATGATGTATTCAATGACAAATTAAATAAACAGTTTAACAATAGATATTAATGATATTATATAATAAATAGTATTTTATCAAATGTTTACAAATTTAAAAAAAATCCATTATTCCACCATGTGACTGGTTATTGGTTTGAAATATCATCCATGTTTTATTTATAGATCATTTTTTCTCTTATTATAACATTCTTGACCCATAAATGATAGAAAATATTAATATTTTGAAATTCTTAATACATTTAATGGGAGGTTAAAACAAAATGAAAAGGGTGAAAACATAACGAAAAATAGTCCAAATATTATCTAATCATAATTTTTTTCACAAATTAATAATATATTGTAATTATTTCAATTTGGATCCATTTGAGAGGTAAAATTATTATATTAATTCTATAACATATGAAATTATTGGAATGCCCCTCCCCTCACATATAAAAGGATACCCCATCTCTCATTTTACTATACCACTTTGAGCTTCATAGAACAACAAAACCCTTCCAATTTTACTTTTCAACATCATCATCCATGTCCTATAGGTGATGTCATTCCCCAAAGGCAAACCATATGACATGTAACATGAAATCTAAAGGAATTTTACTAATTAATAGGTAATTGCCACATACAACACTTTCATTATTACTTCATCTTTTATGTCCTATTTATGATTGTTTCCCCTAATAAATTAATATCTCTAGTAAAATAAATAAAGTGATATTTTATTTTTATTTACATTTCCTTTCTCATATTGTGGAATGTGAATGTATTGCTCATATGTATATATGGGTTACCATCTCTAAATAATGGTGTAATTAATTTTTTATCACTGATTTAGTTGAATGATTATAAATATGAAAGATATATTGATATATGATATTAATAAATAAATTATTACTCTTAAATTATAATATCATATCTACCTTCTTATATTTCAAGAAATTGTTAAATTGTAATGTTGCTCGTGCATATGTGTGGACAAACACCTCTATGAAGCGATGTGATCCTCCATTCATTTATCTTATACATAGATGGTAATAATGTTATATTTAATGGATATATATTATATATATATGACACAATAATAATTATTTAATGTTTAAATAATTTTTTTATTTATTTATTTAACTCTTTTAAAAAGATAGAAAAATGTTCATACATATATACGGTCTACCGTTTCCATGATTTTTGTAATTAATTTTCCAATATAAAAAAATTATTGATGAATATATATATATAATAAATATATATTATATTTACATCCTGAATAACATTATATATATGATTAATCAATGATCATGACATAAGGATTGAATCATTGGAATCAATACATACATGAAAAATAAAGTAGATAACACCCAAAAAATGATAATAATAAAATATTATTCATAAACCATTGATAAAATTATGTAAATTCATCATATAATATTATATATGTTCATATTATTTTGTAATGTATGTATAAAAAATTAGACGTTTTTATATATGATGCTAAAATCACTTACGTGGAATGAAAAATAGGTGGTAAGTGATTTCAAAACTAATACACCTTTCACTAGGTTAAATCACAACATCATTGATTATATTATGAACAGATTATGAGTGAAATAAGTTTTTTTAAATTTAGTAGTATTTAAAAAAATTTTCTGTGTGTGTAAATTTTTGCAAATAATAATACAATTAATTGTGACTCAATTCAATGATGTAATTTTTATAGGGTATTTCATCTCAATTTTCATTCATTGAGACATATTTTGATGTTACTAACCAATTTTTTGTTATATGGTTTATATATATATATCCCATTTTTAAAATTTTATATCATGACTTTTTCATATATAATTTTATTTTACATTTCTACTCAAATTATTTCATCCAATTATATTTTCTTCAATTTAACTAAGTGGTAAGGGTTTTTGTAATTCAATTTCTATTCTTTTGTCTATACTGTACATTGTTAGATATTTTTTCCCATGATTATTTTGGAAATGGAATATAATTATTTTATATTTATTTCCACTTTTATTTTGTTTATTTACATTTTTTACACATAATATCATCACTTATTAATTCCCTTATCTTTGATATGATCTTAGAATGGTATTTTATCTTAATCTCTACTCCATAGAAGCATATTTTGAAATATAATTCTATATTATTTTATGAGGTGTTTATACTTACCCAATGATGTATTTTTGTTAAATATCATTATATTATTTATGTTTTATGTTTCAGTTAGTGTAAAAAATTCACAATGATACCATTTAAAATATACCAATAAATTAATAATTCATTTTTCTGTATCATTTTCAATTTGATTATCTTTTATTTTCATTGAATAATCATATAATAATTCCATTATAAACTCCATATATTTTATTATACAATTTATATTTAAGGATTTTCCATATTTTATTCTAACTTTTCCAGTCTTTTTAAAATGAACCAATAATGAAACCATTTAAATGAAATAAGACCGTAGTTATCTTTGTGATAAGATATATTTTCCTCCCATGTGCATATTCCTCATTTTTTTAGAAAATCTATATTTACTTACTCAAATGATTTATGAATGATTTTTTTCAATTTGTGTGTTTATAAAGGGTTTTATTTGATACTTTATATTATTTTTTGAAGGGTATTTTCTACTATCTTTAAAAAAGTTAAAAGAAATATTTTTGTAACGTCTACGATGTTAACAGATTTTCCCACCACCATAACTATATTACAATATATTTATTCTTATTTGATATTTCTATGGGATTCAATGAAATGACTTCAATGAAAACTTCCCTTAAAATTGTCTCTATAAATTAATTATATTCCATAAAACACAAGACTTTATTATAAAATATACTTTTATGTGTAATTGATGGTCATCTCTAATTAGTTGATTTATTTTATGTTTGTTAACATTTTAAGGAGTCATTAAATTTCTTATTTTCAAAAAAAATTAATTTCTATTAAATATAAATATTATTTAAATTAGGTACATGATTATTTCAGAAACCATATACCATCTATACAAACCGTGATTTTCATTGAATGTTATATGATTGATTATGTAAATATTGATATTCAGTATTCCTTACTCAGTATAGATATTTTTTAATAAGGATTATTTTTCATGAATTAAATTGATCATTCAATATATTTTTAATGAAGTATACAAGTAATTAAATGTAGAGAATAAATTATATAACCCCTCAATACATTAGGATGTCTCATAATATTACATCCCAAACATATTATAGTATATTTCTATTAAATACTTTGAATTCATTATATATCCTATATTTTATTTAGCACCAAGTATCTATGAAGAAAAACTGGGTTATTATATGATATATTCATAACCTAGACATTGAACATAAATTTTCCACTTTTTTGTTTTGAATTTCAAAAAATTGGCATACATGGTTGCAATCAGGGTGATATTTGGAGTCTGATAGAATCAACATAATTTTCAGGGAATTTTAACTTACCTGTATGTATAGTAACTGAACCTTATGAATAGTAACTTACCCTTATGAATAGTAATATTACCCTTATGAATGGTAACCTTACCCATGAAAGTGTAAATAAAATTTCAGCACCTTAAAAATGAAGATGAATATTTTTAGTATAAGTAATTTTCGATTAAATGGTAATTTTAATTAAAAATTATAATTGACATATTTAGAAAAATATTTCAGAAAATTATAGTTCATTTTTTGTTTCTACATGTTGAAAAATGGTTAGCATAATTTTTTGAGATTAATCTGATACATGTGGATTTTCTATGGCTAGTAAAATACATTAATTTACTATAAAAATATTTTATAATTTAAATCCACTATTCCTAAATTCATGAGTGATGTTAGAACCCAAATCACAAACTCACATGTAGTTATTACAATTATAGGTCATGAAATCTTCAATATTTCTTGTCTTCTGCAGTAATAAAAAATTATTGAATATAATATTACGAAAACCCTCCTTTCCTCCACAGGAAATACCACCCCTAACACCCTCATTTCTTCACAACTATAATGATTCAAGACATTCCTAAATTCTACTCAAATCTCTCCCTATGCTCCTCCCCCTCATCTAACATCCCTTTGTCTCCTAAAAATACCAAATCATCTCCCCTAAAGTGTATCTCAAAGAAAGATAGATTCATTAGGTAAATTCCTCTTTTAAATTATTTCTTTTTTCTTTTCAAGTTCCTTTGCTATATTTTCTATTCTAACCGCTTATCATCCAAATGTTATAAAAAATCCAGTAACTTATATTTATTGTAATTTTTTTGATAATGGAATATTTTATCATCATCTCTTCTTTTCCCACCTTTTATACTATAAATTAAAGCACCGTCTGAGATGTGTTAATTTATCACATTTATAAAAGATGGGTATTCAACATGCATTAGTATATTCAATACAGGTCATGAAACCTTTTTCTATGGATGAAACAGATCATAGTATATTAATTTTATTTTATTTAATGTTTTTTAAATCATAACACTATCATAATATAAAATAATAATATAGAACAGGTTCATTGTACAGAGAACATGAAAGTTAATCCAAGTGTTTATCATTAAATCTTGCCAATTTGAATCATCCTCATGGTATATAACCAAAAACATTATAAATTCATTTATATATATATTTATATATATATTAATAAAAATATATGTTAATAATTCAGGTTTTTTAACCCCATTTTAAGTGAACTTCCATTCATTAATACAAGTAAACTGATCATGAAAACTAATGAAAAATTGCTTCAAAAACCATAAAATTTATCCTCTTAAACCGATAAAAAATGAAATTAATGAACATAATAATGTTAAAATATATCATTTACATGTATAAGAGTTTCTTGAATTATTAGTTAATGAAGATAAATTATATTATTCAGTTTTTTAAGATCTATGGAAGATCAATTTTTGGCAGAAAGTAAGGGTTTTCTCATCTCATTTTTAATTTCACGGGATTTAAATTGTTCGCCACTTATTTCTTGAATGTGGTGTATGAACACTACCATTTGATATATGATATCATTATTATCTTCATATTCATGGTATTCTAATATTCGTTTTGTGTTTTTTAATTTTTGGTCATATTACTCGATTGATTACAATGTGGAAAGGGACATTGTCTAAATTTCCATTTCATTGAGACATACTTGGTATAGTTAATGTAATATTTATTTTGTGATATATCCACTTCCCATTTGAGATAATTTTTCATTTGAAATTATTATTCTAGTAAATATCAGTTTTCTTGTATAATGGATATGATTATTTACTTAATATGTATATTATTTCACATATGGTGTTTATTTTTAATGCTATTTTAACTGGGGAGAAATTGATGAATATGTATCCTATATTGAATATGGATATCAAAAAAGAATATTTTAATTATATTAAACCTTGTTATAATTAATATTTTGGACTAATAACAATGATCAGGGCCAACTATAACCCTTCGATGCATCGACCTATCTCTTTAGACAAATTAGTTGGCGAAAAACCCTTCATGTTTGATTCCAAAAATCATATGGGTTTATACACAAAGACTTAAACCATTCGATGGAAAAATGGTTCATGTTCCAGATTCATGACATCTAAATAATAATAATTTTCTTTATCCATTATTTAGTTATTACTATTCATGAGGTTTTCAATATGTAAAAATTTATGGATTAATTTTTTTATTCTCAGCGTATTGATGGAATTTGTTTTCATTTATTCATCATTCCATATTAGTAATGACTAATTGATTTTGATTGGCTTGTTATTGATTCATGATTCCAAAATATGTAACCCTTTATGAATATTTTATCTCACCATTATTATGTTTCCTTTCCCTAAGTTATGAAGAATATTACCTTGAATAAGATTTCAAGGAGGATGTTTATTTCAGTTTATTATGTATCATGTTGTATTATCTAACATTCCAACTGTAATTTGGGTATCATGTATGTAATCTGATCTTACAAAAATACAAAATTAATTTCTTATTCTGTATTTATTACTTATAATCATTCCAATATATGTAAATAATGCACTGACTACTGGCTTCGGGATTCGGGGCCTTTCAGTTGGTATCAAAATAAGGTTAACAACAACCTTGGAAACTAGATTTAGGAAGCATAGTTTGGAGGAAATAACCCTAAGATAACCTTTAAGGATAATTATTGAGTAACATCATGAAATTTTATTAAGGTATAGACTATCATGATCTTCTTAGAAAATGCATCCTTATCTAGATACTACAATTGGAAGTGGTTCTTTCACAGATGTATCTACGAGTATCAACTATGACAAGGTGTTTTTCTATTTAACTGGGGTATCCTGGTATACAACAATGGGCCTTACTGTGCACCTGTTTGGATACACCAAAAGGATATGTTTAGGATAATTCTCATTTTAGTTACAAACCGTTATGAATGTTTTAAAAGTAAATAGAAAAAATATATATGATTATGATAGTAGTCATGCAGAAATTTTCAGATTATGTCAGTGTTTGATTGTTAGAAATTTTGAATTATGACCTAATTAATGTATTTCATCGTTAAATGATGGTGCCTAAGCGATGAAGGGGAATAAATACACACATACAATGTAGGTATTTCCTGACTGAGAAAGTCAACATAGTCAATGATGGTGCAGATCAGATCAGACCATGACCATATTGAAAAAACTTACTCATGTTGTGAGGAATAACCATGATACACCTGTATTGAATCATTTCATGCAGAAGAATCCCTCGTCGTTTAGTGGGACTACTAATTTGGTGGTAGCTGAGCATTTGATTTGGTCCCTTGAAAAGATATTTCAAGCATTATGATGCAATGATAATGAAAAGGTAGTACAGGAAGTATATTGCCTCAAGGGTGATGCAGACCAATGATTGACCTTGATCCAGAATACCACAAAGGAAGAATAAATAGATGAAATAGAATTGAGGTATTTTATGGAAATATTATTCAAAAAAAAGTTTCCCTTCTATAAAACGAATTGAAATAAAGAGGAAATTATTTAGCCTAAAGTAAATGGAAGAAGATACTGTTGAAGAGTATGAGGCAACCTTCACAAGATTATCCAGGTATTCTATATATTACATATGTGATTTGGATGACAATATTGATCATTTATTTGAAGGTATTAAGCCATTTCTTTGATGGGAAATGTATTCTCAAACATTTTCTTCATATTATGAAATTGAATTAAGTGCCATTAAAATAGATATTGAATTATCCAGATCATATTTTTTCAAGGGAAACTAAGATAAGAAGTGGAAAACTGATAACCATGTAATAGTTGAAGCACCAAAGATGAATAATGGAATGAATCAATACCCATTATCTGAGAACTGAGGAAAGAATTATCTTGGGAATTTCTTGAAAGGCAACATAGTTTTCTATAAGTGTGTATGAAATGTTAGTGAATATAATGAATGAAATGGGAAGAAAACATTCAATGATGTTGAATTCTACAATTGTAGAGATACATGACGCTATGGAAATGAGTGTCCTAAGAGAAAATGAAACATACCTCGGAAAAGGAAAAAAGTGAAAGGGAAAGTGTATGTGATTACAACCGTGGACGTTAATGATCCTACTAATGTTGTGGAATGTACATTTATTATTTCATAAAACATAGCCAATACTTTATTTGATTTTGGATCATCACATTCATTTATATATTTATATTTTTCCAAAAAATAGGCATGTCGAATTTGATTTAATAAAGGATTTGTTAGTCAAAACTCATAGGGTATGTATCATTTCTACAAAGATGTGTCGATCAGCCCCCCTCATAACACAAAAAAATTAATTAGTTCCTAACCTCATTATCATATAAATTTTTGATACTGATATAATTCTCAGGTTGAATTGGCTATCAAATTATAATGCTAAAGTATATTTCAAGAAGAAAGAGGTTACAATTTTTTAAAATAGTGTAGAATCCATTATCTTTATCATAGAAACCATTCCATCTGATTAATATATAGATCGACCCCAGTAGCTCTACTAAATGAAATTATTATAGAGGAAGAGAACACAATATCTCAGGTGAGGAAGTAAATCATCAAACTGAATATGTACCTATTTTGTAAGCATAAAATAATATATTTTTCAGGATTTACCTAGACATCCTCTAGAGCGGGACTTTGAGTGCTCTATTGATTTAATTCCTAGTGCAATAACTATTTCAAAGACTCTCTATAGAATGAACATTGTGCAATTAGTGGAGCTAAAGAAACAACTAATGGAATTAAGTGTCAAAGGATTTATTCAACCTATTAATTCTCCATGGGGATCCCTTATCCTCATTTTCAATAAGAAATATGGATCGATGAGGATATGAATTGATTACAGGGAAATCAATTCTATTATAAAAAAGAACACGTATCATCTTCCACACATTGATGATTTATTTGATCAACTACATAGTGCCCAATATTTTTCGAATATAGTCCATTAATCTAGATATCATAAGTGGTGTGTGTGTGGAAGGAAGATATTCTAAAGAAAACATTTCGAAGCAGGTATGGGAAATACATGTTTATAGTAATGCCTTTCGGAATGAAAAATACACCCTCTGTTTTCACAGATATAATGAATAGAGTTTTCAAGGAACATCTTAATAACTTTGTTGTGGTATTTTATCAATGATATCTTGGAATTCCCCAAAATATACAAAGGCCATGAGAATCCCTTGTAGATTATTCTAAAAACTATTATAAAAAATAAATTATATGCGAAGTTTAGTAAGGGTGAATTTTGGATTAAATCAGTTTCTTTTCTTGGCCATATTATTTCTAAGGGTGGAATCATAGTTGATCCTACAAAGAAAAACAAAATACATTAAGGGCCCACACTAATGAATATAACTGAGGTGTATAGTGTTATTTTTATATCTTGTTACTATCATCATTTCAATCAAAATTTCTCTCGACTAGCAATCCCGCTAACTGATATCATACATAAAGGGGTTAATTTCATATGGAAAACGAAAGTGAATAATTCATTGAATAATTGAAAAGAAGAATGGTCAAGGATATATTTTTGACTCTTCTATCTAGAAATTCTGGATTTTTTATATATAGTGATGCATCAAATAATGGAAGTAGTTGCATGCAAATGAAAAATGATATTGATATTGATGATGCATCAAGGTAGTTGAAGAATCCTGACAATATTTTCAAAATATGATTTTGAGTTAGGAGCCATAATCTTTTCTCTAAAAATATGGAGACATTATCTCTATGGTGAATGATTTGAAATATATAGAGATAATAAGAGTTTGAGAAACATTTTTAATTAGAATGAACACAATATGAGGAAAATAAGGTGGCTCAGGTAAATCAAAGATTATGATTATTAAATACACTACCACACATGAGTGGAAAATAAGGTGGCATATGAAATAAGCAAGAATGTTCATGGAATTCTTACCCAAATTAGGATTGAGATAGATCTTATATCAATGGATATACTAAATATGGATATGGGAATTTTTATGGAAGGGAAACATCTTTCCTCTTTCAAATGATTGTAAAACAATATTAACTACAGAAGAAAAATATTTCTCATTATGATGATGAAAACATATAAAAAAATTAATTTATTATGGATGGAAGATTGTAAGTCTTCATGTATGTGGATGAAGTTATAATATTTGGGAAGAGGTTATGTGTTCTAACAATACATGAGATAGAAAGGTAACTATTAAAGGATTCTCATAGCTCAAATTTCTCTATACAATCGGGTGGCACCCAGATGTAAATAGATTTGAAGGAATATTTTTGGTTGGTTAACATGAAGAATAATATTCCTCAATATATTTCACACTGTCTAGTTTTTCAACAAGTGAAGGCTGATAGACAACATCAAAGAGGGGTCATGCAACCTATACATATTTTTATGTGGAAGTGGTATGACATTATGATGGTATTTTTTAGTGGAATACCAACATAAAATATAAAGAATGATTCCATATGGGTAATTTATTATTGTCTAACAAAATCTTCATATTTCATTTCTATAAGAAAGGATTTACCACTTGAGAACCAACAACAACCTTATATTAATGAAGTTGTACGAATTCATGGTGAACCTTTAATGATTTTGTCTGATCGAGATCATTGATTTACATCAATATTCTGGAGAAGTCTCCAGAAGTCTTTGGATATTGAGATTTATATGAATACATCTTATCACCCCTAAACTAATGGATAGTTGGAACAGACTATTCAAACAGAAGAATACATGTTGAAATCATGCTCTCTTGATGTTCAAGGTATGTAGGATCAGTTCATAACATTGGTTGAATTTTCCTTCAATAATAGTTTCCATTATAGAATTATAATTTTTTGTATAAAGAATTATATGGTAATAGGTGTCAAACTCCAACTTGTTGGTATGAAGCTATAGAGAGGAAACTTATAGGCCCAAAAATTATCAAAGAGAGAGATGCATTGGTAATTAAAATTTAGGCCCATATTAAAGCATCCCAATGTCAAAAAAAAGAGTTATGTTGATAACTGGAGAAAGGATTTGGAATTTCAAGTAGAAGATATTTTCTTTCAGAAAGTATATCCAGGGAAGGGTGACTTAGTGTTTAGTAAGAAAATGAAAATGAGCCCTACATACACTGGACTATTTAAAATTCTTGAAAGAATTGGAGCTGTAGCATACCATTTAGCAAAGACGCCAAGTCTCTAAAATTTTCATTATGGGTTCTATAAGTCGTTGTTAAATAAATACATTCTATACCAAACATACATACTCACCTATGAAGAAATAGAATTGGAACCTGTTTTTCTTACTACAAAGAGCCTATCAAGATTCTTAACACTAGAGAGAAATTATTGAGAAATTAAAAGAATCATCATGTAAGGGTTCTTTGGAGAAGCCATAATATTAAGAAATTAACATGGGAACCTGAGGATGTAATGAATAAGAACCACTGACATCATTTTATAGGGATTTATATATGAAAAATTTTGTGAATGGAATTTCTGAAGGTGGAAAAAATATAACACAACAAATATTTTATGTTAATAGTTCTCTTAAATACATTCAATTAATTAGATAACCTATATTTCATGATGTAAGAAATAATTGTGAAAAAACAATTATTTATTATAATATATAGTTATAAACTAGCCATTGAATATAATGTTTCTATTTATGTGTTTTGTATTTCAAAACAGGCAAACAAAGTTGTGATTAGGGTGATATTTGGAGTCAGATAGAATGAACATAATTTCCAATGAATATCAGCATACCCTTATGAATAATAACTAACCCTTATGAATAGTTACATACCATTAAGAATAGTAATATGACCCCTGTTAAAGGTAACCTTACCCATGAATGTTTAAATAATATTTTGGCACCATAAAAATGAAGATGAATATTTTAACTTTTAATATTATCGATTTAATGGTAATTTTAATTTAAAATTAAATTTCTCAAATTTAGAAAATTATTTTTAATAAATAGAGCTCATTTTTATATTCTACATGTCAAAACATTGTTAGGGTGATTTTTTTAGATTTTTTTAAAATACTTAAATTTTTGGTGAATAGTAAAATACATTGATTTACCATATAAATACATTATAATATAAATAGAATATTACTAACATCATGTGAGATGTAAGAACCCAAACCTACAACTCAAATTCACTTATTACTATTATAGTTCTTGTAATCTTCATTATTTCTTGTCTTGTGGAGAAATAATAAATTAATTAATATAATATTAAGAAAACCCTCCTCCTCGCCACTATAAATACCTCCCCTCACACCATCATTTTTTCACACCTATAAAGCCTCATTATTTTCCTAAATTCTGATAAAATATATTCCTAATACCCTCCCCCTAGTTCAAAAACCCATTATATCCTCATGAAAGTAAATCCTCTCCCCTAAATAGGCTCTCAAAGGAAGATAGATTCAATAAATAAATTCCATTATTTTATTTTCAAGTACCTTTGTTATCTTTTATATTATAACCTATTCTCATACAAATGTTATTAATAATCCCTAACCTTATAATTAAATTAATTTAGTTATGATAATTTAATATTCCATCATCACCTCTTATTTCCTTTCTTTTTATATTATAAATGATAGCACCATTTGAGATGTGTTAATTTATCACATTCAAGGATGATGGGTTTTCAATTTGAATTAATATATACATTACTGGTTATTAAAACTTTTTTAGTGGTTGAAAAAGATCATAATATATGTATTTTATATTATATAATTTTTATAAATCCTTATACTCTCATTATATAAAATAATAATTCCAAACAAGTTCATTGTGCACAAAATCTCCAAGTTAATCCATGAGTTTTTTGTTAACTTCTGTCTAATGAGTCATTTTATATGTATATAAAAAATCATTATAAGATAATTTATATTTTTTTTAATTTCACTAATTATATATTTTAACAATTATGGATGTTTAACCACAATTAAAATGAACTTCCATTCACAAATACAAGCAAACCAATCATGAAAATCGAAGAAGAAAATGCTTCCAAAACAATAAAATTGATCCTCTTAAACCCCCAAAAATTCCATTAATGGACATAATATGATTAAAATAATTCAATTAAATGTATATTATGTTATTTAATATTTAGTAAAAGAATATAAATTTGATTATTCATGTTATTAAGAACAATTGATGAACACATTTAGGCAAAAGGTCAGTGTTTTCTCATCTCACATTTAGTTTTGTGAGGTTTCCATTGTTCAAGACTTATTTCATGCATATGGTGTATGTTTACTAAAATTTGATATATAATTTCATTATTATCTTTATATTCATGTTATTCTATGATTAATTGGGTGATTGTTAATTTTTGGTCATATGAATCAATTGATTACAACATGGTAGGGGACTTTGTAACAATTTCCATTCTTTGAGACATACATTGTATTGTGCACCTAAGATTTTTTATGTGGTGTATCTACTTCCCATTTGAGATAATATTTCATTTGAAATTATAATTATAGTAAATTTACATTTTATTGTACCATAGATATGATTATTACCTTAATCCATATACCATTTCACATACGGTGTATATTTTCAATACTATTTTATCTAGGGAAATATTGATCAATCTAAATCCTTTATTGAATACAAATATATAAAATGCATATTGTACTTTAATTAAACCTATTTATAATGAATAATTCATAGAATTAGTGATAGGAGGGTCCTAATATATCCCCTTTATGCATTGACATGTCTTATGAGAGAAATCAATTGGTGGGAAACCCTTCGAGTTTGTTTCCAAAAATCAGATGGGTTTTTACGCACAGATGTTAACCATCTCTATAGTATAATTGTTCATGTCCGATATACAAGACATCTAAATAATAATCATTATATTTATTCTTTATTTATTTATTACTATACATGAGGTTTTCACTATGAAAAAATATATGGATTCATTTTTTATTCTCATCTTGTTGATGGAGAGTGTTTTAATTTATTCATCATGCCATACTAGTTAATTCAAATTGATTACGATTCAGATATTATAGATTACTGATTCTAAAATATGTTACCCTTATTGTGCATTTCATGTCACCCTTATTATGTTTCCTTTCCCATGGTTATGAAGAATATAACCTTGAATGTGCTATCAATGAGAATGATTATTTATATTTATTATGTATATTGTCATATTTTTTATGTTTCCAAATGTACTTTTGTTATCATGTATGTGATTTTGTCCTCCAAAACTACTAAACTAATTGTCCATTCATGATTTATTTCTTATAATCATTGTTATATAATGAAATAATTCACCAACTCCAGGCTTTGAGGTTTAGAGCGTTATATATAAGACCAATCAGTTAGAAAAAATTATTAGATGGATTTTTAATACATACCAACCAATTAATTAAATTGTCTCAGAATAAGGATTATGCAATATATATATTTTGGTTTTTGAGATCTTCATATAAAATATTATGAATTTATATCATTTATAAATTATTTATTGTTATCCATTATATTACTTAATAAATATTATCAATGAATTAAATTTAATTCTCTATTTACTAATTAAATAGAATGTGTTTTAGTTATCTACATTGTATTATTGATTATTCCATTTTTTTCACATGAAATATTCTATTGTATGTAACTGTTTTTGCACATATAAGTTCACCATTTATTTTTCTTCATTCTAGAGGATATGATGAAGAATATTTTCTATAATATCAAGGAATCAATACAATTTTTCAGGCCATTTTTGTTATATTGATAATGCATTATAGGAATCATGTATGCATATGGTTCTTCAAGACATCTAAAATGTTCATCCCTTGAAGATGTGATCCTCTATATCATATAACTATTTAATAAATTAGATTATGGATCATGGTTACTAGGGTCATAGTATTTATAGTAGATATTAGAAGGGTTTCTATTGAAGTCATATTAATAAGATTTAGGATATGACTGATTCAGTTAATAAGGTAATTATATACTTTGATGATATTTCAGAAAGACACAATTTATATGATTCATATGGGAATTTTTTAAGATCTGTTGGTACAATAATATGTTAATAAGTCTAAGGACAATTCTATGTGTAAATTAACAGAAAAAACATTGGTTTTTTAAGTGATTGACTTATATTATAGATAGTTGTTGAGTTTAAACAGATTTTTGAGGTCTATGAAACCCTTATGAATGAATATAATTTTAGTGAGAAGGATATTTGGGGAATATTTAATTTAATATTTTATATATGAGATCAATGTTATTGATATCCTTTATGGTTAATATGATCATTGATTTTAATTTAATTTTATAAAATTATTATTATTTCTTTTTGGGAAAAAATAAGTTGTATAGAAAAACATAGTTGTTAAAAAGTGATTTGGTAAGAAAATTCTGTTTTTAGAGTATTCTTTATTTTTTGGCACCATTATAGGAAATATATTAATATTGTTTTATAAAAAGGAAAACATTCATTCTAGCTTAAATTATGTTATATCTAGAAAGGCCTCAGAACATGAACCCATAATAGAAGGGTGATAAGGGATCAACTATTATAACATTCCTATGTGAAGTCTTGGTTGGTATGATATTTTCTTACATAAATTATTTGATTGATATATATGATGTTAATTTTTGTAAATTTATTATCGGATATCTTTTAATTTCCTAATATTTTACTGTAATTATTTAAATTTATGGAGTCATTTTATTAGTTTGAGTTATAAATAATATTTATGTTTAGTGTAATGGATTATTTAAGAAGAAATATATAATGTTTTTCTAGATGTTAGTTGATTTTTTTGAGATAACCAATGATATTAAAACCCTCTTCAATTATTATATTATTTATTTACTCATATAAGGATATATTTTTTGGAATTATTTATGTTAAACCTTTAGTTTTTTTGGTAGAATTTTGGGGATTAATTAATAATTATTTTATATGATGTTTTATTCATTTGAGGTATTACAATATATTGTGCTCAGAATTTTGTTTTTAGTAAATATTGTAAGAGTATGATGTTATTATTTTGTATATATTTTGATCCAATAAATGTGAGTTTCAGTTCATCATGCACTAAAAAAATTCCTCATAATTTCTTAGAGTAAGCGATAAAGTGGATATTAATTGAAACTTATAAAAAGAATGAAATTTTTATTATTAATTGGAAGTCAATCAATATATAAATTTTTTCATTCCTTCCATCAATATAGTGAGTACCTCAACATTATAAATATGATATTGAAATAAAAAGTGATAAACTTTACATAATTTTTTTATGAATTGATGGTCTTTTCTCCCCAAACTAATTTGTGGTTTTGTTCCCTTTATCTTTCTGATGATCATGTTCTATATCACTCTCTATTTTTCCTTAAACATTATTTTTCTCCCTGATATCTATATTTTAACATACCGCCTTTTTAATCCTTATATGGGAACACTAATTTTTCATATTTCAGGTAACCATTATGTTTTTCAAATTATATTACCAAAATATATTTTATTACCTCATTTTATGATTTGGGGTTTTAACAAATATAACATCTTTTAAAACCATGATTAAATTTCACAGGAAATATTATTTAAGGGGACATAATTTAACACCATCTGGTTTTAGAATATAATTAAATTAAAATAAATTTAATTTCTTTCATATCATGAGATTCGTAAAACACTAAGTAGAAATGGACCACGATATACCATAATAATATTATAATATAAATGTAATAATTATAGAATATCTCTTAAATTGGTTAGTATGAATAGTATTGACAAAATTATGAAATTTATTTATATGTATCTCATACACAATAAAATCATATATATTCTGGCTTAGAAATAGGCCCTTAATTTTTGGTGATAATATTTCATGCTTCAAAAAATACATTTTCGTCAAAAATGATATCTATTTCATTTTTGTAAATGAATAATACAATTAATCTCCATAAATTTTAGAAACTATTTTGGCACACATAATATCAAAATTTAAATCATTATACAAAAGTATAATAGATTGATATTGTTTTATTTTTCTCAAATGATTGATTTTTCAATGAAACGTTTACCATATAGATTTTTATAAAACCAAAATTTCATTTAAATTAATTAAAAAAATGCTGTTTTAAAATTGATCAAATATTAATATATATCATTTAGGTAAAAATTATTTATTTATTTACCTATAATTAAATAATATAATTGATTCTTGCATAAGTTTATATTTGCATTAAAAACTATTTCTTTTTAAACATATTTTTCATTACGTTTTACACATCTATTTTATAATAAATTTTTATTACATATGAAAATTAAATTTGATGAAATGTAATATATTTTTTAATAATTTAAAATTTTCCTCATATGAATTTAGGATATTTTCGGAAGATGTGGACATTTTGGTGAATGGTAAAAAAATCTAGTTTTTATGAAGTATGTTTTCTTTATATCATGATTAGGAAATATATATATGATATATAATATTATGAATCATATGGAAATACTAATGTATGATATTATCTAAAAATATTATACAAAAATAATTCAAAAAACATAAATGAAAATTTATATCTAGATAAATATGAATAATAATTTTTGAGCTGATGTAGTTCTTGAGATGCACTGGTAATGTCATATTTGGTGTCCTGATTGTATTAATTTAGAAGGAAGAATATAATTTCACGTAATTTCTATGGTTTTATTCACGTAATGTTTAGAAATTTAACAAGTAACATTTTTAGAGTCAAACACTCAGACATCGTGACATTCTAAGGCCTAGTCAGCCCGACATTGATATTTTAAAAATATTAAATATACTAGCATGATGTATGCATATATTTCATAAAATAACGGAATAACACCCAATAAAAGTCTCATATTGGATATATCATACCACCATTGAGTCCAAGTTGTTATTTTTACCCTATGAGAGACATAAAATAGGTTAGTATTATTTTTTTGTTAACAAGTCGTTATATGAAAAAATAATAAATCAAATATATTTATTCATTTTTAATGATGAAGAGAACTAATGAACCTATACATATACTAGGTTAGAATATAATTTTTCTTTTGTCCACAAGATATTTTAGTTTGATATAGTAATATATGTAGGGGCTTTATGGATGATAATTAACAGTTCATTCTTTATCAATCGATGCGCCAATGAAACATGTTGCTCTCATGAATTACAATGGCTTAAAATTATTCAGTAATAATGTTAAATCCAATCATCATGTATTAAATTCTAATTGGGTAGATTTCACCCCATTTAATTTATCCCAAAATGAAATTTAATCAATAACATAATCTATTTATTCATGGATCAATAATTTTTTGTGCATAGGTATGTTTACCCTAGGTTTTAGGGATTTTTATTATTGATTAATAATTACTTTTTTCATCATTTAAATAGTAATGGATCGAGTCCAACGTAAAAATAGGATGATGTTCATTTTTCATGTTTGGGGGTTTGATCACTTCTCCCCACATTCTTAATTTGTTCATTTTTAGTGTTCTTCTTTACTATTGGTTCGAATATAACTTCTAAAAATATTTACACACCAATTATTTAGAATAATATATTTAAATGGTTGAATGGGTTTGAGTTTGAATAAGGGTTTGAGCTATGATAGAAACGATGATGATGTAGGAGTTTATTACTGATATATATTCATGTTTTGATGTGAAAAGATGGGATACCGTGATAAGATGATCATTATTGTGAATATGATGGACTCATTCTAGGAACCAACTATGTAAAGGATTGGTCAGACCAAATATGAGGTTTTCAATGATATTCATTGTGGTGTATTGGTGAAGTGGTGGATTTAGAAGACTACATGAAGAAGCTATGAGTTTTAGAAACATTTTAACCCCATGTCATGTAATCCCTAAAATCATGCTCTGTTGGGACCTAGATATAAAGCTATGGGTTCCCTAAAAAATAAATGATCACACACTATGTGACACAAGTCACAAGCCCTATATCAAAACCATGGAACTCAGTTTGAACCCTTGAGTACACAATAATCTATAAAGAACATGGGATATCTATGCACTGATACCCCACCAAAATAACTAGTAACGTTATGTACATATATATGGCCAAGTATACAGGACATAGCCTTGGGTACATAGACACATCCAGGTGGTCATGGGAATGAACTGGAGCACATTGGTAATATATGGATCACACATGAATACATAGGACTGGAATGAAATGTTGGGTACTACTAGTACACATTGTGTAAAACTCATAGAGAGTTATTATATCCTTTTACACTTTTATATTGACTAGTTTCATTAGGCGGTATTCCCTATATCCATCCCTATGAGGGTATTGTTTGACATTAGATCTTGGATAATGTATTTTGATTATATCTAAGTGATTTTTCTCAGATAGATTGTTCGGTGTCCGCCTATAACCTTTGGTGGGATCCTCTATCATACTCTACCCTCTGTGATGATCTTAGAATCACTATGACAGAAAATAACTAGGCTCCAATCCCATACATAGAGTGTTAATCTAGATTAGTGTACCAGTATACCACATTCCCTTGGTGTGTTCCCTCATCTACTCAATAATCTCTTCAGACTTCTAGAGTGTACTTATATATGGTATTACTAAATGGTAATGAAATCTAGGTTGGATTCCATTAGTTATATCATATAAATACTATTTTTTCCAGTAGATTAGTTTTACTACAAATTCTCAAGATTACTTTTAGGCTAGCAATGTAGCAATTACCTTTCCTTGAGATATTTTTTTACCATTAGTAAATATGGATGTTTATTTTTTTTAAATAAAATATTTATAATTTACATCCCATATGATGATATAACTACTATGTTCAATATTTATTATTACTGTTTTCAGTGTGTCCTGGTAGGAATTGATATACACACCCCTATACAGGCTTTATACACAAATGTAATTTTGTATCTATATGATAGACCATATGGAGGGGTTCTTGGATAACTAAGAGTATACAAATATTAAATTAGGATAGAAAAATCATGGTTCAAACTAGGAGTAATATTTTACTATTGGACCCTCTTTATTTAATGTTGTAGTCTTTTTTATTTATTTATTTTTTCTTGTATTATTACCTATTTGATATAAAATATTAGTTTCATACTCTGATTATTTTATACATGTTATTAATGAATTGGTATCAATTGTTATAATTTTTAGTAACATATGGTCTAAGATATTTGTGAATGTGTATCGATTATTTAGGATAATTTCTCACTTGTTTTTTATATAAATAATCATAATTGGTTCCAATCACTAAGACTAATGGGTGTGAGATTGGGGTAGCCCCACTTAGGACATCATTGGAATGAAAGACTATAGTGGGTTGGGTCATGACACAGTGGTATCACTGAATTGTTTATATTAAGACCATAGTGTATATATTTATCAAGATTTGAGAGTGGTTTGGTTTTTATTGAAATAGTGTTAAGTGATTTGAGTTCTTCCTAAATGTAATATAATCAAATGTTAGTGTAGCCACTCACATATCCATTTATTAGGTTTCTAATAAACTTCGCGTGGAATTAGAACAAGTAGGAACTGGATGTTGGGAAAAAATAATGGTACATGGATCATGTAGGAATGATTTTTTATTTACTTTTCTACTTCATGAGTTATGTACCAAAATCTAATCATTTACTATAGAACATATTATATTTTTTAAGGATTATTTTTTGAATACTGATAGTTATAGTTCAATAGTATTATCACAATCATTATCTACATAGTTATGAGGTTTCCATACATGGACATGTTCAGTATGTGGTACCTTTATGTTCTATTCCATATGTACCTCATTCCACTGAGTAGAATTTTGTAACAAGAGTACCAATAGAATAATTTGGAATGGTATGAATACTTCACAAGTTTCAAAATCAAAAATTTATCAGGTAATGGGGAGGATGAGAACCCTTATAAACCACAGACTAGATTAACATGGTTATACAAGCCTGTTTCCTCATTATGCAAATTCTGGATGAGATTGTGGTTATGGCCGCAAGATATCTTCAGTGTTCTGTATATTGGTGGAACCTACTATTTTTCATATGATTAGGTGACCCATTTAATGATATAGTGTGAGAAAGACTTCAGATAATATTAGTCTTTTTGTATGATGTCATATGTGGGTACTAAAGATATCCCACATCTTTAGAACGGAAACATGAATATGGTTAAGAATTCATTAAGGGTTTCCATCCTCCCATGATAAACAATGGATATGGGTCCAAATACATTTTTTCGTGAAGAGAAATTCATGAAAAATATATTTAGATATATCTGGGTTATTGTAATACATCCATGCATTCCTTCATATTCTATAATGTTGGAGTCTTCTATTGTGATAGAGAGATTCCCAGTCATGCTAACATAATAAGTGGTTTCTAGTGGTGGGCACATTGGAGTTGGTAATTTGGATTTATGAATCTAATGATATAATTTGGGATTTAGATGTGGTAGATGTTTTTGAAGGTAATATTAGGATAAAGGGTCTATAGTTCGGGGGCATGAGGAAGTTTCTAGTCATCCTAAGGAGATCAGGTTTAAATCTTGTGATTTTTTGGGACATATTTTGTTACATTGTCCATCCCAATGTTCAAATGAAAGAGATACAGCATATGGGATACCTAGGAAGAGGTAGCATCATGATAATTTATGTTTATAGGTTGGATGATGTGTAAGATTACTAGGGGGAATAGATATAGTTGTTGGAGTTTTTGATTTGTTTCCACTACCAACCCTAGATAGTCTGCTCCAGGATTAGGGGGTTCATGGAAAGGTGTATACAATCCATAGAGGCCTAGGATCTAGATACTCTATGAATTATTAGAGATATGATCTATGAATATTATACCTTAGCTCTTATTTTTATTTCAACAAGTATGATCCAGTATTTTCTTTCTATATATCTAGTTTGATACATTATGATTTATATTAGGTAATTTACTAGACCCTTATGCTTGGAGATTAATACCAAGGATGAGTTAGTAATAAATAAAAATTTCCAACTATTTTATTTGATTCTTGGAGTATAGAGTTTCTCATGGGATCTCCATGTGGTATTTATGAGACCTTATGACATTACCTTTGGAATGAACTAGCTATACACAATCCAAACCCAAATGAAAAGTTTTAGGAATAGGATACGGTGTGTCCGAATTGATGGGATATGTTTTTTCATTATGGGTGAGAATGAGAGCTAGGGAGAGTAGGATAGAATCATATGTATGATGGTGAACATGATTAATCACTAGTTAGCTGTCATCACACATCAACTAGTTGATGTTGCGGGATTTCATTTTTCTACTATAGAGGTAGAGTAGGAGGATATATTTCATGAGGATGATCTAGGATTACCTCCCTTCTAAGAGAAAGACTTTTATAGTAAATAACAACATATGAAATACCTAATATCAATTCGATCATATTAGAAGGATTCTATGTATCTTTGATAGATGAGTTTGTTGTTGTAAGATATTTAGATGACAGAATTATTCAGACCCTATGTTTCTCCATAGGTAGCTCCAACGTTTTTCCCTAAGAAGGAAGATAAGAGCATGTGGTTAGGCATGGGTTATCAGTTCCTGATCTTTTGGAATGTGATGAATATGTATCTAATACCGAGGATTGAATTCATCTTATATAATTTTAGAGACATGTGAAGGTTCTAAACAATTTACCACATATCAAGTTATCACTAGCTACAAGTTAGTGGTGAGTATATACATAAAAAGAAATTCAGATTTCACTATAGTAATAATGAGTACTTGGTGATTAAATTTAGTATGATTAATGTGACCGTTGTGTTCTTAGGGATCATGAATGGAATATTTTATCCTTATTTATACTATTTGGTGGTGGTATTAATCAAATGCATCCTAGTGTACACATATTTAGAGTAGGATCTCACGATACACTTAATTATTTTCCTAGATATATTCAGAGAGAAAAATCATTGTGAGAAGATCTAGAACTATGGTTTTAGATTTATGAGTTCCAATTTATAGGACACTTACTTTTAGCTAATGGTATAGAAGTGGACCTAGTAATGGTTGAGTAAATTTCATCTTAGGAAGCACCCAATAGTGAGATGGAGGTGTAGAGATTCCTTGGGTTGGTTGGATATTTTAATATACTTTTTCCTAAAATATATAGGATATTGGTTCCTTTGAATGATTTGAACCGAAACGGGAATCCATTCATTTATATAGAGAAGTTACAACATTAATTTTAGAAGATCTGATAGAGTTTGATGACTTCCCCCATCTAGAGATTTCAAGAGGAGGTTGTTGAGTACATAGTGTTCTAAAATTCCTCAAGGACTAGAATTTGTTGTGTTCTATAGAATATGAAGTTTTTTATTTTGTATGGGTCAAAATATTTGAAAAAACATGAGAAAAACATCATTATCCATGTCATTGAGTTGGTAGTGGTATTTTTTATCATGAATTTATAGAGTCACTATCATATGGGTGATTGGATTATCATATACTATAACCAAAAAAGTCTTATGCATATCCTATCTCAAGAGGATCTTAACAGGAGAAAATGTCGATCGACATTGTTACTATTTGATTATTACTTTGAGATATTCAATTATCCTGGGATGTGGAATATAGTGGTATAGAATCTAAAAAAGGGATCTTTTTCTTAGTTGTTGGCTGAGTAATTGAGTCTGTTTTCCTTGTTTTAGTGGTCCTTAGTGGACATAGAAGTGGAAACATATCTAAATTCATTTGTGGTTACACCACTACTTTTAGAAAATTTAGGGGAGGGTCAACATTTATATAATGACTATGAACCCTTGAAATCTCATATATCCACTATATGTGCTCTTGGTGGATTTATGAAGGTGGGGAGAACATTATACTTTTCAATGTAGGAACTATGGTTCTAGTGATATTACAGGTGGAGGTTACAAGGAGTTACATACATCCCATTTAGTAGAACATAAATTTTAGGAAATTATAATTTACGAACTCCAATGTCATTTCTAGTGTCTATGAATAGAGAAATTAGTAGGAATGTTTTCCTCTCGATGCTTTAATTGTTAGCAATTGAAGGCTGGGAAATTGTTTATAGTTGGTTTAGCACAATCACATTAGGTGACCAAGTGAAATTAGGATGGTGTCTATATGGAATTAATGATGGGGATTCCATGTATTTCTATATGAAATGATTCCATCTATCCCATTGTATAAAAACTCACCATGTCGTCCCAATTACGAGATATACAAGAGTATAGTTTAGTAGAGATATTGGGTTACCTTTATGTGGAAGAGATAGTCGATCTTCATTGTGTTAACTCAATATTCATATTATATCATGATGGTCACATACAAACATGATTATGGGGAGGATTTTATAAATCATTTGGGAGTTAGTTATTTTTGATGATGACACTTCAAACCCCATACTAACTGCTAGATATAGAAAACAATTTAGGTCCATGGAGGAAATTCTAATGGCCTAAATGTTGACGTTGTCCATGGTTGGGAAGATCATATGTTATTGGTAGAGATTTCTTTAAAATAACATCTACCATTCCATTTTTGGTATGGACTAATTCTAGGATTTTCATTAGTGATAATATATTTCATCACTATGACAGAAAATGCAAGAGAGTTTCCACTCTTGGTCATAGACTTGGTTTGAGCTATGACATAGAAGGAACATGTAATCTATAAGTGCATGAATATTGAACAGATCCCTCATAATTCTTATCTAGACCTTTGATGGAGGTATTTAGAGTTCAATGAGGAATAAAAAATTCCCCATAAGGTCTCACCTTGATGTGGATAGTTTATATTTCACTGGTTTGATATATTATTTAAAATATTCGTTATCCCTTTTCAAATAGTACACAGATTCATTGTGGTGTCATGTCACATGTCTCTACCAATGTAGTTAGACCAGATATCTGATGTCTTCCATGTTTCATATCAGAGGAGTTACATGCATGACCTGACACATGTTGTTGAATGTAGATAGATTTTCATCAATGATGTATAATCCTTTTCCATGTAACTGATATAGATCCATACTTATTAGATAAGATCTTTATATTTCATCAATTCATTTGGTTCATATTTGGAGGAACCAATTGAATCTTTTGGATAGATCGTGGGAGTGGGAGCCCCAAACACAATATCAGTATGCAAAACATTTTGAGGTGTAATTTTTTACTTTTTTAATTTATATTCTCAAAGGTTGGTATAATGTAATGTGTTTGGTTTTTTTATTTATATCAATGAAATATTTCTAAAAATATTTTTTGGGTTTGGTACTGAGATGGAGTGATATTATGAAGCCTAGTGATCCTAATGATAATATATTAAAAACGTTAAATATATTATTATCACACAAAAAAATATTTTCACAAAATATGTTAAAAACATTTGAATGGAGTTATAGATAAAAAAATATGAGACCATTGTTGGGTCTGAAGCATGGGTCTTACTATAGGCATGACATTTAATTATTCAGTTTCAGATGTTTTATTTATTTGGATTTACCCCAATTGGATTTCAACAAAAAGGAATTGGAATCAATAAAAAATATTGATTCATTTTTCGATGATTTTTTGTGTGTGTATTTTTAAATTGGTTTATGGGATTTTTATTGTTGATAAATTATTTCTCTTCATCAATCACTCTAAAAAAGGAATCAAGGCCAAAAAGAACATTTTAAATGGTTCATTATAGATTTTTCTGGTTCATTTAGCTCATCCAAAAATCATCATATACATATAAATAGTGTTCTATGTTACTAGTGGTTAAAAAACATAGCAATAAATAATTTCTCACTAGTCAATTAACGAAACAGATTGATACTATAGATCGGGATTGAGTGTGATGATGGGACCAATCTATGAAATTGATGATGATGATAAATCAGGACTAGATATGGTATTATATTCTTCATTTGATGTGTAGTGATGAAATATCATTATGGTACGCTAATGTATGTGAATTTTATTTCTAAATTCCAGTGAGAAGAGATGAAAAGGCTTGGCGTGAAAAAATACAAGGATTTCCAAGAGATATTCCTCAAAAAATCAATGTTGTTGTATAATGACAAGACTATGTAAACAAACTAGGGGTTTTGGAATATTCCAAAATACATTTAGTTTAATACATAGATGCAAACCAGTTGATTCCTATCTATGAATAATGGTACTTATGGAGAAGAAAGGATCACAAACCGTGTGACCCATCCAATCTACCCTCCATGTTTCCTCGTGTTAATGGACCTGCAATTTGTACACATGCTATTCTGTGTACTCAAACGCAACTAAAACACATAGGTCGAGTCATATAATGGGACATGAGCAAGTACACAAGAACGACCGGGGTTACACACATACTACTAAGTTAACAAGATCAAGACATTGAGTACACATCCATAGGATGGAGAACATGAGCATACATAGAACTAGAATATTTCTACTTTTACATGTAGTAAAAACCCTGTATATTTTCAAGAGAGGCCTAAGGCCCTGTATTCCATCTGAGTATACTTGTTTTCTTTTGATTTGTTTCCTTGATCCATCCTTATTTTGGTATAGTTAAATAATTACATCATGGTCTGAGGATTTTGATCATCTATAATGGATTTGTCATGGACAATGTTATTAGGGTCCCCCCACCCATGTTATTGAATAGGATCCATTATCATATTCATCCCTATATTTGTTTATCATATTTGGTGTGACCATAATTACCTAGGTTTTGATCCCCTACTATGCGGGTAAATCAAGATTGGGTTGTCGGTATACCCCATAGCCCTAGGTTTGACCCCCCATATATTTATCAATATATTATTAATTCCAAAATGTACATAATTATGGATATACTTAAAGATTATGACATCTCAAATGGATAGAATCTGTGGTATTAGTCTCATAGAGTGAGTTCTCTCAGGTGAGTGTTACTATAAACTATCTCATAGAATCTTACCCTGGCATTGTTCTTATGACATTACATTGGGGAATAGTGTCTACATGTGTATATATATATTTATATTTTCAATATATCTCATATTATTGATATAAAATACATGTGATGAAATGACTACTATCTTGATTCTTTAATCATAGTGATTTTGGGGTGTCATAAAGGGTATTGTTATACTCACCCGAGCTAGGGATATGCCCACATATATCATGTCTTATGAAGATGAACTACTATTAAATGGATTTTTTAGTTTATCATTGAATACAGATCTTATATTTGTTCATATGGACCATAGTTCACTAATGGAGTCACTTATGTCTACAATCACTTTTTTCTGGAAAGTTAGCCTCTTTTGTAGTTTTGTCTTGGTGGGATTTTATTTGGATATTTATTCTTTCTAGTGTTATTATTATAAAATGACTAAGGGATAGATGTTATGCATTCATTAGTATCCATTTTTATACACTTGAAAATTGTATTGACTTGGATATGTGTTTGCATGTATATCTACATAAGGATAATTCCTCCCATTTGTGTTATATGCCTACTCAACACTGGTAGCCAGCCTCTAGAATATTATAGATGGGATTGTGATGCACACACTTAGATTATAATCAACGAAATGGGTCCTATGGGTCAATTCAAAAAATTACACAGGTTGGTTAGTCAATATTCTGTATGAATAATGATTTTGATTAACAGTTTTGAAATTTAGAGTCATGTAACAATAATATTATATAGATTCTTATGCAATGTTTTGTTACGGTGTGAAAAGTACAAATAACTTATTAAATATACTTTAATACTTTTAATTTTAATAGAAAATTCTAAATAATGATTAGAAATTGAAATATTATTTATAATTAACTTCTATTAGTTAATAATTTTTTATAGTAATTAAAATTATTAAAATTTTATAAAAAAAATACATTGTGATGGAAAATTTTTTATAAAAACATTTAGGGAAGTTAATAAATAACCATATAATTATTAATAATTATAATATTTAGATGATTTAGGGTATCCCATGAATTTTATAGATATTCAGGATGGATAAATGATGATATATGATATTAACTTTTCATTCCATAGTTTTCATGATGATCTCTAATTCAAAATAAATTAATAGTTCCAAAAATTTCATTAAATATATTCTGTAATAAAAATATTTTATTAAATTATTTTAAATTTATTACAATCTAATATTTTTATATGGTAATTGGTTATGGTTTAAAACATCACATGTGGTCCATTTATGTGTTGTTTTTCCCATTATTAGTAAATTATTGACTATTAATGGGTGGACACATTAATATTGTTGTAATTTTTAAAAGGGTTAATGGCCTGGGGCAATTGAATCAAAAAAATAAGAGTGAAAAAATAACAAAAAAATTTCCAATTTTTTTTCGGATTATAGGATTTTGAATCATAATTAAATTATCTTCAAATTATTTAATTTTGGTGAATTTTTTTAGAAAAATTATATTATTTAAATATATTAACAATTTAAAAAATATCCATAATATACTTATATAAATACAATTCTTTTATATTTTAGCCACACCACTTTGGATATTTTTTCATGAAAAACATATACACATTTCACTTTTGAAAATCCATACCCAAGTTCTATAGGTTATGGTCTTCCTAAACGACATACCAGCACCATGCAGTGGTGTATTGTTTTCATCATCATATTAATTAGGTGGTTATAAAGATGGAAATAATGAATATATATATGATATTTATGGAATATATATTACTATAAAATTATAAAATCATTTCTACTTTCCTACCATTAAATATGTTGTAAAATGAAAACATCAATCATGCGTACATGTGGACTTCCACAACCACGAAGTGATGAGATATATTTTTCATTTATTATTTAAATGGATAGTAAAAATGATAAATTTAATGAATATGTATAATATAGATGATATAATGATTATTTTTAATTATTAATTAATATTTAACTTTATTTCACTCTATCATTCAAAATGTGATTTCAACATTCATATATATGTATAGACCACTGTATCCATGAAAGGTGAAATTCATTTTCCCAACACTATTATATATATATATAATTAATGTATTTTATTTTTATATCCTGAAAAAATAAGGTAATCTGAAACCATGAGAAAGACATATTCAAAGAAATTACACAATCAAAACACACCTAAAAATGGGGGATTTAACATAAAAAATAATGATAAAATTAAATGGATATAAATAAAATGGTGATAAAATATTACAAATGGATCATATATGATATTGTAGATAAGTATATTATTTTGGTATTTAATTATAATAAATATAAATTTTTTTTACATGATGTCAAAATCACTTATAAGGAATGTCAAACTTGACATAAGGGATTTCATAATGAAATCTCCTCTCATTGGGTAAAATCACTTCATAAATTATTATATTAAATCCAAGATTATTTTTTAAATGTTATTTTATTTATTTATTTTTAATATAATATATTCATTATGGGTATCAAAAATTATAACAAAAAATAATTTCATTTAATAAATTGAAATTCAACGGTGCAACATTTGTATGGGATTTAAACTAAAAGTTTCTTTATTTAATAATATATTAATCTTATCCATATATTTTATTTTATATATTGAATATATTTAAACTTTATACATGTTCCATGATGACTCATTATTATATCATGGTTTTTATAGTTTCAATAAAAATTACTTCATCGAAGGGGATATTATATGAAATTAACTATTTGGTAAGGGGTTTCATCACTCAATATCCATTCATGGGGTTATACTTCTACCTCACAGGATATGTAAATGAGTTATTTTGTGTGAAATGAACTATGATGGTGTTATTTTTTGTATTCACTTTTTTGAGGATTTATATTTTATACACATAATCATTTAATTGATTTATTATCAATTTAGTCATATGATACTTTTTTTGGGATTTAATCTCAATTTTCACATTATTAGAAAATATTTTGTAATATTAACATATCTATGTTTATTTGGTGTATAAATTTCTCATATTATTTATTTACCATGTGTATATATTTATTCATGATTATTAATGTTCAAATTCAAGTTACCCTTCCATGCAGTCATAATTTAAAAGATACCAAATAGATAATATTTCATTTTAAAATCTTATTTTCATTTTAGAAAAAATATATTTTATTTGAATAAATGATATAATATTTCCACTATAAACTCCATCTAATTTTTCATCGTATGGATATTTATGGAGATTCAATATTAAATTCAAAAAATTTATCTATTTGTACATTTATATAATAAAAGACTCATTTAAAATAAATGTGGATCATATATCCATTTTTGGTTGGGTATATTTTTCTGCCATGTCCATGTTTAAAATAAATCATTTTAATTTATATAAATTTTTTATCATGTAAATTTTATGTAATCCTTTATTTTATAAATTCATGAGAAAAATATTCATAATTTTTTTTACGAAAGGATCATTTTTTAATTTCATTATAAATTGTTGAAAGAAATAATTTTTTAATTTATATATCATTAATGGACTTTTCCAATACCATAACAGTTTACACTATTTATATTATAATATAAAATTTAAATGGTTCTAAAAGAAATAATTTTTTTTAAATATAATTATAAATGTTTCACTTTAATTTTTTTCCATTATTTAAAATTAATTATTTTTCAAAAAAATCTAATTTTTTTTTTGAATAAATGGTATGAATTAAATTGTTGGAAATTATATTTCTCTTGAAACACTCACCTTTTTGTGTTCATTGGACATTAAATTTCACATGAATATCCACATTCTTTCTTTCATGGATATAATTATATCCTAAAGAAAAAATTATATATATATATATGATTTCTCAAAAACACCTACATTCTTTTTAACATTGATATAATTTTTTCCTAAACCACTAACTGTTTATATATATGGTGTGATACTTTGATTTTTTTTATTGATAGGTAAAATATTGATATTTAATATTATTTAACCAATTAGGATACTGATTTATAGATATATTATTAATGAATTATATTCATCATTCTATATAGGTGGAATTCATGTGACTTGTGGTGACAGATAGGTCTTGAAATTATATAGTCCCTTAATAAATTACGATGTCCCCTATGACAAATCATATAGAAAAATTTATTAAAATTGTATTTGGTATATACAACACCATAAATTAAACTATCTTTGTTCAAGGCATTAGAGGTATAAATATCATGATGTTTGAGATGTTGACATCAAATAGTATGAATTTCCATAATTGATTATTTATTTACTATAATCCAAGATATTGTAATATTGGTATTACCATGGAAGAATTTCATGCACATGTTATTGACTAAATTGAGTGTGTTTCAGTTTTTTACATATTGATAATGATTATTCCATTCTTACTGTAGTTGAAATCTAATGTACGTAGCTCTTACTGAGCATATGATCTCACCATTTATTGGTTTCATTTCCACGAGATATAAAGAAGGATATGATGAATAATATTAAAGATGCAAGACTGTTGTTATAATATGTATTTTATATTTCCAATGTGATATTGAAATCATATATGTATATAGTTATTTATGAGTAATAAACTGATTTTCATCATTGTGATAAGATCCTTTATATACTATAAAAATTTAATAATGTAGATATCATCACTGAGTTACTAGGTTTGGGTTTATTACAATGATCCCTAAATGATTCACATCCCCAGTTAATGAAATCTTGATAGGGTTATTAGCACCCCATTTTGTATCAAATCGATGATAACATTAGTAAAAACAATTAACATATCCAACTGATCAATCCTAGTACACTGTTCGTCAAGTAACCCAATCCTTAAATATCTAAATCAGATAAACTTGAATATTTAGATAGCCTCACACTATAAATTCTAGACCTAGGTATAAAAACTACCTTAGTTACAAATGAAATAAATTTCTTAAGGGAGCCACTTTCTCAACAAAATTTAATTCCAAAATTGATGGGTATACCAATAAAAACCATTGAAAATTACTCAATTAGCACTACACATAAGAGGATACATCTATGGATATGATTATCATATCTATACACATCATGTGAACTAGTTAAATTATATGTCCACATTAAGACAAGGATAATTTTCACCCCATCTGTAAAGAAAATCCTATTTAGTTTTTGGTCTAAGAAAATATGGTCACACAACTATATTAGTATACTACACATCAATAACTACCTTTATTAAATATACTTTCTTAAGTAAAACACCATAAAACATAGGTGGTAAATGTACTCCCTTTACAAATAGAATACAACATTTTTTAGAAAACTAATTTGACTATTCCCCAATTCTTCATATATAAATTCTTATTCATGAGAAACAGTAACCATCACACCTCTATTACATTTTACTGATCTCTTAAATAAAGAAAGTTTAGGTTCATGAATTCCCATGAAAATCTCTGAATCTAGGGTTAAAAACACTATAATATAAACTATTGATAGGATCCCATGTAAAACACTATAATGAGAGTTTTGGTTTAGTACATTTAAACTCCAAAATGGTGCATGCCATTCTCAATATTTGTGTCAATGTATACAAAGTCTTCTCACAAAGTATCAATCATGGATAACCCAACTATAATATCACAACATTTTTGAAAATTCAAAATCCTGGAATTACATTAGTTTTCACATTTAAAATGAGTGCACACTTATCAACTGAGAATATTATAAATCAACAACCATTTTTTTTAATCCTCTTGGTACTTATTAGAGGTATTGATTATAGTTTAAAATAGAACCTTCCCCAACCATTTAGTTTCTAATAGCCTCATTATTTATAATTATGTAACACAAAAAGAATAAGGTGGGTACCATCAATCATATTCTCTATCCAATGTATTTTTTGAAAAAGAAAACGCCTCCACCATATGTATACTCACGCCACCAAAAGAACCATTTCAAAATGATCTACATAAAAAGGAGTGTTATAAATGACTAGTATCAATCCCAATATTCCACATGAAAAAAAGTTAATGGATCTACAAATAATTTTTAACAATGTGTGTCTAATATAACAAAATTAGGTTTCATGAGGATAAAAATGAGGTTAACTTCAATTCACTTCAGTTCCCACCTGAGAATGGTATCCACTATGTTCACAATTCACAATATAGGTCAACCAAAATCCACAATATGTTCCAAAAAACAGCATAGAAAACATATAGGTCTAATAATAATATTTTCAAATACAGAATTCATGATATTGTTATTCCATTTATTCTACCTCTCTAGATATCTTATGTTAAAAATATGACCCCTCCAATAGATGGGGTGTACTTTAAAAAATATATCTTTTCCACTATGGATGACAATGGGATCTATGAAACATGTGGATTCATAATAAAGATAAAAAATATATTCTTCATATATCATCCTCTTAAATCAATGACTTCAAACAAATACCCCACTGAACATGCTGAAAAATACCTCTTAAAATCCATCCACTCTGATGTGTACCAGACATGGTCATTTTTCATTATGAGAGGATCAACATCCTATGATAAAAAACCCATACAATAATAGTGATAACTTTTTAAAAATGGTTGATAGTATCATTCATGATATATATGAATTCATAATCAACTAACGTCTCAAAAGGCCATATGGGAATATCAATACATGAAACAACATTTGGAAATATATGAAGGAACTAGATAACTGTAAGAACCATGTTTTTCACCTAGGTATGGATCCTTTAATTTTCCGTCTAAATCATTACTTTAGACCTAATATGGATGACTAATGGGTTAGTGAAGGTTCCAAGGGTGTCCGAGGATTTTTCAAAGCTCAGAATCAAACGTTTTTGGGAAAAACATCTTGGCGCACAGTTTAGAGTGAAATGTGATGAAATTCTGCATAGTTTGGAAAACCATACGAATTGAGTTATTTGGACAGAACCACCTCAGATGGTTGTCCCATGGCTCTGTGGCCCAACCATTTGAAGGCCCATTTTTTCACTGGTACCCATGTATGGATTGCAAATGGTTTGATCAAACTATGTGCAGGAAGTTATTTTGGTCCAAACCATCTCCTACGGTTAGTGCACGGTTTGAAAAACCATGCAGAATAACTGTGCATAGGATAAAATCCTTGTTAAAAGGTCTAAAATTACCTTAATGATCTATTTACTCCCCTCTTCTTCCATAATCTAAGAACCAACATGATAAACCCCGTTTTCTCTAATTTTGGAGCTTTCAGAAGCCCAAATCTAGGCATCAAGAGATCTCCTTCGTCCGACATCCGATTGAGCTACCATTCATCGTATTGGATGTTCAAAGGTAAGTAATTGTGTCCCCTTAAGCCATTATTATTCTGTTATTATCTCAATGTTGATATCTTCAATTGATCAATTTTCATGTTTTCATAGTTCTACTCTGATCCGATCAAAATCAATGTCCTATACCAGAGGAGGAGGGTCATACAACCCTATGGTCGGTGGTCTATAACTCATCCCTGTTTTTTTTGATTTTGGAATATTCATGTGGGGCACACCTATTTCATCAAAATCCATTTTGTAAATTTACATGACATGATTATACATTTTATAATCATATAGTTATGATCTTAAAAAATATGTTATTAGTTGTTAGTGGTTACACCCACAACTCAATCCGCCCCATGTCAAACGGTATGCCATATTTGGGTTTCTATTGTTTCAGCACATTTGAGCCACCATTCAGGCGTTCCATTTCTTGACCTTCATAAATGTGATCATTCTTATTATAAATATATTTTTATTAATGATAATTTCATAATGACAGGTACCATGTATTCTCCCCACTTGACCCACCAAAGGTAAGTTCTTCAATTTATTGGTTAATGAGAAATGTGAAATGGAATGTATACTGTGTATATAACATGGACATAAAAAATAAAATTCATTAAAAGTTAAATGTATGTAGCACCCCTTTCCATATTGATGGATAGTAGCAGAGTGAACCTCAATAATTGAATATGCCTTAATTGTTAATTAATACTTGATTAATAGGTCGCAATACTAAATGGACTATCAATATTAATGGAGGAAAAGGTTTAACCATAAAGAATGATTATATGATTACAATATTTAATAGGAATATACTAACTCAAGGTTGCCTTAGATTTTGAGAGAAGAATACCTTGGGTCTCGGGAACCCCATTTCAATTCCAAGATGTGGTTATCTAGGGTTGATTCCCACCTATACAATGGTTCTTTTCTACCTCTTATATTCGTAGTATTCAAATCTAGGCTCTGTTACAATATCACATGATACCTCAGATACACTCCTTGGATCCAACATTGACTATTAGGTGCCATGGTGAAATCCCACAGGGCCCTTTCCTTGCTTAACCATGTTTACCTTGGTCGGTCACCTTGGTCTCAGTAGGTGTCTTATTGCGGAATTACATGGATAACTCTCATAGGATTACACTCTTACCACATAGATTGACTCAGATACTATAGATTTAGAGTACATTCAGATCTATGTTGTCTTGGTATTTACCCTTAAACTCCCTCCACAGATATCATTTTCAGGTTTCTTTATTATGTCTTGCGACCTTCACTACTTATAATATCATGAGGGGATATTAGTGCTAATTATGATTCACATGAACTATTAAAATTAAATGTTAATTACACAATTAATGGACTGGTTTCATGTTCATACACCGGCCAAGGGATGAAGCAGGAACTTGTTTTTTAGTTATATTATACTTCTTTCTTTACATTATCTTTTCAAGCATGCACACTACTATATTCAATTACATGGGCCTATGGTTATAGATACCGTTGGTGGGGGCCCACTGATATTTATCTAACACCCTCTCAAGGAAGTGTTGGGTATCCAAAATAGATTACATGGTTGTAGGTGTTAACAAAGGGAGGCATATGACTTCAAACAATTGATTTCTTGGTGTTATGATGAACCCTAATATTAGATGACTAAGTTAGATCTTAGGATTCTTGTAGTAGCCTTTGTATTCTTTTACCATATGGAACATGTTATGCCTATTTCCTTTTATCCATGTTTTCCAATTTTCTAGTGACATGACATTAAATCATCATTATTTCTGTTGATTTAGATATTATTATTATAGTTTATCTTCTGAAATAGTTTTCGTTTGATATTTAATTATTTTTCTTTCACTATTCATTATTTATTTATATTCCTTCCACTGTGCTACACTATTCTAATGAGGGAATAGTATCCGCATGGAAAAAACTAGGCCCTCACTACTAGTCGGCAACCTCTGGCATTTTGGGAGATGTGCTTGAGGCCATGTGGACAACTGGGCTCGGGGCACATGTTAAGTGTCATATGGGTCTGGGACATCACAATAATGAAGTGAGTCATGGAAAATAGTTATCCCACTATCGCCCATGGGTTAGTCCTACCTAAAAACATGAGAGGACTTCTTTTTTAAAACACTTATAGTGTAACTAATGTTCTTATAGTCTCATTTAACTATGATCATCTCCTTGAGGAATGTCTATATCAAGAAAAGGGATATGATTTTTCCACACATTGTGGTGTGATAGGACCAATCCACCATGCCATAAAAAAAGACAACTAATTTATCATTGTTGAGTGGTAATATGAACAACCAAATACTTGGAAACTTAATGTATAGGTATCCATAAAAAATATGGCTATAATTTGGTGACACACTGTAAAATCTAGGTCTCACCCAAATGGTTTCTAAATATCTTAATGAGATCACACAAGGACATGGATATTACAATTTAAAACTAAATGATTCATGTGACTACTTAATTTTACCCAATTAGTTATGTATTATGGTTCTCGGTTGAATATAATCTTTTAAAAGTCCTTGAAAAGGGATAAATGATCCATTACACCCAAGCTAGAATCCATTTTCAATTAATAGAACTGAAAAATCCCCTTGAGACCATATGTCTTTATTCCTTATTCAATCCTGACATGACTACTGACAAAAATCTACATTCCTAGGGTAGATCACACTCTGATTCAACTCTATCACAGCATAACCTATTGAGGTCCAACTTAAGATATAGGCATATTGAGAGTGATACAACGTGATAACCTCCATTGTACCAGGGGCTAGTGATTACCACCAAGTAGGAATATCATGAAAATTGGAGGCCTTAGTCTATAATAACTCGCAACATACTCATAAATCCATGGAATAAGATAAGAGAAAAAATAAATAGTATATGAAAAATGACATCAAATATACTAAATTTAACACATGCATGAGAAAACTACTATGATAAAAAAGTTAATACTAAAGAAAAC
The DNA here is from genome assembly GCA_963277665.1 of Viscum album. Taxonomy (NCBI): domain Eukaryota; kingdom Viridiplantae; phylum Streptophyta; class Magnoliopsida; order Santalales; family Viscaceae; genus Viscum; species Viscum album. Next base: position 511,459 of record CAUJRU010000080.1, on the reverse strand, counting down.
CATAGTACAATATGGGAATATACATCCCCAATATATTGAAATGAATACCAACCACCAGGAAAGGTGAAGAAGACCACACTACAAGATTTCCCCCAAAAAAAGTGAAACCATATTTCTACCAACATCTTAAGATACTAACAATACTATTCCAACATAGAAAACCATATGTTATATAAGAATCAACTTCAAACAAGCCACGAAAACACCACTCTTACAATTCCATCTCTAACCTGTATGTCATCCCCTTTTAAAAAATATATACAGGCCTAAGGAATACACTTGGTTGAGTATAAACATACTCATTAGAGGACCTAAAAATGAAAAAATGATATTGATTGAATTATTAACATGAATCATTAAAGAATAGTTTTATAGGAGGATGATGCTTACAAAGAAAGAATGTTGGCTCAAGATTCTCAAAAAATTGAGTATCCTAAAGGAAATCATGGTGATTAATCTATATATGCTCAAAGACTGGGAGCATTAGTGAAAATTTGAAGTATTATTCATCATATATACAGTCCTTGATAACTATCATAAACATGTAGCCAGTGGTTCATGGAACAATATAGATTGATAGTCATCTACATCACAAAATCTCAAATGAATCCCATTTTTTGACATTGATGCAAAAGTCTTACATATGATAGCACTATTTTGGTTTTCAATATCCATTCCAAAAAATAAAATCTATAATAGGGATTCTTTTAAATATTAAATATCATTCATATGTCTAGGTTCCATGCACTACCTCAGGGAATGGAATATAAATAGATATATTAATAGTGGAGATGTTGTTCTACAATATAGTCTCATTAATCCCATATGGTAACTCTTTGATATGTTATTAGAGGATACTTACCCCATATTTTTTGGTGAAATAATTACTTTATAATTTTCAATGATATATAATTTCATCACTCCCTTAAAGGATATTGGAGGATGTATGCCTCATGGGTATTCATGAAATAGTAAATCTAGTGGATTATCCATATTTCATTCAATATATATTGTTGGGTGCAATTTTAATCTATATATAGATGATAAATGGACCATATATGTAGGCGAAGGTCTTCAATCAATCAGATTCCACTTGTATAGGACTACAAACCTATATTTTTATGGGTGAAATACCACTCCCATGGATGATTCTAATCATAATTGGTTAGGTACCATCCATAATAGAGAGTAACGAGGGAGTATTCGTTGTTTGGATAAATGAACATAGGTGAAAACAATTTACACTACATATAGTGGTTCTATATTAAATGTAATTTATGTAGGGGTACTCATCGTGTACCTCATCTTTCTAAGCCATTTCAAAAGAAGGATTTATGTTGTGTGTCCCAAAATATATGTCATGTGAAGACACATGGGTACCTGATTGTGTACACTTCAGTATATTATAACTTTTGTAGGTAGTGGTCAAATGGTTGATGACTTAGTCCCATGACCCTGTGATATTTTACTCATATAGAAACCTTAGATACCACAGCAATAAGACATATGTATTTTTTTCTTTTGAACAATATGTTTGGTAGATATGAATTTCACTAAAAGACATCTCCAAGACACATATTCCATTTTCAATGCCTCCATCCTCGATTCCCCCAATTTTCATACACGTGACTCTGACAATTGTTTTTACAATCATCAATATATTTATAGAAATAAGATTCAAGCCATTCATCACAATAATATCGATTCACTACCTCTTCCCATCATAAATCCATCATCCTACACAACATGGATTACGATAAAAATATCTCTCAATCCATACATGGATTTATTTAAATATAATCACACCATTGTCACTTAAAAATACATGATTCATAACCCACAAAAACAATAAATAAAATTAATAATCAATATAGTAGTGATTTTGGGTCCCATTTTCAGTTGAACTACTAGTCAAATGAATATAAATGATGATCATTTGTAGAATAACATTGGATAAGAATGAAAAAAATCAAAAAAACCATCAGATGTTTATAAGGACCCGACCATAAACAATAAATAATATTGAATTGTGTCAAGAATTCACATTGAGGATATTTTCAACTACAGAGTTTTAGATAATTAAGAGATAAATATTACATAGAAACTTGAATATTACATGTAGACACTACTACTTAGTTTCCATTTTTCGTAAAATAAAAACTCTTAAAAAGAAACATGTCTAGTTCCACGTTTTAGAAAACATGAATTTTACTTGATCACATCCTTGACCTTACTCATCTTCAAGTCATAGGGAAAACATCTCAAAAACATGGGATGAGCATAAAAATCCCAGTAAAGGTTATAAAATAAGGAAGGAAAACATTATCCCATCAATAAATACAAATCAATGAAACCATACTTTTCAATCATAATATACCTTAATAAATAATAAGATTTATGAATAACACATAGAAATCATAAATCATAAAGGTAACTTATGGAATTCATAACATTCTTACATTCTAGCTCTCACAACTACATAGGGAGTTTCATTTTGAATACCTATCATAGTATATTCCCTAAATATCTATGGAGAAACATTAATGTTTACCTTTTCCATGTTACCCAATGCATTGGAGAGCTATCTCGAGCTCACCGGCCCTAGGTTTATCATAAAACTACCCGTATACTTAAACAATGACCAATACCAATAAAACAATCATAACACATAACACACATATAAAGGAAAGATAAAATTTCCACATTCCATTATATCAAATCAAGATATTTAAATAAACAATGTTTTATCAGACCATTTTAAAAACCATTTAAAAAATTTAATAAAGATATTTTTGAATCAAAGGGTCCCATACCACATTCTTGCATTTAATTAATTATCAATTGAAAACCATAATTTCCATATAAATAAATCCTAAAAACCATGTTTAAAACATGTACATTAATGAGAAATATTTAGAAGAATAAATCCTTACAACATTTAAAACAATATTTTAGGTAAAGATTTTTTAACATAATGATTGACGCTTGAATTAAAATAATTAAGGAATAAAATTTGACCAGAACATTATAATATCATGAGAATAAAGGGACTCCTGAAATAATATTCCAAAGGATAATATATACACCACATATAAGTGAATTTCTGCACAACAACAATGAATACTTAATGGAATGTAAATTGAGATGAAATCCCTTACAAAAACAGTATCCTTAGATTAAAGATAAATCAATTACATAAAAATGTGTGAAAAATATAAATATACTAAATATGATCTGATATTTAGTGAAAATCAATTGGATGAAATTCACACATGTTCTTTTTAATTCAAAAACAATTACTTGGATGTTTAACTTAATGAATGGAAACTGAGTTAAAATTACTCTTATCAAGATCATATCGATGACTTGAAAAATTATTAATGGAGTGATTATGTGTATCAAAAGTATATACACACAAAGGGGAGTGAAAATTACAACATAAAAAATGTTGATTCCACACATAATCATACCATGAAATTATCATGAATTAGAAGATTACACCAAGGAAAGAAAATTGGGGTAAAAAGTTCCCTTACCGATTTGGTAACTTAAGAAACATACACCACATAAAAGAAAAATAATTTAATGAATATTTTAATACCCATAAATGAAAGTATATTACGCAAAGAGAACAAATCATGCACAGTACATACACCACACAAAAGCAAATAGTGTCAAATATTGCATGAATCTCATGTGAATAAAAAGTGAGATGAAAATCCCTTACCACGATGTAATCAATTGAGTCATATGACCAAAAGTTAATAACCAACAAATGATTCACCGAATAACATTAATATAAAGAGAATAATGATCATATAAATCAAATTTTAGTACAAAATTCACCACATTCAATAAATTAGTGGCTAACAATGGAAATCACACTGAATTAAAAGCGAGATAAGAAATCTCTTACCTTATGTCCGACTTGACTTGTTTGTTCCTTCTTCTTCGTAAATAATAAACACAAGTTAAAATATAATTTATTAAGAACCATTTTTCATGTTTATTATTCCTTTTATATCACTTATTACCATGATATAAACATTATGTAATCAATTATGTTAATATTGGTCATTTTGTCGATATTTGGTACTTGAGTAAAAAATGAACAACTTATAATTACAAGTTTCCCACGTGGTCAAGAGTTCATCATCTCTATAAATATATTAATGATTTAGATATCATATATATAATATATACCCAGTATATATATTTATTTATAACCGTACATAACATTTGGGGATAAAAATGAAATGCACCACTCATGGAGACTGTAAGTCATACGCATGCATAACGCTTCTTTAATTTCTTTTTTTATTTTAATTTAATGAAAATGTAATGATAAAAAGTTATATTATAATTCTAGTATAATATAATATATAATTTCAAAAACTCCATCCTTTATACAACCCACGTATGGTATGAACAAGTCATATCACATTGAGGGGGTGGTTGTCCTCGCTTCCTCAAATTAAATTATCACGTTTACTCATAATGGAAACCATTGTTGTATACTATAAATTAAAAAGTACAGAAGAATAAGGAAAAAATAAACATAATATATATCATATAAAAATACAGTTCCATCATAATGGCCACCATAAGAGGTGGTAAGAGATAATTAAACAATCATCATTTCGTGAGGTGTTAGTTTTCCACCCATAGAAACATTATGTTCATTACCCATTAGATGGAGGTTTATGTAAGTGTAGTTTGAATCCTTCTCATAAAAACATACTAGTATATTGAGGATACTACTGTTGTTATAAATGACTGGAATAAAAATAGTTTAGTGGTTAGAGAAGTAAAATAAAAGAAATGAATTTAAAGGAAATTGTTGCCTTTAATTTGGGTAACTCCCTTTGGATTGAACCAAAAGGACTTCTTGAAGTTCCGTATGACTAAGATAAGGCTTATATTTTTAATAGAGGGATCTTGAGAGATTATTTTTTTAGGGGTTGGACGAGTCAAGAGGCTTGAGGGGTGTGAGGAATGGGTCAGAAGTGAGAGCTTTTTATAAGGGGGAGGATTTGTTCTTTAGGAAAGTATGAAAATATTATTTTATTATATAATGCGTTTAGGTCTCTAAAAGGTAAAAAACGCATTAAAGTAGAAGATAATATGGCTAATGGTCGAAATAATTTCATTCAATAAGAATTGGATTGGTTTTTGAAGTTATTTTAATATTTACAATCTTATTTTTTTAAATCATTTATTAATGAGGTAAATATTGCCTCATTTTTGTGTCATAAATAAATTTATTAATTTGGTGTCTAAAAATTATAAGAAAACTACCATGATGTAGTAAATATTATTATATTTCCAAAAAAATATTTATAGTCGAAACAATAACTTAAATAACCCCACGTAGAAATTAATTAACAAAGAGATAGTTATTTGTGTCATTATTGTCTTACTTTAAATTAATTAATCTAAAGTGTCATTATCACTCTTAAGTATATCCATGGGGTCCAATAATTGACCCAAATTTTTCCATGGTTGGATATGTATCAACCAATAATATTAGGACACATTTTGGGTAATTTAATATTATTATAATAATATTGTTTTACCATTATTTACCAGATTTACCCTTTAACCATGATAAATAAAATATTTTCTAAAGTAATATTCATAATGTCTAAAAATAAAAGATAACTATTTAAATAATTGGTACCTCTTGATTCCAAATATGGAATCCATTTTTTCAAATTAAAAACACGAAAATGGATGAAATTAATTTAAAATTAATTGCCGCTATAAAAAATAAAAAAAAATGTTTTTATGAAATAATAACTATCAAAATATTGACACTTATTTATGTCCAATTTGAAAGTGAAATTACATCCAATGACCAAAATTGGATTAAATGGTAAAAACATAATATAATTACACTTTAATACCAATTAAAAAGATAACCTAACCATATAAATTAATTATATTAAAAGGCATTTTTGAATTATAATATAGTATTTTTCACTTTTCATTAAAAATTTAATTTTATCAGAAAAATATCTGAAATTTACCCAAAGTAAATTTTGTTGACCTTATTCTAATGAATGATAATATTTTTTCATATAGAACATATAAATGTCACCAAAACTATATTTAAAGAGGGTTCTCCATCAAAAGGTGGTATATTGGTCTTTAAATTAATATTAGAGTATTTAGGCTTAAAATCTGATTCTTTCTTATTTTATGCCTCTGAATTTGTTGGATAGACGTAAAAACATTTCATAGACAAGTATATTCATATTTTAGTTTGTTCTATCCATTTTTTCAAATACAACAGCTAGGCATTACTGACCATTTAAAATAATATTATATTATTATATTTCAGTATGACTCAACATTTTGTTCAACATAAGATTTCAAAGAAACCCGTTGTTGTGAATCAGGTACGCCATCAAACATAGAATCCCATTTAATGAAAAATTAATATTTAATTAAATTTATTTTAATAAATATGAAAATTTTATATTCTTTATTTAATCAGGATGTTACATCGTTCCCCCTTTTGGGAATTGCATCCTCGCAATTTTAAAATTGGGTTCAGAAACTTCATTGATATTCCCACATAAAAAATGAATAAATAAAACTATAAATTTTAAAATAAATAAAGATAAGTACAAATGTCAACCGAGATAACCCATACTAGGATTCTATGTAGGAAAAAATAGATATGGAAGAGAAAACAAACCGTCAACTTTAGATGGAGAGTGACAGAAAACATGATTAGGAGAGAGTTAACCACCAAAAAATCACAAGCATATGATGTGTTAAATGGTCTTTGATTAACAAGTAGGAAAAGTTAACAGAAAACATTATTGGTTTTAAGTTACTTTTTATAAATATGAAGAATTTATTTATGAGTTCGACTGAAAATATGTGAAAATATAATTACTTGTCATGTAGACTTTTATCCTTTACTAAATTCCAACAAAAAACGCTTTTTTTCTTCAAATGACTAGTATTCGAGATGGCTTGTTCACATTTAAAGCGCTATATTAATCTTCTAGAGAATCAAATAATCCATAAAAGAATAACTATATATTTCCAATGTCTTTAGAAATCAACTAAAACCAAAATGGTTAGTAAGAGATCATATAATCCCAAAAAAGGATAATCCTTTATAAAAATAAATACTACTATTAATCTCAAAAATTCAATAAAAAGTACCCAAAGTTCTAGAAAGACTATTCAATACAGAATTATCCATAAAATTCTTCAAAATATTCCAAATATATATTAGAACCCCAAACTCATAAGGATTTATTTACATATTCTTCCATGGTAAATCTTAACATTTAACTCAAAAAAACATAGACTACTCTTAAAGTCTCATACTGATGAATAATTAACCAAATAACATATTATCTACGATAGGTTAATCATTTCTATAAATAACCAAAATTTCTATATGTCCACAAAAAAAACACATATTCTTCCAAAATAAAATTGAACCATTACTCCACAAATGTAATCCCATTTTATTTTATTTTTATTAAGCATATAGTGTACCCAAAAGAGATAATGTCTTCCAAAATCACTTTTATCACTTAATCACCAAATAATTTTCTTATACTAAGGATATCCATTTGATAAAAAATAAGTTCTCAAATCAACTTTTCCTTTATCAATAAATCATTTAACTAAAAATAATATGGCATACTAACCAGGGACTTCACGTAGGGCAGTAGTAGGAGATGTGCCATTGTCTCCAATCGGTTGTGGGTTTTATTCCTGTGGCCTTGCTGGACATGACGGTATGTCACCCATCTTATGGGTTTCTCATTCGATAAAACTCAAAAATATCTCTAACATGTTTTATCCTCAAAGGTTTTGTTATACCTTTCATTTTCATCTAAATTCATTATGATATCAACATCTAAATTCTTTAAGCCTTATTTATATTGTCATTTTTTTATTTCCCCCCCATATGATAAAACAAATCGGTCCCCAAAATAAAGAACATCATACCTTGATTAGGATGTCCTCTTGGTTTCATAGTCATCTTGTTCACGTACGTAGAAGGTTCATGCATTGCAACAATGATTTAGAGATCCTTTAGAATCATTTTCTTCCTTCATTATAATACACATTGTTCAACATGGGTCATATGAGTGTTCATAGAAAAGTATTTTTGGAAAAGAATCATTTATGACATATAATTTCAAAACATCTGATAAAACATGATTTATATAAAACAGTCAGACCGAATTGTAGTCGAAACATTCAATTAATGGTCCTTTTAAAATACCATAGGTATGTTCTGAGAGGCAATATTGTAAAAGAAAATATACATAGGTTCCAAAAGGGTCTCCTTATTCATCACCTTTTTCAAAATAATTATATGCATCAAAATCAAGGGATAATCATAAATATTTGAAAATGCCTTGATAATATTTACCTTTCTTGGAAATATGAGAATATTGTGAAAATAGGATTTGTTTAAATACCACTCTTGATACATTATGATAATGAGGTATAGTGGAGTAGTTTGATATATCAAACAACTGCTTTCAAGTGAGTTGTATGCTAGAAAAATTTTCACAATCATCTGAACATGAATTTTCAATAATTATTTCAAGAATTTCATCAGGAAGAGAATGGAATGTAGTTTGATATCCTCATCCTTCCATTTGTAACTGACATTCATTGAGATGAAAAATTTATAAAACAAGGATTTAAATGAAATAATAGACATAGGGACTAACCATGTGTCTAACAAAAACTCTTAATCCCTAATGTTTTCTAAACCGACCTATGAGACAAACGATAAGGACCCAGTCTTAAACATTACATAATATTGAATTAGGTAAAGAATTCACATTGAAGATCTTTTGAGGTTCAGAGTTTGAGATAATTATGCCATAACTATTACATGACAACTTGAATATTACATTTATACTCTACTACTCAGTATCCATTTTTTTATAAAATAACAAATCATAAAAAGAAACATGTCTAGTTCCATGTTTTAGAAATCATGACTTTTCCTTGATCCCATTTCTGACCCTATTAATCATTATGTCCCATGGAAAAAATTTCAAAAAAATGGGATGAGCATAAAAAGCTCAGTAAGGGATATAAAATATGGATGGAAAATATTTTCCCATCAATAAATACAAATTAATTAAACCATACTTTTCATTCATAACATACCTTACAAAATATTAAGATTTTGGAAGAACACACAAAAATTATAAATTATAAAGGTATATTATAGAATTCATAAAATATTCACAATGTAGATATCATAGATACATAGAGATTCAAATTTAAAATTCCCATCATAGTATATTACCTAAATCTATTAGCAGAAACATTACCGTTTACATCTGTCACGTTACCCAATGCAATAGAGAGCTATCTTGGGATCACCACCACTAGGTTTATCACGGAACCAACCGTATACATCCAAAACTCCCAATAACCATAACATAATCTTAAAATATAACACACTTATAAAGGAAAGATAAAATTTCCACATCCCAATATATCAAATCATGATATTGAAATAAAAAATGCTTTATCAAAAAACTTTTAATCCCATTTAAAATATTTAATAAAGTTATTTTTAAATCCAAGTTTCACATACCAATTTTAATATTTTGATGAATTATCATTTGAAACATTAATGTACATATAAATAAATCCTAAAACCCATTTTTAAAACCTGGAAATTAATGGGAAATATTTAGAAGAGTAAATCTTTAAATCATTTAAAATGATATTTTAGTTAAAGAGTTTTTAACAAAATGATAGACGCTTGAATACAAATAATTGAGGAATAAAATTTAATCAGAACTTTATAACATAACAAGAATAAAGGTATTAATTATATCATATGCCCAAGGACAATATATACACCACATAAGAGTGAATTGGTGTGCAACAACAATGAAGTCTTGATGGAATGTAAATTGAGACGAAATCCCTTATAAAGATGGTATCATTAGATTAAGGATAAATAAATTAAAAAACAATGTGTGAAAAATATAAATATAATCAATATGTTAATATATTTAGTGTAAATCAATTTTAGGACATTCACACATGCTCTTTTTGAGATAGATCCAATGACTTGGATGTTTAACACAATAGATGGAAATTGAGTTAAAATTACTCTTATCAAGTTCATATCGATGAATTTGAAATTTATCAATGGAGTGATTATGTATATTAAAAGTATATCCAAAAAAAGTGGAGTGGAAATTAAAAAATAATTAATCAGTGATTCCACACATAATCATAGAATGACATTATTATGAATTACAAAATTAACCAAAGGAATAAAAATTGGATTAAAAAGTCCCCTTATCGATTTGGTAACTTACGAAACATACACCACATGAAATAAGGATCATTCAATGAGGAGTTAAATACCCATAAATGAATCTATATTACCCAAAGAGACCAAATAATGGTCAGTACATACACCAAACAAAAGGAAATAGTGGCAAATATTGCATGAATCTCACCTGAATAAAAAGTGAGATGAAAATCCCTTACAACGTTGTAATAAATCGAGTTGTATGACCAAAAGATAATTACCACAAAATAATTCATAGAATAACATTAATATAAATATAATCCTGATAATATATATCAAATGGCAGTGCACAATACACCACATGCAATAAATTATAGGCGAACAATAGAAATCCCACAGAATTAAAAGTGAGATAAGAAACCCCTTACCTCATGTCCGACTTGACATGTTTGTTCCTTGTGTTTCTTGAATAATAAATAGAAGTTAATTTATACTTGATTAAGAACCTTATTTCAAGTTTATTATTACTTTTATATCACTTATTACCATGTTATAAACATTATGTAATCATTGAAGTTAAAAATGGTCGTTTTGTCAATATTGGGTACTTGAGTCAAAAATTAACACCTTATAATTACACATTGTCCATTTGGTCAAGATCCCATTATCTCCAGAATTATATTACAGAATTAGATATCATATATATCATATATATCCAGTATATATCTATATTTATATCCATACAAAACATTTGGAGATAAGAAATGAAATGCACCTTTAATAGAGATGGTAAGTCGTATATACGTATGAACACTACTTTAATTTATATTTCATATTTTAATTGAATAAAAACATAATGATAAATAGTTATATTATAATTTATGTATACTATAATATATATTTTCAATAAAATGACCCTTTATACATCCCATGTATGGTATGAACAAGTCATATAACTTTGAGGGGGCGGTAGTCTACACTTCCTCAAATGAAAATATCACCTTTACTCATAATGGAAAACATAAAGTTATACTATAAATTCAAAATATAGAAGAATAAAGAAATCATAAACATAATTTATATCATATATAAAAACAGTTCCATCATAATTTCCACCATATGATGTGGTAAGAGATAATTGAACATTCATCGTTTTGTGAGGTGTTAGTTTTCCACCCACAGAAACAGTATGTTCTTTACCCATTAGATTGAGGTGTGTGTAAGTGTAGTTAGAATAATTATCATAATGAAATCCTAGTATATTTTGGATACTTTTGTTTTTATAACATAATGGAATGAAAAGATTTTAGGGGTTGGAGAAGTAAAATAAAAGAAAAGAATTTAAGATAAACTGTTACCTTTAATTCGGGTAACTCCATTTTGTTTGAACCAAAATGACTTCTTGAAGTGAATTATGCCTAAGGTAAGGCTTCTAGGAGGAATAGAGGGATATTGAAAGATTATTTGGGTTGGGTTTGGACTATCTCAGAGGCTTGAGAGGTGTGAGTAATGGGTTAGAAGTAAGGGATTTTTATAAGGGGTAGGAGGGGTTCTTTAAGAAAGTGTGAAAATATTATATTATTATATAATGATTTTAGATTTCTGAATGGGCCAAAACTCATTAAGGTTGAAGATACATGGACTCATGGTCTAAATAAGTTCATAAAATAAGAATTTTATAGGTTTTGGATGTTATTTTAAAATTTATAATTTTATTTATTTAAATTATTTATTAATGTCGTAAATACTGCATCATTTGCGTGTCATAAATAATTTTATTTATATGATGTTTAAAAATTATAAAAAAACTACCAATATGTAGGAAATATTTTTATCCTTCCAATTAATATTTATAGTTGAAAATATAACTTATATAACCCCATGTAGGAATTAATTTACTAAGAGATATTTGTTTGTGTCATTTTTGTCGTTACTTTAAATTAATTAATCTAAAGTGTCATTATCAAATTTAAATAGCTCCATGGGATTTTAAAATAGTCCCAATTATGCCTGTGGTCAGATATGTATCAACAAATAGGATTAGGACACATGTTAGGACAATTTTATATTATTATAGTAATATTTATTTACCTTTATTTACTGGATTTACCCTGTAACCATGGTAAATAAAATATTTACTCACGTTAATATGCATAATTCCTAAAAATAAATGTTACCTGTTTACAAAATTTGGACATCCTAATTCCAAATATGGAATAAATTTTTCTAAATTCAAAATGTAGAATTGGCAGAAATTAATTGAAAATTAATTCCCGCTGTCAAAACAAAAAGCGTGTTTTTATGAAATAATAACTATCAAATGATTGACACTTGTTTATATCAAATTTAAAAGTGAAATTAATTAAAATGAACAAAATTAGATTAAATGGTAAAAAATAATATAATTAAACTTTAAAACAAATTAATAAGATAATATAACCATATAAATTAATTAGATTAAAAGGATGTTTTGAATTAAAATACAGTATTTTTCACTTTTCATTAAAAATTGAATTTTATCAGAAACATACTAAAAATTTACCCAAAGAAAATTTTTATAGGATGATTCTAAGGAATAATATTATTTTGTCAAATATAATATATAAAAGTAAATAATATTAGATTTAATAAGGGTTCTCCATCAAGAGGCGGTAAATTGACCTTTTAATGAATGTTAGAGTATTTAGTCTCAAATCAGATTCATTCTTATTGTAAGCCTCTAAAATTTATTGGATAAATGTTAAAAAAATTAACAAACATGTATATTCATATTGTAGTTATTTATGTCTCTTTTCTCCAATACAATGACTAGGTGTTAACTACCATTGAAAATAATATTATAATATCATTTTTCAGCATGACTCAACATTGTGTGTAACATAAGATTTCAAGGAAACCCATTGTTGTGTATCAGTTACTCCATAGAACATAGCAACCCCTTTAAAGTAAAATTAATATTTAAATCGCAAATTTTAATAAATATGAAGATTTTATATTCATTACTTATCCGGGTTGTTATAATTTTTTTTCCTAAAATTCATTTAAGAAGAATAAATGAAAATATTTAAATATATATATTTAATGAAAAAAATCCTGATCTTATACATTCAAAATTGGATAATACAGATTAGTTTGTTTGTGATTAATCTATAATTGAAAAAATTTCAGGAATGAATATATAAACATGAATCAAATTCCCTATCTTGATGGGGAATTGTTATATTTTCAACCCTATTTTATTAAAAAATTTCTGTTCTATATTTCCCTCAAAATACATCCATGCATTTCATCAAGGATAAAATTGTAATCCTTGATCTATCATCACCAATACCAAGTTCATACTCTTCCCATGTATACCCTCTTTAGGTTTTCTCCAAGAAAATAGCTTCTAAACCTCAAGAAATTTCAAAAGGAATGTTAAATGGAAATGGCTTAGGGTTTACACCATAATTATAAAAAATAAATAAATAAATAAATTATGAAATATAACCATCGTTGAAAATACAAACGAAAGAATCATGATATAAACTAAAATAAAATCAATCCTAGTTTAATCACCTTTTTATTTGATTATTGGTTGTCTCGTTTTTTCCAAAAAAAATCCCAATCAATATATATGATAATATCATCTGAAATTACCACAAACAAAATAAAAATAAAATTATACTTTTATTATATTATTTTTAAGTCTCCCTGAACGTCACATTTAGATGTTTGGCCAGAAATGTATAAAAACTATATTTCATAACAAAAGGATTACTAAAAAATAATTTTTATGTGTTAATAGGTATAACAGAACTAACATTTTATCCCTTGTATATTCCTTGGGATTTAAAAAATAAATATGAGGTGAGTCTAATTGGGGTAAATACCGAAGAAATTACAACATGATCATCATGAAAATGATTGTTATTATGTCATATGATTGGATGTAGACTTATACGTATGAATACATAATATTAGTGAAAATGATTTATAATGGAAAATGAGGGAATTTGGCTACATTGGTAGCACTGGTAGGGAATTCCCAACACTTTTTTTCATAATAAGTTATTATTCCAAGATGTAAATTATATTAAATGTCATAACCAAATGAATCAAATCATTGTTTAATTGTAAAAATAACTTTATAACCAAAAAATACAATCATACACAATTATTTTTAATTAATTTAATCTATTAAATAATTATCTTGAAATGAATCATTTCATTGGTGATAAATTTTATAACCTATCTACAACATACAATCATTTCGTCACATGATTAAATTATACATTCTTTCATGTGGTGATTCACTCATGGACCATAATCTTTTGAGCGATGCCATTGCAATCTATGAGTACTAGAATGGAATAGCCCAATGCTTGTTCAATTATTCATTAGTATCTATGAGAATTAGTTCAATGGACTCTCCTTCTCTAAAGAATCGAGTGGGTTGGTAGAGGCAGACCACTCTTCATTCTTGAGAACATTCTTAGAGTGGAACTCTATTTTGTTTTAGAATATTTTTAAAATGTTTTTGTTAAAAATAAAATAAAATAAATTTAGTCAGTGTTGAAAATAATATTATATGGTTTTAATAGTTCTAGGGTTAGATGTAATATAATTTATAATTAAAACATATTATTTAGTAAATTCCCATTGAACTGCTTATTTAAATGATAAAAATAATATTATTAAATTGCATGCCATGACCAAAAAAAATTTAATCTAGCAGTATTTCATGAATAATTTTTTAAAAATATTTAATATATTACTTTTATTCCATGTACTTATAAACTCAGTCCGTAGTTCCTACACAATATTTATCACACCTTCAATATTAACATTTTTTCAATTAATAAATATCACAATATTATTCCTCCACAAATAAATTAATAGTGTTAGTTTTTAAAAAATAAAAAAATAAATATTTATATAATATTCTATTCAAAAATATTCCCTCAAATAAATAGTGATTGAATATTTATGAATAAACAAATATGAATAATTATTAAACCATAACTGAGTATAATATTTAATAGACATGTTAAATAATAATATTTTCTAGAGGTTCTTGATACACATAGTGTGTGATCCATTATGCCTTATTCTTAGTGATGTTATGTAAATCCAACAAATTTATAAGATTATCATCATGAAGTATTCCATTATACCCATAAAGAATGAATTTAATGTCATAAAAATACAACCTTATATAGATTCTTATTGTGATAAATAATCCTTTCTATTCTTATATCTCTAATCAAGTATGTTTATTGTTGGTTCAATCATTTGATATTCATATGGATTCTTTATTAGAAATTATAAATTTTTATTTTTATTGATCACCATGTACGTGTATTTAATTATTGTTTTAAATTAGTATTAAAGGGCTTAAAATATGCACTAATGTAAATGAATCAAAGGTACAAATCCAATCTATCATTGTTCATTAACAAAATATCACACTTGATAGACCCAACATAACTAACTTCTCCATGAACATATTACATACCTATTCAAGTTCATATATCAAAGTATATGAATAATTATATAAATTTATAATAATCATTAACTCTATAAAATAATAAGCATTTTTAGATAATATCAATCAATGGAAATTAAAAATATCGATTCCATACTCATAGTCCATGTTCTTATAATCTCAGGCACGATGAATATAAAAGGGATTAAACCATGATAATGTTTTATGCAGTCATATTAGACTCCACTTCTATGAGATTCTATCATTTCATCTCATCAAATTATATCAGCAGGATATAGAAACTATATTCCGAAATATTATCTTAGAACTTATAGGTTCTCACCATATTGGATAACCCATATAATTATTATGTGTAGAAGTTACTCTTTGAAACTTTTCACACACTACATAACAATGAAGAACAATAATGTTGAGATATAAAGTTATTTAATATTTAAAAAAATTAATAGATATAATCATAACATATGTAGAATTTTTTTATAGAACCCTCTCCAATAGAACCCCTCTTTTACTTGAAAAATTTGCTAACAAACTTCAGTTATCTTGGTCTCGAATGATACTCATGCTTCTTCAGAGATAAGTCTTTAGTACATAGGTCCACCTATATCTATTTTTTATACTCTTCTCATCAATGAATCAAAAAATTTATAATTATCCTATAAGAGGTGATACTCCAAGAGTGATTTCTTTTATCATTATTGTAAAGCTCAATATTTTTTAAGTGTAACCATTGTAGTATTTTAGCCATATAATATGATAAGTTCATTACTATCAATAAAAACATAATTAAACTAGAAAAATTTAATTATCCGAACAAATTTATTTTTAACCTATGTATCCTGTATATAATCATACTATTCAATAGAATTAGTTAACACCAGCTTCTTTGAGTTTTTCCAACTCATAGATCCTCTTTTGAGATTGAAGACATATCAAATCTGTGACATTAGATCAATATATTCTATTTGAAATCTTCATTCATTATAACACATGATGAAAATATTATTATCTCTTCAACATTACATGCACATATCGTTAGTTCTTCTCTTATATGTAAGAATATCCTTAATAGTATACCATTGTTGTTCAAGTAGATTAACATGATACATTCCTACCATTCTCAAGGTGTAGGAGACATGATGACTAGTTCATATCATGGAATATATGGTTGATCATATTACATAAACTAATATGATCTTAATAATTATATCATTCTCCTCTAGTATCTTTAGACACATTTTCATTGAATTATATTTACCATATGACACATTAACCAACCCTTTCTTGGATTATTTCATACTAAATCTACATTGTATCTAGTCAATGTATATACCTTGAATTATTTTAGGAAGCCTCTTGAATATATCATGAAAGATCATGATCCCTAGTATGTAGGCGACTTCAACTAAATTATACATAGAAAATTATACTTTATATACTCTTTCACTAAATATAAAACTTTTTTTTCATTTTTAATATGTAATATTTCATCGATATATACTATGTGGATATCAACTATAATCTTACTAAACTACTTGGTAAATCATGAATCACATACATTCTTAATGAAAAAAAAATTATTATAGCTTCATCAAAATGAATGTTTCATGACTTTTATTCTTAAATCATTTTGAAAATAGTTCTCTTCTACTTGAAACCTTGTTAAACATTACATGGTGTCACAGAACGTTTGGGTTTTATAATATAGACATCTTTATAATGTTTCACATTAAATAATGTTGTTTTTCAAATAAACCTACCAAATTTCATTATCAATATTAATATATATATAATATATAATTCTAAAGTATTTAAACCAATAAAATTTATTAAAAATCATATACAATTCCAGGACAATGTTTATAACCTCTATATGGTTTTCATGTTTTCTAAGTATTTACAAACATCCATAGATAGTATTCTTTTAAAATCCCATTTCCACCCAATTAGAATTTAAACATAATTATGACTCACTAGAACCAAGACATGGTTCCAATACCTAGAAAACACCTCAAAATTCATGGTTGTTTCCATCATGCATTTTCTAAGATCTCAATAACCTATATATTAGATTTTGGTTCATTATTTTTAATTTATAATGAATCATTAACTTGAGTGACCATAAAATAATATAAATATATATATGGTTCCCTAACCTCTCTGGTTTTCCAATACAATACTTTATTCTCTCAAAACATTTCTTCTATAGGGACCTATAGAATCTACTCCTGCAAAAACTCAAGTGTTTATTGATAATTATCTTACATAAATCCAATATCATTCTCACTATACATACAAGGACTATTCTCCATCTTATGATAAAAAATACTTCTCTAGTGATGGTCACCTTTTCATCTATGGAGTTACATTGGTAGTGCCAATTTCCTTCCATGTGATGCACTATAATGAAACACATCATTTCTTACCATACTAGTTTTTTATAGATGGTGGCCTTAATGAATACCTTTAATCCCTATACACATGTAAGTGAGAAAAAATGTTCTCTTTCATCCCCATAAATTGAATGGAATAACATTTTTTATATTATTTGGTACTCAGTTAAGTATGTACAGAGGAATTAGTAATTTATATCCCCAAAAGTGCAATTGAATAATTGCATGACTCATCTTCATCAATACCATGTTTATAAATGTTTAGTTCCTCCATTAACGAAAATAGTTCCATTGGGCTGAATAAGGAGGAAAGAGTTGGGATTATATCCCAATATACAATATAATTTTGATAATATCTTGGTCAAAATATTTATTTCGAACATCAATTCAATGATTCATTATATTCTTACACTTAATATGTTCTATATCATGTGTTCACTATTCTCATTTCCCAAATGCCTCAAACTAATACCTCATCATATAGGCATACCACATCTAATCAAGTCATCAAAAATAGTTATTATGTAAGAACTTAAACCACTATATTATATAAGAAAATTACTATAAACAGAAATGTCTTCCAATCCTATAATCTATGTCTCTTTCAAATTTCCCACATAATTTTGGTTTTTTCATTTTCTCTCATAAATAAACATGATGTATTTTAATTGTTTTAGCTAATAATATTCATAATATGTCACACCCATGACTTTTTTTAAAATTAATTATTCATTTAATTTCCATTCTTGATTTTTTTTTGGGTTTACCACTTATTTTGGTAAAAATGGTGTGTTTTGAAAATGTGGGTCCAACCGTGAGCCAAATTCCGGTTTTAAAAACAAATTTCGTTTCTTCTATAACTCCTTCAATTTTAATTATTTAATACACATTATACATCCCAATTGGCATACCCTGATATATTAAAATCCCCATGTCCATTTGGACTACATAGAAATCAAAAATCATGATGGAATTGGGTTTTTGATTAAGGTAATGGGCATGCCCGTAATCCCATTTACTGTTTAAATGTTTTTTTAAATTTTCCATATCTCATTCATTTTTTACTTTTTTACTATGATTATACCTCACTCTCAAATACAATAGCCCTTGGATCACCCCCATTATAGTTTTTTCAATTTTGGAGCTCAGGTGAACCGCGAAGTAGGGTGCTATTTCATACTCTTTCTCAAATCAACCAGATTTGACGAGGTAAAATTAATATTTCATAACTCCTTTAATATTCATCATTTTTTCGCTATTTCAGTCCCCAAATGATCTAATATGACTCTTTCTAACCTCCATACTAGTTTTGGGTACTTGGAGATTCATATTTTTGTGGATTTAGGTCGATCTCTTAAATATTTCTTCAAGTAAGCATTTCTCTATTTGATTTCTCCACTTTTATTAGGGTTTCATCCCTCTTTCTTGATGTTACAAGGAGTCCGAAAACTATGGTTCGTACCTAGGGTTTAACCATGAGTATTTTTAGTGAAAATTTGTGATCTAGGGCTGGATTTATCATCCTTGTGGTTCCGGATTGGTACGATTGATTTTTCGCACCAAGTTTTGTGGGATTCGACAATTTCGGTAAGTGATTCTGTGGGTAACCATTTAATGATGAGTTAGTTTTCTTAATTAAATAATTTTTCAAGCTCCATATATGATTTTATTTATGTGAAAACCATTTTTGGTAGCAATAGTAAGGCATTTGGTATTAAAGTTACATTTTTGTTTGAAGTGTCTTTTTTTCAAATGTATTTCATGTGTTTTCTCTTGTGGTAGTTTTGTAAAATTTGGAAGTGATGTATTAGTTGTTTAAAGGAGGTTATAATTTTGGTTGGGTAGTGATATAGTGTCATGTGGGCCTAAAAAGGGGGTTCTTTGAAGGGGTTTTATGTGTATAACCTTGTTATACTCCTTGAAAGTGTTTTATGGATTTGTGTGTTCTCATGGGAAACTTTTTTGAAATTGTTCAAGGTGATTATATAACATTTGAAAGTAGATTATTACATGTTTATGGGGCTGAAAATTCTGTCTTGGTTGGTTCTTGGTGTGATTTTGGCTTAAAAATAGGTTTTTGAAATGGATTTTATGTGTAAAGCTTGGGTATACTCCTTATAATTATTTTATGAATGTTTTGAATGGTTTATTGAGTTTTGTAAGTGGTGAAAATATATCAGAAAACTATTTTGGTAGGATCATATTTTTAAAAGGTACATTTCATTTTTGAAAAGGCTGTTATGTCATATGTATCATCTTGGAATTATTTTATTAAATTGATTGAAGGGGATATTGAGGTGTTAAAGTGATGTGAATGTGATGTGGACAGTTTTGTGTGAGTGTGACGTGAAAAATTGAAATTATTATTATTAAAGGAGTGTTATGTTCCATGTGTGTGGGTTGTTATATGAGTTTCAATACCTTATAATGGTTTAATAAAATTGTATAATGGTTTTTTGGTAGTGTTGAAGAAATGTGAAATGTGTTGTGGGTTATTTTGGTGTGAGTCGGATTTCAAAATCATTTTGAATGAAAAATGGACTTGTGTGAATTGTGTGGTATACATATGGGCTGTTGGGTGAATTTGTGATGTGGAAATGATATTTTCATGTTCAATGTATATTTCAGGACTTGTTGAACTTGTTTGAGAATAAGGGGAAAACCTAGGTATCTAGGTGGGTTGATGTGTACTAGTATGCTAGTGAATCTGTGGGGTTTGGCCTCAGTTTCACTTAGCAAGATTGCCGCATACAACTATAACTAAAATATGATGATGATGATTGGGGACCAATAGGTTATGGTTAAGTTCCCTACTAGTGGCTCATGCATGGGAATGAATATTTGTGATGGTTACTCTCACCGATATATGAGGTACCTGGGACCCACAACTAGCTAGTGGCTAGGGGTTATTTCCTATTTCTTGTGCTCATTAATTACTTTATAATTACCATCAGCATTCGGTACATTTGAATGGAAAATTAAGTATCTTTGTTGTTTATTTTTAAACTGTTAATCCTTTAAAATATCCCACTTGAAAACTATTCTATTCAAAGTTGCATCTCTTATAAATGGTAACTAGCTTTTCATGTTTTTGAAAACATTCATGATTTTCGTCTTTAAATGTTTATCATATGGAATCTATTAGTGGTGGTATCTTACTGGGCTTTGGATCACACCCTAATTAATCCATTGGGTGTAAGTATACTTTCTTATTTTGTGTCCTAGGTTTGGGTACAGGTTTTATGCCATTGGTTCGGGTTTTTAGCGGTCCATCGTGATGCAGTGTCGTGGAGATGGCTTGAGGGTGGTGCCTCTTTCCATGTGGAGGTTATTAGGATATAATTTCATGAGTTTTTTCCTTTGTAATGGTCTTAAAACATTGTTTAAAATTGTGTAATTTAGTTCTGAATTTTAGTAAAAGTTGTTTTGGTTTGAAAAATTCAGATTTGATTTCTTGGATTCATTTGTTGTTTTAAGTATACACACTCAGGTAAATCATTTCAAATTTTCAGTTTTTGATACCCAGGAACTTTTTCCAGCCCCTGGGGATCGGGAACGCCCTTTGGTACTTGCCATGGGTTTGGCCGGGTGCCAGTTTTGGCGACGACCCGAATCGGTTCGTGGCAAAATGGTATCAGAGCAGGTTCGCTCTATTTGAGTCATGTTATTTGGGAAATAGTCGGGATAGTCTAGAGTTAAGATTTTTGGGACATGAAATTCTGGTAATGGGTGGTGTGATTGATCACCGCACCTCATGTCAGGATTCAAGTCGCCAGGGGAAGTCAGGATTTATCTATGTCTTTTGGTTTTCTTTGTCTGATGATGATTTGGGGAAATGAAAAGAGAGTTGGGTTAATGGTCTCAGTGAGCTCGTAGGGTATGGAAAGCCATGTGGAGCCTGGGATATTCCCTAAAACACTCTCTCTGATGGTGAAGTGATTGGAATATGGCTTCCTACCATATGTCCAAGTCACCCCCTGAAACTAGTTTCCTCTTGCATTGTTTTGTGCTTTAGTTTTGAAATCATGGAACTTTGGTTTTAAAGTGACTTGGTTTTACGAAGTTTAAAGTTTTTTTGATTTGATTTTAAAATAAAGAGGGAATAGTTTGATTAATGAAATGGTGGGACTGAATTTTTAGAATTGTTTTGAAATGGGAAATAGTGTGCTTACCCCTCTTTTGAAATCAAAAACCATATTGAAGTTGGTTTTCAAAAGTGTTTCCAATATAGTTTTCCAAACAATTAAAGGGTGTTTTAATGGGATGAGATGTTTTCAAATTGATGTGAATAACTTGAAAGTGAGTTCTTATCTAAATGGTTGTGTCCTTATGAAATGTTTTGTAAGATGTGAATTGGGATTTTGATCTCATTGTTAGGAGTTTTGAGAAAAAGGATGGGTTGGTTGACCGTTTTGTTTTTGAAATGTGGGAAGAATTTTGGTTTTATCATTTGGTATTTCAATGAGAGACCACATGCATGGGGTTATATGGGATTATGGATGGTTGATGGATTGAATGGATGAGTTCTATGATCAATATGAGGATGGTGCCCGATGTGGCACAAAAACATGCATGTGTGAGGCCCATGGGGTACCAATGGTTGATACACTAACCACTGAACCGTTGGTTTTCAATGAAATGTTTTTAAATAAAAACATGATGTCTGGATGAATTGTTTGGGATGGTGTATATTGTGTGTTTTTGGAAAATGTTGATGTTGTGGGTTGTTTTGAGTCCAAGAACCCCTCCTGTTCGAACTGTGTTTTGGGTTTGTGTTTGGTCGGTAAGCTGGGTCGGAGGACCGGTCTGTAGTCTCCTATGAGATATGTTTCTAGACACCTTTACGGTGGTTCCATTAATGTGTTTGGATATTTTTTGTGGAGTTTTTTTACCAATAGACCAGCTTGTTTGGGTCCTTGGGTTATCTCGTTAGATAGGGTATGCCCCATTAAGGGTTAGTGCACAACTGAAGTGCAACCCGGATTGTTTCACCATTGGAAAATACTCCAGTTGATAAATTTAAGGAATATTTTCTTGAGATTTGTAGAGTGAGTCTACACCATTTATATTCTTGGTTTTTTTTGGATTCTTTTGTTGAGGAAGAGTTCTTTTGGATGGTTGAAAGAGACCATAGTTTCTTAAGCTACCTGATTCGTCAAAGGTGGAAGTTGTCTGGGGTTGTCAGTATGGATAATGTCTATGATGGCCCCTGAGTCCTTCATAGTCTCTTTGAAGAAGGCGTTTATGTTAGACCACCCGTGTGGGAAATCTGTCCACGAGAGGCTGTTATGGACACTTTCTAGAATGCTGTGATATTTCAGGATATTGTATAAGTCCCCCTCCTTGAATTATTTCTATGGGTCTATTTGGTCATGTTCGGTGATGCGTTGTGATGTCGCGTGCTCATTTTATTTCAAAGGTGAAATTGTACAATATTTTGTGAGTCTTTTTTTCAGAAGTGTTTCTCCTTTCAGGAGATCTCGACATCCTCTATTTTAGAGGAAGGTGTTTATATGTGTCCTTTATTTCTGTTGTTTCTCACCCAAAGAAACAAGGTGTGATGTGAGTGCATTATCTAAACCCTTATTTCAGTGAAATTCCATGTTAGGGTAAAGTGAGTTCTAGAGTGTGTTTTGTCTTGGTGAACCCATATGGGATTGCATTTAGTTCTTTATAGCATTGAAAGAATAAATTCTATTCGGGGGTTTCCAAATCCTAACTATGAGGCAGAAGATGCTTCAATCATTCCAGCTCCAGCCATAGGTCCCGGAGAGAAGCTGACATGTAGTCAGAGGAAATCCTAGTGTAGTTTTTAACCTTTTACATAAAAATGTTCTTAGTATGAGATATGGGAATAGTATTAACATTTTGTGTTGTCATCTTGCTTTGTTTGTTCCCGTTCGATGGAAAGAGGTGGAAGGCCTCATCCCCATGCTATCTCCCAATGACTATCTTTTCCCCTTTGGTTTCCTTTGGGTTTTGGGGAAAGGTTTTAGATTTGTCTAGACATGTTGAGTGAACATTTATTAGTAACCATTCCTCATAAAACCATGTAGGTATAAGGTTCCACATGGTTAGCGCATAGTTTCCCACGCTGTGTGGGCTAACCGTGCGGTTGTCCCAACTCTTTACATTTTGGGGGTTTTCTGTGTAGGTCCATATTGGTCAGTTAAGATGGTTGGTTCTTATGGTGGGGAGACCCACTATGAGTCTCATGTATATTATTTTGAAAATGCCTAATGGGATTCTTCCCCTTTTACCTGGGAGTTTGTTCAGGGCTCCCCTGTCAGTGTCTTGATTCTATCTCAGAAAAAAAAATTAATTTGTCTCTTATGGTTGGGGAGCCCATTTGTGTATCCTTGTACCAGTAACTCACTTTTGTACATGGTCTTGGATTGGAAGTGGGTATTCATGTTCATAAATATATAACAACCAACATCTTACTTGGGTAAACATTGGTATTGGAGAGTTCCCAATGGTTTAGTTATATCAAGGTAAGTGTAACCTTGTTTGATGTTCTTGTTTGTTTGGGTAAATTGCTTGAGCCTTGTTCAGATAGGGTTTGAGGAGTTTTATTTTAGACTAAATCCTGAATGTGATTGATAACTTCAGTAAATAGGTGTATTTTTTGTTTGTGAATTATTCCTTCATTAACTGATCACTCGAGGTGTTTTGGCCTTTGGGGTGAAGTTTACCAAAGGAGTCCATTTCTGCCTTTCGGTTGGGTTTGGTTTTTGCTTTTTCCTTGATGTGGATTTCCAAGGGAAGAATGTTTTATGGTGGAGATAATTTTCACACCCATGAATTTTTTTTAATTCATTATTCATTTAATTTCCATTCCTGATATGTTTTGGGGGATTACCACTCATTTTGGTTAAAATGGTGGGTTTTTAAAATTTTGTCCAAACCATGAGCCCAATTCTGGTTTTAAAAAAAATTCATTTATTCTATAACTCCTTCAATTTTTACTATTTTATACCCATTCCACTTCCAAATTGGAATACCCAGATATATTAAAATCACCATATCTCTTTGGACCACATAGAAATCCAAAATCATGATGGATTTGAGTTTTTGTTTATGGTAACGGCCCTACCTGTAAGCCCATTTCCTGCATTAATTTGTTTTTTTAATTTTTCATATCTCATTCATTGTTTAATTTTTTCCCATGATTCTACCTCCCTCTCAAAGCCAATATCTTGTGTATCACCCCCATTATTTTTTTCGCAATTTTGGAGCTTAGGTGAACCGAGATATACAGAGATATTTCATACTCTTTCTCAAATCAACCAAATTTGATGAGGTAAAATGAATCATTCATAACACCTTCAATTTTCATCCTTTTTCCCCCATTTCAGTCCCCACATGACCTAATATGACTCCTTCGAACCTCAATACCAGTTTTGGGTACTTGGAGATTCATATTTTGGTCGATTTAGGGTGATATCCTCAATATTTATGCAAGTAAGTGTTTCTCTATTTGATTTCTCCTCTTTACTTAGGGTTTCATCCCTCTTTCTTAATGTTCCAAAGTTTCCAAAACCTAGGGTTCGTAATTAGGGTTTAAAAATGAGTCTTTGTGGTGAAAATTTGTGATCTAGGGATGGATTTTTCATCCTTGTGGTGTCGAGTTTGGGTGGTTGATGTTTCAAACCATGTTTGGAGGGATTCGACAATTTCGGTAGGTGATTCCATGGGAAACCATTTAATGATGAGTTATTTTTCTTGATTAAATAATTTTTCATGTTCCTTATATGCAGTGAATTATGCAAAAACCATTTTTGGTAGAATAGTAAGGCATTTGGTATTAAAGTTACATTTTTGTTTGAAGTGTGTATTTTTCAAATGTATTTCATTTGTTATCTCTTTTGGTAGTTTTGTAAAACATGGAAATGATTTATTAGTTGTTGAAAGGGGATGACAATTTTTGTTGGATAATGATATAGTGTCATGTGGGCCTAAAATGGGGGGTCTTTGAAACGGTTTTATGTGTATAACCTTGTTATACTCCTTGAAAGTGTTTTATGGATTTGTGTGTTCTCATGGGTATCTTTTGTGATATTGTTCAAGGTGATTATATAACATTTGAGAGTAGATTATTACATTTTTATTGGGATGAAAATTCTATTTTGGTAGGTTCTTGGTGTGATTTTTAATTTAAAAGAGGTTTTTTAAATGGGCTTTATGTTGAAATCTTGGTTAAACTCCTTATAATTGTTTTATGAAAGTTTTGAATGGTTTATTGAGTTGTGTAAGTGGTGAAACAATATCAGAAAACAGTTTTGATAGGATTATATTTTTAAAAGGTTCATTTAATTTTTGAAAAGGATGTTATGTCATATTTATCATCTTGGAATTATTTTTTTAAATTGATTGAAAGGGATATTGAGGTGTTAAAGTGATGTGAATGTGATGTGGACTGTTTTGTGTGAGTGTGATGTGAAAATTTAAAAATATTATTATGAAAGGAGTGTTATGTGCCATATGCATAGGCTGTTATATGAGTTTCAATATCTTATAATTATTTTATAAAATTTTTTAATGGTTTTTTGGAAGTGTTGAAGAAATGTGAAATGTGTTGTGGGTTATTTTGGTGTGAGTCAGATTTCAAAATAATTTTGAATGAAAAATGGACTTTTGTGACTTGTGTGGTATACATATGGGCTGTTGGGTGAATTTGTGATGTGGAAATGATATTTTAATATTCAATGTATATTTCTTGACTTATTGAACTTGTTTGAGCACAAGGGGAAAACCTAGGTATCTAGGTGGGTGGTAGTGTACTAGTATGCTAGTGAATCCATGGGGTTTGGCCTCAATTTCACTAAGAAATATTGAAACTTACAACTCTAACTAAACTATGATGATGATTATTGTGGACCCCTAGGTTATGGGTATGTTCCCTACTAGTGGCTCGTGCATGTGAATGGATATTTGTGATGGTTACTCTCAACGAGATACAAGGTAGCTCGGACCCACGGCTAGCTAGTGCCTAGGGGTTATTTACTATTTCTTGTTCTCATTAGTTACTTTATAGTTTCCATCGGCATACAGTACATTTGGCTGGAAAATTCAGTATCTTTTTTGTTTATTTTAAAAGTGTTAATCCTTTAAAATATCCCACTTGAAAACTGTTCTTATTCAAAGTTGCATCTTTTGGAAATTATAACTAGCTTTTCATGTTTTTGAAAACATGCATGATTTTTATCTTTAAATGTTTATTATATTGAATATCTTAGTGGTGGTATCCTACTGGGATTTGGCTCACACCTTAATTACACCATTGGGTGTATATATACTTTCTTATTTGGTGTCAGAGGTTTGGGTATTGGTTTTATGCCATTTTTTTGGGTTTTTAGTGGTCCATCGCGATGTAGTGCCATGGAGATGGCTTGAGGGTGGTGCCTCTTTCCATGTGGAGGTTCTTGGGCTATCATTTCATGAGTTTTTACCTTTGTAATGGTCTTAAAACAGTGTTTAAAATTGTTTAATTCAGTTCCGAATTTTAGTAAAAGATGTTTTGGTTTGAAAAATCCAAATTTGATTTCTTGGATTCATTTGTTGTTTTAAGTATACAAACTCAGGTAAATCATTACCAATTTTTAGTTTTTCATACCCAGGAACTTGTGCTAGCCCGTGGGGATCGGGAACACCCTTCAAGACTTGCCACGGGTTTGGTTGGGTGCTAGTTTTGGCGGTGACCAGATTCGGTTCGTGACATAATATCTATATTTATTGATCGTTTTCATATGATTCTTTTTAAGATAACCATTATGAATATACATCACCAGGGTTTAATGTGATCTTAGAGAACATGATTCATTATTAATCTCTAATACCCAATTTTCATAGTTTTGTATATAAATAATGTTATTTGGTTATTCCACGCCATAAAAATATGGTTTTTTCAAGATCCATTATCTATTTTTAAATATAATACTTAGTTCATTAATATAAAATAATGCAACATAAATGATTTTCATAGAAAGAAAGGGCACAAAATAAAATTTCCTAAACACCAAAATCATTCCAATTGGTAATAGAATGTTGTTTTATTCTCTTGTTAGATCACCAATTCTATGTATATTGAATGCTCAAATAATCACGTATCTTTTATTAATCATTTGAAATTTAATTGTTTAGTACATTTAGATTCATATGTGATAATAAAAAGATATATAATACCAAATATATAAATATTGTACGATTATTCTAATCAATGAATTCACTATTAGAATTTTTTTTCATCTTGATACAGTTATTCTTCTACTGACCTTGCATTCCACATGCATAACCTACTTCATATTTTACATCACCATTCTTCACATCTTCATCTTCCTGGAATTATGGTGGTGAGGAACCTCATCCTTGGAATAAGTATAAGGCCCCATCCTTTATTTGTTATCTTATTTTTCTCCATAAACAATTCATATTTTTTAAGCCTATTGTATATGTTAAATTGGATAATTTTAGTAAGAAGTTCTAAAATAGTCTTATAGATATTAGTCATGTATTTTTTATCAATAAAACCTAATAAGGATTTATATAGTGGGGACATAATGAGATATATTTTCAACTAATCTTTAAATTTATTTACCAAAAATTCTAAGTGTTATATATTACTTGAAATCATAAATACATGATTCATACATGATTACGACCCTCTATTATTGAACATAAATAATGCTTTGATGATCTAATATATTTATTGTCTCTTTTTCTATTGACAGAGATTGTGATGGTAAGATATCATGGTATAAGATACCATATCATTGTGTTTAATTAGAATAAATTTTTATATGGTTTTTATCATTATACATTGGGAATTTTTGGCACCATACAAATGTTTCATGTAAAAATAATATTCTTACCCACAAGCCTCGTCGATAGAGAAATTAGGAACAATGATTTCCATTATATATAATTTAATTTCATGTAATATAATAATGTATACATTTAAATTTAATTAATTAAAATTAGTAATGGTAATAAGGATATCCTTATTATGTATCTAATATTAGTATATGGTTAGAATTATTTGGATTTAAATTTTTATAATTTAGAAGAGAATGATTTTTAGTACGTTTTTAATTTATAAAATTAGATAAAAATATTAATTCTTTTGATCTACCACTATAATATCAAAACCCAATACCCCTATCTACTGGTTTTTGAATATAATTTTTTTGATATATTCTAGTGTGATGGACCCAAATTCCCCTACAAAAAAATTGACTTTATCGTGAAATGTCATTTGAATGGGTCAAGGTAGGAATAATTTTTTTAACTACATTAAATCATAGTTCAATTATCTATTGAATGGAATTTAAAATACTAAAATCCTTGATTTGGATTTACTCAAACCTTTACATGTAGTTACTCCAAGTCATTTATAACTATTTAACCCTTGATGTTAAACAAGATAAGTTGATGTAACACTCATGTTATAATTCCCTAATAATTGAAAGCATCTAGATATTGGTATGTCATGATATTTGATCTATTGTTTTATTTTAACATAAGTAGTAGAAGGATTCAACTACCAAAAATATATAATTGAACTATTTTATCATTATATATATTTTTTGTCTTTATATTTATGAAATGCACAATAATATTAATTGGATTTAATTAAGTTATCAAACGCCCCTTAAATTAAATTCACACATAATCCACTTTATTTTTGTCTCATATTTAATTTTAGTTAATTCATTAATTTATCTAATAATGAAATAAATTACTAAATTAACTACACATCATGAGTGAAATAAAATAAATAAACTTTTTATGATCAGGAATATTTCTTAATTGTTATTTTATCTTGTGGGTGATAAAATAATCAGAAACCTAGATGGAAACCCCCATTGAATGATGAATTGGTTCATGTTGTTTTTTTCACATGTCCCTCCATGAATAATTTTTATTGGATTCTCCTCGGTTCCAAAATTTTATCCACTTCCAGTATCATAATATTTTTTCAATTAAATAATATTTTAATAACATACAGTTGAGCGGAACAAAAATATTGTTTTTATGGGTTTACATAAAAGGACGTTGTGGGGACACAAAACCTTAAATAATGAGAGTGGGGATGAAACACACACAATAAATTTAATATAATAATATCAATTATTTAAAATAAAATAAATTTCATAAAAATTTATGGTCAATGATCATGTTCATCCACATTCATGAAATGAGCTTAACAAAAAATAAACTAGCATTCAATTCAAATTGTTTCTATTTAAAATAAGTCATTCTTGAATCAATTAAATGTTATATTTAATTATTAAATTCCATTTCCATAATTATAGCCCAATATTTATAAAGATTATCAAATATTATAATTTTAATAAAATTAAATAAATTTATTTAAAATTGACTATGTGCTAACAATATTCATTTTAAGGAATCATAGAAAGTGTCAGTCTGAAATACCTAGAGTGTAAGATGGTTTTATATTTTTTTCTCAAAATAATTTGTATAATAGATTTCTTATCATGAAATTTCATGGATCATACTATAAAAATTTACTCATAGAACCATTATATTGATGTTGTGCAACATGTATTAATGTGTGTTGAGAAATCGATGTCATAATCCCTATACATGATATGTAGTTCCAAATATGTCATAGAAATTAATTTGTAATATATATATATATACATGTAACCTATAAAATGGTGTTTAAAAGTTTAATATATTTCTCATAGAATATATATTAATATTTTTTAACAATATAATAAATTAATTTAAAATTCCACGTAGATGTGTAATATACACTTCATGTACTGTCCTACTATATATTGAATATAGTTATTCACCATCTATGTGTGACGTTCCCATGTATTTGGGATGTATTTTGACCATTGAATTTAATGGATTTCATGGATGTACATAGGATACATATTTTTTTGTCTCTGAGTTACGTGATTAATAGTCACATGGTCCATGTAAAAATACCACAACTCATATTTGAATAATGGAAGACATGTCTTTCACGCATGTTATACATCATTTGTTCCAACTAACCATGTGGTATGATGTACTACTCAACACATGGGGGTATTAATTATACCCATGTGAGATAAGTTCAAGACTCTATAAATTAGTTCTTGAGACATCATGGAGCATTAAAAATGGTTAAACAACATGTACTTATGGGCTATAATCCATTTATTCCTTTGTTATCAGTCCAAAATCATTTATAAAATTATATGAGTCATTCAAATGATAGTTGTTCATAATTAAACTATTTATATTTTATTTTATATATTGGAAACAAAGAAGAGGAGATCACAAGATTTATATTTAAAAAATATTAAACTAAAATTGAATACCACTGAAAATATCATAAATTAATCAATGATATCTAAATAGTATAAATTCATTATGTGACCTAATTGATACCATTTAATGGAACCAAGGAATTTAAATAGTGCCCATGGGGATTCCAAACTCATAATTCTATCATAATAAGTTTTTATTTAAGTCTTTAATTATGTATATTGTAGTGGTAAATGGAATTAATTTAATGAATAATTGAAAAACTAACACCATAGCCAAAACACATGATCATCAAATAATTATATAAAATCAATTTAAGTAGTTATATAAATATCATATAGTGAATAATTTATTTTTTGATAAATATGACAATATATCAATATAATCCAATCATTACATCACATAAATAAATTATAGATTTCCTCCAGAAATGGTCCACACATAAAGCATAACCCTCAGAGTGGTTTCATAAAGATCTATGAGGGTTACTATGAAATATCCTAAGGCTTTTTTAATTCATTATTGATCACCATAAGAATAGATATTGATATGTTCGCTCCTAATATTTACTCTAATCAATAGGGGTTGTCCAGGAGGATCAATTTACATTTTCAAGAGCATTATTTGATAAGAACCCTCCATGAATTAAGAGGATTAATTATATGTTTTCTGCACAAAAAAACAAAATATGTATCATTAGGGTAAAAACAATAGAATTATGTTTAACTAGAACTTGTATTACAAATAAAATAATTTCAAATAGACCATTTTTATTTTCATAATTCTCAGCGAACTGCTTTTCCAAGTGTGACATGTGAAAATAATCAAATTAAACAAATAGTATATCTCAAATAATTGTTAGAAATATTTATTCAAATACAATTTAATATATATTATATATACGTACTACATTTTAAATTAATTATATATTCCATAAAAATATTTATAGGTCCTTAAAAAATTACTAATTAATTAATTAATTTATATAACTTCATTATTGGATAGAAAATAAATAAATATTATTTTCAAAAATTATAAATATCTATTAATTTAATATTATTCAAACAATTGTTCAATTTAATAACCAGTGACATAATAAATTTGATAAAAAAATGAATAATTATTAACTCACATAAGGGAATAATATTTATTCAACATATACATAATAATATTTAACTAAATTACTTAACACACTTACTGTGTGAAATCGTAGGTCTCTTTCTTACATTCATTATGCAAAGCCCCCAAAGTCAAGTGTTATCATATACAAAACATGAATACACTACAATAGAATGATGTTAATATAAAAATGGAATAAAAAAACTTATAAATTCTTATCGTGTAATAAAATCCTTTAATGCCAGTATCTATAATCAAGTAGGTTTCAAGATGGTTTTATAAACAAATATTCTAAACGTATATTTTTTTTGAATTCCTGAGTTGATTTAGACTTTGATCGCTGTGGTGCTAGATTTAAATATACTTTTCCATTCCCATTAATGGGTTTATATATTAAATTTTATTAATGTAACTAAATAAAATACCCTTTCAACCCTAATTCATTAATGCAATATCACTCTTGAAACACAAAATATATCCTACTTCATCATGAAAATATAACGTCAGGGTTTTCATAAATACATAAATGTACAAAACATATAATATCAATGAAAAATAATATTAAAATATATGGTTCATTTCAAATGATTTCAAAATATAATATCAATTGAAACATGATAATGGATACTTACTACCATTGGGACCTGATCATATAATCATCTACACTGATATTTAACAAAGGGTTACACTATGAAAAAGGTCATCAATGTCACATGACTCTCCAAACTCAGTATCATATACAATTTTAATCCCATAAAATGATATCATTGAGGAATTGAACATATATTTAGGAATTAATTCATCAACCTTTTAGGTTATCTTCATAGTGGGGAACTATTATGAATTTTAATTATGACTGTTACTATTGGGACATTATCACATACTATGCCAGGGATTAAGAAAATTAGGATATGTTAATAATTTTATTAATAGTCATAATAATGACTAAATGAAATATTAAAGTACATATATGTTGGTTCAAGGGAACCATTCCCAAAAGGAAAGGCTTACACTCATTGATTCAAAGTCTTATAGTTAGCCAAAGGATTGGATTATTCCCAAAGACATAAGGTGATTATTTCTCCATTACTTGAACTTACTAGATTCTACTTCATTTTAATCATCCTTCATTCATACCAAAATCATGGTCTAGGTATGATAATGATGTTTTATCCTTTAGGATGGACATAATAGTATCATATAATTTAATTTATGTAGAATATAGTGATTTTTCAAAACTCATATTTTAACACTGTAGATCAACCATGAGAAAAACATATAGATTAACAGTATGAATATTCCATTCACCTGAACAAAATGACTGACTATAAATAAATTAACAACCATAGTCTATAAAATCCACAAATGATTCACATCAAATCAAAGAATCCTCAAACAATCTTCTTCCCTTCCAATTAAATTTAAAATCAATTCCAAAATTGTATAGAGAGTGTCTCTAAATGTACCAATACTTTACATAGATATCATTCACATCCAACACCGAAATACTCAAATTATGAATATTGAGGATGTGATACTTAAGAATTATTTAACCACATATATTCACTAACAAACCTAGTTGAAAAATAGAAAAATGTTACAATAAAACATGGGCCACAACCCAGTTATTAATGCATCATATGAAGAACCCACTTGAGATATCCTTAAATTGGGTACTCGAGTCATCCCATGAGATAGTCCAAATGGACTTATAAATTCCCATGGTATATAACATAGTTCTTTAGACTAATATGTATAAAATTAGGAATGGTTTTTCTCAGGGTAACAAGAGAAATGTGATACCCACCCTAAAGAATTCAACTAGGACCACTAAATAAGGTTGAGGATCATTTTTATATAACAAAAAAATTTAATAATATCTAAAATTATTAAGGAATTTTATAAGACATAACCCATTAAAAAAATTAAAACCCAATTAACATAACCATATTATATATACGAAAATCTATAGTCACATTTAAATACAATGACTAACATAACCCATGAGGGACTAGAAATAAATCACAATAAATAATAATACATGAGATAAAAATCCAAATAAAACTGGGACCCTGATAAACCATCACTATGTGTCTGTAAGAATGTCCATCCACTAGGCACCACATCTCTACCCGATTCAAAATCCTATGAACAACTTCTATATCTAAGAAGAATCTATATTGAAACTGAAATATATAACGGTGTGAAATAAAATCCATATAGAAATCATCCCCACCCTAAATGCATATCCATTATAATTAAATATCATTCATTATACTATGATAATTCACTATTGAAGTAATCATTCCATTTTAACTAATATAGGACACAAAAATTCCATCACATGGGTTCATTTATTCGAAATAAAAAAATCACGAATTTAAACACATATTTTTTTGAAACATATTATGAATTGATGATATTTTTGGTAAATAAAAGTGATTCAATCCCAAATTTTTTAGAAATAATAAAATTAATGAAATAAATGAAAATTTACCCACATTTAAATGCCGCTTTAAAATTTTCAGTATGATAACTAAATAGATAAAAATTTTATTTTTTAAAGTAAATAAAATCACATAAGATAATGAACATAAAAATATCTTTTGAAAATAAAAACTAGAAAAATAAGGTGCACATTAGGGGGTAAACCATCACATTAATGAAAATATAAAAAACAATAGCCTCACTAATGAAAAGGAAATGTGAATAAATATAAACATAGATCAATTACTATATTGAGTAATCTATGGTAATTCATAATGATTATCTTCGTCCTTATATAGTCTCTCATCTTGAATCCCTTCATATCTCAAAGATTTATATTTTATTTTATTTTTGTAAAATATATATATATATAATTTTTTTTGTAATAACTATATACACTTATTCTCATAAGTTTCAGTGTAATAGTCCAATAAAATTTCACTATAATTTAATTTATCTTCCCCAATATGGTCATGTGATATTCTGTTGAATTATTAAAAAATTATCATTAGTTTTAATTGAATTAGGTCATCACAAAAATAATCTTAGTATATAGAATAAGTGTAAAAATTAAATTTCTATTTATTCCTATGTTTAAAAAATTAATTACTTAATAATAATCTAATAATCAATCTACATATATGAAGAACATGATTAAATATAAAAAATAATATATGATCTACAAAAGTGAATTGAGAAACTACAACAATAGATATTGGAATATATTATCAAGTAACAAAAAACAATTTTTTATGAAGTTGCATATCTTAATAAGGATTCTCATGAATCTTTGCATTATAGAATGAATATCTATATAATTGTTGTGTGGGGTTACCTACTATGGTCATTAGTGTTAATCTTATTATGTGGGTTTCCAATCTATACATTTTACATTATATTTCATGGTATTAATCCAATAACAAGACACTGGATTCTAGTTTTTATACCACAATTTTTTCTTGTGTTATTATAATCAATTACCAATTTAATGATAAATAGTTTCATGTGAGTCAGATAATCATATAAATATTCCCAGTAGATTTATAAATTGTCAGATGTAAAATTAAATAAATTCCATTGTTTAAAAAATTAATTTTATCCTAAACACACAACCACATAATTATGAAAATTATGAATATAAATGAAAAATATTAGAATTCCCAGATTATGATAATCTATAATACTCTTATTGAAAACTATACACTCCACTGATGCTATCTCATGCTTGGGGGGTCTCTTGTAAATATAGATAATTACATAATTATTTGATAAATTCCCTTATATCATCTTAAAGTCACTAATTCTTTTGGTTTAGATACACATTCTAGGGCCTCAACTATAACTATCCAATCCCAGTTCAATATTAAAAATAAGAAGACTATGACACCATGGGAACAAAGGTATAATGCCCCATCATAGAGACAACCCATAATTACATGATTTATAAAAAGGTATTATATTTCAACCAATTTCAATATAGATTTTATTTTTATATTTATATTATTTGGAAAAACATTAAAAAAACAAGATTAAATACTCAAAAAATGATTTTTTTTCATTAAAATGGGTTTATATTTACCCCACTATTTCATTATAGACACATTTTATTCATTTAGGATGATCCAATAATGTATAAATATTGACCTTGATATAATTTATACTCATTCATAGAAACATTGGAGATCATATAATAAGGTGGGATGAGAAAAATAAATCATAGAAAGGGATATAAAAATATTTCAACTTGTGATTTGAAAAAAATGAGAACCCTTCAAAACTTTTATAATAAACAACAAAACAATGAACACATAAAGAAAACATATACACATGAGAAAACCAATTTTCTATAATATTATTACATTTGATAACCAACTATTTTGTATAAAAAATTCATGAATAATTGTTGGATATTGTAGTAACTACATAAAATACTCAAAACACATTAATCATTAAAATTTCATAAAAATTTATTACCTTATGAAATAAAAAGAGTCACATAGTAAATTTTTTTAGGAATATTGTAGTTATTTTGGAGCATCATATCCTTACCATATGATTACTTATTTATATCACCTTCCATAAGAACTAAAACCTCATTAATTCAATAGAGGGTACTAACTCAGTTATCTTCCTCATTTTTACCATTGAATATAGCATCATTACATAATCAATTTGGGAGATATATATCTTTCTCAATAGTTATAATAAGATATATTTAGATCAATATTCATCATATATAATTATTATGTAATATATAATGAGGAAAACTATCATAATATTTCACTTTTTCATAATAAATTTTTTGAATAAATCATTTGAACTTATAGACAAAACACATTACACGTTCATATGATCATGGTAAGAACCTAGATCTTCATTTCAGGTGTGAATTGGTTTTTAGGTTGGTTTTGAGGAAACATAGAAGAATTGGATATTTTATATGTACACGTCATGTACCCAGATGATGTGTAATACCACATCTTGTGTGTGTAACGGTCGAGTCATGTCCATGTGGGGTGACGTGATAAACCTCAAATGTCAGGGGCTGGTTGAGGAAAATACATGGTGTGTTCATTAACAGTACATGTTGCACTTTTTCATTTATCTGAAATATCAGACTAAGGTCACATCTAACCCTCATATTCTTCTTCTTCTTATAATGCCTCGTGAAGGAGCATACAGAGCCACCAAATCATCATCAAGCCACAGATCTGTCATTTGTTCTCTGAATAAAACATCGTCGGCTACGTTGGAATCTCCTCAGTGAGTTATTCCTTCTTCTTGAACCCATTTTCTTGATTTTTCCTTTTTCAAGAGTTATTTGAGGTTGAATTTTTATGATGTTTTTGTAGATCTATGTCATTCTAAACCAATTAAAGGGATGATTCCAGATTCTATCGATCATACAACATCGAGGTAGTTGGTTTGTTTCCTTTCTTTGTTTTCCTTTTAGTTTATATGCCAATGTTCTGAATACCCATGTTTCAGGTTTTTTGGGATAAAGAAATTGAACCCTGTTTTATTTGCCTTAGATAGATGTAGGATTAAGGTTTTTTTGTGGAATTATTTGAAATTTCTTGTTTAAGGAACGCCACAGTGGTGTGTTTCGCTATTTGAATGTTTGGGGATGTTTAGTCCAGGTTTCCTATTAGGCTGAACTTTTTTTCCTTTCCTTTCTTGATCAGATAGAGCGCAGTATCGTTTGCTAATTGTTAAGTTATTTTGATATGAATTGAAATTTATTTATCCATGTAGTAGTTGTGTTTAATTTTGGATGCATGATATCATATATAGATCCTTGAATTGCACAGGGCTGTGAGAACCTTGTGTAGTTAGAGAAAAGGGGTAATTGATGATAAGTGCATCCTCTGAATGTCTTTAATATTTTATGCTATGACACCCTAGGGGGGATTGATAGTGAGTTATCACATTTAGTGTCTATACATTACGTTACAAGACCACATGGGGAATTTACGTTGAGTGCCTCCCTAAAGAGTTTGTAGTTATTATAGAAAGACCATAGGGGGATTTGATGAAAAGTGCTCCCTCAGAGTGACTTTTCCATTTATTTCATTACTTGGCCTGAGGGAATAGACTGTGTGAGCTACCTAGAGGGTTAATATAAATATGAAATATTTGTGATGCGTCTTCCAAGACAAAGAATTTGATGGGATTCAGTTCAATTAGGTATTCTTATGAAGTAACTATGGTGATACTTAATTGATTAAATGATGGAAATTAAATTCTAATAAATGGAATAGGAAATGGTAGATTGGTTACTTTTGGGTACTATTATTGCTTTGCAACATTTCCATTTTTACATGCTATATATAGTCACTGACTATTAGGAACATATATTGAGGTGGTTTTCTACTAGGATTCATCTCCCATCCTATTTGGGTAGGGTTTGTTTAACCAAAATAGATTATATGGTTGCAGGTGTAGATAAGGGAAAGCTCCCTTATTCCTCGTGTACATGATTAGCTGGTTGGAGTTTGAGAGAATTGGACTAATCTTAGGCTTGCAATGCTACTGGAGTTTTCCTGTTTTCTTTTGTACATTGGTTGAGTGGTATTTCCAACATATTTTCTTGATTGGATGATTTCATTGGCATATGTCACATGCATAATTTATATATATATGTATATATATATATATATGATCTATTTGTTATTTAATTTTAGTCTTCCACTGGTTACTTGTTGTATGATATTTTTCTTCCACTACTGTTTATTACATGTTATTATGTAGTGAATACTCTAATAATGAGGGAATAGTTTCCCCACAATCACACCCAAGGCCCTCACTGCTGGTCAGAAGCCTCTGGTGTTTGGTGAAATGCGGTTGAGGCAATGTGACGACAAGGTACGGGGCATCTTTGGGAGGCACCTAGAAATGGGACTTTATAAAGTGCTATTAGAGGCAGGTTTTACTTTCTACTTTATCTTACTATATTGAGCCTATGTATAAGGATATTAAAGAATAATTAGTTGGTAATAAGCTACGCACAGAATTAGCGAACCCATGTATAGGGAATATCCATGTTACCTCAAATATTACAATTTGTCTAGTTTTTCAATGTTACGTTTGATTTGATTTCACTATTGGTTGATACACATGTTTTGTAATGATATGATTTATGTCATTGAGGTTCTATTTCTGTTGAAACCCAATGTGATGAGGGTATTCCATCTCATGAATCATATAGGCACATGATAGGGATCACATTTCATGCATTCTTGTCAAGCCATTTAGGGTGCATTACAGAATGCATGCTGTAGGGATAGATTTTGTGCTAGATATACAAGCTGTTGTGATAGATGTCATGATAGAATAAAAGATATTTTGATAGGGTATTGGAATATTTAATGTCTCATTTGAATGGGCACAAAACATTGGTCTCTGAGGTATTATGGGCCCTCATGGATCAGAATTCAGGGGATCATGTGATGGACTTCACTATTATACTTTGTGATATACATGAATATGATGCCAATCATTAATTTGAAGAGTGTATGGCCCTCCAGAAATTTTAATTTTGATCTTTAATTCTTGTTTACATGTTTTTAAGGGCCTATGGAGTAGATTTTTACAATTAATATCTAGAAAAACCCAGAATACATGATGTGTGAAGATGAATACACACCATGTATCATTATATTTGGATAGAAAATGTCTTTCATATATACACTCAATGTAACTTTTCTACACACTGTTTAGATGATGGGACTGACCATGTGAGAAGAGACATGGGAAATGGGAAATTTTTGTAGGAAGCAATGTTACCTAATGAACATGTTGTGTATCCATGTACTATGTGACCAACCATTTGGTCAAAGACATGGGATTGAAAATCTTTTATTGAACACGTCATGTACTAGGCGTACATGCCTTGTTTTGGTGAACCATGTATTTGGAAGTGTGACCAATGACACAGGGTGAGGAATCATAGGTTATACATGTTGTTTTCAGGTCTTACACATCATGTATAGTTGAACGTGTCTCTGATTGTGTGACTAATGACACGTGTGGTTAGAAATTAAATGGTACACACTATGGGAAGGGTGGTCATGTTGTGTAGTGTTACCTTGGAACGAATTGTGAGGTTTAGCCAAGTTTAAGGAATTGGGTATGAGGGAATAA
Source organism: Viscum album (assembly GCA_963277665.1). Lineage (NCBI taxonomy): Eukaryota > Viridiplantae > Streptophyta > Magnoliopsida > Santalales > Viscaceae > Viscum > Viscum album. The sequence goes on along the minus strand of CAUJRU010000080.1, from coordinate 470,763 downwards.
TCAAGTACACAATCTATATGAGGACTAACACACTGTGTGTAGGGGTGTTATACCACTAGTTTTGTCAAAGGTACATGCCATGTTGAATACTTAAGGGAACATATCGTGTTGGGGTTATACACGACATGTACTTATATTTTGTAAAACATGTTTGTTTTCTCCTCTAATTCATTTCTGGAACATCTATGTTTCTATCATAGATAATCATAAAATAGAGGTGTGTGTTTGACCTTTCAAAGTCATGCCACCAAGAGGTCCTCCAGTTGTACACATGGTTCGGGGCGATGATCAGACGCAAAAAATGGTAGTCTAAGGACTACCAAATGACCCTCCCGTCGTGATTTTCATGGAACCAACCATCATTCTGGATACTAGTGTTGATGTACTATTATGAGAAGGCTTCATCGGTATGATGCAGACTTTCTAGGGAGAACCACATCCATCCCCATCTATGATAGAGTTGACACAGGTTTTTTCAGCATCAACATCCTCCCACTTTCTTAGGGGATGGAGGACCTCAGTCTATAGAGTCATGGTTATAAGTCATGGTGCCTATCTTAAATCATCTTGAGACACATCTTGAGTGGAGGTTCAATTTTGCGAGATACATGCAGTGGGATTTCTCTAAGAGATGGTGGGATGTGACATCACAAGCAGCACACTTGCAAGTTATGACTTGGAATGAGTTTCAAAGATCCTTTTATGACTACTTCTACTCCGAGACATTGTGGGTTGACCAAGGCCATGAGTTCATGAGTATGGAGTTCGGGACTCTCTCAATCATGGATTATTATTCCTGCTTCATAGAGCTATAGATATTTAAACCCATTCTAGGGGTGATGAGTTATTTCAGGAGAGGATTTTTGAGGATGGTCTCAGGCATGAAACCCAATCTTAGGTGAACATCTTAAGTTGACTTCCATGTCTTCTATAGTCAACTAGGAACTGATCACGGAGCGCATCTTGGTGGATTCAGAAGCTGTGGTCTAGGGTGGTTCAACATCCAGAGTTGGTACTATTCTGATAGATAACATGAAGCATCACAAGGATTCTATGCGTGGAGATCCGAGTAGGTAGGATTTCCCATAAGGTATCTTGGTGGTGTGCTACTAGTGTGGTAAGGTTGGGCATAAGAGAAATCATTTCCCAAGAAACCCAGTTGAGTGCCGATATTGTGGAAATATTGGACATCTTTAGTGTTTCTGCAACACCCTGCTTTAAGCATCTAGTGAGGGAGGATCTATTTCAACTCTTCATATTAGAGCAGTACCACTAGTTTCACATTAGACGGGGTGATGGAGTTCTTCATGCATTTTAGGATGAGGTGTTGGTCGTGTCAACAATGTTTAGACATATGGTTTTTGACAGCCATAGGGTGGATCATCTTAGGGATTTCAGACACCTTCACAAGGCCACGGTGTAGGTTAGACTTTTGCATTGGAGAAGATCCAGCATGAGAAGGATCCTGGACCCTCTAGGATGAGAGGAATGATTTTGGATCCCTCATTTTTAGCTTATGCACTTTCTGATAGAGGGATTCCCCATAGCTTTATATATTTTGTAGTTGAGGAGAGCCTTGGGTTCTATATCATTAATTATGAGGATATCATAATGCTAGAGACTTTTTATGGGAATAGAACGCCTAGTGTACGTCAGTGTAAGGTGTTCCCTCTTATGGTTGATGTGTGTTAGATCATATGGGAACTTTATGTCTTAGAGACGATAGTCTATGAAGTTATTCTCAGAATGGACTGGTTAGTTCCATTCTAGGCTGTTATTGATTGATATTGTCATAGGAAGATTTTCACATCACCTGAGGGTAGATTGTTTCTACATAAGGTCAAATGGGATGTCAAGGCGAGCAGAGCTGGACTAGAGCATCATGGATTGATAGGTGTTATAGACGATATATCTAGTCTGTATGGGGATTTCTAGGTAACATCACATTTGGAATTTCATTCAGTGGTCAATCATTTGATGGATTTATTTATAGAGGACTTTTTAGGCTTTCCTCCAGAGAAAGAGGTAGATGTTTCCTCTGAGATTGTGCCAGGGGTAGCACAGGTGTCCATTCCTCCAGAGAAGATGAATACGCCATAGTTGCAGGAGCTTAATAAGTAGGTGGAGGAGTAACATGAAATGGGTTTCATCTGACCCAGTACTTCTCCATGGGGTTTTCCTATCATGTTTGTAAAGAAGGCGTATGGTAACTTTAGACATTATGTGGATTATTGGAAGTTGAACCAGCTAACTGTTAAGAACCGATATCCCTTGCTGAAGATCATTGATATCTTTGATCAGCTTTAAGGATCCTAGCTATTCTCGGAGATTGAATTGAGATCCAATTATCATCATTTGTGGGTTAAACCATTAGATATACCCTTTATAGCATTTCATAACATGTATGGTCAATAAGCGTATTTGGTTATGTTGTTTGGTGTCATAAACGCTCCTACAGTTTTCATGGCACTGATGAGTTGAGTGTTCAATCTGTAAATGGATTCTTTTGTGGTAGTATTCATGGATGATATCTTTATGTACTCTCACACTCTACATAACCATGCCACCAATCATGAGATCATAATGAGTATACTAAGAGAGAATCTGTTATATAATAATCACTCAAAATTCAACTTTTGGATGGATCAGAATCACTTACTCAGCCATGTAATCTCAGAGATAGAAGTTTCAGTAGACCCTGAGAACGTGACAGTAGTAGTTACTTGGGAGTAGCCAAAGAAACATTTTTAGGTGCAGAGTTTCTTAGGGCTGTCGGGTTACTACAAATCTTTCATACAAGACTTTTCACACTTAGCAGTTCCACTAAAGGGACTAAATAAGAAGAGTGTGAAGTACTTGTGGACAGATTCACACAATTTAGACTTTCAATAGTTGAAGGGGAGTTTTACTTCAGCACCAATAAAAAAATTACCAGAGATGGGAAAGAGTTATATTGTTTTCTGTGATGCATCAGGTATCGGACTTGGAGCAGTGCTTATTCTGGAGGATCGTGTAGTTGCATACGGATCATGAAAGTTGAGGCCACAAGAGATGAATTATCATATGAACAATCTTGGGTTAGCTGCATTTGTTCTTACCTTGAACTATTGGAGAAATTATCTTCTAAGAGAGCATTTTGTGGTGTATATTGACCACAAAAATCGTAGGTATATGTTTACCCAGCTTGATCCGAATTTGGGACTATAAAGGTGGGATGAGTACCATTAGTCTTTTGACTGTCAGTTTGCCTATATGCCTAGAAAGGGAAATGTTATGGCCAATTCATTGAGAAAGTTCTATTTGATACTAGAAGTTCAGGTGGAATGTAGGGAGCTGTAAATTATGGTTATGTTCCTTGAGAAGCATTTAGAGGTGCACGATAGGCAGGGGCATATATTTCTTTCTTCTGTAGCTGTTATCTCAACTCTTCTTAAGGGAGTGAGAATAAGGAATCTTTTAGATTCTAATGTCTAGTCCTACAGGAGACTGTATTAAAATAGTAGCCTACTCCTGGGTGGAATGTAGAAAAGTATGAGATCTTTCACTTTCATGGACATGTATGGGTGTCAGCAGACATACGTGAGGAGTTGATGCAGGGTATTCATTTGGTAGTTTGGGTAGTTCCTCATGGTGTTACGAAGATGTACCGATATTTTCACCATCAGTATTGGTGGCCAGGTATAAAGAGATATGTGGCTCATTTTTTATGAGATATTCCACTTGTCAGCAGGTGATGGAGGAGAACCAATGACTATTCAGGCTTCTATAGTTACCCAGTCCTATGTTGAAGTGGAATGATGTTGCGATGGATTTCATGATATTATTACAGAGGTCTCCACAAGGGAATGATGTAGGTTGGGTGGTCATTAACTGTCTCACAATGGTTGAAAACTTTTTATCAATCAAGGAGACCTTCAGTGTTGATGAGCTTGGATGGTTTTACATCTGAGAGATTATATGTTTCCATGGGGTTACGCACTCTATCATTTCAAACAGGGACACCCTCTTTAATTCACGTTTCTAGGAATGACTATTAAGGGATTTCAGTACAAAATTACTTATGTGTACGACAAACCTTCCCCATATATATGTCCAGCTATAGCACATGATTCAGGTGATGGAGGACATGCTTTGAGAAAGACTCCTAGATTTTGGATGTTCATAGGAGAAGTACATACCTATGGTGGATATTTACTACAATAATAATTTTCAAGAAACTATTCAGATGGGACCATATGAGGAATTGTATGGTAGGCCATGCCGATCACACCTATATTAGCTGGATGCTAGATAGGAATCTATGTTGGGACCTTATCATGTCCAGGATACCACTAAGAAAGTGGAGTTGATTTCGAATAGGATGGATATTGCAATGTCTCCCCAGAACTCTTATGCTGAACAATGGAGATAACCTCTAGAATTTAAAGTCAGAGACCGCGTCTTCTTCTATGTCACACCCAGGTTGGGAAAAGGAGAATTAGGAGACAAGGGAAGATTTCACTGAGATACGGTCGACCATTTGAGATTTTGGAGAGAGTTGGGACGGTTGATTATCATTTTCAGTTACCCCATAGGTGTTAGGCTATGCCCTACATCTTCCACGTTTCTCAGCAACAATGTTATTTCTCAAACCCATCTCATATTTTTCTACGTGAGGAGGTTGAGTTGGAGTTGGATGCATCATTCGAGGAGAATCCTTTCCAAATTTCGGATCGTAGTGTGAAGGCCCTTCGTGGATAGTCTATTCTTCTTGTAGGGGTGTTGAGGCATCATGGCTGAGTGTAGACCAGGACATGGGAGAGGGAGACCGATGTGCGATTGCAGTGGCCGAAGTTTTTCAAGGATTCTTATATTTCATATTGTTAGGTAAATTTGGGGATAAATATATTTAAGGGGGAAGTATTGTATGAACCTAGATCTTTATTTAATTTATTAATCTGTTTTCGTGTTGTTTAGAGGAAAAATGGAATGTTTGGAAATTTTCTATGTACACACCGTGTACTTAAGACTACACATTGTGTACCATGTTGCCACGTACAACTACATATTAGGAATGTAATAGCAGAGACATGGCCATGTGAGGTGACATGGTAGACCACTAATGTTGGGGCTGATTGAGGCAAGCACTTTATGTGTTCATTAATAGTAAACATTGTGTACTTTTTCATTAATTTGACATATCAGACTGCGGTCACATCTAACCCTCATATTCATCTTTTTATGGTCATGCTTTATGAAAGAGAGTATAGAATCAATGATTCTTCTCTAATACACCAATCTTTCATCCATTATTTTAATCGAACACCATTGATTGAATTAGAATAATCATGGTGAGTTCTTCATTTTTCATGAGCCCTTTTTTCCCGATTCTTCCTCATTCAAGAGTAATTTGAGGTTGAACATTTTTGTCTTTTTATAGATCTTCATCATTCTAGGCGGATACAAGGGCCGATGATGGAGTATATCGATCATAAAATATCGTGGTTGGTTGTTTTTTTCCTTTTGTTTTTTGTCTCTATGTTTATATTCCAAAGTACTGATTACCCATTTTTTGTGTATCTTGGGTTAAGGAAATTGAACTCTGTTTTATCTTCCTTAGATTAATTGATGGATTAAGGGTTTATTTTTGTGGTATTATTTGAAATTACATGTTTAAGGAACACCCCATGGATGTGTTTCCATTTTTTAATGTTTAGGGCTGTTTGGTCCAGTTTTCCTATGAGGCATATGTTGTTTCCTTTCCATGCTTGATAGAATGGAGATGTTTTCCCTTTATTCTTGTTAAAGGCTTGTGATATGCATTGGAATTGTTTATACATATGGTAGTGGAGATTAATTTTGGCTGCTTGATATCATATATGCAGGATTAAATTTTATATGGCTGTGACAACCAAGTGTAGTTAGACCACAGGAGGAATTTGCATTCAGTGCTTCCTTAGAGAATCTATTTTATTTCATGCTATAAGACCACATGGGGGATTGATAGTGAGTGATCCCGTAGGGTTTCTATAGTTTACATTATGATATCACATGGGGAATTGATGTTGAGTGCATCTCATAAAGTCTGTAGTTATTGTGGAAAGACCATAGGAGGAATTAACAGTGACAACTTCCTCAGAGTTTCTATGACATTTATTACATTATTTGGAAAAAGTTGATAGAATATGTGTGTTATCCATAGGGTTAATATAAATATTGAATGTTTGTGATTTTTCTTCTAATACAAAGCACACTATTGTATTCGGTCCTATTAGGTAGTATTATTAGATACAGTTGGTGCTACATACATGATTTAATGATGAAAATTAAATGTTAATGAATGTAAATAGGAACTATAGGATTTTTTACTTTTGTGTACTCTTAGTTCTTTTGCGAATTTTAATTATTAACATCAATACAAACTCACTATTAGTTTGACACATATCTTATGGTGGTTTCTTATTGGGATTCGTATCACACCCTATTTGGGTCTAGTTTTGGGACCCAATCGAATTATATGGTTGTAGGTATAGATAATGGAATGATCTCTTCTTCCTCAGGTACATGATTTGATAGTTAGAGCTGGAGTGCATAAGATTAAGCTTATGAATGCGATGTTTCTAGAGTTTTCCGACTTTCTTTTGTAATTTGGTTTAGTTGTATTTCTAGTATATTGTCTTCTTTGGATGAATTCCTATAGACTTGTGACATGCATCATTTATATACGTGCTCCAGGTGTTATTTACTTTTAGTCTTCATCTGGTTACTTTTTGTGTGGTATTTTTCTTTCGCTATTATTTATTATGTATTTTTCCTTTGTTCATACTCTACCAATGATGAAATAGTTTCACCACTATCACACCCAATGCCCTCCCTAAAAGTCAGAAAACTGTAGAATTCTATGAAATTCACTTGATACCTTGTGAATACTAGTTACGGGACACTATTGGGGGGATCCTAGAACAGGGACGTTCAAAAATATGAAAAAATATACATTTTCTTTAGAAAATGACCTAAAAAGGAAAATTTCCCAAAATTGTTGGAATAGAATTTACATTAGAAAACATTAAAATATTAATAGTAATAATTAAAATGAAGAAAAAATATTATGGTGGGTAATTATACTCATATAAAATATGATAAAACAAAAAACAATCTTTTTCACTTTGGTAAAAAGAGTCAAAAGTGGCATGTATGAAAAAACCAAAAAAATATATTTTCAAACCATTTTTAATAAATTAATATGCAGTTAAATTGGAATTATACAGACTCCATATTAAAAAAATATCATTCTTTAAACATTTATAAGAACATTTATGTTGGGGATAGTGATTTTTTAACAATTAAAATAGTGTTTTAAAGTAAAATACCATATGAGTAGACTAATTTCTAAATCAAAATAACATTTGGATAGGGAAACAAAAAATGATTTTAAACCACATAAATTTTAGTAAATTAATGATTAAAACATCCATATTTTAGTATATACACCACAAAAACAATACAGTTATTGAAAATGGAATTATTATCGATGGATGGAATTTTAAGATGAGAAATCAAATAAGTTAAATATGATCTAGCATCATATTTTATATTGATTCTAAAAAAATAAAATTATATTTTAGTTGAATACCATTTTTCACTTTCATTTTTCTATCACCAAAATAGATTCAATTTGTTTGATATGATCAACGGGGTCATCATCACAAAAATATAAATGAATAAATAATTATATTTTTTTATACATTGAATACAATATCATTACCATCCTTGAATAGAGGAAATGAAAAAGGAAACACAACATTTCATGGAGGGAATAATTAGTATATGCAAATGGTAAATGTTTCCACTATTAAACATAGTTATAAATAAATAAATTAATTAATTTTTTACTTTTAAAAACATTAATAATTTTATACATGTCATATTATTCATTAGTTCAATATTTATAACCATTCACATGTTATGGTAGTATACACATATTCCTGAGAAATACTTCCATTTTCCAACTAATGGTATGGTTTAGAAGCAAAGTAATATATTATAATTATAGAAATATAATTATGTCATAAATATTATATATAATTATTTTATAAATCAACCTAACTATCTATACAATGTGGTGATGAAAAAAACACACCACTATTTGGATAAGATTTTTTATATGTATTCACGATCTATTATTATATTTTTCATCTGATGGGAAAAAGGTAAAAATTATTTTCCATAAAATTAATATATATATTTTCATATAATAATATTTAAAAAAAATAAAATTATATATATAAATAAATAAACATGAAAAAACTTAGTTAGTATTTTTACTTGTTCTTTGGAAAACCTAATTTTGGAAAAAAACTATCAAGACTACTATGTTTCATATTTTGGTCCAAAAATAATAATTAATTATGTGGTAAGGGGTTTTGGGAACATATTTGGGTAGGTCATGGTTGATCTAGAGTGATACAAATGTGGGAGGAATGGATCACAGAAGGTTCCCTTTTATAATTGTTAGGAGTGGAACACATCTAAATTTGCTAAGATTTTAAATGTTTTAAATTTCATATACAAGTTAATTGGCATAAAAAACTATCCAATATAGAATGTACTATGAAATATATCATAAAAAATTAGAAAATAATACTTAATATGAAAGATAGTGGTCTTATAACAAAGTGGTCACCTTAAGTAACTTGATTTACCCTTTAATGTGCTCACATGATTTTACACATGTTACTGATCATAATTAACCAAAATGAAATGGGTCTCATTTATAATTTTTAACATATTTATAATTAAAAATATGTTATCAAATTATCATTAATATATTTTTATATGTTTAAAATAAAATTTTAATTTAAGTGCATAAAATAAACAATAGAAAAAATTATTTTCATGAATAAAATATAAACTGATAAAAAAATTATTTATTCATGTGGATTTATATATATTTTTTAGTAAAAATTATTTAATATTAATTTATAAAAAAACTATTTCATTATTTTGGATGATTTGATTTAAATTAATGAAATTATAGTCTTTCAAAATATGTAATTATTCATTATTCACACAGAAATAATTTTTTTTGCAAAAGATACCAAAAATTATTCATCCGAATATAAATACACAATTATTTTAAAAAATTAAAGTTATTGAAATAGAATATCTAGAATAATTATGAATTAATTATAATATCAATGCCCAAAATTCATGAAACGACATTTTTGAATAAAATATATATTTGATGAATAATTTTTTTAATAAATTCCTTATATAGAAACCACTATTAGATGAATGTTTATAAAATAATTAATATTTTTTACATTAAACATATTATAATAGTTATATTTAAAAATTTATTAATTTCTTATGATAAAATACTCAACACATTAAAAACATTTCCTTCATAAAAATATAATTTTAATTGTATCAAATCATTTCTATTTATTAAATAAATATGAGTATTATATCGAATGAATATATAAGACTATTTTTAAAATAGGTCTAGGGGGTATCTAATACTAATAAACATATAATTCCAAAATGATTATAATCACAATAGATATATAACCCAATTGATATATAATCTTAACTGCTATTTTACATTGATATATAATCGGACCTAAATCCCTAAAAAAATTACAACTTTCTCATCATTCCAAAAATTACTATACTTATTATTCTTGTATCTATAGTTGGAATCAAGATTATTATCGTCATGGTATACCATGGGTAAAATTATTATATTATCAAGGTATTTATATTAATTTATTTTTTCAAATATTAATTTTCATAATTTATATATTATAGAAGCCTCATAATTTATTAAGGATTATATGGAATTGAACAAATTTATCTTATAAAACATTTGTTTTTCAATTTTAGTGTTGTTTTATGTATAACAAAATCTATATAGAAAATGTTTTTAATGTAATATACATTCTATGTATTATCATATTACGTTATACCCCTTAATTAAATATCATAGTCACAATTTTATCATGTGTCTGATATAAAGGAATCTAAAAAAATTGAATTAATTATTTGGAGTAGAATAAAAAATATAAATGTAGAAATTATTATGTTTTAATCCATTTTAATATAATTTCTTTTCAATTGTAATGTTAAATTTTTTATAATTACTATGAAACATATCATTTCATAAATAGTTTATAACCATGTACATACCACTATGAAACTCATACCTATGTATGTGTTTCTAAAAGAATAACTTAATATTTTGGTGATGAAACCTGATATATTTATCTTTCTATATCATATATTGAGGAATTATTTCACCATCAAGATTGGGAATAAGAAAAAAGATACTTACTTGTTTTAATTTCATTCATTAATAAATATTATATCCTTTTGTTGTGATTTTAATTTTTTCTACTTCATTTTTATCTTTGATTTCTATAAATGAGTATTAAAGATACATTTTTCATGTCTGATGTACTAAAATAGACTACTATAATATTATATGATACACAGAATAATTAACTGTTATTCATCATATCATTCGACCATAAATAAAAACATAATTTCTAACACATGTTAGTATAATATTCAATATAAATAAATAATAATTTAATCTTTAGAACCTCATCAATAACCTATAAATTTAAAATTAAATCATTTTATAAAAACTAACTTTAAAAATAATTAAAATTCTCCAAAAAATTAAAAAACCCATTATTTTCACGATATATTAACATATTTATCTAATTCCAACTTTACAGATTTCTATAAATAACATCAATCACTCAAAAATGAACATAAGAAAATTGTATATTTCAAAATTATATAACCATTAAAATATTCTAATGTTGTAATTAATCAACCTTAATTATTTTTTATTTCAAAATATAAATCAAAATTTATTTGTAAAATAAAATCCTATAGTGTGAAAAAATAGTTCCATTTACCATAATCATATATTTCTTCCAATATAATGAACATATTTTAAATTAAATTTTATCACATAGTAACCAAATCTCATTTAAATCCCATTGTTATCTATAATATAGATTATGTGTTCTACAAATTAAATAACCCATTTCTCTTTATTAAAAATAACTACCTCAACATAAAAAATCAAATTAATTGTAATGGTTATCAATTCATATCAAATTTTAATGATAAAACATAAAATAATTCATCCTAAAATATGCATTTCATTAAAACAATAGAAAACCATAATTTTAAAATATCCCTCAAACAATAATTAAAACACAATTATTATATCTAAGGATCACCCATCATATAAAAATTTATAAATTTATAAATTTATTTAAACTAATGATCAACTATTGACTTGTTAACCCATGAAAGTGTTATTAAATCATTAAATATCCTCATAAAAATCATCCAATCCATTAATGTCATCTAAAAAATTCCTCAATCATGGACTATAAAAATTCATTACATAATATCCCATAATCAAATTATTTATAATAATGGATTCAATATATGAAAATTTTAGGATCATCTCTGTTAATATTTTTAGATAATTAGGAAAATATTACATAATAAAAAGAAAAAATAAACATAATGTAATTAATTTTCACAAAAATATATTTAATTATAAACTATTATTTTATTAATTAAACTCTTGAATTTTTAATGACATATTATTATGACATAATTTCTATCCTTACTAAAATTCTTCATCATCTTCTGATCCATTTAATTATTTTTGAAAACACTGGATATGACAAATAATTCTAAGTAATAGATATAAAAATAAGTAAACTAGTAAGCCCTACAAAAAGTATTACAACCCTTGAAAAAATTACACATGAAATAGTAAAACATTGACCCTAAAAAAATATATTCACTTTAAAAAAAATATGAACCCAATGGAAAAATTTTGATAACCCACTATTAATAATATGAAAATCATGCTGATTCTTAACGAATTTGGGAACTCATGAATATATGTGAAAACCATTCTCTTTTAAAAATTCAAAAACACCCTCAAACTCATGATATCAAAATATTTCCCTAAAAATCATTTATTCAAGAATAATATATGATTCTTGGAGCATAATATTCATAAATATTGTCCAATCATTTTTTACCTATTTCAAAATAAATGAATCCTTATTAATTTCATAGGAGTAGTCAATACAATTTTCTCCCTCATTTTCTCCCTTGAAAACTACATCACTACTAAATTCCATAGTCATCAATATTAGGATCTCTCATTTTCATTGGTTATATAAATATCACTGATGAAAATATATAATTCTCTATAGTTGTATTGTAAATAAAAAATTTACAATTTTGAACTTTTTCTTCACAAAACCTTTTAAAACATAGTTAAACACATAAGAAAATCATTTTCTATTTTGGTGTATAAATACAATGAAATAAAAATTTTCTTTAAAAAATATCTAATATGAAAAGATTCTAAAAAATGTGAATTTATGTCACTTTTAAAATCTATTGAAATAGGAATGGTGATATTTATTATGAATAAATGACATTATATAGGAAAATTCCACTCATATAAAATATATTCAAATAAAAACATTATTTTTTCAATTTTATAAAAATATTTGAATTTTTACAGTATAGAAATCCATAAAAAATTATTTTTAGACCTTTTCAGGAATATTTTAAAATACTTAAGAATGTAATTTAATATCCTTTTAATTATAAATTTGGATATTATTAAATAATTTAAAATAGTGAGAATATAGAGGAGAAAGATTTTAATACATTTATAATAATTATTTAATACAAAATCATGTATTCCCTTAGAATAATTTGGAATTAGAAGAACATGTGTGGATATAATATTATAGGCATTTATAAACCACATACATTTTAATAAATTTATCATAAAAAAATTGGAATTATATAAACCACAAAAAAACATGTATATAAAATTGAAGAAGTCTAAAATATAGTAATTTGAGGTGAAAAATATCATACATTAAATAATATCTATTATTATATGTTCCTTATATCTTGAATAATAATATAATATTACTTATTTAAATAATAAATTTCATTTTTATTTTTTATTCCATTATCATTATAACATTATTTATTTTTACACCATATTTTATTTTGATACATAATCAATTAACTTTACTTGAAGGGTTTTGTATTCATTCGATTCGTAATCTAAAAAAATGTTTTTGTATGTTAAACACGGTCCAAGGGTTCATCATCAAAATAATGTTAATCACTAATTTTTTTCATTTTTATACATTAAATAAATTTTTTTAAACTTAAAGGAAATGAGGTCATGGAAAATATATTATGTTGTATCATGGAGGCAATCATCCTTACACACACACAAGCAATGTTTCAACATTTCTACAAGGATGAAAATAAATTTAGTAGAAAACATATTACATTTAAAGATACTGTGTAGATTTATAAATATTTTATTACTCATTACTTCCATTCATATTAGTATCCATGTGAGGAGATACGGAAAAACTAATCACATCATATCATAGAGGTGGTAGTCTACAAATACATAATAGATACCTTATAATTTTCAAGAGAATGGAAATGGTATATATAACAACCATGCTCTTTATAACACAATTAAACATGATTTATTACATAAAATTGAACTTGATACAACCTAGAATATCGAGAGGCCTAGTGTACTTGGGGATTATGAACATTACATGACAACATAATACATAAAAAATACAACACCTTTATTGAATTTTATTTTAAATTACCACAACATTCCTTCATACTTAGCATTTCATGGGATAGCCTGAGGACATACAAAAGAAAAGGGTGAGATATAAAGCCCAGTAAAGGAGTTAAAAAGGAATAAAAAGAAAAATAAAACACACATTAGGAAATAGGCATATCAATGGAGCATAAGAGGAACATGAACATAAAGGCATGATATTGAATGATTATCATAACGTGAAGATGTGGAAACAACCTTTAACATGGTAATAACAAGAGCCATGTCTCATTGCACATGGAGAATATATAAAACCTCATTGAACGTGAATAAGAATAAGTAAACCCGAATTTCAATTGATTTATCCTAAAAACCCCTCATTTCACATGGCTTACCATGATACCATTCTTTACCAAATGAATTTTAGTGCTATCAGGGTGCACTATTTATAAACATTTCATTTCATGAATAAGTGTGCCAGGTGGATCTTATAACATAGAATCATTTATCATAATCATTTATTATAGAATAATGGAATGTGGAATAAATATGTGATGCTCTATAACCAATAATTATATCTGCACAAAGGTCAATACCGTTGATATGGAAATGGGTATGGTATTCATTTACACGATTATTTTGGCTTGGGAAATTTTGGCAGCATAACAACATCAAATGGAAATTGTAAAATGGGTTTTCGAGAGAGAAAGGGTATATTGACATTTATACACAAATTTATAGTAATAGGGTCATGTAAAATAATATCCCACCAAATTTAATGGAATTTATATGCATAATATGATATAATTTCTGGAATGTAAATGAGAAGAGAGAAATCCATTACTGAATTTTGTCATGGTAACAGGTGTATGTGGGAGTCATTAGTGTAGTGACCCAAGCTTGATGTACATGGACATTACATTACTTTTTTAAAATACATAATACATAACATAAATAGAAACCCAAAGACCATAATAGATTAATTACTTTGAAAACATGTACATAATATTTTAATCATGGTGAAAGATCATCAACATCTCCCACAAAGATCTTCCCCCTTTGTTTTCTTTCCAAAAACATTTCTTTATATCCTCAGGAAATGAAAAAATAAAACATATAAAGGGTGAGATCAAATTCTTAGTAAGGGTAAACATGGATAACATAATACAATCCATAAACATTTTAATGTAAAAACATGAACATAAAATTTAAACATCAAAATATTTAGAAATGACGTAAAACATGGTAGTATATAAGGCTTAGATCATAAAGTAACATAAACCATGAAAGAATATAATTGGAATGAAATATTTAATTTTTTTAAACTAATAGGCACATTTTATTATTTCCATAGTATCCAAGACATTTCTACCAAGACTATCATAGTGGACGAAGTCCATTACTGAACCGGGTTTACATGACGTTCCAGGCATGTATCACTGAACCCAATTTACTTTTCATTCCAGCCATGTTTTATCTCATGAGATATAAATCTTTACACAATGCATTAGAGAGATATATTTGTCCCACACATCTCATAATGAAACCATTATTCTGTGTTCCACAAAATCATAAATCAAACATCATAGCATAACCCATGTAATAAAATGGGATTTTAAACATCATTCCATAATAACATAATCCATTTAAGATAAAAGGTCTTAATAAAAATAATTCCATTATAACATAATCAAATAAAAGTAATAATAGATATATAAACATAACCTTGTATCATCTAAGATGGAATTTTTTTTGATAAAACACTTGAACTTAGTTCTGAAAGAAAATACCCTTTCTTTTTTGAACACATTTTCTTTTCTCAATATGTCATGAAATTTTAAAATAAAATCTATTAATTTAAAATAAAATTTAAAACTCATAAATGATGATTCATATAAATAATTCTCTATCAAATTATAAAATCTATTCATGCCGCATAAGTTAAAAAAACATTCTTCTCGTACTTTGGCCGGAAAAGTCAAAAAATATCTCATACTGAAAATGAGAAACGATTCCTTTAATATCATTGAATAGAAACTCACCAATGGGTAAAATTGTATTTAAAAAATTTTATATAGATATAAATAATATAACATATTTAGGAAAAATGGATGTGGATGATAAATATGCCCCAGTAAATACTAAAGTATAAACAATCTCGGATAAAAATGAGATTGCGAGATTTTCCCTTACCTTTGGTCCAATATGATTTTTACCTCTCTGAACCTCATGTATAATGATTTAAATAATGTCACTGACTTATTCCAGAATCATATTCACTCTTATAATATCATATATGGTCATATTCTTATCTATTTATTACTTACATTTCATTGTTACTCGTTATTTAGGTGTTAACTGCTTTATGTTCTTATGCTTATTTTGTTGAATAAATTCTTATTATTATTAGAATTTTATTATTATATGATTTAAATAATGATATTATTATAATATATATCATATTTATTCATTCATTTAATTTATATAATAATTCTAAAAATTAATATCATGTAGAACGAATCACATCACATCGTGGAGACGGTAGGCCGTACTTACGCATGAGCAATGATATCATTCCCATGAATGTGAAATTGTATTAAAGTGTATGGTGTATAATATTTAAGAATATATATCACTTTAAAACAATCATATATAATTATTTCTTCCATAAGTATACCCATCCACTTATGTTTGTTATGGAAAACATATTACACCACGACGTGGAGACGGTAGGCCGTACGTACGCACGCGTGGTGATTTCAATTTTCTTAGGAAGGATAGATAATGTAATATAGTTTTTTTATATTCATAATAAAAGGTAATTATACAATTGATACAATAGTGTTTACTTAATAATGAATCAAATCATATAGATTAAGTAGAAGAGGAAAAAGTGTGAAAGAATCGGTAAAGGATATTACATCTTCTCTGACGTGCCTCTTCTAAACGTACTCTTAGGGCACTAAAGTTGGACTTTTAAGAATTAAAATTCATATAGTATGTTTCTAGGGATGTTGATAAGGGAAATGGGCAGGTATTGGGTGAGTTTGAAAGTTTTAAATAGAGTGAAGAGAAGAGGGAGGAGGTTCCCTTTAAAAAGAGAGGAGAGGGGCACTTTTGGAAACATCAAAAATATTAATTTATAATAAAAGATAACCCCACATAAAAACCTCTAAAATGACTCAACATAGAATATTAGATAATATAGGGTTTTATTCACAAAAACTAATAAAATTTAGACATGTTTTGAATTTATTTTAATCCTTTTCATTTTGATTTATCCTTACAGGATTTATTTAATTTTATTTGTGGTAATAATATTATAAATTTTAAATGGTAATAAATACTTACATATGTGTTGTGAATTGTCCATAATTGGATACATTAATAAATTTTAGAAAAAATATTTTTCAATTATTAATTTTTAAATAATTTTGTTATTTTTAATCAAATTAATAATATGTTAATTTTTAAAATGTTTATAGTGTCAATTTTGACACTTTTCATTTATTTGAATTTAAATAAAATCCAAAAAGAAGATATATTTGAACCAATATATTTAATATATTCATATCATGTCATATTAAACTATAAAATTGTTGTCGAATATTAATTAGTTCATGTAATATTTATTTTAATATTTTTAAAACCATTTATTTGATATTTCTCTTAATAAAATAATTACTACAATATTTTTGTATAATTATTTAATATACATATTTGTTTCATAAAAATTAAAAATAAAATACTATGATGAAGATAAATATAATAGATTTCTTAATAATACTTTTAGATGAAATTTTCTTCTAAAACACCAATCATTTAAAATGTTATATTTATTAAATTATGAAGGTGACAACTTTTACATCACTTAAAATCATATAATATAAGTGTCATAATCTCTTTTATAAGGCTCCAAATGGTCAATAAGTTGACCATTGGATTATTATGGTTTATATATGCACGAGAAAAAAGTTTTGGTCAGGTTTTTGGATCTTTTGATGGGTGCTATTATTTTAATAAAAACTATTTTATTTATTTTTCACTAAATAAATAATTTACACATCATTAATGTATATGCTATTAAGGTAATGATATATTTCTTGAAAATTAAAAATAAATTACGATGAAAAAGAAAAAAATTTATCTTTAAAATGAGTATTTATAATTTAATTTATATTTTGTATAACCTTATATTAAAAATACTTTAATTATTAAAGTTTGAGATAGACAGATTTCACTTTCCTCTAAATAAAATAAATGAAATATCTCAATCTCATCTAAGTGGGTTCCAATATAGACTATTTATACCCAAGTATATTTTAGAAAAAAATTTAATCATCCAATTATATTAAGATATGTTTTAGGGTAAATTTATTATTTTTACCCTTAATTTCATGATTTAACATAAATTGTGGAAAATAAAAATTACCTTTAACTATGATAAATAAAATTTACCGTAGATACTATTCGTAATTTCTAAAATTAAAAGTAGACTGTTAATATAATTTTTACCTAATTATTCCAAATATGGAATCCATTTTTCCAAATTCAAGACCCAAAAGTTGTTGTAAATAATTTAAAATTAATCTCATTACCGAAAAAACAGGTTTTTGTATAAAACATTACAAAAGATTGAAATTTTTTACCTCTAAATTCAATGTACAATTAATGATAATGACATATATTATATTAAATGGTAAAAATATATTCTATTTATAATTTCCAAAAATCAATTTTATAATTTATACATAAAAAACTTCTCGATGAACAATGATGTTTTTGAGTAAAATATAGGGTATTTTAATATTCATCAAAGTATAATAGTAATCAAAAAAGTATAAAAATTTTATACAAAGTAAATTTTTATATTTTTATTTAAAATAATTAGTTATTTTGTCAAATTAAACTTATAAACTTGTCAAAAACTAGATTTAAAATGGGTGTGCCATCAAAAGTCGGCAAAGCTGTGTTTTTTGAAAAATACTAATTTTATCCGAGAAATTGATATTGTTCACATACCATGATCTAGAAAATGGTTAAGATTAATTATAATGTTATAAAATTTATGGTTTGGTTAATTCTATTCATAACAGCTTGTTCATAAAAATATTATAATAATATATCATTGTTTTAGTGAAACTTGGTATTGTGTACCCTGTAAGCAATTGAGGAAGGTCGCTCTTGTGTGTAACGCAAGACAAGTCAGTGTGGTGTGTAGTGAAATATTCCTTTGGTGTTGTGTATAAAATAATCCAAAAGTATTTCACTTATAAATTGAACAAAATATATACTCATTGTTGGGTTGAATAAGTTCTACAAAATGATCATGAAATTGTGTGTAACACGAGCCAAGAATAGTATTGCGTATACTGCAATATAATATGGTGTTGCGTATATTGAAAGCTAATTTTTGTGAAGCATACCACACAAGACATCAAATAAATTAATAGAATCTATCTCATAAAATCTCTAGGCGTTACATTCTACCCCCTTAAAAGGAATTTCTCCCTCAAAATTCATCAGGGTTATAAATGGTTTTCTACATGAAAGATTCTTTCATAGAATCCCACATCATAAAAAGGTGTAGAAAAACATAATTTTTAAAAGAATGTTAGAAATAAAATGGATACCCAATGTAACTCATCATTTGGTTTCCACATAGGAGAACATAGGTGAAAACATGGATATTGAAAAAAATCTAACCATCAAGTTTTGATGAAGAGTGTTAGAGAACATGGATATGAAAAATCAAAATATAACAATGCCATAATTTTATGATGATCTATGGTACCATCTGATTCATCAGATATAAAGGTACTTTGATAAATTTTTGGTTTTTAAGATCATTTTTCTAAAGTTGATGAATTTTTTTCATTAGGAAAAATACTAACTTGATTTCGTTTTAATATCATCATTGGTCATTCCACGAACAATTTCCACTTTATATCTTATTTAAAGAAATTAAGTTGAATTTTTCATTCTGGAAGTGTTAGTAGATCATGCGATAGAATGATATGTCATTCCATATGTCTCTATTACAAAAAGGTTAACATAAGATATTAGATATACATAAGCGCATCTATGGTGAGATTAATCATATATGGTTCCAAAAATGGACATATAATTCATCTATCGTACCAACTAAAAAACACATATTTTTACTAACCTGGGACTTCTTGTATGTTAGTGGTAGGCAATAAAGGCCTGTCGCACTTCAGTTGTGAGTTTGGTTCCCGTAGTCTTGTCCGACACGAGGGGTTGTCACCCGTCCTGCAGGTTGTCCATTTTCTAAAAACAAACTAATATAACATCTATAAATAAAATCAAAAAATGTTCTAGACATAAAAAATAGTATCTAATGTCCAATTTAATATATTCAAACCCTTAGGATTATCAAAAATACTACTATCCAATCTCATAGTATAAATAGAACTATTACTAGAAAGGTTATCTACCAAGAATGTGAATACTATCATTTACCCCCATATATCATAAGATATATCATTGGTAACATTCCAAACATGTGAATACCATCATCCTGTATTCTCTTGAATCATTAATTACCGTAGAACCTTAGTGAAAATATGAATACTGTCAAATGCTAAGTCTTTCCACATACCAAAAATACCAATAATTTTATATACTCAAACCATGATATCACTTTGTCCTTTTATCATCATGATCTCATTAATACTATCAATCATATTATTTTCTCCTTATCCCTTCATTATTCACATTTAATTTTATTTCCAAAAAATATTTCAATAACTATTCATGGTTACTTGTACCATTCAACATATACATTCAAATACTTAAGAAAAAATAATAGTGTAACAATCCTTAGATGTTTCATTATTCCATTGTAACAAGAAATTACTTATACAAAATTACTCTTGATAAACATGAAATCATTCCACTACATTCTTAAACTATTGACCGTACAACACTTTTTTTATCTCATATATCATTGGTAGTATCTTCATCACCATCAACATAAATACTACCCATACAACCATGATGATTCTTTTCCTGATATGTTTTAGGGAATTGGTTTTCATAATGCCTATACATTCCACATTTAAAACATTTAACCATTGTGGATGTCTTAGCAATTCCATTATCCTTGACCTTATGTTAACTGAACCTTTTGTTTTGCAATTACAAGATTTTTATCCTTTTCCACTCCCAAAGCATCTTCCAGTTTCATTGAAACATTATCCTTTATTCCTCTTCCCACGTGATTTACATGAGGGAAATTGAAAATTCGTTCCACTACGATAACCATGAATCTCCATCTTTCCTTAATTAGCTAAGTCAGGAAACTTAACAAATTATAGATTAATGATCATATTAAGATATTGATGATTACTCTTAATAACGACCATTTTCCATCCAAATCCTATTTCACTTGGTATCTCATGAAGAATAACAATCCATTGTTCATCATATTCTCAATTAACATGAATCTTCCTATTTCTAGATAGGAAAACAACATAATCAAGGGGTAGTACTTTCAATCTATAACATATTATGTTTAATCCTCAGTTATTCATGATCGTTATCATAATTCTAGGATTTTAACATATACTTATACTTAACCTTAGGGTCATCCTAAGACACACCTTAGAAATACCTCTAGGAATCTCCCTAATGTTTTCGTATCCAATTTTGCAAAGGTTAACTAAACCTTTACTCTGATACCAACTGTAGAGACCCAAAAAGGACATAAATTGAAATAAAATTACTTTTGTGGAATACTTAATACATAAAAAATAGACACCCAAGGACCGTAATAGTTTGGTGTCTTTGAAAACTCGGAACATAATCTTATAATCATGCGGAAAGATCATCAACATGTTCCATAAATATCTTCCCATTTTGTTTTCTAACCTAAAACTATTATTTATAAAATAGTGAAAGGAAAACAAAAAACATAGAATGGGTGAGATTTAATTCTCATTAAGGGTATGCATGGATAACATAAATCATTCTATAAACATTAGAACGTAAAATCATGGACATAAAATTTAAACATCAAAATCTTGATCAATGACATAAAACATGGTAGTATGTAAGGCATGGATCATAAAAAACATTAATCATGAAAGAATAGAATTGGAATAAAACATGTAATTGTGGAAAACTAATAAACACATATTATTATTTCCACAGTAGCAAAGGCTTTTCTACCTAGACTATCATAGTGGACGAAGTCCATTACTGAACCAGGATTACTTACCATTCTAGCCTTGTATTACTGAACCAGATTTGCTTCTCATTCCAACCATATTTATCTCCTGAGATATAAATCTTTACCCAATTGATTGGAGGGATATATAGGTCCAACCCATCTCATAATGAAAACATTCTTATGTGTTCCACAAAATCATAAATCATACATCATAGCATAACCCATGTAATAAAATGGGATTCTTAAACATCATGTCATCATAACATAATCCATATAAGATAAAATGACATTATAAAAATAATTCTATTATACCATAATCAAATCAAATTAATAATAGGTATATAAACAAAACCCTATATCATCTTAGATGAAAAATAATTTTGATAAACCACTTGAACTTAGTTCTTGAGGAAAATATCCTTTTTTCGAAAACATTTTTTTTCTCAATATGTCATGAAATTTTAAAATAAAACAATTTATTTGAAAATAAACATGAAAACATGTAAAGGATGCTTCATGGAAATAATTCTCTATGAAATAGTAAAAATCTGTTCATGTCGTATAAGTTAAAAAAACATTTTTCTCATACTTTTTCCGGAAAAGTCAAAAAGTATCTCTTAATGAAAACGAAAAAAGATTCCTTTAATGTATTTTACTAAAAATTACCCAATGGTTAAAATTGATTTTAAAAAATTGTATAATTATAGAAATAATATTACATATTTAGGAAACATGGATGTGGATGATAAATATTCCCTAGTAAATACTAATGTATATACAATCTCAGATAAAAATGAGATTGCGAGATTTTCCCTTACCTTAGGTCCGATATGATTTGTACATATCTGAAACTCCTATATAATAATTTAAATAATGTAATTGACTTATTCCAGAATCATAGTAATTGTTATTCTATCATAAATGGTCATATTATTATCTATTTATTACTAACATTTCATTGTTACTCATTTTTTAGGTGTTAGTTGCTTTATGTTCTTTTGCATGTTTTGTCAGATAAATTCATATTCATCTTTATAGGTTATAGTTATATCATTTACAGAATGGTATTAGTATAATATATATAATATTTATTCATTAAATTCATTTATATAATCATTCTTCAATGATGATCATGTAGAACAAATCACATCACATCGTGGATATGGTAGGCCGTACATACGCACGAGCGATGATATCATTCCCATGAATGTGGAATTGTATTGAAGTGTATTGGGTATAATATTTCAGAATCAATATAACTTTAAAATAATCTTATATAGTTATTTCTTCCATCATTATTCCCATCCATGTATGTTGGTGATGAAAAACATATTACACCACGGAGTGGAGACGGTAGGTCGTACATATGCACGTCTGGTGATTCCATTTTTCATAGGATGGATAGAAGATGGAATATGATTTTTTCATATTCATTATTACATATTAGTAGACAAGTGATACTGGAGTTATTACTTAATAATGAAACAACTCATATGTATGATGTAGGAGAAGAAAGAAGTTTGATAGAATCAGTAAAGGATATTACCTCTTCTTCGATGTGCCTCTTCTAAACCTTCTCTTAGGGAACTAAAGTTGGTCTTTTAAGAAGACCAGGAACTCCATAATGTTTATAGGTATGATGATAAGGGAATTTTTTTTTGGGATTTTCCAAGTTTAGATGTTCAAAATGGAGTGAAGATAAGAGGCAGGAGGTTCCCTTTTATAAGAGAGGAGAGTAGCACTTTTGGAAACCTTAAAAATATTAATTTATAATAAAAGAAAAACTGACTTTTAATCCTCCAAAATTACTAGAATTAAAAGCTTATATAGGATAGGATTTTAATCTCATCAGCCAATAAAATTTATATATGTTTCGATTTATTTTAAACCTTATCATTTTAATTTTTCCTTATTTAATCTATTTAATTTTATTTGTGGTAGTAATATTATAAATTTTAAATGGTTATAAATACTTACATATGTGTTAGTAATTGTCTATAATTGGATAGTTTATGAAATTTTAGACCATATAATTTTAAATTTGTAATTTTTATATATTTGTTTTTATTTTTAATCAAATTAATAATATGTTATTTTTATAAAATATCAATATTGTCAATTTTGACACTATTCTTTATTTGAATTTAAATATAATCCACACAAAAGATATATTCACAAACTTTTTTTATTAGATTCCTAACATATCATATTAATCTATAAAATTATTGGATAAAATTAATTAGTTAATATAATATTTATTTTAAAATATTTAATACCATTTATTGGACATTTATCTTAATAAAATAATTATTACAGCATTTTTGTATAATTATTTAATATACTTATTTGTTGCATAAAAATTATAAATAAAATAGTAACATGAAGATAAATCAAATTTAATTCATTATAATTCATTTAGTCAAAATTATCTTCTAAAACACTCATCATTTAAAATGTTATATTTATTAAATTATGAAGGTGACAACTTTGACATCATTTAAAAATAATAATACAACTGTCATAATCGTTTTTATAATGGTCCAAATGCTAAATAAGTCTACCATTGGATGATTGTGGTTTATATATACACGAAAAATAAGTTTTTGTCCGGTGTTGGGATCTTTTTAGGGGTATTACTATTTTAATAAAAACATAATTATTGATTTTTCACAAAATAAATAATTTCTGCATCAATAATGTATAAGTTATTAAAGTAATTTTTTATTACTTAAAAATTAAAAATAAATCACCATGATAAATAAAATAATTATAGATTTAAAATGAGTATTTATAATCTATTTTATATTCTATATAACCTTATATTAAAAATACATCAATTATTAAAGTTTGAGTGAGACATATTTCAATTTCCTATAAATAAAATAAATTAAATATCTCAATCTCATCCAATTAGGTTCCAATAGATTCCATTTTGACCCAAGTATATTTTAGGAAGAAATATAATCATCCTATTGTATTAAGATAAGTTTTAGGGTAATTTTATTATTTTTACCCTTAATTACCTGATTTACCTTTAACTGTGGTAAATAAAATTTACCGTGGTTACTATTTATATTGTATAAAAATAAAAGAAGACTATAAACATAATTTGGACCAACTGATTACAAATATGGAATCAATTTTTCCAAATTCAAGATACAGAAGTTGCAGTAGTTAATTTAAAATTAATCATGTTGTCTAAAAAGGGTTTTTGTTTAAAACATTTCAAACGATTGAAATGTTTTTACCTATGAATTAATTGTAAAATTAATGATAATGACCTACATTATATTAAATGGTAAAAATATATTATATTTATAATTTAAAACCACTCAATATTATGTTTTAACCATATAAATTATCTCAATGAAAAAGATATTTTTATGTAAAATTTATCATATTTTTACTATTCATCAAAATATGAAAGTTATCAGAAAAGTATTAAAGATTTATCCAAAGTAGATTTTTATATCCTGATTCAAAATAATTAGTTTATTTTGTCAAATTATACTTATAAACATTTAAAAAACTAGATTTAAAATGGGTGCACCATTAAAAGGTGGAAATTCTTCATTTAAAAAAACATATGTTATCTGAAAAATTGATATTGTTCTCATAACATGATCTATAAAATGTGTAAGATAAAGGATAATGTTATAAAATTCAAAATTTGCTCAATATTATTCATAACGGCTAGTTTATAATAATATTATAATAATATACCATTGTTTTAGTGAAACACGGTATTGCGTAACCTATAAGCTATCAGGGAAGGTCGCTCTTGCGTGTAACGCAAGCCAAGTTAGTGTTGTATGTAGTGAATGATTCCATTGGTGTTGCGTATAACATAATCTAAAGGTAGTTCATTTATAAATTGAAAATAATCTATACTCAATGTTGTGTTGAATAATTTGTAGGAAACAAACATGAAATTGTGTGTAACACGGGCCAAGAATACTATTGCGTATACTGCCATCTAATACGGTGTTGTGTATATCGCAAGCTAATCATGGTGTAACATATACCCCAAGACATAAAATAAATTAATAGAATCTATCTCATAAAATCGTGGGGTTTTAGAATTAGTGTGAGATAAAGAGGTATATAGTGATTCAAACATAAGTTGGGAAGTATGCTAGAGGTTAAAAATCATACCCCAAAACTTTTAATTGAAAAAATGGTATAACAACATAGAACAATTTGAACAAAAAATGAGAAAACAAGAAATCCCTCACTAGTAAGTGTAATCCCAATGGATTTAGAAGGGCTTGGGGGAGGAATCTAGGGGTAATGGGGCTCTTTTGGTGGGTTATAGACATAGGATGGAAGTGGTTGGTCGAGATACAAATGTTTTTAGTGAAGATGAATGGGAGATTGGGTGGGTTTATATAGGAAAGAAGACAGAATTATTTATTATTTAGGATTTGGACTCCACACATTAAACTAATCAAAACCACAAACCATCTCATGGTTTTGCCCATAGATTTTGGAAAATATTTGATGAAAAAATTATTTAATAAGTCCAATGAAATAAGTTATTAAAATATTAGTCTTTCTTATGTGGAGCTAGGTCACACTCTCAAGGAAATCATTCTAAAAAGATAAAATATATTATATGTCTTGGAGGGTCCACTAACGCACCATAAAATAATAAAAAAAATATAAAATCACATTATTTAAATGTTAAATTATATATTGGCCTAAAATATCTTTTAAATTATTTCATTACAACACTATTGGGACATTATGATTTCATAAAACACATTATATATTTAAATGGTATTAAATTTTTACCAAAACTATTGACTCAAAAAATTATGAAAGATTCACCATTAGATAATTTGGATGTCCTAAATTCAAAAATGATATTCATTTTATCTAATATTTTTATAAATTAGTGAATTTTATATTTTTAAATAAAAAATGATATTTAATGAAAATTCCTGGGTTTTAAAATAAAACAGCTTTTAAACCATCATAATAATGACTGTTGTATTCATAAAACATTTATAATCATTTATATTTAATAAAAAGTTATTTGGTAATAATATTTTATGAAAATATTATTTAATTAAAAAAATCCATTAATTCCCCAAAGTAAATTTCTTAATTGAATATTATATAATAATGCTAAATATGCTTTAAAATCTATTTACAAAGTAACAATAATAAAATTAATGTATATTTTTATTATATACAAAAATAATGCACATAATCTTAGTTATAGGGTTTTGTTACATAACCCCTTATAACATCCACATAATAACTAAGGGTAAGTTGTGCGATGGTGATAGACTCTAGGGGCGGCTCAGAGAACATTTCTCGAGGGGTAATCTTTTTTAACTTCCACTTCTCCCATAGGCGATTCCGCTCAATCATAACATGATGAAACTTATCTTGGTATTGATCAAGAGAGATTCCTAGTGACACTACCTTCATTCTGATCTATGAAAAATGAGCTTCATATGGATAAATTCTATTGGATGTGGCCATCACTTCCTTTGTCTGAGTAAATTTGATTTTTTAAAGCCCTCTATTTATACTAATCATTTGATCACTATTCAATAACTATATTAGCAATGAAAAAAATTATTAACTTCATTTTAAAATCCAAATACATAAAACCATGTAAGTACATAAGTTTTATATAACCAATTAACTTAATAATACATTTAATTATATGAAGATGAATTTTCATTAATAAAAGTTTGGGTCATGAAAATATTCCCACCTTAAAAAATTTTTCCATCAAAATTTCCTTTTCTCACACTAAAACTAATATGGGTATCTTTGCTTCATCACTTCCTCTGATTCCCACATTTTTTCTTCAAAACTTTGGTTTTTCCAGAACACCTTTATGAGCGGCATTGTCTTATTTTCATAGAACTTTTTCCCTACGATCTATGATCTTCACCGGCTTCTCTTCATAGGAAAGTTCATTCTTTAATGGATCCACCTCTGGATTGAATACATGTGATGGGTAAGATATGGACTTTACCAAGAGTAATACATGGAATACATTGTGTACTTGAGATAGGTTCGTTGGGAGTGTTAGTCGATAGGCCACTGCTCCAATGCGATCAGGGATCTCAAAAATTATGATGTACCTTGCACTAAGCATTCCCTTCATCCCAAATTGCATAACCCTATTCAACGGTGATATATGGAGGAATACCATATCTCCACCATAAATCTATAGGTCTCATCGATGATTATCAACGTAGATATTTAGTCGACTCTTAGTATATTTAATGTGCTGCTAGATGGTCATAACCTTATCCACCATTTTTCGACCATTTCTGGACCTTGACGTTTTGACTCCCTAACTTCATCACAACATGTCGGTGTTCTACACCACTTCCCATAAAGGGCTTCACAAGGATCTATTTCAACTATTCAGTGGAAATTGTTATTTTAGGAGAACTCAACCAGAGGAAAATGTTGATCTCATCCTCATTCTAAGTCCATTGAGCATGCTATAAACATTTCCTCAAGTGTTTGGATATTCTGCGGATACTGGCCATTAGTTTGCGAATCATAAGCTCTACTATTGTTCAACATAGTATTTAGAGCATGTGGGAGATTCTTCCAGAACTGGGAGGTGCATCATGGATCTTGATTGGATACAATCTATTTTGGTACTCCATGTAGCGTTACCATTTATATGATGTATATCTGTGCATGTTTATCAAGTGAGAAATACTATTGAATTTTAATGAAGTGAGCAGTCGTTATAAGATGATCCACAACAACCCAAATAGAATGGTTTCTTTTGTATGTCATTGGAAGTCCAATGACAAAGTCCATGGTGATGTTTTCCAATTTCCATATTATTATGGGCAATGGTTGCATCATCCCATTAGACTTCCACCTCTCATCCTTTATATACTGACATACCAGGCACTTTGATGTATATTAACCTTTCCATTTATTCATGTTATCCCACCAATAATTCTCTTGGATATCTGGATACATATTAGTGTTTCCTGGGTGAACGGAGAAATTTTAACTATGTGCATCTTCCAAATGTTTATTCTTTTACTCCAAATTTGATGGAACACATAGTCTTGACCCAAATATCACATTTCCTTCTTCATTAAAAATGAACTCCATGTATTTCCCTTTTCTGATAGTTTCCACATTATTCTAAATTCCTACATCATTCTTTTGAGAAACCTTTTACCTTTCCAAAAGAGACGGTTGCGAAATAATTTTTAAATGGATTGATGATGTTCCCTTCTTTATGATTTTCATTTCCATCTTTATCAAATCTGTGATGATTGGATCCTTTTTAATTGTTATCAATGAATGAATAGTTGGGTCATTTCTACATAGAGCATCTTCCACCTTGTTCTCTTTCATAATGTGGAAATGGATTGAATAGTCATAGTCTTTGATCATCCCTAACCATCTTCGTTGGTGCATATTCAACTCTTTCTGTGTGAATATATACTTGAGGCTTTTTTGATCCGTGAATATATCACACTTCTACCAAAAGAGGAAATGTTTCTAAATTTTTAAAGAAAAAGATTATTACAACCAACTCCATATCATGTGTTGGAATGTTTTTCTCATTAAATTTCAATTTCCTTGAAGAATAGGCAATGAATTTGTAATTTTTCATCAACAAAAAACTCATTACCTTCTTCAAGGAATTAAGAAATACCATAAAAAGATACCCACTTGGGGTAGTGAGAGAATGAGCGCAGTGATAAGACTCTTTTTCAAATCCTTGAATCTATCTTCACTTTCATAAATCTGAGAAAACTAGACTCCCTTCTAAGTTTTCATGTTAAGAGGGTAGGAAAATCGTGAGAAATTTCTGACAAATAAGAAATAATACCAAGCTAACCCCAAGAATCTATGGATACATGTCACCGATATTGGTATCATCCATCCCTTAATTATGTATATCTTGTAGGGATTCATAGATATCTAATTTCTTGTGATGATATGTCCCATGAATGATACTTATATCAACCATAACTCACACATGTTGTACTTTTCATAGAGCATGTTCTTTTACAAGGTATCTAGTACAATTCATATATTCTCCTCATGATCCTATTTAGTTTTGGAGTATATAAGAATATCGTCTATGAAGACTACCACAATTTTTTTGGGGTAATCTTTATAAACTCAATTAATGAAGTCCATATAGCTTTCTGGAGTATCAGTGAATCCGAAAAGCATTACTATGAATTCATATTGTCTGTATCACGTACGAAAAAAAGTCTTGGGGTATCCTCCATCATCACCGTTACTTGGTAATATCCTGACCAAAGATCCCCCTTAGAGAAGTATTGTTCTTTATGTAGATGATTGAATAATTCATCAATTCTGAGAAGAGGATAATTTGTATTTATTGTGATTTTATTAAGCTCATGATAATCAATGTAAAGGCTCATTGACCCATCCTTCTTGATGAAGAAGACTAGTGCACCCCATAGTGAATCAGTTGGGCATATAAACCCTTTATCCAGATTCTCCGTTAGTTTTTTATTTAGCTCCTCAAGCTTCACAACAACCACTATATAT
The DNA here is from genome assembly GCA_963277665.1 of Viscum album. Taxonomy (NCBI): domain Eukaryota; kingdom Viridiplantae; phylum Streptophyta; class Magnoliopsida; order Santalales; family Viscaceae; genus Viscum; species Viscum album. The sequence continues at coordinate 440,383 of CAUJRU010000080.1, read as the reverse complement.
GTAGTATGGGATATTGTCAAATATCTAGGTATAATATCAATTTAAAATTCAACATATCTTCTAGGAGAAAGGCAAGGCAATTCCTTGGGAAACAATTCAACAAATTCCCTCACAATAGGCATGACTTCAATGATTGTTTCATCCATAGAATATGTCATCATAGAAAGATACACATTCTTATAGGGAATCAATATACATTCTTGAGATGATGTTACAAAAAAAGATTCATCTTCCTCCTTGCACTTGTATAGAAATGGGGGTCGATTCGCTATTTGGAGAGTGATTTCCCTCTCACGGAAATTTATGTTGGATTTATATAGGGAAAGTAAATCCATGCCATGAATTGATTCAAATTCCACAAGAGGGAGATTTAAGAGGTTTTAAAAGAGGTTAAATCCCCCAAATGTGACATGGAAGGAGTTATATTCATGGGATGTAATGATTTCCCCATTAATCGTTCTCACTGAAATCTCTACTTCCATGATTTTGGTGGTGTTGGGATTGTTCTACTAAACTTTCAGGATTTAAAATAGTTTGTAAAACTAGAATAAAAATTTATGTTTTCTATTCATCATTTAATAACTAGAGTACATGTCACCACTTCATTGTTGGGGTTCGCTTCAGCATTATTGATTGAAGAAAACTCACCCTTTCTACCATGGTGGTTGTTGGTTGCCTCCAAAAACCTTTGGCTTAGGTAAATAGTTTTTAGAAATCCCTGGTTCATTAAAGATGAAGTAATGAACAATGTCTTGAGGGTCTAATAGAGAATTCCTCTCATCTGTCACAATAGCAGAAGTTTTTTTCGGCAGTTAATGGCCAGGTTCCCTCTCTTCCACACCTAAAAAATTTACATGTCCTATTTTGAAAATTTATGGAGTGATTCTTTCTACACCTTTGGAAAGTGGGATTTTAGAATTTTTTAGCACCGTTTAATTTATCCATCAGACCTACAAGATTAAAGACCTCCTTATGCTTCTTATCCCAATAATACCCCTGAGATTATTTGATCTCCATTTCGACATTGAGGCAATATCAGGCAATTTCTTCAAAGCTATCGAAGTCATGGATCGCTAGGTATTTTAGTAGGATATGTTTTATGCCACCAAATAAGTGGTAAGCCATTCATTCAGGGGTAACGACAAAGCATGAGTCATATCATAAAAACCTTGTTATGTTTTCCTCGTGAGCTCTGATGGATTCATCATATTTTTTCTTAAGGGAAAGGAAGTTCCTTTTTATCTTATGTTGGAAGGTATGAGGAAAATATTTATTGAAACACATTTTCAAAAAATACTTCCATTCTAAGGCCTTAATATCTTACTCAGGATAAGTATTTATTATCAACGTCCACGATTGACCAGCTTCACCCACCATATAGTAAGCATCCAAGAAGAACCTTGTCTTGTTCAGAACATTGAAGGGTGGATAAGATCATTTCAGTGGATTTGATCCATTGTTTGATGATTGAGGGATTTGATGATCTATTAAAAGAATGAGTTCAATGCCTCATGAAGCTCTCGATTGTGTATTTTTCATTATTATATGGGGTTGAATGTTCCTCTTGACCAATGTTTCTATTCAAATCTAGATTAAACAGAGAGATTATCATGATGATGTTTTCGATTCCCGCTCCCATCGGATTGGGAATCTCATTAGATCAATTGACACATTGATCTTCACATCAGTTTTTATCTCTAGTCCTCCTATTACCATCCATTAGTTGGAATAAAACAAATGTTAAGGGTAACACATAAAGGATAATCCAATGACAAGAAGGTGTAACTTTTAAATTACATTTATTTCCATAACTTAAGAATCAATATGCTTTAATCTATGTTATCTATGATCTACATATCAAAATTTATCCTTAGGGTCATTTTTTTATTTACATAAAAATTGTTCATACTTTGATTTTTAATTTACCAAATCACATCCCCCGGGCATGATGTAACCATTAGTGGAGAAAGGCCCATTGTTGTGCACCAGTTCCCATTCGAGTCTAGCTCAAAGCAGTGTTTTTGGGTTTTACCCCTAAATACATTTTTTCCATAGCATCCTCTACTGGTTTGAATCCAGACATGGATTTATTTTCATGATAAACAAATTACTATAGGCTCGCCAATATTTAGGGAGGTTTTTATTATACTTAGTCTTATCCCTAAGGCTTTCACTAGGGTTTTCTAATCTTAATCCCGAAAATAACAAAATATATCCTATGATACCAACTATAACAACCCTACTCTTTATTACACACATAATCATGATTTATTACATATACATACACCTAATAGAACCCATAAGATCAAGATATCTAGAGTCTTTGGGGCTTAATAACATTATATGGAAACATAATACAAAAAAATGAAACATCGTTGTTGAAAACTTCTTTTACATGTCAACAACATTCTTTTGTACATAGAATTGCATATGATAACCTCTGGACATACATAATAAAAGGGTGATCTATAAATCCTAGTGAGGGGTTAATCAAGGAAAAACATGAAGAATACCACACATATTAGACATTATTTATATCAATTTATCATAAGAGAAACATGAACATAATGGAATGATATTGAAAGATTATAATAACATGGAGATGTTGCAATATCATTTGACATGAGAATAGCATGAGGCAAGGCTCATTTCACATGAAGGATGAGTATACCCATATTTCATGTGAATTAAAATGATTAAACCCTCATTTAACTTGAATTTCCATTAGAAAACCCTCATTTCCCATGGTGTATCATGATAATATTCTTTACCCAATGCATTAGAGCGCTATTAGGGCACACCCTTTAACAACATTTCATTAATGCATAAGTGTGCCACATGAATTATATAACATGGAATCATTCAATATCATCACTTATTCAAAGATAAAGGAGTTTGGGATACATACAAGAAAATATATAATCAATAAGTATATTTGAATAATGGGGAATACCTTTATAGGGATGTGGGTATGGTATTCTCTTACATGATGATTTTGGAATTGGAAATTTTCATAGCACAACGACATCAAATAGAAATAGTAAAATGAGTTGATCAGATATAAAGGTGTTTCTCATCAATTATACATGAAATGGATTTTTAATAGGGTCATGAAACATAATATCACAATATATGTAATGAATTTTAGATTCAAAATATAAAATATTTTCTTGAATGTAAATGAGAAGAGAGAAATTCCTTATGTAATTTTGGCATGGTAAATGGTGTAAATGGGAGGCATTAATGAGATAAAAGTGAGCGCTCATCATTGAAAAATAATGAGGGAAGTATGGGGGTGGTGTAAAATCATTCCCCAACACCTGTAATTGATATAAAGGTTTAACAACATTATAGAATTTAGAAAAAATGAGAAAAGAAGAAATCTCTTACTTCAAAGTGTGATCTCAATGACTTGGGAGAGGTTGAGAGAGGCTTCTATGGTGACTGTGGGGCCTTGGGAGGATTCAAAAGTGTGGAGGGAATTGTTTGGTAGAGATAAAATGATTTTTAGTAAAGATTAATTTGATATTGAGAGGGATTATATAGGAAAGAAGAGGGAATACAATATTATTTTGGTTTGGGAAACAACACATTAACCTAATCAAAAAAACACACCATCCTATCATTTTGGCCCATTGTTTTTTCCCAAGTTGAGTGGAAAACATTTTTTTATGAGGAAAATTGTAATGGCCCAGTCCATCCCATGATCATGATATTGTCCACTTTGGGCCTAGCCCGCACAGATTTGTTTTCCATGGGATCTATCCATCAGGGAACCCCCATGAAAAGGCATCATGATGGGAGAGGTATCCACACCACCTTATAAATGGGTTCTTCGTGCTCCTCCTCCTTCGATGTGGGATTTCCATAACCCACCCACCCACCCCTAGAAGGTCCCAGTGTCCTCGCTAGCACATCAAATGGACACCAGCTTTGATACCATTTATAACGGCCCAATCCGGCCTACGATCATGATATTTTTCCCTTTGGGCCTAGCCCGCATGAATTGTTTTTCCATGGGTTGTTCCCATCAGGAAATCCCCACGAAAAGGCCTCATGATGGCAGAGGTATCAACACCACCTTATAAAGGGGTGCTTCTTTCTCCTCCTCCTTCGATGTGGGATTGCCATAACTACCCCAAGCCCGCCTTTCATAGGCTAGGGGCTGGTGACTAGAACCAAAGGCATAAATCCATAAGATGGGAAGGCATTGCCTTTATAAATAGTAAACACACACAATCACAGTAAAAAAATGGAAGCAAAACACTACATAAAACTAAATACAAAGGTTGTGATGAACGTTAAGGGGCTGTAAATACAAGCCCAATGGTAAAGTATAACGAAAAGACAAAACATATACAACGAAAAGACAAAAATATGGAAGTTTTCTAGATGCTCCTGGATCATCCACCATAGATCCTACCTGAAGGGTATGTATAGATAGCCTATTCAGTGCTCCATGACCGTCTATCTCCTCCGGGTACCGTCTCGTTGAGAGGTCCACCTCCGGGTATTGTCCAGTCCTCATACACTCCACCTCCTTCAGTGTTGTCCGCCATCTGTATCCAACACAACAAGGTACAGGCATAGCTCATGCATGGGTGAGTATAACGAAACTCAGTAGGGGACCCCGAGACCCCCGAAGGTCTCCCAGAATCCACTATGGATTAACCACAATAGTAAGATACAATCACAAAGTATCAACCACACTTACATAGGTATATGCCCATACATATACATAATTTACCAATCACAATCTGGCTCCAACTATTGATCCCAAACACATTCTATTCCACAAGTGTAGAAACACTCCACAAATAAAGTAAAGCACAAAGTGAATCTCATAGGTAAATCTCACAGAAGAATGCTACGTGGGAATCACCACAATTAAACCACGAAGAAACATCCACGAAGAAACATCCACCCTGACTTAGGTATATTCCCGTACAAATACCTAAGTCATCAAGAGTACACATCTCATACAAGAGGTAAACATAAAGGTAATGACACAGCTCACACTAGGTATACACAACTTAAAAGAGAGTAAGAGATGATTAGTTATAGCCATTGAATCATCTTTCACTATCGAATTGTTGATATCCATAGAAACATAAAACAACAGTCTATCGAAGCTGTTGATACTTCATGGGATCTCGGTACAAAAGTCATTGTTGTCGAACACATAGAGGATCCAGGTCTAGTCTCAACGCTGTCGAACCCACAGAGGATCCAGGTCCAGTCTCGTCACTATCATACCCATGGAGGATCCAGGTCTAGTTTCGTCACTCTCGTACCCACAAAGGATCCAGGTCCAGTTTCATCATTGTTAAACCCACAGAGGATCCAGGTCTAGTCTCTTCACTATCGAACCAACACAGGATCCAGGTCCAGTCTCGTCACTGTCGAACCCACGGAGGATCCAGGTCTAATCTTGTCATAGCACGCTCGATTCTGGGAGGGTAAAATCCTCGAGAGAAGTTTCAATACCTCAACTACCATCTAGTCTTGAGTTGGTGAATTCTTTAGTTTCTTCTCATTATAAAAAACCCAAAGCGATAGACGGTGTGTCAATTGGATGCCCGGTCTGTGAGTTATAGGCATTTCTATTCCAGGGGACAATTGGTTTTTAGGTTCAATCCAACCCAGTCGTACCCCAACTATGTCCAAACCTCATGTGGGGTTTTCCAAAAGAACTGTCTCACACCAAGCCTTCCATTGCTACAGGCGGTTCGTCAATCGAACACCCATAGCCCAAGGAAGGGGAGAAAAGGTGTAAACTGGCAAAACGGGTCCGGGTCAGGTCTGACCCTGTCGGACCAACCTAGACCAACTCAGTCTATACCGGGGTCCGAACCAGTCCACAGATTCGATCCTGTCTGAGAAAACGACCTGAGCTGAGGGGATGAATTGGCCGGAAGGGGCGGCCCGGCCCGAGGCGGCCTGGCCGAAGGCGGCCTGACAGAAGGCGGCCCGAACGAAGGTGGACGAGCCTAAGGGCGGCCCAACCGAGGGCGGCCTGACCATGGGCAGCCCGAAAGAGGGTGGCCCGGCTGAGTTCAGCCCGGCTAAGGTCGGCCCAACCATGGGCGACCCGGCCGAGGGTGGCCCAGCCGGCTGGCTGGCCTGCATGGCAAGTGGCTAGCCTATATGGCTAGCAGCCGGCCCACGTGCCTGACTAGCCGCACTTGGGGGTTACACCCCTACCTTCCGAAACAATCTGTGCATGGTGCGCTGTCCATGTAACTGAGGGACCTGAAGGGTCCCAATTGAATCATGCTCTGGCAGCCTTCTCTGATGGCTACCCTGGTTCCTCCACCGCAGCGCAATGGCGCTGCGGTTCTGCTAGGCTATGCGCTGCACACCGGCGCCACGCTGCCTCTGCCATGGCCCGGCCTGGCCTTGGCCTCCAGCTCATCCCCACAATGCGATGACACCACTCCTCTTCCATCTGACACAGCCCTCCTGGTCACGGTTCCTCTCCGGCACAGTGTGACAGCACTGCGCCCTTCTGAGTCCGCCGTAGCCCTCCTAGCCATGGCTAGGTTCATTACGTGGCACGACAGCGCCACAACCTTTCTGCGGTCTGGCATCCCTTGCGCCGTCGGATTCTTTCACGGTCTACCACATTCGTCAAAAAAAGAACAACCAAAAGGGCGAGGGTCGAGCCATGTTTGTGCGGTCCGAACCCTCCTCGTCATGGTGACAACATTTGGCATACCAATCAAAAATTTTAACGATGAAGACCGGAGGTTTAATCTCATATTAAAAAAAAATCAAATCCCCCTACCATGAGTTCAGTGATCATTGGCGGAGCCACGGTAAGGATGATGTTGTTCCGTTGAAATCTAGAAGCATCCGGGGTAGGAGACCAAGTGAGAAGCATCGTTAGTGTTCTGTGTGGTCAGCTCCTTCTGTTTTGTCTCGGTCGAAAATCAAAGGAGAAGTCCATCGTTCTTCAGTGGTTCTTCGTAGGAAGAATGAATCTCTCCTCTCCCAAGCTTCCAAAAAGATTATTCCAACCACAAAATTAATAAAGGATGTTCTCTATTGATTCTTTGGCACAACAACACAATGTGGTGTTTAATTAAGTGAGGCAACTCATTTAACTAATGGCAGGGAATGGATCAAATTCAAAAATTAGAGAATGTTAGGAGTTCCAATTAATGAAGAGAGATGTCCAATTAATAATGGGGAGTTAATGGGGTAAGTAGCTCATGTGGGCCCCAGTAAAACTATCCTCCCAAGGGAGATTATGTGCGGGTGTGCCCCACCACCACAACCTCTCATGGGAGGTTATGGTGTGGTGGCCCCCACCAGTAACTTCCTCTTGGAGGTTTAAACCACCCCAAATAAAAATAAAGTTAACACTATATTTTTATTAAAACTAATTTAAAACCCAAAAAACTAACTCCCATTCTTGATAGAACACAACTACGGTGAATGTATTCTTAAGCGAAAACCAGTGCTGCGAGTTCAACGATGCCCTCATATTTCAATGCCGAACACAGATTCAAAAGATATAAAATCCCACTTGTACATTTACTGAACATACCCGAACAAAACTTCGGAAATTTATTCCGCGCAAACCAAGCCTTGGAGTCAAGATCTGTCAGAAATAGCAAACTCGTAAAATTCCCATGAATTTAAGAAAAAAAATTCCACAGAATTTCTGGGACTTTACATTCACCCCACCTCAGCGCTTTATGTCCCCATAAGCTATAAATCACACTAAGGAAACAAATGGAGGTACTGAGCACACATATGATCCTCCCACTTCCATGGGCTCTCTTGGAGGTTCCCGTGCCACCAAAGAAGACACACCAGAGGAATGGACCATCAATGTAGGACCAGATCCTGTCGATCCTCAATTTCCACTGGAACCTCCGGGAAAGTCGCCATGTCATCGATGTCCATCTCTGCATGGTTGATGATGTGGGATGGGTCATGAACGTATCTCCTCAGCTGAGATATTGTAGATGATATCCATGTAGTTCTTGAGGATACTTTGGACATTACGGGATATGATACTTGCTGATTTTACACAGGGATGTGAAAATATTATGTAGTAGACCATAGGGAGAATGGACGTAAGGGCTTCTCCAGAATGTCTTTAATTTACGATGCAAGACAACATGGGTAATTGATTTTGAGTTCTTCTTCAGAGAGTCTGTAGTTCCTGGATGTGGGCCACAAGGGGAATGAGACATTGAGTACTTCCCTAGATCGCCTTTAGTACGATACAAGACTATAGTGGGAATTGATAAAGAGTTCTTTCCCACATAGTCTATTCATTAGCTAAACCAAGGGTTTTCCAGTACTTGTAGGTTGAACCATTGGGGTTAGGCTGTGAGAAATACCCAGAGGGTTACCTATTTGTTATACTTGCATGAGTGGTTGCTTTCTTGTATGTACATTATATGCTAGAGCCTATGGATTTTTTGCTGCTAAGTATCTTCCTGGTTACTTTTCTCTATACTTTTACATGCCATATATTCATTGACTATTAGGAACTAATCTTTGGGAAGTTTCCTACTGGGATTTTTATCTCACACCCTGTTTGGGTCTTGCTTTTGGGCCTAAATATATTATGTTGTTTCAGTTATAGATAAGGGAAAGAACCCTTCAACTTCAAGTTCTTGATTGCACTGGAGCTGTAGAGTATGGGACCAAGCCAAGGATTGTGATGCTGAGGAGTTTCTCATATATTGTTTTTCTTTTGTACTTGGTTTAGTAATGTTTTTAGAATTGTGACTTGTTTGGATATTTTCCTAGACATATATGTATCTTTCATCGTTTACATATATTTCTTCTCTAGTTGTTTATTTATCAGTCATCTGCTGTTATTGTTGTTGGATGTTTTCTGTTTCTGCTATTGTATGTATTGTTACATCGATTATGTACTCTGCCAATGAAGGCATAGTTTCCCCACTATCACACCCAAGAAACTCGCTACTAGTCGACAGCCTCTTGCGTTCGGGGTAATGCGCTTGAGGCCATGTGACCAAACAAGTACGGGGCCCCTCTGGGATGCTTCCGGAACCGGGACGTTACAAAGTGGTATCAAAGGGAGGTTTCGATCCTCCGAATTGTGGGTTATGGGCCCACTTGGACCTAAATTTGGTGGATCATTGACCAGTTTAGTTTGTTTATAACTTGTATAAGATACCAAACCATGATTCATGGGGAGTATGGGCCATCACGGATCAAAATTTGGCACCTTAACTCTTGTTTTCTGTGCTTTCTGGGCTTCTGACCAGTTTCCGAGCTACTGCCTAGAAAAAACTGTAATACACGACATGTAATTTATTAATACACACTATGTAGTTTTTAAACTGTGTCACTTACTATGTGGGAATAAACACAGGGTTGTGAAAAATCTTGTAGAAACATGTCGTGTATTGGTTTAGCACACCGTGTAGTATAAATTTGGCACCCCGACCATGTCATGAACAATAAGGGTCATGTAGTCTTTTCACATACACGTCGTGTCTGAATTTTACACACTGTTTAGTCTAATCTAGGAACCCGGCCATGTCACGAACAACACAGGTTGATGTTACCCTTTCTCATACACTCTATGTCCACATGGAAGACTCCGTTTATTGTCGATTCATGTGTCTGACCGTGTTGCTAACAACACGGGCCAGGTAAGGCATGTCTAGTACACGTTGTGTCCTTCTTGAACATTCCATGTAGTTTTGACTTGGAAGAGTCATGTGGCTTAACCAGGTAGAAGGACTTGGTCAGGGAAGAAGATTCATGTACACACCTTGTGTTTGGATAACATGACATGTATTTGGGGTGTTACATGACCTGTTGAACAGAAGTACATGCCCATGTGAATGACTTAAGGGAACACGCCATGTAGGGAAAGTACACGCCCTATGATCACGTTTTGTAAAACATGAATGCTTTTCTTCTATTGTTCCTCTATTGTCCTTTCTGTTTTTAGTCCTTGATAATGTTGATCTAAGGTGCGTGTTTGACCATGTAGAGTCATGGAACCAATATGTCCTCTAGTTGTATGCCAATTGCCAAACGGTTATCAGACACTGAATATGGATGATCAGGGTCTACCGATAGATTCTCCTGTCAAGCCAGTATTAGAACCAGAAGTGATACTAGTTACAGGCGCTGATGCGCAGTTCAGGGAAGGCGTTCTGAGGATGATGCAGACCGTCCTAGGAGCTCCACCTCCTTCCTCAACAATGGCATACTTGATGCGGGTTTTCTAGCAGCAGCATCCTCCCACCTTCTCAGGATAAGGAGGACCTCAGGCTACATAGTCATGGTTAGAAGCCATGATGATGATCTTCAAGCATTTGGATCCTCCTCCAGATAGGCAGGTCAAGCTCACTACATACATGCTACGAGACTCCACCAAGAGGTGGTGGGATGTGATTTCACAGGTGGGTCATCAGCAGGTTATATCATGGGATGTGTTTCAGTGAGTCTTTTATGACTACTTCTATCTGGAGACCCTAAGGTCAGACCAATCCTGGGAGTTCATGGGACTAGAGCAGAGTACTCTTTATATCAAGGATTATTCGTCTCGTTTCACCAAGCTTCATTGTTTCACACCCCTCCAGAGTGCAGATGGGTTGTTCTTGGCAAGGAAATTTGAGGATGGCCTTAGAAGGGTGATCCTCTCACAAGTGAATATCTTTAGGCTGACTTCCATCACTTTCATCATCAACTAGGAACTAATTATAGATCGTAATCTTAGAGATTCCGAAGTTGAGAGCTAGGTCAGTTCCACTTCCAAGGTTAGTGCTTCACCAGCTAACAACAGGAAGCATCGTAAGGAGTCTATCTGTGGTGATACGAGGCAGTGAGGCACAGATTTAGGTATCCAGGTGGTATGATACCAATGTGAAATGGATGGGAATATGAGGCTGCAGTACTAGAGAGAACCAGTGGAGTATAGATCTTACAAAAAGATGGGTCAACTTCAGTGCTTCTGTCATGTTTTCTCCCCAGCAGCTTGTGGCAGGGGTTCATCCATGACTCCTCATTCAGGAGAAGTGCCACCAGTTTCTCACCAGTCTTGTAACTATAGTTATTTTGGCTGTTCGATCTGAGGTGGAGGTCGAGTTCGTGGTGGTAAGTCATCGGTCTTTTAGCAACAGCAGGGTGGATCAGCTTAGAGCAGTCAGGAAGGGCCACAGGTTCATGGTATAGGTCAGGCTTTTGCAGTGGAGTAGACCTAGCTAGAGCAGGATCCCAGACCCTCTACAGTTCGGGCTACGATCTTAGTAGCCTCAGTTTCATCATTTGATCTTTTCAATATTGGGGGTTACCATAGCTTTATCTCTGTTTCTCTTATGGAGAGCCTCAGGCTCTGAATCATTTCCTCTACTGATACTTTGGCTCTAGACACACCATTGGGGACTAGAATGGTTAGTGTATGTCAGTACAGAGAGTTCCCTCTTGAGGTTTTGGGGTGTTGTTTAATATGGGTCCTCTATGTCCTATAGATGATAGGCTATGATTTCATTCTCAGAATAGACTGGCTAGTTCCCTTCAATGAAGTCATCGACTGTTATCACCGCTGGGTGAGTTTCATCTCATCAGAGGGTGGATATTTTCTTCATCAGGGCAAGTGGGATATCCAAGCATGTCAAGCAGGAACCAAGTATCTTGCACTAGGAGGATTTACAACCCATATTTCTAGTCTATATCTAGATGACCATGGGACTTCACAGTTAGAATTTCCTCCTGTGGTGGATAGATTCAGAGATGTCTTTCTAGAGGAATTTTCGAGTTTTCCATGAGAGCGTGATGTAGACTTCTCGATTGTGCTCGTGTCAGGAGTGGAACCGATGTCCATTCCTCCTTATAGGATTGTGACACCTGATCTACAGGATCTCAAGAAGCAGTTGGAGGAGTTACAGGATAGGGTTTCATCTGATCTAGTACTTCTCCTTGGGTTTTTCATGCCCTGTTTGCGATGAAGGTAGATGGCACCCTTAGGCATTGTGTGGATTATCAGAAGTTGAACCAGTTGATGGTCAAGAACCAATATACCTTTCATAGGATTTATGACCTATTTGATTAGCTTCGAGGAGCCCAGTTGTTCTCGAGGATTGATTTCAGGTCTGGTTATCATCAGTTGTGCATTAGACTATCAGATTTACCTCTTACAGCTTTCAGGAGCAGGTATGGTCTATATGAGTATATGGTTATGCCGTTCGGCCTCGCGAATGTGACTGCAGTTTTATTGGAACTGATGAACTGAGTGTTCAATCCATACTTAGACCCTTTCTTGGTGGTCTTCCTGGACTATATCTTTGTGTACTCTCACACTCAACATGACCATGCTACCAATCTGGAGATCATTTTGAGTACACTGATAGAGCATCAGTTATATGCAAACCTCTCGAAGTTCCACTTTTGGATGGATCAGTTTCACTTTTTGGGTCATGTTATCTTAGAGATAGGAGTGTCAGTAGACCTATAGAAAGTTAGAGCAGTAGTTTCTTGGGAGCAGATAAAGAACATCTTTGAGGTGCGGAGTTTTATATGGCTGGAATGATACTACCGACGCTTCATAGAGAAATTTTCATGCTTAGAAGCACCGTTGACAGGTCTGACCAAGAAAGGGGTGATGTTCTAATGGTCAGATTCTTGTGATTCATCCTTTCAAGTGTTGGAAGAGAGGTTGACTTCAGTACTGATACTAGTCTTTCCAGATCCGAGAAAGAGCTACATTGTTTACTATTATTCATCTGATATCGGGCTAGGAGATGTACTTATATAGGGAGATGGAGTTGTTGCATATGGGTCTTGAAAGTTAAGGACTCATAAGAGGAACTACCCGATGCATGATCTTGAGCTAGCAGCAGTTTTTCATACCTTACGCTATTAGAGACATTATTTTCTGGGAGAGCACTTGGTGATTTTCACCAACCACAACAGTCTCAAGTACATCTTCACCTAGTGTGATATGAATCTGAGACAGTGTAGGTGGGGTGAGTATCTTCTGTCCTTTGACTTTGAGCTCGCCTCTATGTCGGGAAAGGGAAACACAGTGGCAGATGCATTGACCATGAGGACTCAGATACATGAAGTTCTAGAGGCCAGCAGTGAGTGGCAGCTTCTGGATCTATTCTATGAGATGCATTTGGAGGTGCACGATATACAAGGGAAAACATTTCTATCTTCTACAGTTGTTACATCTGAACTTCTTGATCTGGTATGGATGAGGCAGCTATCAGACTCAGAAGGCCTAGTCATGTGGGAGAGTGTGTAAGGAGAGGACCCTATTCGTGTATGAACAGTGGGAGAGGATGAGATCATGCATTTCTAGGGACGTGTATGGGTGCTGACAGACATACGCGAGGAGATAATGAGGGACTTTCATTCCTCAGTTTGGTAGTTCATCCTAGCCTCACCAAGAGGTATCGTGATCTACACCACCAACATTAGTGGCCAAGTATGAAGAGAGATATTGCTGGTTTTGTCATGAGGTGTTCCACTTGTCAGCAGGTGAAGGCGAATCATCAGCGACCAGCAAGTCTTCTACAACACTTACCCATTCTCGAGTCGAAGTGGAATGACATTGAGATGGACTACACATTCGGTTTTCTGAGATTGACTTGATGGAATGATGCAGTATAGGTTTTCATTGACAGACTTACGATGGTTTCTAACTTCTTTCCAATCAAGGAGACCTTTGATGTTGATGAGCTAGGATGGTTATACATCTGATCAATTGTACGTCTGCATGGAGTTCCACACTCCATCGTTTCAGATAGGGATGCACGTTTTACTTCTCGGTTCTGGAAGGGGCTTCATAAGGCTTTGTGTATGTTGGTAATTTTGAGTATAACATACTATCCCCATACATTTGGCTAGTCCAAGCGTATGATTTTGGTTCTTGAGGATATGCTCTGAGCTTGCATTATAGACTTTGGAAGTTCTTGAGAGAAGCATATACCTATTTTGGAGTTCCCCTAAAACAATAGATTTCAGGAGACTATTCATATGGATCCTTATGAGGATCTGTACAGTAGGCCATGACAATCACCTTTATGCTGGCTGGAGACGGGAGTGGCATCTTTGTTGGGACCTTGTCTTTTTCAGGGGAACTCGAAGCATATAGATTTGATTCGAAAGAGGATGGCTATAGCGTAGTCTCAACAAAAGTATTATGCTAATCAGCGGAGATGACCTCTAGATTTTGAGGTCGAGGATCTGGTTTTCCTGCGTGTTGCACCGAGGTTGGGACACAAGAGGATTCAGAGACAGGGTAAGGTTTCACCATGGTACATCGGGCCGTTTGAGGAGTTGGAGAGAGGTTGGCCAGCTGCCTATTGGCTACAGTTACCTCATAGGTACTGGGATATGCACAACGTCTTCCACGTTTCTCAGCTCTGACATTACTTTTCAGACCCATCTCATGTCCTTCATCTTGATGAGTTTGACCTCGAAGCAGAGGCATATTTTGAGGAGCATCCTATCTGGATTGTCGATCACAGTATGAAGGTTTTTCGTGTTTAGTCTGTTCCTTTGGTATGAGTGTTATGGCAGCATGAGAAATTATAGGACGAGACTTGGGAGAGGGAGGCCGATGTACGATCGCAGTGGCCAGAGCTGTTCAGGGTTTCTTCTTCTACGCCTCGCTAGGGAAATTTGGGGATGAATTTCTTTAAGGGGGGAAGTTTGTAAGAACCCAGACCTTCTTTTCAGGTATGTTTTTCCATTTTCTGGACTTTTTGAGAAAAGTTGGGTTTCTGGAAATTTTTAAGGTACACGCCATGTACATTATAAGTAAATTCCATGTAGGTTGATGTTGCTCGAGGCCGTGTGTTTTCTGTGTCATGACCATGCACAAGGCCATGTATGGGTGATTTGGAGGCTACCTAAAGCGGAGTATGGAAAATCCTAGTACAGGCCATGTACTCCAAAAGTACACGCGGTGTACTTTCTTTTTTTACTAAACGCACCGGGGTCTCATCTTAACCCCATAATTGTCCTTTTCTCCATCTTCTTCAACTAAGAGCATTCTGTACGATCGTGGATCTTCGACAAACCCCCGAGCCTCTGTCTGTTCTCCGAATCGACCCCCGTCGATTGCGTTAGAACCGAAACACTAATCTCTTCCTTCTCTTAGAGCTTCATTTACCAATTCTGCTTCTTTCTCAAGTTATCGTGCATTGAGTTTCTTGGACGTTTTCATAGATCAATGATGTTACAAGGAGATTCAAGCTTTGAGGTTCGAGTATACTGATCTCATAACGTCGAGTTAGGTGGTTTGTACCTTTCTATAGAGTGTCTTTGAGTATTTTTTTCATATTCCACCAATACCCTTGAATTAGGTATTGCGTGTTTCATATTTTGCCCATGTTTTTTTCTTATTTTTCTTATATGCTTGAGTAGAAGTTATTTTTTGTGAATAGGGTTATTTACTATGCTTTGGATTCTTTGCCCAAGCATGTCTTTCATGTTTATGACCATTTGGTCTAGTTTTCCCCATTATGCTATTGCCAGTTCCATGCATAGTTTGTAGGATGGTATGAAAGTTCTTCCATGCTGACATATTGTAGATGCTATCTATGTAGTTATTGAGGATACTTTGGTCATTACATGATGTGATACTTGCTGATTTTACATAGGGTTGTGAGAACCTAGTGTAGCAAACCATAGGGAGAATGGGAGTAAGGTCATCTCTAGAGTGTGTTTAATTTACGATATGAGACCACAGGGGGAATTGACATTGATTGCATTCTTAGAGAGTCTGTAGTTACTCGACACGGGCCACAGGCGGAATGAGACGTTGAGTGCTTCCCAAGATCACCTTTATTACGATACGAGACTATAGGGGGAATTGACGATGAGTGCTTCCCCAGAGAGTCTATTCTTTAGCTAAACCAGAGGTGTGAGACTGTGTGTGCCTCCCATAGGGTTGATAGTGATTGTAGGTTGATCCAGAGGGGTTAGGCTGTGAGAACTACCCATAGGGTTACCTGTTTTTTCTACTTGCTTGAGTGGGTTCTTTCTTGTTTGTACATTATATGCTAGAGACTGTGGATTGTTTTCTTTTGAGTATGTTCTTGTTTACTGTTTTCTGTACTTTTTCCTTCCATATATTCACTGACTATTAGGCATAGATCTTCGGGTGGTTTCCTACTTGTATTTTTATCTCACACCCTGTTTGGGTCATGCTTTTGGGCCCAAACATATTATATTGTTGCAGGTATAGTTAAGGGAAAGCACGCATCTACTTTAGGTTATTTATTACGCTAGAGCTGGAGAGCATGGAACCTAGCCGAGGCTTGTGATGCTGAGGATTTTCTCATCTGTTGTTTTTATTTTGTACTTGGTTTAGTACTGTTTTTAGCATTGAGACTTATTTGAATGTTTTCTTAGACACATATGTATCATGCATCATTTACATATATTTCTGCTCCAATTGATTATTTATCAGTATTCCACTGTTATTATTGTTGGATATTTACTATTTCCACTGTTGTATGTGTTTTTACTTCCGTTGTGTACTCTGCCAATGAGGGCATAGTTTCCCTACTATCACACCCAAGGCCCTCACTGCTAGTCGGAAGCCTCTAGCGTTCTGGAAAATTCCCATAAGGCCATGTGACCAACCGGGTATGGGGAACGTCAGGGTGCCTTCTGAAACTAGGATGTTACAAAAATTGTTGAACATATTAAAATATTAGGCTTACTTATATAGAGGTGAGTCACACTCTCAGGGAAATCATTTTAAAAAGATAAAATATTTTATATTTTTTGGAGGGTCCACTAAGACACCATAGAATTTATCCAAAACATCTAAAATCCCATTATTTTAAATGAAAATCATATATTGGCAGAATATCCATTTTATTGTATTTTTTTACAACACTATTGGGTGAACTGTATTTAATTTTTACCCAAAAATTCGACTATCTCAAAAAATTATGAAAAATTCATCGTTAGATAATTTCAACATCCAGAATACAAAAATAATTTTCATTTTGTTTAAATAACATTCTAATTATATGAATTTCTTCTTTAAAAAAATATACATACACATATCGAAAATTCATTGGTTTTGACAAAGACACCTTTCAAACCTTAGTAAATAATACAATTTTATTTATAAAAATTATATGATTGTTTATATTTAATAAAAAAATTATTTTCTAATAATATTATATTAAATTATTATTTAATTAATAAAATATATTAATTCATCAATATATATTTATTAATTGAAATTTTACTAAAAATACAATTTTTGTATTAAAAACCATTTACAACGTAGCAATAATAAAATGAATGTATATTCTTTATTCCATACAAAAATAAGGAACATAAGAACAATGCTAGTGTCTTGTTTCATAAACCCTTATAACACCCACATACGACTTAAGGGTATAGTGTGTGATGGTGACAGACTCTTGGGGCGTCTCAAATAACATTTATTGGGTGGTAATCTCTATTAACATCCACTTCTCCCATAACTAATTCCATTTAAGATTAACATGTTGAAGCTCTGCTAGGGCTTGGTGTAGAGAAAATCCTAGTGATGATACCTAATTTCCGAGATTTGACAAATGGGCTTCGGATAGAGCAATTATCCTGGATGAGGGCATCACTTAGTTTGTCTGATTAAATTGGATTTGTTAAAGAAATATAGTTATACTAATAATGTGATCAATGTTCAATAGCTATATTAGCAATGATAACAATTCTTAATGGAATTTTAAATAAAAAACACAAAACCAAGGAAGTGCATATGTTTTATATAACCATTTTACATAATTATAAATTTAATTAGATTAACAAGAATTTTCTTTAATAAATGTTTGGTTTGTTACAGAAAAACTTTAATTAAGTAATATATTTTATAGAAATAAGTAAAATTATTTAAAAAATATAAAATAAAGTGATTTTATCAATCATTTTAACCATCTATATGAGGTGATGAAGAAAAATGAACCACATCACTATGTGGGGATGATAGTCCTTACATACCCACCAGTGATCATTTAATTTTTCATTAGATTGATAAAAATATTAAAATTAAATGCTTTATAAATATTATAAAATTCAAATATATAAATGATATAGATATTATTAAATCATTATGTTTAAATATTAATTGATGGAGGGATAATAATATATAAACATTAAAAATACACTATAATGAATTATACTTATTCTCTAGAAAACCACATTTGGATTAAACAATAAGCCATATAGGTTTGGTTTTTAGCTAATACAAGACCTATACTAATTGAGGAGGGAATTTGGGCATCATTTTGGGATTTTTTTCCTAGATGGAGTCCTCAAAATGTGTGAGTAAGAGAGGATCATGTGTTCCCTTTTATAAGTTAGGGTACTGAGAACCTTGTAATATTTCAACAATATTAAATTATATAAATTACATAATAATAGAAATTTGTATCAAAAAAATATTTTTTATTATAATGTGATAAATGTTTTAAAAAAATATTATCCAAAAAGATTTAAGATGAATATTTTTACCTTATCACAATTTGTTTACCTTAATTAACCCAAGTGTCCCTTTACCGTGGTGAATATTTGTTACCATTACTAGTATTCATAATAAATAACAATAAAATTGACCAAAATATTAAATTTGATCCAAAAAATCATGAATATGAATATATTTTTAATGAATAAATCTATAGGTTTCATAGAAATTAATTTATTATGAGTGGAAAAAAGGAAATAATTTTTTTTAAAATGTTTTTTTTGTATAAAAAATAAACTTTTATAAAATTAAAATTTTATATTTATTCCCATGTAATTATTTATATTATGATTAATTATTTCGATGTTGAATTAATTTAAAACATAATACAAAATAGAGTTTTAATTTAAAAAAGAATGATTTCATGAAAAAATTTGATTGTTTTATAACAATCATTATTTTTCTCTATTCACTCAAATATAAATCATTTATTAAAAATCCTTGAAATTAATCCCAAGAATAGTATAAAATTATGACTTCAAAAATTATTCACTTTTTTGATAAATAAAATTTCATATATTATTAGAATGTAATTATAATATATCCTTGAAACATGCAATAAAAACCATTTCTTGATGTATGAAATTTAATTATACTGAATACTTATATAAGTAATAATATTAAAATAATGTTAACACTAAATTTATATGATTACATATCACATATTTTATAATCATATTTCAAAGTTATCAAATTATTATGATAAAATACACAACCCTTTGAAATCCGATATTTGAAAAAAATATGACTTTAATCATATCAAATAAGTTATTTTCATAAAAAACATACAAGTATTATGTCAAATGATTATATAGTTCCATTGAATATCTATTACCAATGACCATATGTTCCCAATCATTGTATAACACCAATGATTATATAACCCAAAATAAAATATTACATTTATATATAATCTTGAATAAATCCTTATAATCATTACTTCTTCATATTCATGAATATAAACGTTCAAATTATTAGCCTTTTAGTAGTAGATGTTATCAGAATTATGATATTCATGGTGAATGATGGGGATAAATATTTTAATTTCATATTGTTTATATACATTTTTCATTTATTCCATTGGTATTTTTCTTACTATTATTTATTCGAGTAGCCTCATAATGTATCAATTTTATATAGGATTTTAATATTTTATCTAAAAACACATCACATTAGATTATATTTTGGTGTGGTGGGAAACAAAATCATTTGAAAATGCATTTTTAAGAATATAAATTCTATATTTTTAGGGAGTCACATCAGAAAAGCCTCACCATATGTTAGAGGCTTCTAAAAAAAGTTAGGGTGTAAGGTGTGATCATGGGAAGACTATACCCTTATATTAGAGTGTAAAATAAAAACAAAAATAACCAAACCCCATCCTTCACAATAAATAAAATCACACATAAAAAATAAACAAAACTATAAATAATAAATGAATGTTGAAGCATATAGACACACTTCCAATCAATCATACACCAACTGATTATGAAATGTTATGATGACATATAAAAAATAAATAAATGAATAATAATAAAACATGATATACTATCTTAAATGAACCTCATGTCATCCATCTACTAACAATATTCATGATGTATAGTTGAATGATCCAATCCAATCCATTACCCTTCCTCAACATGTAAATAGTGAATTCTACATGGGAACCTAAGTTCCATGGACACCCAAGAAGTGTTTTAATATAACACAATACGGAACCACCAAGTGGTCCTATAACAGAAATGGTAAATATATTATATTCAATTGTGATATTATCATATAAATAAATAAAATACTGGTTTGAATGTAAATATAAAATCATACATTTTCTTAAAGTTATAATTTGACATTTATGATCAACCACACTATCATTGGTCTATTCCAGGGTGTCTCTAATAACATGACATAATCATGAAAAATATTATACATTGTATTCTATCATTATTAGTATTAAATATGAGACATTCCAATATCAGACATTAGATCATTGTTATAAATTATTTATAGTAAATGCAATATTATCTAGCCTAATAACCAATTTCTATGAATAATAGGAAATCCATTAGTGTTATGAATAATATAGATTCTTAGTATGTAGTCCTTAAAGATCATTAGTACCAGTTATAAATACAATTCCTTGGATATAGTTCTAAGAAAACCATATAGATATAATGGTCTAATATTGGGTCAAAACCATGGGTATTCATTCCGAACGTCATGACGGTTGTGTTTCTCTCTAATAATATCTATTGTACTCATCACTAGACACCTAATAATCACAATGTCCAACTTTGGGTTCTATGAAGACACTTGACATCAAAACAAATACATTATTTCACAACCCCCACTCATGTCATCAAATCACTAAGACACTAACTAGGGTGTCTTATATCTCATCAAAATAATGATACTCTACATGCTTCCTTTGATAACAATATCATCTACTTGAAAAATCACATCACATATAGGGTGTATCTTCCCTTATCCTCATCAATATAACATAAAATACTCATGTGTATTATATGAATAACTATTATCTCAGTATACTAGTGAGATATAATTATATCGTTCTCTATTTTTGAGGAATTTATAGGTTTTTCCACACACCCAACCTATAACCAATCCACCCATATTCTACACACATATTGGATATCGTTATATTTGTGTAGAAACACATGACCCATGGCCATCTTAACATTCCTATGGCTAAAAGATATCTTAAGAAAATATTATGGCTGCTCCATTATCCAACCATCCCAATTCATCACTAACCTTACTACAACATATAATAAGAACCTATCTACAACCACTAAGTTCATTATTATGACATAAATAATCCTTGGGGGTCTTTTTATATCAAAATTTTAATTTTTATGTCAAAAAACACAACCATTTATTGCAAGGGCATCAATCTAGTACTCAAGGATCCCTCGTGGCCCATTAAACATGTATATATCTCTAGAATTTTACATTAATAAAAATATATTAATTTTAATTAGATTATAAACCATCATGGTTAGACCATATATTACATGGTAGATATCAAAATTAATTTACTAAAAAGTGTAACGCAATGGGACTACCTACTTCATATGAACCTACTCCTCATTAATTCATAAATTAACATCTCAAACCATATTTCTTCCAAGGGTTTACTAGGATCGCATAACCTCTTAAAAACCTAAGTCATGAAATAGAGATTAAATAAATTAATTATAAAAATTTATAACTAATTAATAATTTTAATTAAAATAGACATAAATCCTTAAGTGTCACTGAGAGAAACCCACTGGTCATAACCTCGTGCAATAGGGTGTAGACAACCACCAACACACACTCAAACATAATCCATGAAAATTCTAAAAATGTATTTCATGATGTAATATAATTTTTTTTTCAATATGAGATAAATCCGAATTAAAATTCACCAGGGAATATACCTTTAATGAAATTGTGTGGGAAGACATATGTTTTTATCTTAGGGAATCCTCTATAAATAAAAAATTAATGCCTCATCATTGATGATTATTTCACAATAACCTAGTGGAATAATTACTTAAAAAACTATAGAAATCTCAACATAGTGGAATATAAATCATTTAATAAATTATAGAATGGAGGAATAAAATCTTAAATCTCCAGTATATCTCAAAAAAATCCAACCCAAACCACGTGTGATTGATGGTGGAAATAAAAGGAGGAAGATTAACTATCATGTCATATTTATGATGGAAAAAGGGATTCCTAATTCAATATTTATTGAGGTAAACTATATTATTTTACTATTTTAGGGGATGCACTCTTAATACATAGTTAACCAAATCTGTTTCTAATTGTGTGGTTGGAACTTTCTCAAGCCACCCATATCGCACAGACATGCGTCACAGGTTCCCAAACAATTTTACAATTGTGAGAAACTCTTAGGTAACCAAATTGTATTTTTTACACGGTTTTCTTTCAGCCATTTCCATCAGTACACCAAACCCCTATCCAGATTCAACCCACATGGTTACCCATCATGGTTTTCCCCAACCATGAAATAACAATATATATATGAAATCCCTCGAATATTTCCACACTATGAGCCAAAACCTAAAAAATCATATTTCATTCCTTAATTTTATTTTCAACCCTTAATTTATATCCATAAAACACCCCTTTTCCGTTCTCCAAGTTTCAATATCTCACTATATATTCAAATTCTTAAAATGGACTCTATTATAGTGTCAAAATTCCAAATTCACTTTTAATTCCACAAATAAGATCGATATGGGTTGTTATAATATCATTTCCATAAGTCTATTCACCCCAAGAAGTATTGATGTCCTATCAACTATTAATACATGAAAATTCTAGTTTTCAACTCAAAATAAATTCATTGTGTTAAATCCTAGAAATTAGAATGATCTTCTATAGAAAAACACCCAAAAGGATTCAAATAATATATCCCAAATGTGATCCAACTTCTTATAACTATAAAAAATACTAAGAAAATCCCCAAATCACTCATTGATTATGAGACACCGATGTTTCTTCATCCAACTCATTTATAAGAATATGATGATCCCTACCATTAAGATCATCACATAATGGATTATTCGAAGCCGTAGTGATCTCCATCATTAGAATCACCTAATAAAATTCATTCATAGAGGTATAATTACATTATTTATTCAATTTATGAATTAACACATCAAATATCAATATTAAACACCAGTATATATCCAGTACCACTCATAATAACCAATTTTGAATGTAATTGGATGATTCTCCACTATCTATGAACAATGCCTAAACACATTACCTTTTCATTAAAATACCCGAATAATTAGCATAACACACCCATAATACATGAAATAATTTTCATGATATGTATTTCATGACACTATATCCAATTACCAGTAATCACAATTTTCAGTCGGCCTATGGTTTACTTATCTTAATAAACTCAAATTAAATCTCCAAGTAATGATAAGAACACTTGATATTGAATACAAAGCCAATAGATAAATATTAATACCATTCAAACATCCACATTGATGTTTGTACCCCCACTCTCTGTGTAATTACATTGTAGGATTAGAAACAAACTAATTCTATCGTTATACTCTCACCTTATGCACTGGCACATTTGCAATATGACTTACCCTCACACCACATCAAGTACTCCCAAAGACCAATGTTAATTATTTAGATCCATACTATAAAAAAATTGAATCCAAAATCTAGTATTCACTAAGTAACCTGGTAAATATGTATACATCTATACATAGACACCAAAATACCTCCTTAATCATTTGATGACAAACCTCACTGTATCAATGAAAATTCTACGATTATAGAAATTCATCATTGATCGATGTGATTCTCCCCAATATAGGAGGATACATATCATTACTATATTTTATCAAAACTCTAAAACCAAAACTCAAAATCCATTATTTATTTGATGAAATTATTGGATGTTGTTATCCATCTCATAATCGGGAACCACCACAATCATTATTTACTCCCTACTCCATGATCATTTGAATTTCATAATTAGTGTCTTCTAAAAAACCATTTAAGAAAAGGGCCAATCCTTTCAGGTCCAATGTTGTTCTCCCCAACATGGATATTCTTTTTTACCACTCCCTGAGTGAAACATGGAAATGTTACATCATTACAAGCTTTTCAATCCTCATGATCCACAATCACGTCACATAAATGTCTGAAACTATTTATCACTAATAATATATATAAATGAAAATCCTAAGATTAAAAATACCATTATACTACATTTTATCCAGGATATAAATATTTGTTTGGGGAGTAATATTCCTCATTCCTTTTTAAAACATTGGGACACTATTCTATCAAGAATCCAATCATAATCACATCAGTCATTGGCCGACACATGACTTGTAATAAACCCATAATCCAAATGAAATGGATGATACAAAGTGTGCACTTACGCAATATCATTCAAATATTATATTCATATTCACTCATACCATTTGATCCTAAATATTTCTTTATTCACTTATGAGTTACATGTGATCAAGCTTGGGATCAAGAACAAAATAAATTAATGATGCACCACTCACTTGTCAATTTCAGTCAAAAAAAGGAACCCTAAATGATCTCATTTGATATAACATTGAATAAATTCGTTAAACCATTAATATATTCCCATACACTCCATATCCTAGATAACACTACCTAGTATAATGATTTAATTTCTCATCAGGGATATCACCTAGGACAGATAGGGATAGGAATCAAAACAATATTTCCACCATAACCAATCCTAGATACCAAAATAATACCAAGTGATTTTTATATAATTCTAAAGGAATTTCATATTCCTTTTAAAAGTATTTAAGGATAATGTCATTCGAATACATCCTACAACACAATGTTCTAACACATAGAGTCCATTCTAGCCTAAACTATGCACTTTCAACATAATCACAAAACCAAAAGGGACATAATTAGTTCCATTCCATTTTAAACATTATGACTTTGTGGAAAGATAAATTTTTGGATAGACATGTCCCAATACATGCAACTAAGGTAGTACAATGTCCTATAGAAAGTAACTTATGGAGAATCATGTCCCATAATGTGAAACTCGGTGAACTATATGTTTCATGATAAATATGTTGAGGAGTTCCTTATCTAGTAATAAATATATAAGGGAGAACCATATATATTAAAAAATAATGGAGGGATATTCATGTTGTGTAATGATTAATGACCACAGTTCCCTTTCCCATAATGAATAACTGAAAATTAATTGTAACAAATAACTTAGGGATAATAATATCTTGTAATAAAAAACTGTGGTGACCATTTCCCTTTATGGAAAAAAATGAGGTATATCTTCATCCCATAAACAATAATTAAGTGTGTTCCGTATATTTTAATGAATAACTAACAGAGAAACAATTCTATTAATAAGTTATTAAGTGGGATCCATGTCCAATAATAAATCATATAAGGATCTACATTGACTATAATAAGTAACTATGTGAGCTCTATCCCTCATGATAAGAAATCAAATCATATATATATATATATATATATTATAGATTACTATGAGAGTCAGTGGACCTTAATGGGTAACTATCCCCCACTAGGTATCCACATATTGGATTCCACCATGATAATCATGATCACATTTTTCAATTTAAAATGGATTCTCCCTAAATGAGTTGCATTAAGTAAACATAAATATATGGTGTGGTTAAAATTAATAACAATAAGAATATTGTGGGTAAAATTTTAATTTTTTTAAGCATTAATAAACTAAAATGGATGAAACCCCAACTATAATGCATTTGTAAAAATGGTATTCAATTCCATCATTGAACTAATAAAGGGTAACCATACGACCCTTGAATAGAGGGGAAGAAAAGTCCTCATTGAAGAAGAAAAATCCATAAGGTATAGATGACATATCATCATAAGTTAATATATTTTCATTCAGCCTAGTATAATTTCACTATTATTTTATATGATTGAAAAAGATATAAATTGAAGGAAATATAAATATTAAAACCATATATCATCAGTGATATCAATTAGACAAGAATAAATTTATCATGTGCATCTCACATGAAAAATATATTTCACAAAGAAACTTATTTCCACCATGGTCATACATATAATAATTTTTAAATATAAAATCCAAAAACCCATGTTTGTTTCAACAAATTATTTTAAACAACTATAAAAGAAACATAGAAGAACTATAATCCCTTATCCCTTGTTACCAAAACATTCGGTCAAAAAATGTGTTCTTGATACACTACTTTGTGGTCTATCATAAAATATAATACATTTTTGTATCACATGGATACTATCTCCAATAAAATAATAAGAAAAAATAATTCTTCGATACAAATTTTTGATGACTGAGATAATATTTATTCTAAAACATAACCACATCGAGTCCCCATATGATCATAGGCACACCTCTACATTCTCCAGATGAAACCAAATATAAATGTAGTTTTATGGTGTGATTTATGAATCTCGATATAATCATATAAATGGGGAAAATAATACTAGAAACAAATAAACAATATATATCTATAAATAAGGATTTTCATATTAAAAAAACATAACCAGAATTAATAAATGATCGAAAACTAATATCAAATCATGATTATTATAACATACAACAACTGATAAGCCACTATAATGATCACATATATTAAATTAAAAAAATAAAATACAATAGGATATACAATTATCTATGATACAAACTTCATAAATATCATTAATTAATCCCAAATATCAACCTAAATGATTCAATTTAGGCCTTAGCTCTACATGATACTTCAACTAGGAATTATTCTCAGTTAACAAAGTTTCATGAATTCTCAAGAAATTTTCAAGTACATCTAAAAAAGGATCCACCAAGGGGGTCCTTACTAGAACTGGTAAATAGAATATATGTAGAGTGATATTTTTAGATAAAAAAAATAAAATATCTATTAATGAGTAAATAAATAATAATCACTAATTATCTAGTTCTAATGTGACACTCAAGATCAAAAAATCTTATTTTTTCAACATTCAGGGTGTCTATGATGATTTGGAATAATAATTCCAATTTGAATCATGAATATCCAATAATTCCTATGATTAAATAATAGGTTATCAAATATCATACATTAGGTAAATCCTGGGAACTAGTACTGGGAAATCAAATTTTGTTAGAATCATCAACTCATTCTGATAAATCTAGAGAATTAAAGTAGTATCAATCATTAAATAGATTCCTAAGAGGTAATCCTAGTAAAACTATAAGAATAACTATAATTTTGAGATAAATGATATATACCATGATAATCCATATATACCCAAGTGTTGAATCTCATGTCAGAACCTTGTGAATTCATTGCAAACTTTTTAAGGGTGGTGTGTCCCTCTTGAAATATCTTCTAAAATCATTACTAGACCTCTTAGCCTTATACCATACAACCTTTATTTGTTAGGTTACAACTAAATGTGGCATGCATACAATCCTCTCAAATCCATCTCTTAGTTAAAACCTATAACATTATCTCCCACCAAAGTCTCATAGGTCCCATGAAAGCCAAGATAGTTTACATGGGTTCCTTGATCAAAATCTCATCACTGAGGCTAAGTCTATCCCTTAGGGGGAGTAATATCCGTCATCCATGTCATAATCTATACCTAGCCTCATTGTCTATATAATAATATATAAACTAGTGTCTCTGTAGGGAGATAACATAATGCCCACCTATCTTCCCAAGGTAACCATAGCTTGTTTCACTCACCCAAACCATCACATATCAAATATGGGTATACCCACAAATATTATAAAATTATTGTAGGGGAGAAACAATCCCCCATACAATCATCTAATATTTCTTAAGGGTAAATATTATATAAAGGGTTATACAAGGACAATCCCAAGGAAATACATCTCAAATCAGCAGTCACATAAATTTAGTGATCTAAAGACAAATATCATAGGATACTAAGCTCTTTCAAAAAAGTATCACATGATTTAAAAGCATATATCACATTCTATATAATAAAATTAATTTTCCGTGAGAATAATTCATTTGAATCACCTACCTAATATGAAGACTCTCTATTTTAATTCAATGACTGTACACTCATTCCCATGTTTTTCTAAGGCTTGTACATGCTCACATTAAGTCATGATAACCTAACTTCAATCCATTAAATATAAATAGAGTATTTATAATAATTTATATCTAGTTTAATATTTTAATTCAAATAGGTTTAAATAATAAAAACTCATTTAGTGGAATCAGCTCACTAAAACCTTGATCAATGATGTTGAATTCATTTTTAACCTACATTCAAACCTAAGAAATGAGAAATTTCCAATTATAAATATTGATTTTATAGAAAATATTAATAAATTTATGGGAAAAACTAACTAAAATTAAATGAGTGATATATAATTGATTAAATGGGTTTTTAGGTATTATGTTTATCATCAGAGGATATCCTTTAGAAATTACATACAAAATACCAGTCAATTGGGATGATTCGACCTTTATCTAATGGAATCACAAGATGAAAACCCAATAAAGTATCATTAAAATTTATATATATAAAAATTATGAAGGTATATAGAATAATATAGATGTGAATTAATCTTAAATTGATGCATGATTTTCAATAAAATCAGACAAAAAAATGGGAATAAAGTAGAAAAAATAAGGAAGGAGGTCAGCTGTTCCATGAGTACAAGGTGGAAAATATGGATTTCCGACTAAAAATTAATAGGGGTTGTAATTTTATAATTTTTAAAGAATCACAGAATTATCCAACCCATGAACAAATCATGTGGTTGAAACTGACTCAAGGAAACCCCCTAACATGGTTAGGCTGTATAGTTAACCAAATCATTCATCAATCATGAGAAAAAATCTACATAAAAATTATATTTTTCAGATTCTATACAACCACACACCAATCATGTACCCAATACCTCAATAAAACAAACATTAATTTTTACTATGAATAGTTCCCCATTACCATTCTATAATTGTTCCTATATAATTTTACAAGGAAATTTCCAAATATCAATACCGTTCCTCCCAAAACACAACCATCCCGAAAACGATCTTTTGAGGAAAAAATATATATCCAAAAAACCTCACAATGTTCTCTAACTCTTGTTATTTCAATCCAAATTCAGATTCTCAAAATGAACCCTATATCAAAGTAATAAAATAAAATCCCATCAAAATATCATAACTTTTATAGACATGGGGTGTTAAATAAAATTCCTCTAAATAAATGTTATAATTTTTTTTAGATCCTATTTATGTTTTTATTTTTCTTCCTTTAAATGGGTACATTGATTTATCTATATGTAAAAATTTAGTAACAAATATTATCTTTGTTTTTAGCTTCTCCCGTGAACACAGGTTATATAATTTTCACTCCTAATTAAATCCTCTTTATAAGGTCACACACCATGAAGATTTATTTTCATTTTCTACTTTATTTGGTAAATCTTCACTCCCTCCAATAATTTTTAAAAAATGGGTATGAAATGATATACATGGCATTAATATCCCATTCTAGGATCTTTTCCTTAATTCTAATTGTTGTGACCCTACCCTAGAGATCCTTCAGTTTATTTTTATTATCAATTACATTAGTAGGGTTATAAAGGAGCGTACCCTAATGGACCAAAGAGTTTAGTAGTCATAGTACACCACATACATATATTATAAAATAATACACTAATTTCACCATAATGTTTCTATCTTTCTAAATAGAAAACATATAGTATAACATTATTCCACCTATTAAATCCTTTCATATAATTCATATTATTCTTCAAGGATTATCGGGGAAAGGAAACTAAATAAGCGTGTCCTAAAACACTCAATAAAGGAAAATATATTTGAAGAAATAATGAAATAGTGAGAATAATAATTATTACATGGTAAATACCTGAACACACATACCATGTAATAAAAAAATGGATAAGGAACTTTATAAATAATATGGAATGTTAATAAATAGAAATATATGACATTCAAGTAACAAGATAAAGAAATATCAATATAGAATGGTCATAAATTTAAACACATTCAATTTAATTAATGAACGAAAAAAGAAATGTATCCATATATATATCAACACAAGTTATTATGGATGAATATTAACTAAAACTAAATGAGATAAAATATTAATTATTAGACTCCATGATTTATAGGTTTTTGAAACCATTACCATCAAGAGACACTTTACTTGTTCCAATTTGTGAGACTATTTCATCCCAGGAGATAACCGATGCATCGAGGGACAATTATTAACTGGCCCCAAACCCGTATGGCTTGTCTTAAATGGTCCCTATCATGTTTGTTTAATTTCTAAAACATTCTTCATATCGAATAAAAAATATGTATTATCAAATATTCATATTGAAAAAATTATATGGATTTATCAATATTTCCCAAATAATAAAATAAGTATCAATGTATAAACCTTATAAAAAATGTTATATAGTTTAGTAAATAATCTTATCCAAAAAATTATATGGATATTTATGGGGAAATTCAATGTCAAATGATCATATAAAATTGAATATTTCAAGGCAACTAAATGGAATCTAGGTAGTGAATGTGAACAATATCCTTAGAAAAATAAATCATAATGAATCTATTGTAATCTTAAGGATGGTATCAAAAAAATATAACCTATGTAGAGTAAAATAAATGGTTTTTTTTCATTAATGAATGGAAACATTATAAAAAGATAAATAATAAAACACAATCTTCAAAAAAATATCCTTTTGTTTTGAAATCCCTTTTCTTTGAAAAAATATTTGAAAATTTTTTATTTTAAAAATTATTCTTTAAAAAAAGTAAATGTATATTCAAATAAATAACGGCAGGTAAGTCAATACAAGATTTACAACGTAAAAAAAAATTCATTTTTCACAATTAATGGTTAGAAAAAGTCATTGGATGGAAAGTTCCAATAAAATTATTTTGAAAACATTATTAGAAGAAAAAAAGTTAAAAAATTATATTACCGAATTATTTTTGAAAATAGTTTAATAAAACATGGTTTTTATAACAATACAGGTTCTCTGATTAGAGAGATACAATTTCTGGTTTTCTGAATCAAATTCGAAAAAAATTTGAGTACCAAAGTGTGGAAACTGTTCATAATTTTGAAATTAGTAATGAATAATTAGAGTAGAGAAAATGATTGGTTTTATTAAACAATGTTAATATTTTTTCCTTGAATGGAAATACACTTGAGATATAATTAATGTTTTTGTCGAATAAAATAATCTTAAATCATTCCAAAGTGCCCCATACCACATTGAAATTTTTTATTTGATAATCCTAACAGAGAAATTATAGTAATTGAAATATTAAAATACCATGAAGAAAAAAGGATTAATCATATAATAGGAAAATGGGTAGAAGATACACCAAATAAATGATGTTATTAATGAACATAACATGTATCTCACATATGTAAAAAGTGAGATGAGAATCCCTTACATTGAATTTCCTTTTAGGGGAATGTCTATTAACATCCTATATTTTAAAAATATTTGAATTTAATAATTTCTGGAGAAATTTTTTTATTTTTATTACTAATTTTATTTCAATTTTTTACTATGTTTTAAAAAACTAGTTAAATAATAATTTTTTTGCATTTGTTTGGACCAAATTCAGTTTATGTGTCAAAAACGACATTTGTAGGTCAACTATGGTCCAAATGGTAATCATATTACATCTACAGAATAATATTCATGACATAATTATCAAATTTATAAATAAATTATACTTTTAAAAACAATCATTAAATATGCTTATGAAAAATGTATCAATGAAATGATCATGGAGACAATAGGTTGTATGTACACGTGATTAACGTTCTCATTTACAATGATAATAATGGGAAGAAAGTAGTTGTAATTATATCTTCCAAAAAAAATCATTTTATCATAAATAATATATTATTTAATCAAATATATAGATATATCGAACAATGTTTATGTAAAAGGAATCATATCATGTCGAGGAGGCAGCTGTCCAAATGTTCACAAATTATGTTATCATTTTTTAATTGAATTAATGGGCAATAATGAAAATGAAATATATATATATATATATAATGGTGATTATGTCATGAATATCAAATATATGTTGTGTATGTATAATATTTTTAATTATGTTAATCTTTTACACATTTCATGTATTATATGAATGAATCGAATCGATTTGATGGGGAAGTAGTCCACACTTCCATAAGCGATGTAATCATATTAACAAAAAATGGAATGTAATAAATGTATGCGATATAAAATGATTATAGAAGTATAAATACATATTAAATATTATATATATCATATATAAACATAAAGGTATTTTAGGAAGTTATATGTATAGGTTTTCGATGAACCTAAGTGGTTTGAGTTAGGTGATGAATGAGGGTAGGTAATGGCCTTTTAGAGTAGAGGGAAATGACTCAATTGGTATATTGAAAACATGATAGATATACCCATTTTTTACAAATAAAGTCATCCAGAAACAACTATACTCATGAATGGGAGGATAATGGCTTATTTATAGCCGTAAAATGGGTGTTGGAAATGTTTTTAGGGAATTTGGGCCCTTATATTAATGGTTTGGTCCTTTATTAAGAACAATTTTCCATAAATATTTATAAATAATTTTAATCATGATCACTAATATTTTTGGTAAAAAAGGTGGCCTATATATATATTATAATTTATTTTTATTACAAAAATAAAATCTTATTTTTAATTCCAATTATATATGTGGATTAAGTCTATTTAAATTTAATTCCATAGGCAGGACAATAGTGCAGGGTTTTAAATTAAAATGTCTGATAGTTTTCTATGTGTTCATAATCAATTTCAAAGTGAAATTTATTATAATGAGAGTAATTGTATTAATTGAAAAAAATGTGATATAATTAAAAATTTAAACCGATTAAATGTATAATTTAACTTTATAAATAATTTATACATAAATAATGTTTTGAAATGGAAATCTGTATTTTTAACTATTCATTAAAAATAATTTTTTTTTCAAAATACAATAATAATAACCTATTTATTATGTTCGTATTTCAAATATTAAATATAGTTTGACTTATTAAATCAAATAAAGTGTCATAATTCATATTTTAAAAGTGTTCTCCATTAAAAAGAAATAAAATTTCACTTATAAAAATTTAAATTTCTATGTGTAAAATAGTGTTTGTTCTTATCTTGTGACTATCAAACCTAATGGATGATTTTATAACAATTATTTAATGGAATATATATTATATATATAAGAATAATATCACTCTAAAATTATAATTAATTTAATATATATGAAAAAATTAAATTTTTTATCATAAAAATGGTTTTATATAAAAATATTCACTTTCTATTCAATTGCTTCTTACATTAATTTATAATTTATTTTTAACCAATTAATTCATTATGTATTTGTATAAAACGTTATTTTGATTATATATTTATTACTATTCATAACTACTAATTTAACAGCTAGTTTATATGGCATTATATTTTAATAATATATTATTATTCAATAAAACTCAGTCTTGCCTGTAAAGCAATCCATCGAGGAAGTATTATCTTGTGTGCAACTCATAATAACTTTGTGTTGAATAAATTTTAATATATATAATCTATTTTAAATAGAAAATATATTATAATGTCTCCAAATATTAAGTTGCCTTATGTGTTTGGTTTGGGGTTCTATACCACTATCAAATACATGGTTTTTTACTTTAGATTTTTGAGGCATCTCATTCTCACTGCCTTACTTAAATTGTGTCCTTCCAATTTAAAATCTACCATGGTGATATATTTTTTGACACTTACAATGTTTGAAATCACATATCATGAGAAGTGTTCATAAATTATCATCTATAAAAGAGAAAATGTGACATAAAATGGTAACATGTAATACCATATAAGTTGGTCTCAATGTTGAACATCAGTAGAAAGTATAGATAGGTACTTAGAGAAAAGAATAATTTTCTATAGGTAGTGAATGAGGTCATCAATCGAAAAAAAAATTTGAATTATCATTATATATTTGAGGGTCTTAATGAAAAAAAATCATTGATGATTTCTAAGACTATAAATTCCATATAAATTAATGTTTTATGAAAACATTTTACTCTTTAGTCATTTTCTAAATGTTGGGTAATTACTTTACTACATAAGAATATGAGGAAATTTTTTAAATTATAAGTATAAATTTTATATAAAAAATACCCAATTTTGGATTTTCATTAATAAATTTCTAACTAATTATTTACTACAATAAATTAATGCAAAATAATGATTTTTATGCATAGAGAACTGAAAAACATTTAAAGGATCATAAGTCATATAAATGAGTTACAAGTATAACTATTCGTATTTAAATATCTTCTATAACCAATATGGATTATTAATTAATGTCTAATCCTCAAAAGTGATACTACTGGTTCACCATTAAAATTTATTATACAAATTATTTAACTAAAAAGAATGAAAATTAACCAATACATTATAGAGGTTAGTGGTTGGCATAGAACCATTATTTCACATTGGTTATGGGTTCAGACCCATAGACTTTCTAGATTTTATTCGTTTTCACTCGAATTATAGGTCGACCATTTCTAAAACAAATTTAATATAATTTGAAAAAATAATTAAGTTGTTCATCCTTATAACATACTCTTATAAAATGTTTTCAATACAAACCTAATACATAAATAATTCATCCAATTATTTTAACATAGATACTTCCATGGCCTATAGATTGTTAATTATATAATATTTGGTATATCTAAATCATGAAACCATATTTTCAAACTAAAACGCCAAAGGTTTAACCTAGATCATCAATTTACACTATCCATTCAAATTATTCATAGTGGTTTGTAATGAATGTATGGATTATTGTCACGAACCAGCCTGAGTCGACCCTGAACCGGTCACCTAGACCAGCCCGTGACAAGTCCCGAGAGGCGTTCCCGATCCTCCCGGGATGGTGACAAGAACCAAGGGCATCAATAGAGTACACAAGGGAACGATTTCTCCCATATATAGACAATCAAACAAACAGCGGAAATAAACGGACAGCCCAAAATGAATTTATATAAAAATTGAACAAAATATTTTTTATACAAGAAACTAAAGATAGAACAAAAACAAAAACTCAAATGAACAATCCTAATGACCAACTAACTCCATGTGACACTTCTGGTCACTCTCCAACACAATGATCAAATGTCGCCCAAGGTGATCGAACTAAAGATGAAACCTGCACAAGGGCTAAAAAAAGAAGAAGACTATAGGCGTGAGTATTAAAACTCGGTAGGTTAGCCCGATATTCTATTCCCAATGCACATTCCTTTAAAATAAATGAAACATCAATTTACAGTTTGAAATTCAAGATATGAAAGTATGGTTTTCAAATGGGGTTCCATGCTATAATAATTATCAGACAAAAACATGCATGTTTAATAAACAAAAATGAAAGTAACTATTTTTTTTCAAAGAGGTGCAACATCAAAATGAACATAGATTTCAAGAGCGATGCTTTAAAGAATTTTAACATTCAAATAAATAACACATACTACTGAATTTACCAACCAAACACACCGTATGCCGATGGTGAGTACAAAATAGCCAATGAGCACTAGTCATGGGAATACCCCTGGGCACTGGTTAGTTGTGAGCCCCAGGTACCTCGTATCTCGGTGAAAGTAACCATAATAAATATC
The DNA here is from genome assembly GCA_963277665.1 of Viscum album. NCBI lineage: Eukaryota > Viridiplantae > Streptophyta > Magnoliopsida > Santalales > Viscaceae > Viscum > Viscum album. The sequence continues at coordinate 404,586 of CAUJRU010000080.1, read as the reverse complement.
TGTTCTCGTGCACAAGCCACTAGTAGGGAACATACCCATAACCTAGTGGTCCCCAATTATCATCATCATCATAGTTTAGTTAGTGTTGTCATCGTCAAACTTGCTACGTGAAACAGGGGCCAACCCCCACAGAATCACTAGCATACTAGTACACGTCCGCCCACCTAGATACCTGGGATTCCCTTTAGTGCTAAATCAAGTTACACATGTTATAAAATACACATTTCACATCCACATTCCATTCCAAAACCATAAAAACACAAACATCCCATAATATTTCTTCACATTTCTTACACTAATCAACAAACCGCTAAATATTTTGGTAAAACAATTTCATGAAGTGCATTGAGGCTTTGCACATAAAAATCTTTCAAAAACATTCTTTAAATTATAAACACACATCATAACCAAACCAAATCATATTTGGAAGCCCAATAAACATTTAATAAAATCATTTAATGGACCATAAAACAATCCCAATTTCACAACTTGTTATATACAAGTAAAACACTCCTTCGTTTCTAGGAAATGCCAAACGGGCCTTTAAACATTTTTTCAAAAATAACCTTTGATGAAGGTATGCATTTTAATTTTATTAATGATCTGTATAAACATCATTTACGGCTGCAAACCTCATTCATAAATCTCTTATAATACTCAGGTTACATATTCAAAACACAACCATTTTCGTAAAGATGTGAAACGGTCCATTTTTTTGGCAACTCCGACCAAAATATGTTTTAAATCAAAACCCACTTGTTTGTAAAAACAAATCCAAATTGGAAATAAATATAAGTACCCAAAAATACCATTTATAATTCTTCAAATTCCTTTATAAATCCAATCAAATAACTTTTAAATCACACATCACACATAAAAGCCAACCGGGCAATTTACCGAACACATGCCATGCCCTTTTTAAACAAAACAATTTATTTTATGTGCATGAAAAGGAATAAAACACCAATTGAATGTCATATTATCATTCAAGATACATTAACATGTTAAAAATACCATAAACTAGATTATAAACCTCATAAAATATTTTCAAAGATAATGGAACATTTAAACAAACACTTGTTGATTACCTTCATGACAAAACAACACTACCTTTCACATAACAGTGATTAAACAACGACTTTGCACACCAAGAAAATTATAAAAAGGATTTAAAACAATAATATACATTTATATCAGTATAGGATAATATTAAAATGATGAAACTTCTATGATAAAAGCATGTGCAAGGGATATCCTACCTCAAATCTTTGGCGTAATTGAAACGCACACCCGAAATCACCCGCCGCGGGTTTATAAACCCTAAAACTAAAAAGATCATACCTAAAAAAATAGAAACCCCATAAAAAAACATGTTATAACAAAACCCTAGGTCGATCAAGACTAGGGTACAATATAAAACCAATAAATAACGAAAGGAGAGGGAAGAGGAAGAAGAAAGGAGAAGGAATCTCACCTTTCACCCTATAAGACTCTTCGTCTTCCATTATATCTACAACACTAGAGGGAAGGGAATGGATTGAAAATTCATGGAGAGACTCCTAAGATCTTGACGAACCAGGGAAAGAAAATTGGTGGCCAAAAGAGTATGAATTGATTAATTTATGAATGATACAATTTACCTTTTCAAATCTGGACGATTTGAGGTATCCTGAGAATATTCGCCCTCTTATGAGACCCATATGAGCTCCAAAGAGGTAAAAACGATATTGGGGGTGAGGATAGGGATATTGGCTTCTGGTGGGAGGTGTAATCACCGAAAAATATTAAAAAATTAAAATGATATAAATGAATCAAATTATTTTTTTTAAAATAGGAAATGGGCCCATGGGCTGGCCCAATACCTAAATGAGTAACCCAAATTCACCCGGCCTATGAATTTATAATGGGTCCAAAAGGATAAATAAGTTTTAATATATCAGTATAGGACAATTGGGAAGTTTAATGGATGAAAAAGGATGAAAAACATAAGAGTTATAAAAGAAACAAATTCGGTTTTTAAAACTGGGAATGGGCTCACGGTTGGCCCAAATCATGAAGTAACCACCCTTTCTTCAAAAAATACTAAACAAACAATGGGGATCCCAAATTAGGGTGGTTAGACATATATGAAACTTCAAAACTCAAGATTTATCTCATCAAATACCCATGAAATGATCAGTATTTCTAATGGGCCGGATCAATACAATGACAGAAAAGAAAAAAACCCGTGTGTGACAATTATACAAAGCATATCCCCAAGAGCGTTAGACCAGATGACTAATACAGACCATTGTTGTGTGCCAGGATACCCTAAGGCAGACCTAGAACACAGTGTCAATGTTATTTCTCTTAATTACATCTATGAAAGAACTATATCCACTTGTAGTATCCAGATAAGGATTTGTTTATTCGAGGACTGACTTAATATCTAACTCTAAAATATTAATGGATATTATTCTATAATTATACTCAAGTTATACCTTAGGGTTATGTTATATAAACTAGGTTTTCTTAAATCTAGTTTCCAAGGTCGATACTAAATGACCTCCAATACCAACTATAGAGACATAGTACCATAAATCCTGTATGCAGTGTCTACTATCAATTATATTGATAGGATTATAAGAAATCACGCCAAAAATGTCCAAAGAGATTAATATTCTTGGTGAAAAAGATACAAACATGAAAAATATAATACAATAATTACAAGATAATTTTTTCCTTTAATATAAAAATAAATCAAGGTTAACTATATTTTATGTAGTGAATAAATAAATATATTTCATAGTATGCTTCATAAATTCACGGGTAAAGGAAAAAAACAAAGGTAATCTCAAATGATCAGTAGGGGAAAATATATTGGAATAAATAATGAATCAATGAGAATAATAATTATGACATGTTAAATACATTCACACACAATCCATGTAATCAAAAAGATGATAAGGATGTACATAAACAATATGGGAATGTAATAAATAGAAACAAATTCCATTAATATAAAAAATCAATATTTAATGGTATGAAAATGAAACACATTCAATTTAATCAATGAAATAAAAATGAAAGGAATCAATAGATATGTGGAAACACGATCTCATATACGAATAACAACTAATACTAAATTATAGAAATGCTTATTTATTGGATTACATGTTTCCTAGGTACATGGAACCGTTAACATTAAGAGATAGTTTTCCAATTAGAAAGTGAAAAACTAATTCATCCCATGAGACTACAAGGGCATCAAGGTTCTATCATTAACCAATCCCTAATCTATTGGGCTTGTCTCAAATAGTACCCAACCCATGTATTTCATGTCCAAAACATTTCTAAGTTAGAATAAAAAATATAACTTATCAAATATTCATATTTTATAATGTATTATAATTTTCAATATTTACCCAAATAATAAAATGCATTCAATGTAAACCCTATATAAAAATGGAATACAGTTTAGGAACTAATCATATCCATGAAAATTATATTTATTTTTATTGTAAAATCAACATAATATCATTATATGAAATTGAATATTTCAAGGGGACTACAAGGAATATTGAAAGTGAATGTGAATAATATCCTTGGAAATATCAATTAGAATACTTCCATAGGATGATTAAGGATATTATTAATATAATATAACCCAAGTGGAGTAAAATAAAGGGTTATTTTAGTTGATGAATGGAAACATTATAAAATGATATTTCTTTAAAAAAATCTTTATAAAATTATTCTTCTATTTTAGAAATCGTTTTTGGAAAAATGATTCCCTGAAAATGATTTTTGAATTTTTTTTCTCAATATAAGTAAATTTTAAAACATTAAAAGGAAGCTTAAAAATAAAAATAAAAGTTAATTTAGTATTTGTTGTATAAGGTAAATAGATCATTCCTTTTACCGGGTTAGCATTTAGATTAATGCTTTGCTCAAAAAGTGACAAGATGATTCCATTGAAAAAATCGTAAAAGGAAAAATGTGTTAAAATTATGTCAACAAATAATTTTTTAAATCATTTTAAAAATACATGGTTTTTAGAATAAACTAGGATCTCTGAATATAGAGATACAAAGTTTGATTTTGTAAAAGAATATTTCCAAAACATTTTGACTACTAAAGAGTATGAAATTTTAATAATTCTTGAAAATGTACTTGAATAACCAGAAGAGAGAAAATGAAATTCTTTATTGAACAATGGTATTATAATTGCATCAAATGGACATACATTTGAAATATCATTAAATTTATTATTAGGGAAACTAATATTTAAACATTCTTAAGTGTTCCATATAGCATTGAAACCTTTTAAATCACAATTCTCATGGAGGAAAAATATTAAATAAATGTTTATAATAACATGAACAAAAAATATTAATAATTTAATATAACAAAGGTGTAGTATATACACCACACTTATGATGTAATTGGTGAACATGAAATTTATCTCATGGATCTGAAAAGTGAGATGAGAATATATTAAATTTCTTTTCCTTTCATGTTAATTTCATTTTAATTATTTTATAATAAAAAATATTTTAATTTTATTCTTAATTGATAACCTTTAAAATTTTTATAATTATTTTATTTCATTTTTTATTATGTTTTATGAAACTTCATAAGCAATTATATTTACATCAGGTGTTTTGACCAAAATCCTTTTATTTGTCACAAAATACTTTTGTAAGTAACATTTTTTCCAAGGGGTCAATATATAACATCTACATAATAATAATAATGACATAAATATCATATGTATAAATAAATTATACTTCTAAAACCCACCATTAAATCTAGTCATGAAAAATTAATAAACATTACCATCTTGAAGATGATAGACCATATATATGCATGAGTATCATTCTCATTTTTGAATGATTGTTATTAAAAGATTGTAATTATAATTATATCATTACAGAATGATATTTTTTATAATAAATACCATATTAGATAATAATATATACTGGTATATAGAATTATTTTTTATGTAAAACGATCACATCATGTTGACGAGGTGGCCGTTCACGCATCCATAAATAACTTAATAACATTATAATTATATCAAAGGGTAATAAAGAAAATGATATATATAAATATACAAAAAATAATATTTATGTCATCAATATCATAAATATTTTATTTATGAGTCAAATTTTTAATTATCACAATATTTTATACATTCAATGTATCTTTTGAATGAATCACATCGCTTTGAGGGGGTGGTTGTCCACACTTCCTCAAATGGTGTTATCATATTAACAAAAAATGGAAAATATAAAAGGTATCTGATGTAAAAGGATTAAATAAGTATAAATACATAATAAATATCTTATGTATAAAATATAAATAGATTTTCCATCAGAATGTCCACCAAGATAGGTGGTAAAGGAAAAATGAACAATCATCGTTTCGAGAGGTGGTAGTTCAATGTAGACATAAAGAGAATGTTTTTTATCAATTGTATTGATGTTTGTGTTAGTTTAGTTTTAAACTATATAAAAAATATTATTATTTAGTACACTATTTTTTTACATTATCTTGGAATAATAATATTTTGTTGGTTGTAGAATGAAAATAAAACTAAAAATATTGAGAGATGATATTACCTCTTAATCGTGTAACTACAATTGGTTTATACCCAAAGGATTCCTTGAAATATATTATGCAGATATGTAGTATAAGAGGTAAAGGGAAAGGATTTTGGGAGGCTATATTGTTATTTTTTGGTCTAAAATAAGTGGTTTGAGAGGCATGAGGATGGGGTGAGGCGGTGGCCTTTTCTAGAGGAGGAAAATGACTCACATGTTATTTTGAAAACAAGTTTTATGTAACCACATTTTTACATAAAAAATCCATCTAGAACCATAAAATATCACTAATATAATGTTCATGGAAGATTTATTTCCATAAAATGGGTGTTGCACAAGTGGATAGTTCATTTGGGCCCCTATGTTAATGGTTCGGTCCTTTATTAAGCTTTTTTTCGTTAATAATTTTAATTAATTTTAATCAATTTCACTAATATTTTTTGTAAAAAAAATTCAAATCATAAAACATTATAAATTATTATTATTAAAAATAGGGAATAAATTTTTTCAAATATTAATGATTAAATTTTCAGATGTTTATTTAAATATAATCTTCCAGGAAGGACAACAATACAGGTTTTTAAAGTAAAAATATCAGAAGGATTACTATGTGATTATAATAAATTTAAATGTTAAATTGAATCCAATGACATAAATTGTATTAATTAAAAAAAATACGATATAATAAAACTTTTAAACAAATAAAATTTATAATTTAACCCAAACAATATATTATATGAAAAATCAATTTTGAACTAAAATTTTGTATTGTTATCTATTTGTTAAAAAATTAATTGTTTCATAAAACTAAAAATATAAAATTAACCATAACCTAATTATTATGTTTCTATTTCATATATGTATCTTATTTTGAAATATTAAAAAAACTAATGTGTAAAAAGTTATATTTAAAATAGGTTCTCCACAAAAAGGTGGTAAAATTGTCTTAATAAAAAATAGGTTTTTATGTGTAAAATAATTTTTTTTCTCATCTAATATATACGAATCATAATAGATGAATATTAAAAACATATTATTGAATATATAATATATATTACATTAATATCCCCCACATATTTTAATTAATTTAATCTATTACCTTAAAACCACTTTTTATCAAAAAAGAAGTTTTCTATAAAAATATTCACATTATATTAAATGGTTTTTATATTAATTTATAATTAATATATAACAAATTAATTAATTATATATTTTTATAAAAAATAATTTTCATAATTTAGTTACTAATATTATTAACTACTAATTTAACAGATAGTTTATATCTCATTATATTTTAATAATATTTTACTGTTTCATTTCACTCAGTCTTGCATGTAATGCAAGCCATCATGAAAGGAAGATATTAAATGTAATGCACAATAAATTTGTATGGAATGAATTAAAATATATAGAATATATTTTAAATAATAAATATATTATAAAGTATCTACATATTATAGTAACATATGTGATTGGTTTCATATTTCATACACACTATAAAATACAAGGTTCTTACTTTAGATTTTTGGGGCAACAGACTCCCCCTATATTATTTAAATTGTGTCCACAAAATGTAAACTCGATCATGGTGAAATATTGTCATATAATTATTATTTATGAAATCACACATCATGATAAGGGTTTATAATTAATCATATGTAAATGATATAATGGAATGTACAATTTTCTAAGGGACTACCATGTAACTAGCTCTCTAAATAGGACAATATTAATAAGAAAATAGAGATATGTACATGGATTAAAAGAATACATATTTATAAAAAGATAATGAGATCATCAGTTACTAAAAATTTAATGATCAATCTAAATTTGAGGGCCTCATATCAATAAATAATTTATGATTTAGAAAACCATTGGTTCAATGGAAATGAAGGTATTATGATAACACTTTATTTCAATGTCATTTTCTTAATGTGGGTAATTATCTTACTACCTAAGAATATGAGGATATATTCTTACATTAAAGGGATCAATTTTATATGAATAATCCCTACTTTTGTTTTTGAGTTGATAAAATTAAAATTCATTCCTTTAGTTCTATAAATTAATTTCCTATTATGGTTTTTTAATTTAAAAAGTGTTAAATGATACATTTAAATGATTGTAAGGCAGAAATTGTGTATAAAGTCTATCTATTTTCCATTAGACATATTTTGAAACCAATATAGAACATAGATTAATATATAATCCTAAAAATTTATGTATCTATCTCATCATTTACATTTATTCATCAAATTTCTTAACAAAAAACAATGAAAAATTAACCATGATATTACGTAGGTCATTGGTTGGCATGAAAACATTATCATCATTTAGTCATGGGTTCAAGACCCATAACCTATTGTAGAATTGATTTTATGTTACCCAACATACATGTTGTTCTTTTCTAAAACCAAATTAATATTGTTTTCAAAATAAATATGATGTACATTATTGAAATGCCCTTTTAAATTTTTTTCTCAATTTACCCTAATACATAAATACTTTATCAATTTATTTTTACATAGATTCTTCACTGGTCTAGTGTTTATCTGTAACATCATTTCTGTGATTTCTAAATCCAAACTCCTTATTTTAAATTTAAAATAGCACAGGTATAAGATATATCATTAATTTTTATTATTAATTCTTATTCTCCATAATTGTTTGTAATGAAAATTTGGATTATCCTAAGGATATCCCTAGTAGTGTCAAACCAGGTTCACATTAAGATCTATTTTTAGGTACCAAGTAACCCTGAGTAAATCCCAAAACACCTTTTCAGGGTTATTACTCCAATGTAGATAATATTGAGAACCACGTCCACTGTTAGTATCCATATAGGGATGAATTTCTATGAAGACTTACATAATATCTACTATTGAAATAATTCTAGGATGTTTTTCTAAACCTATCCACAAATTATACCAAATAGTTATGTTCTGTGACGTATTTTTTCCTAAATCTCGTTTCCATGGTTTCTAATAAATATCCTTATTACCAACTATAGAGACCTGGCACCATAATGTTAGGATTCAATGAATACTATCAATTACATTGGAGTGATTTCAAGGAATAATCCCTTTATGGAATGAAGTATTTTTTAGTCTTGCTAAACGAGATACATAAATGTGAAAATAATAAAATAATTACATCATCATTTTTCCTTATTCATAAATAAATAACATTGAAGATAACTTTATTCCATATATTAAATTTCATCATAAAATTCATATTAATCTTATTGGATTCAAGAATAATGGAAAAATAGTGTGTGTGAGCTCAAATGCTCATTATGGAAAAAATACATCCATAGAAATAAGTAATCTATGATAATAATAATTATGACATGTCAAATAACTGAACACACATACCATTTAATCAATAAAATGAGAAGGAAGTCCATAAAAAATATTATAGGGTAATAGACGGAAACACAAGCCATTAAACTATCATGATAAGGGGAAATCAATATGGAATAGTAAGAAACTAAAACACATTCCATTTAATTAATGAACCAAAAAATGAAATGTATTCATAGATATTTCAACTCAAGATCTCATGGATAAATAATTAACAACACTAAATGATGGAAATTCTTAATTATAACATGACATTATTCACTAATTACATTGAATAATTACACTTAGGAGACATTTTACATATTCAAGGTTGTGAAACTAATTCATCCCATAAGACTATCGATGCATTAGGGGGATTTCTTTATGAGATCCCTAATCTGTAGGGCTTCTTTTAAGTAGTTCCCAACTATTGTATTACATTTCCAAATCATTCCCCATATCAAATTACTAATATTCCTGATCAAATATTCATAATATATAATTGATAATGATTTATCAACATTCTCAAAAATATTAAAACAATTTTCAAATTAAACAACATATTAAAAATGTAATATGGTTTAAGAAATAATCTTATCCAATAAAAATGTTGTGGATATTTAGAGCAAATTCAATATCACATTATCATATGAAATTGAATATTTCAATGGGATTAAAAGGAATCTTGAATGTGTTTGTGAATACTATCCTTGGAAAAAAAAATCTATAGTAAGATTAAGGATATTATCAATAAAATATATCACATGTAAAAGAAATAATTGGTTGTTTATTTTTTTGAATGAAAATTTTATAATGATATATTTCATAAAAAACAACCTTGATGAAAATGTCCTTCTGTTTTGAAAATACTTTTTTTAAAACCTATTATTTGAAAATCATTTTTGAAATCATTTTCATTTGAAAGGTAAACTTTTAATCATGTAATGGATGTGTTAAAGAAATAATGGTGGGTAAATTAATTTAGGCATTATGGGGTAAAAATAAAATATTTTTTCAATGGTTAATGTCATGTAAAATGACTTGTTTGTAAATCAACAAGAAGTTTCCTTCAAAAAAATTTTAAAAGAAAAAATAGGTAAAAATTAATTTACAAAATCATTTATTATTATTATTAATAAAACATTATTTTTAGAAGAAAATAGGTTCTCTGACTAAATATATTTGAAGTCGGGTTTTTTGAAAAAAAAAATGAATTCCAAAGATCAGAAATATGGTATTAATACTTGAAAATGGTCATAAATAACTGGAGTATAGAAAATTAAAGGTTCTATTAAAATTTTTTTAAATAATTTAATCTTATTTGAATACCATTAAAATATCATTAATATTATTTTGTTGGAAAATAGTATTTAAACATTCTTATGTTTCCTATACCCCTCTGAAAAATATTACATCATAATCCTCAAGGAAGAATAACATTAAATGAATGTTTAAATTCCAATAACATAAAATTATTTGTGATATAATATAACAATGGGTCAGTAGATACACCACATAAATGATGAATGTTGTGAATATGAAATTATCTACCATATGTAAAAAAATGGGATGAGAGTACCTTACATTCAGTTTCCTTTCTATTGAATGTCTTATAACGTCATGTATAATGAATGTATTTTATTTTTATTTTTACTTGAAAAAATATTTTATTTTTATCAACAATTTTATTTCAATTTTAACTATAATGTATAAAACTACATAAACAATTTTTTTCCTTTGTGTGTTTTGACCATATTCAGTTTCTGTGTCAAAAATGATTTTGCTATGTCAAATATTGTCAAAGGTATCATTATATAACATATCAAGAATAATAACAATGAAATAATTATCATATTTATTAAAAAATTATACTTTTAAAAACAATAGTTTACTATGGTTATGAAAAATGAATCAAGGTTTAGATCTTTGAGATTTTAGGTCAGACGTACGAATGAGAAACATTTTCATTTTTCAATGATCATTATGGAAATAAGTTAAGTAGAAATATATTTTTACAGAATGATAATTTTATCATAAATACCATATTATATACTTATATATACTTATATATATATAAGTATTTTTATATAAAATGAATAACATCATGTCGAGGAGGCGGTAGTCCAAACATCTATAAATAACATTATCACTATTTATGTGCGTGAAAGGGTAATAATGACTATGATATATATATATTGATAAGTAATTATTTCATGAAAAATATATATATGTTGTTTTTGTCTCATATGTTTAATTATAATATTCTTTTATACATTCCTCCTATTTTGTGAATGAATAATATGACTTTGAGGGGGTGGTAGTCCATACTTCATCAAATGATGTTATCATATTAAAAAAATGGAATGTATTAAAGGTATTTTTTATAAAAGGTTTAAATAATCATAAATAAATAATAATTATCATATATATAATATATAAATAAATTTTACATCATAATGGCCACCATGAAAGATATTAAAAGAAAAACTACCAATCATAATTTTGTGCAGCAGTAGTTCACTATTCATTGAAACTATATATTCATTACCTATTAGATGGAAGTGTTTGTAAGTGTTGTTCAAAGCCATTTCATAAATACATATTAATATATTTAGGATAATTTTATTTTTACATGATCATTTAATAAGTATATTTTTATATATGATTAATGGAAATGAAACTAAATAGCTTGAGAGAAGACGTTAACTCTTAATCAGGTAACTACGTTTTTTTTTAACAAAAGGGATTATTGGAATCATTTCGGCCCAATGGGGGGATTCATGGTTTTGGGGGTATTTTGGGAGGATATATTGGTGGATATTATATGATAATTTGTGGTTTTAGTGGTGTGATGAATGAGGAGAGTTGGTGTCCTTTTATAGTGGAGGAAATGACTTACTTGTAATTTTTAAAATAAGTTAGATGTAACCAAATCATTAATTAACAAAAGTTATAAAAACTATAACAACTATAAGGCCCCAGCCTTAAACCTTACTTAATCATGAGTTATTACAATATTACACATTGAGGATCTTTTTGGGTTTAGAGTTTTAGAGAATTAGATCATAAAACTTGCGTTACATTACACATATAAACAAAGTGGTTACATAAAGATAGTATTCTTCATTCCCATAAATGGAAACATATTTAAGATAAAACATGGATTCTTTCTTGACACTTCCTTGACACTATCATCATATCATGTACCTTTCCCTTGACCTGTGAAAATCATTTCAAAAAAACTTGGGATGAGCATAAAAATCTCAGTATGGGTTATAAAAACATGGAAAGGAAACATGGGTACATATATACATAATAATGAAATCATACTTTACCCATAAAACATAAGCACTTTAACATACCTCATCAAATCATGAATAAATCATAGAAATCATAAGACATAAAGGTAACTTGAGGAATTCATAACATTCTTACTTAGGGAGTAACCCTCTTGGTTACGTTTGGAATACCCATCACAGTATATTCCCTAAATCTCTTCGGAGAAACCTTAACGTTTCACTCCTTCGCGTTACCCAATGCATTGGAGAGCTATATCGGGCTCACCCGCCCTTAGTTTATCACGGAACCACCCGTCTTCATAATAATGCCCAAGCACCATAACATAATCGTATAACATAAAACATGCATAAAGGAAACATAACATTTCCACATTTCAATCACATGATATCAATACAACACAAAAAACATTGTGAAAACCATTTTCAATACCAAAATAAAAGAAAAGTAAAACATGGTATTCATTTTTCTTTTAAAAAGAAGGTATGGCTTGTAGAGGAAGCTGAAACTCAAATAACGGTTACGACGGCGGAGAAGTCGTTGTCGCCGCATACGTACAACAAAAACATTCCCTTTAGTCGTTTAGTAAACACTTCGCATAAAAAATATTCCTTTTGAATAAACGTAAAAGTCAAATGGGTTTATACACCGTATAAAAGAAAGTTGTGTATAAAATAAAATATGCCTCAATGAAAGGAGATTGAGACGAAGTCCCATACCTCGTATCCGACATAACCCGACCGTTATTTAATCTCCTGAATAATAAACTTTAGTTAATCTGTACTTGCTTATGAACCTTTTTCAAGTTCATTATTCCTTTTATACCATGTTATAAACATCATGTAATCATTTAAGTTAATAATGTTCATTTTGTCGGTATTTGGTTCTTAAGTCAAAAATAGACTTCTTACACTTTCATGTTGTTAATTTGGTAAAAGGTTTGTTATATCCAGAATGATATTAATGATTTGGATGACATATATATCATATATATTCATCATATACATGTATTTATAATATTACATCACATTTAGAGGTAAGAAATGAAATGCACCGTTCATGGAGACGGTAAGCCGTACGTACGCATGAACGCTACTTCCATTTCTATTTCGTATTTTCTAGAATGGAATCATAATGATATAAGAGTATATTATAATTCCAGTATAATAACATATATAATATCATTAACTTTATCCTTTACACATCCCACATATGGTATTAACGAATCAAATCACTTTCAGGGGGCGGTAGTCCGCACTTCCTAAAATGAAGATATCGTGTTTACACATAATGGAAACCATAAAGGTTTGCCCAAAATGAAAAAAAAACAGAAGCTTAAGGAAAAAATAAACATATTATATATCATATATAAAAATAGTGACATCATAATGGCCACCTTTGAAGGTGTTAAATGAGTACTGAACAATCATCGTTTCGGGAGGCAGAATTTCGCCATCCACGGAAACCGTATGTTCTTTAACCATTTGATGTAGTTGTGTGAGAGTTTATCTCAAATAAATCTTATAAAAACATCCCAGTATATTGAATATACTGGTTTTGATACAAAATAAGTAACTAAAAAGAGTTTAGGGGGTTGGAGAAGCAAAATAAAATAAATGAACATGAGAGAATGAATTACCTTTAAAAGTGTAACTCCTTTTGATTTGAGCCTAAAGGCTTCCTTTGAAAGGATTCTGCCCAAAGGGAATACTCTAGGATTAGGAGAGGGATGTGGAGAGAGTAAATGGGCAGGGGTTGGCCGAGCCAAAGGCTTGAGGAGTGTGTGAAATGAGGTAGATGTGGGGGCCTTTTATAAGAGGAGAGGAGGGGCACTTTTGAAAAGTAAAGAAATATTACTTTATTTGAAAATGTGTTTCGGTTTTAAAAGGTCCCACATTGATATAATTAGTGGATATGGTGATAAGGGTTCTAAATCCACTCATCCAATTGGTTTTGGACATGTTTAGTTCATAGATTTTACATTATCTTTCCATTTTATTTAAATCGTTAAATAATGATGTCATCGCTGCATCGTTATTATGTCATAACTAATTTAATTTATTTAATGTCTAAAAATTATAAAACAAATACTATGATGTAGGAAATCTTTTTATATTTCCAATGACTATTTATAATCGAAAATATGATCTTTATAACCCCATGTAAAAATTTTTTTCGTAAAACATATTATGTTTGTGTCATTTTTACTTTTACATTAAATAAAAAGTTATTTATGTCATTTCCCAACCAAAGTGGATCCATGGGATCCCCAAGTTGACCCATGGAATTTCTTGGTCGGCCATGACACAACCAATGAGGTTAAGACATGTCTCAAACTCATCTCATTTTATTAAAGCATTATTTTTTACCTTAAACTACACTAATTACCACTAATCGCGATTAAAAACTTAATAAGTTACTATTCACCAAAAAATTATTTTAATCTCATTGAACCACATTTTAATTTTTAATGACAACCATGTATATCAGATTTTTGAAAATCAAAACACAATGATGGCGAAATTTCATTTAAACGGAAAATAAGTTTTTATAAGTACCACTTAGTGGTTTCACTATTCATCAAAAATTGAAGTTTTTCAGAAAAATCCCAAAAATTCACCCTAAGCTATAATTGATATTATTAATTCAAAAATGAAGTCAGTTTTACAAAATTCAAAACATATAAGTCACATTAATTAATTTAATAATTAATTCCCGTTGTCATGACAAATAGCGTGTTTTTATGAAACAATAAGTATCAAAAGATTGACACTAGTTTAAGTCCGATTTCAAAGTGAAATTAATTCCAACGACCACTATTGGATTTAATGGTAAAAATATTTTATAATTTCACTTTAAAACCAATTCAAAAGATAATCTAATCATATAAATAAATTAGATTGAAAATGTGGTTTTGAATTAAAATACAACATTTTACACTATTCATTAGAAAAATGAACTTTATTGGAAAGATACCAAAAATTTACACAAAGTAAATTTTGATGTCCCGATTCTTAATAAGAGTTTTATTTGGTCCAAAAGAATATTTAAGAGTGAACAAAACTATATTTAATGATGGTTCAACATCAAAAGGTGATAAGTGAACCTTTAGTGAAAACTAGGGTATATACGCCTAAAATTGAATTCTTTCCATATTTTAATCCTCTATCCTTTATTGGATAAATGTAAAAACATTTAAAAACATATATAATCATATTTTAGTTATTTAGATCCATTCCCGCCATTACAACGGCTACATGTTAACTACCATTTAAAATAATATTATTTTATTATTAGAGTGCAACATAAGATTCCGAAGAAACTCGTTGTTACGTGTTGGGTACACCATCGAGCATAGCATCCCCTTTAAAGTCATATCAATATTTTATTCACAAATATGGATAAATATGAAAATTTCATATTCTTTATTTACCTGGGGTGTTACATCCTTCCCCCCTTTTGGGAATTGCGTCCTCGCAATTTTTAAAATTGGGCTTGGAAACATCTTTGAAAGTCCCACATCAGAACAAGAGTCGGTAAAACAATCACTTTAAAATAAAGAAAGATAATTAAAGAGGTTACCCGAGTTAACCCATACTTGTATTACATGTAGGAAAACATTGACATGGATTAGAAAACATAGGGTCATGTTCTGATGGACAGTAATAGAAAACATGTTTAGGAGGAAGTTAACAATAAGAAAATCACAAACTTGTGATGGGTTAAACGGTATTCGATTCCCCAGTTGGAAAAGTTAATAGACAAAATTTTTGTTTTAAGTTACTTTTTGTTGAGGAATTTATTCATTAGGAAACATAATCACTTATCATGCTGACTTTCATCTTTTACTAGATTCCTTAGTCAAACTCATATTTGTTTCCAAAAGGCGAGTATTTAGGGAGACTTGTTCGCATTAAGAGTACTATAATCAACTTCTAGAAAATCACCTAACCCACAAAAGAGAACTATATACATCCATGTCTTTAGGCTTTAACCAAAACCAAAACCAAAAAGGTTAGTACAAGGTCAGATAATCCAGAAAAGGATAACCCATTAAAAAGAAAATCCATGCTTAATCTCCAAAATTTGTCCAACAAAACCCAAAGTTCAACGAGGACCATTTGATAAACAATTTGTCCATAAAATTCTTCAAAGTAAACCAATATAAGATTGAAACCCAAATGTTAGAAGGATTTAGTCACATAGTCTTCCAAGTTAAATCGTAACACTTATCTCCAAACAACCTCAATCGCTCCTAACGTCTCGCATTGAAAATTAATTATCCTAATCACATATCCTCCATGATAGGTTAATCATTTTCATAAATAACCCAAAATCAACTTACTCTTAATTCATAAAATCATATAACTAAAAAGAATCAGTCAAACTAACCAGGGACTTCACGTAGTCCAATGGTAGGCGATAAATACTAGTCGCACTTTGGTTGTGGGTTCGATTCCCGCAGCTTTGTCCGACGCGACGGGTAGTCACACGGTCTACGTTTTGTCCTTTTTCCAAAACTATATAATTCTCAAATAATTCCCCAAAAAGGGATAAAATCATCAAAAATAACCATAACATAATTTAACCTCAATTTTATCTCATGCCTTTCACTTCAATCATAACATATAGTAACCCATAATTACCTCAAAAGTAAGGATCATATAAACCCAAATGGTTCTTTATAACTATGTCCACAAAAGAAAAGATAACTATTACTTGGATAAAATTTGCCTATATTAAACATCAGGGTTACACATAATATAAAAATTCTTCTAATGTATCCCCATCATCAAAAGAGACTTAATACTCTTAAGAATTTCACCATAACTCTTGAAGCCCTTATGTGTTGACATCTTACTCATTCAACATTCTTCATGATCCATTATCCATTCCTTTCCAACTTATTCCGAAATACCTCTTTCCTACAAACAAAATCATGAATCATATCCTACGATTCCAAAATAGGAAAACAATAGTAATGAAATAGTACATACCTTTGATTGGTCATTGTCAGTTTCTTCATCCTCAATCGGAATGGCATTAGGTATTGGTAAACGAATATTGGTACACTCTTGGTGACCCCATTAACAAAACATCTTCATAGGACATGTGTTTTCATAATGACCATGCACACCACATTTAAAACATTCAATTGATCCCTCAGAAATAACTTCTTTCCCTTTCCTCGAGTCAACTGGATGCTTCCTTTTTCCATGGCAGGTTCTTGCTTTACGACCTTCATTTCCACATATATAGCATATTTCTGTCCCTTTGAAACATTTTCCTAGGTGTTTCTTTCCACATCTTTGACACATAGGTTTTTGAACACACTTACCTTTATGATTATTACCTGTACTTCCCTAGGGATTTGTTTCTTGCATATATGATGCCTTAGAGAAATCTCCAAGGTTTAGGTGGTCAATCATGACTCTAGATAGTTTGTTGAGGATAATCACAAGTGTTCTCATTGCAGCTCCCATATCATTCAGTTGCTTTCTCAAAACACTGTCACAGTTTCCTTCACATCCACTGTTACTTTGGTGCCTGCTAGATCCATCCATTGACTAAAACCAAAAAGGTCAGTGTGAGTATATCAACAAAACCATCATGTACTATTGAGTAAGATAAAAACTGAGATATACTTACTCATTCACATTATCTAAAACTAAGACTCTTCCTGAAATCCTAACCATTATGGTAATTGTCACTTATTCTTAAAGAATACCCTAACCTCTAAAGTTATCTAAACCGACCTATGATACCAACTATAAGGCCCCAGCCTTAAACCTTACTTAATCTTCAGTTATTACAAGATTACACATTGAGGATATTTTCGGGTTTAGAGTTCTAGAGAATTAGATCATAAAACTAGCGTTACATTCTATATATAAACAAAGTGGTTACATAAAGATAGTATTCTTCATTCCCATCAATGGAAACATATTTAAGATAAAACATGGATTCTTTCTTGACACTTCCTTGACACTATCATCATATCATGTACCTTTCCCTTAACCTGTGAAAATCATTTCAAAAAAACTTGGGATGAGCATAAAAAGCTCAGTATGGGTTATAAAAACATGGAAAGGAAACATGGGTACATATATACATAAGAATGAAATCATAATTTACCCATAAAACATAAGCACATTAACATACCTCATCAAATCATGAATAAATCATAGAAATCATAAGACATAAAGGTAACTTGAGGCATTCATAACATTCTTACGTAGGGAGTAACCCTCTTGGTTACGTTTGGAATACCCATCACAGTATATTCCCTAAATCTCTTCAGAGAAACCGTAACGTTTCACTCCTTTGCGTTACCCAATCCATTGGAGAGCTATATCGGGCTCACCCGCCCTTAGTTTATCACGGAACCACCCGTCTTCATAATAATGCCCAAGCACCATAACATAATCGTATCACATAAAACAGTCATAAAGGAAACATAACATTTCCACATTTCAATCACAAGATATCAATACAACACAAAAAACATTGTGAAAACCATTTTCAATACCAAAATAAAAGAAAAGTAAAACATGGTATTCATTTTTCTTTTAAAAAGATGGTATGGCTTGTAGAGGAAGCCGAAACTCAAATAACGGTTACGACAGTGGAGAAGTCGTTGTCGCCGCATACGTACGACAAAAACATTCCCTTTTTTCATTTAGTAAACGCTTCACATAAAAAAGATTCCTTTTGAATAAACATAAAAGTCAAAGGGGTTTATACACTATATAAAAGAAAGTTGTTTATAAAATAAAATATGCCTCAATGAAAGGAGATTGAGACGAAGTCCCATACCTCGTATCCGACTTGACCCGACCGTTCTATAATCTCCTGAATAATAAACTTGAGTTAACCTCTACTTGCTTATGAACCTTTTTCAAGTTCATTATTCCTTTTATACCATGTTATGAACATCATGTAATCATTTAAGTTAATAATGTTCATTTTGTCGGTATTTGGTTCTTAAGTCAAAAATCGACTTCTTACACTTACATGTTGTTAATTTGGTCAATGGTTCATTATATCCAGAATGATATTAATGATTTGGATGACATATATATCATATATATTCATCATATACATGTTTTTATAATATTACATCACATTTTGAGGTAAGAAATGAAATGCACCGTTCATGGAGACGGTAAGCCGTACGTACGCATGAACGCTACTTCCATTTCTATTTCGTATTTTCTGGAATGGAATCATAATGATATAAGAGTATATTATAATTCCAGTATAATAACATATATAATATCATTAACTTTATCCTTTACACATCCCACATAAGGTATTAACGAATCAAATCACTTTCAGGGGGCGGTAGTCCGCACTTCCTAAATTGAAGACATCGTGTTTACCCATAATGGAAACCATAAAGGTATGCCCAAAATGAAAAAAAACAGAAGCTTAAGGAAAAAATAAACATATTATATATCATATATAAAAATAGTGACATCATAATGGCCACCTTTGAAGGTGTTAAATGAGTATTGAACAATCATCGTTTCGGGAGGCAGAATTTCGCCATCCACGGAAACCGTATGTTCTTTAACCATTTGATGTAGTTGTGTGAGAGTGTAGCTCAAATAAATCTTATAACAACATCGTATTATATTGAAGATACTGTTGTTGTTACAAAATAAGTAAATAAAAAGAGTTTAGGGGGTTGGAGAAGAAAAATAAAACAAATGAAAATGAGAGAATGAATTACCTTTAAAAGTGTAACTCCTTTTGATTTGAGCCTAAAGGCTTCCTTTGAAAGGATTATGCCCAAAGGTAATACTCTAGGATTAGGAGAGGGATGTGGAGAGAGTAAATTTTCAGAGGTTGGCAGAGCCAATGGCTTGAGGAGTGTGTGAAATGAGGTAGAGGTGGGGGCCTTTTATAAGAGGAGAGGAGGGGCACTTTTGGAAAGTAAAGAAATATTACTTTATTTGAAAATGTGTTTCGGTTTTAAAAGGTCCCACATTGATATAATTCGTGGATAAGGTGATAAGGGTTCGAAATCCACTCATCCAATTGGTTTTGGACATGTGTAGTGCATATATTTTACATTATCTTTCCATTTTATTTAAATCGTCAAATAATGATGTCATCGCTGCATCGTTATTATGTCATAAATAATTTAATTTATTTAATGTCTACAAATTATAAAAAAATACTATGATGTAGTAAATCTTTTTACCTTTCCAGTGACTATTTATAATCTAAAATCGGATCTTTATAACCCCATGTAAAAATTGTTTTCGTAAAACATATTATGTTTGTGTCATTTTTACTTTTGCATTAAATAAAAAGTTATTTATGTCATTTCCCAACCAAAGTGGATCCATGGGGTCCCCAAGTTGACCCATGGCTTGTCTTGGTCGGCCGTGACACAAAAAATGAGGGTAACACATGTGTAAATCTCATCTCATTTTATTAAATCATTATTTTTACCTTAAGCTACACTAATTACCACTAATCGCGATTAAAAACTTAATAAGTTACTATTCACCAAAAAATTAAATTAATCTCATTGAACCAAATTTTACTTCTTAATGACAACCATGTATGTAGGATTTTTGAAAATCAAAACACAATGATGGAAAAACTTCATTTAAACGGAAAATCAGTTTTTATAAGTACCACTTAGTGGTTTCACTATTCATCAAAAATTGAAGTTTTTCAGAAAAATCCCAAAAATTCACCCTAAGCTATATTTGATATTCTGAATTAAAAAATGAAGTCTGTTTTACAAAATTCAAAACATTTAAGTCACATTAATTAATTTAATAATTAATTCCCGCTGTCATGACAAATAGTGTGTTTTTATGAAACAATAAGTATCAAAAGATTCACACTAGTTTAAGTCCGATTTCAAAGTGAAATTAATTCCAACGACCACTATTGGATTTAATGGTAAAAATATTTTATAATTTCACTTTAAAACCAATTCAAAAGATAATATAATTATATAAATAAATTAGATTAAAAATTTGTTTTGAATTAAAATACATCATTTTACACTATTCATTATAAAATGAACTTTATCGGAAATATACCAAAAATTTACACAAAGTAAATTTTGATGTCACGATTCTTAATAAGAGTTTTATTTGGTCAAAAAGAATGTTTAAGAGTGAACAAAACTATATTTAATGATGTTTCAACATCAAAAGGTGATAAGTAAACCTTTAGTGAAAACTAGGGCACATATGCCTAAAATTGAATTCTTTCCGTATTTTAATCCTCTATCCTTTATTGGATAATGTAAAAACATTTAAAAACATATATAATCATATTTTAGTTATTTATATCCATTCCCACCATTACAACGGCTACATGTTAACTACCATTTAAAATAATATTATTTTATTATTATAGTGCAACGTAAGATTCCGAAGAAACTCGTTGTTGCGTGTTGGGTACGCCATCGAGCATAGCGTCCCCTTTAAAGTCATATCAATATTTTATTCACAAATATGGATAAATATGAAAATTTCATATTCTTTATTTACCTAGGGTGTTACAACAACTCTCCAAATAAATATTCATGGACAAATTATTTCCATAAAATGGGTGTTTGACATATTTTTTGGTCATTTTTTCCCTTAAGATGAAGTATTATTCCTTTATTGTGCTTAATTTTTTGGTAATAATTATAATTAATTTTATTCACGTCCACTAATATTTTTCATAAAAAACAAAGTAGGAATTATTATAAATTATAAATTATTATTATTCAAAATATGAAATCCATTTTTCCATATTTTTAACATATAATTAGATGAGGATGAATTAAATTTAATCTCACAAGCGAGATGACAATTGATGTTTTTAAATAAAAAACATATAAATGTTTACTATGTGTTTATAATGAATATAATTATAAAATAGATTCCAATGACAAAAATTGTGTTAATTGATAAAAATAATTTCTAATGAATTTTTGAACCCATTTAAGAATGTAATTTAACCTAATAATTAAAATATATCAAAAAGAAGTTTTGGTGTAGAATTTTGTATTTTTCAATATTAGTTAATAAATAAATTGATTCTTGAAAATAAAAAAAATCACAGTTACATAATTCGTAAATTTAAATTTTATAGATGAAGTTTATTCTCATATGTTAAATAAATAAATGTTTCATTAGTATGATTTAAAATGGGTTCTCTATTAAAATACTGTAAAATTGCCTTTATAAAAATATTGGTTTTTTTTGTAAAATATTTTTATTCTTGTCTTATGTCTATCAAACCAAATGGACGAATATAAAAAATAATTTATATAATATATATATATTAAATTAATATCATTTAATAATTTTAATTAATTTAATCTATTTGTGTAAAAAAATTGAACATAGAAAAATGTTTCTATATAAATATTCACTATATATTAAAATATTTCTAATATTATCTTTTAATTAATTTTAACAAATTAAATCATTATATATTTGTGTAAACAAAAATTTTAATAATATAATTATTAATATTCATTGCTACTAATTTAATGCCAATTTTATATCTTAATAAGTTTTAAAAATATATTTTTCGTCAATAAAACGTGGTCTTTCGTGTAATGCAAGCCATCGAGGATGGTCACTCTTATGTGTAATCCACACTAACAGAGTGTTTCGTGAATTAAAATTTCAAGATTCTATTTTAAATTGTTAATATGTTTTAAATTATATAGATATTATATTACCTTTTGCTCTTTGCATTGTGTTTCATACACACTACATAATATAATGTTCTTACATTAGATTTTTTGTGGCGTCACACTATTGTACCAATGATGTGTCCTCGGTTTATGAATAAAAAATGGTTTTCATGAGAGATATCATATACTAAATTAATTTAGGGAATCTATTATAAACCATACATGACATGCATACACTTTAATATATTTCACATGATTATGTTTTACACATTTCAAGAAATAATACTCCCAAAACCTATAGGTTTAGTGTATTCATATACAGGATACATAAAAAAATTATCATACAAAAATTTTAATGTATCTCTACAGTTTTATTTTAATTTACGCCATTTTAGTCATATCATATGAAATACTCTTCTTGAAAACATGGGTGGGTTGAAAAATTAGGAGTGAGATCGGACTCATAGTATGGGGAAGACATAATAAATCATAATAAAGATCATATGTGAGAATAAAATCAATATGTTTGTATAAGAATAAAATTAATGAATATAAAAATAAAATATTTAAATAATACCTAATAAGAGTCACAATCACGAATCAAAATGAATTTATTCTATGTAATATAATAATTAACCATAATAATATAGATGCAGGATACTATAATCATTATCCATGGAAACAAAACTTAACAATGTGAAAAAATGAAAAAATAATAATAATTCATGGAAACATAACATAGTTAGGTGGATACACGAGAAAATATTCATGATCCATGTAAATATAACATATTAATGTTGAAAAAACATTAGTAGGTAAAATTGTTTCATATGTCAAGGATCACTTCAAAAATCATAATTACATAATGTTTGAACATGTCGCATAACATATTTGAGTACGATAACATCCCACACCCACAACATAATATCTCATCTAATGTGATCTCTAACCAATAAATTATAGGGATATATAATTCAATTCCCCCATCATATAATAATAAACCATATATATATTGCCCAGGAAGATAAAAACATTTGTAAATACATTATATCATAATTAAATCATTTGAAATAAATTATTTTCATTAAATATTTATAAGCCATACGTAGATCATCCAATGAAAGAAATTTTATGATTTCATTAAAATATATTCCAATTATTTATGATAAAATAACTGGTACATTAACAATAAAGATTTTTACATTTACATAAACCCAACAATGGAAGTTAAAAAATTATTTAAGGTTAAAAATTAATAGTAACTTTCTTATAAATAATTTTTTTATTAAAAACACTATTATAAAAAATCATTAAATGTGTAAGGATAAGATAAATAATTGTATTTTCTAAAATATCCTTGACATAAGATAATATTTAAGGAGGCATAATAAATAATATCAATGAAAGTGTTGGAATAAAGTAACAATAATAAAAATTTAAAGTAAAAGAGTTAAAATTATTCCTTTAAAAAATATTAAAATAATCGAAGAATTAGTGATGTGGCATTAATAAATAATATAATAATATTCATCTACATCCATAAAAAGATTTAAATAATATGGATATAGAGGAAAATGATTCCCACTAAAAAAGAAAAGACAATGAAAAATATTCTTACAAGAATTATTCAAGGATAATTATTAATCATAGAGAAATAAATAGTAATAGAGAATATATCCATTTGAAATTGAAAACTTAGGTAACAAAAAATTTAATCTTAGAGATTAAGAACACCTAATGCTTTCAATTAAAATATAGACATAGATAATCTCATTTATAAAATGTAATTATAAGAGAAACCCTTACAATTCATATAATGATAGAATCCGAAGCCAATGAATTCTAGAAAAATTATATTGATTTTAAAAACCCATAAATTTTATATAATTACTTAAAAATTTATCCATGGGATATTATATTCCCATATAAAAGAAAATATGTAGTTAATATGGATATTTTTTTAATGAAAATAAATTGAGATGGGAAACCTTACAAAATTGATGATATGTGAATGAACAAGAGATCATAAAATAGAAATCTAAATCACATGAATAAAAAATTATTTATATTAAAATAATGAAATTGGGGTCAAATATATAATGTAAAAATATATTGGTTAACAATATCAATCAATTCCCAAGGGATAATAATTGAGACAATTAACCCTTAATATTAAACCCACCTAACAAAAATCAAATTCAACCACATATATATATACATAAAAATATATGGAAGTTATCTTAAAATTTAATACATATACAATGACCTTTATGTTATTAAATTATAATCATTTATTAAATATTTATTTAGTTATACATTGTTACCATCTGATGATAATATTTTTTATTGATTTGTAAAATGTATTAGTATCACAATATCAATCCTCTTAATTTCGAAAATATTTAATCATAAATAGATTATTCAATTTTTTAAACTCATTTTTAGAAGACATTTGGTTATTTACATGTCCATTTTGGTAATATATAATAATGATTCACAAGAATGGAATTTAAAACATGCATGTTTTTTTGATTGTATCAATAGAAATAAGATTTTTAACAAAAACTAACTTTATATTTATTCATATAAAACCATAATCACCTCATAAACTATTCTTTAATATTTTATATTATCATATTTTTTATACCCATCCATGGTGGAAGTTATTTTTTTTGTATATCATTGATTGTGTTAGTGGAAGAACTGACCCAAAAAAATCAAATATTGTATGAATAATAGGAAATATTATAGTGTTATATTATCATTATATGAAAATATTTTATGTATAATTATTTTAATATTAATTTATTAGAATATATAATTATATATATAAGGAGTGAATATGATCAATTAATTAAAAAATATTTAAAAAACTACATACTTACATTGATAATTTCATTCACAATCAAAATAAGTTCTTTTGTAGTGAATTAATGATGCCTTATTCTTGTGAATAAAATAAAAAACAATTATTATGAATTTATAAGTGTGAAACTTTTTTAGGTATTTAAAATAGAACCAAGTATGAGTAGTGTTTTGGTAAGTTCAGAGGATGGGCCCTTTTATAAATGAGTTGGGGTGTTATTTTTCCAATTTCTCATTACCTAAATTTAAAGGATGTTAGTTTTTACAAGGAAATTGGAAAATAAGTGGAAAAACAAATGGGTGTGAGATTACCAATATTATACACACATATTATAAATTTAATAGCTTTTATAAATCATTTGAACTATATAATTTTTTTTCCAATTTAACTTTTAACCAAGGTTATTTACAATTCAATCTGGAAGCTTATTTTTGACAAATAATATGACATTGATCCTCTTACACAATTATTATGTCTTGATTCCAAAAATGAAATCCATTTTACTCATTCCTACCTATATATATGATAAATTTAAAATTTAAATAAAATTATCTAATTCATTAAAATACAATTTATTCATTCTAAAAAATTATAATTTAACGAGTAATTATATGTATGTCTATTATGAATGATATATAGCTTTTTTATCAAAAAATTTAAGTGAAATGTGAAAAACCCCATGGTTCACCTATATTTAATACTAAAATAATACAAATAATCATTAAAATATATCTTAATAATACTTTATATTTGTAACGACTTTATGTCAAATGACTGTATAACCAAAAAACATATGTTAAAGGGTCATAAAATGGTAATTTTATTCTTTTTTCATCCTTATTTACAAAATTTTAAACATATTTATAATTAATTTATCCTCTTATTTAAATTCCACTTGAAAATCTATATCATATTTATAACATCCTCCATTTTTCCATATTTATATTTATTAGGATGATCTTTAATGAAAATCATGAATATAAATATTTCATGTTTAGTATCATTTTTTATTTATCTCTTAATTATCTCAATGGTGCTAAATATTTCTTTATCATAATGTATTAATGTTTTTTGTATTGAAATATTATATATTAATAAAAAATATAAAATATTTTTTAAAATCTATATTTCATGTATACCATGTTTTCAATGCATTCATGGAATCTAATTTTGTGGGTGTTTCTAAATCATAAATTCTTTCTATGTCATATAAGCTAAAATAACAATGATATATTCAATTGTGGAAATTTTCTAATTTATGATTCATGATTGGGTGTCAATATCATTATGTCTTGTATTATAGTTCCATCAAGGATTCTAAATTCATGTGTCATAATCAATGAATCCTTACTACCCATTAAATTCATGTCACCTTAATTAAAAATAAATAGTGGAATCTTATAAACATAAGTGGTGGAGTCCAACCATAGAGAGAGCTAAAAATAGTTGTTGTGATATAAAAGTGGTCTCACACAGTCATAAAATATGACAATGTCATCCTTCTGTTCCCTTCATAATAATTCTATATTATTATATAACTTTTGTTATCATAGTTAATGGACTTCCATTTTTCGTTCACACTTTCATGAGTCATTTACACTAACCACCTCTAGTCAATTTTAATGAATTATCTTGTAGCCCATTATTTATTCATTTTAATTCATTCAGTTGACATGTTGTACATCCAAAATTAAATAATGTAATTATTTTATAATGATAATACATCACATATATCATGTAGTAAATAAATAAATCAAATTTTTTATTTAAAAAAACCTTTTACAAGAAATTAATATACATAGTAAATAAATAATTAATTATGATAATAGAAAGTAATTTATTAATAAATTAATCAAACATAATTTTTAACAAATAACATAAATAAATATTATAAAAAATAAATGATATTATATAGTATTTTTTTATTAAATAATTATAATTACAATTCATGGAATTTTAATAATATTAAAAAATTAATAGAGTATTTATAAAATAATTAAAATTTTAATTTTAATGATATAATTGATGATAAAAATGAATAAAACATTTAAAAAATAGTAATCATGTTTTATGAATTATTCTCAAGAAATCATTATAAGACTAGATATCACAAGCTAGGGATCAAAATGAATTAACCAAAAAGGGGAATGCATATGATCCACCTACTTCATATAATGCCACAGTATTATAATTAATAGCCTTAGAGCTCATTCCCAATATTGTTTGAGGATTTCCCATGCTCTAATTACCTATAAAGTACCTAAATCAATCCATGAAATAGAAAAAAATTATTTCAAAAAATTTAAAATAAATTCAAATATGAATAATTATTGAAATATCATCGAAGGGAATACTATCATTTAAACTAGAAGAAATGTTGTGAAATCCAAATCTATCTTATATTTGAACATAATCCATGTATTATAACAATATACAATTCCTGATTTAACAGTTAATTTCATTCACTTTTGGAGAAAAACAAAACAAAATTCAGCGGGTGACATTCCTTCAATGAAACATCTTGTGATATATTGTGTCTATCTTGTTAGGAAAACCTCTTCGTAGGTTATAAAAATCCCTATAACGTAGGGTAATTACACATTTCTCTAATGTAATGTCCACTCTAAAATTTTATCTATGATAAATAAAAATTAGAAACATGAAATGAAATAAGTAATATAGAAAAATATAGAAAGGAACACATCTTAAATTTCCCCAATATTTAAAAAAACACCCAAATCAAAGGGTTGTTGAAAGAGTAAAAAGATTGATAGAGGGAGGATGCATTATGAGTGATAGGAGGGTTTTAGGGGATTCCCTCTTAAAAAATTATTTTGGGAAAATGGTAATGTCATATTTTTTTGAAGTTTTATATGGTTTTCCAAAACATTGGTTTAATCATGTGGATGGAAATATCTCATGTCACCCCTATGTAAAATCTAGTTCAAACAATTAAAAAAAATTCATCAAAATATCAAAATACATCTACAACAAAATGTATGTTTTCATTGTTTCTATAGTATAATGAACCCTCTATGGGCCAGGAACCTGCGCATATCATATAAATACTATTACCATGTATAGTTTCTCTTATGTTTATTATAACTCTACTTAAGTAGAAACACTTAATAATTTTAAAACATCATCCACGAACAAATGAAAACTAATTCAATCTATAATATCCCTTGTTTTATGAAAGAAACAATATGTTCAATAGTATTCATGATGTGCTACATCGAGCTTAAAAGAAAAACTATATATTATTATTTAAATGTTACTCTAATCAACCAGCTGTTAGAATGGATGGAATTAATAAAGTCAACTAAATTATGAAAATATGGTTTAAACATTTTTAAATATTTCTTCATTGGTTACCAAATTTATTAGAATGGGAAATAAAAACCAGTTTAATATAATAGATGTGTTTTTATGGAAACATATTTAAAAGAGAATAATTGTGTTTTTAAAATCATATCACTATTTATAGATTTTTATTTAATTACATATATATGATATATATTAAATATAATCACTTAATTTCATCTTATATGTTTTCTATATATTATATAATAACAAATCCAATTTTTTCTAATAATAAAAGTATTTTTTAAAAAAATATAGATTTATTACCTTTTGATGGCGAACACTATTTTAAATAGTGTTTTTTCCAATTTTATATGTTCCATTTTAAAAAATTAACTTTTTATTTAGAATTTGGAAATAAAAATTTACTTTGGTTGAATTATTGTATTTTTCTTATAATATTCATTTTTTAATTAATAGTAAAAAACACTGGATTTTAAATCAAAACTGCTTTTTCATCTAATTTATTTATATAGTTAAATTATATTTTTTATGGTTTATAATGTTTAATTGGATTATGTTTTTATTTTTTAATCCAATTTCGTTTAATGGTAGTAATTTTATATTAAAAATGGAAAAAAGTGTCAATGTTTTGATATTTTTATTTCTTAAAAACCCATTTGCTAGTTTGGAAAACAGAAATTAATTTTAAATTAATTACTAAATTTTGAATATTTTGAATTTGGTAAAATTGATTCCATTATTGGAATCATAATTTCCTAGTTGTGTAAATAGTTACCTTTTTTTTAATTATGAATAATAACTTTAGTAAATATTTTTATTTACCATGTTTAAATGGTAAATCATTTAAATAAGGGTAGAAATTAATATTATAATAATATAAAACTACTCTAACACATTTATTAATCCTATTGGATGAGATATGTCCGACCATGATCATCCTTGGGTCTATTTTAGGACCCCATGAAGCATCTTGGGGCTGATAATGACACGATATAGTAATTAATTTAATGTTAAGAAAAATATAACACAAACATGTATCATTGTATTAGAACAAATTTAAGTTAGGGTTATATAATTGGTAACATAGAATATAAATAGTAATTATAATTCTAAAAATATTTCCTAAATCATGGTATTTTATTTATAATTTTTTAAAACTAAACATATAAATTTATTTTTGAAACAATGATGATGCAATGATTACCTTATTAATGATGAAATTCAAATAAACGTGATTATAAATATTAATATAAATGTAATTTTATCATTATAATTATATCCACTAATTTTTACATTTATAATGACATGTTATATTTGATTAAATTTATTTTTTAGTCATGAACCATGTTTTTATGTCTTTAACAAAAATCAATTACTAAATAGACTACAAATTGACATAAATGTGTTTTTAAAACAAATACTATTTTATTAAATTATATAATAGTCCAAAATATATAATATTAACCCAACTGAATTATATAATGTTAAAAATTTTATTAATTATCTACTTTTTGTTCACTTGGAATTTTAAAGTAACTTTACTAAGCATATATTTTCAAAATATAAGAAGACAATGTAAGTGTTAATGTTTTTAACTAAGGGTTAATGATAAAAGATAAGGATAATTATTATATCTAACATTGTATAAAACCTAATTTTTCAGCGGATTTATATCCATAATCATTTTATCCACGGGTTATATCACTTTTAAATTATTATAATTTGAAAATATTTTTATAATTGAATAATATTTCTAGACTTTCATAATATGCCCATCCTCCCTCTTACAAAAGGCTACAACCTATATGCATTTACATACACCCATAAAGCCAATTTTCTCATAGAAATTCTACTAAAATATGCTCTCAACATCCGCTCTTTCCACTTAGAATCCTTGCCTTGGACAAAAGGCAATTTAAGAAAGCCTTTTGGCTCAAATCAAAAGGAATTATCCAATTTATAGGTTACGTCTTCTCTCACACTCTGTTCATTTAATTTCCTTCTACAACACCACATCCTCTCTTTATTAATTTTTTTATAACAAACCCCATATCATCAATATAATATTATGTTGTTATACTAAAGGTTTAACCAAAACATACGCACAACTCTATCTAATGGATATAAAATATATTGTTTTTGTGAGCTATTAACTATTATCTCACGAAATGATGAATGTCCAATTTTCTCCTATGACCTCTATTGGTGCCAATTATGATATAAATTTATTTATATAATATATATATAATATTTTATATATACTTATGTAAATATTATTTACAACATAAATTTATGCTTTCCATGATCTGTAAATACGATAATTTTATTTGAGGAAGTGTAGACTACAACCCCCTCAAAGTGATATGACTCATTCATGACATGTGTGGAATGTAAAATGGATATATTTAATGAAAATATTTATCATATATGACGTAGATATTATACTAGAATTATAATATACCAAAGTATAATTTAGTTTTCATTCCTTTAATATGACAAAGAAATGAAGGTTGTGTTCATGCTAACGTAAGACCTTCCATCTCCAGGAACAATGACTTTTATTTATTATCTAAAAATTATAAGGAATATAATAAATACATATATACTGGATATATATTACATTTTAATCATTAATATCAATCATTATATGATGTACTTATGACCCCATGGACAATTTTAATCGAAAAAAGATCATTGTGATTCTTGTGCCAAACATCAACAAAACCTCTAATACGAACTCAACTAATCAACTAATTGTTATTACATGGTAATAAGTGATATAAAATGAATAATTAACTTTAAAAATGTTCTTATGAAATTATAAATTAACCTATGTTTATTATTATGGATCATAATGATAGTATGTGATGTGTCGGACTCCAGGTAAGGGAGTTTCTAAACGCAATGTCCACTCTTTGGGTTTTACGCGTACATCGTTGATTATATTATGCATAGATTATGTGTGGAATAACAATTTATTTATTTATGTTTTAATTTCCACTTCATATTTTTTGGATATACTGTTGTTACACATAATCACCCATTGATAAATTCTTACACCATTTATATGATCTTTGTAAGAGACTTCGTCTTAATCTCCTTTTATTGATACATTTCTTGATGATATGTACCTTTATTTATTTATAAGGAGTATATATAACCTCTTTTACTTTATGTATACATATAATATCAATAATCTTGATATTTAATGTCTTCTAAAATTTTCTACTTTCATATGTCTTGTAATTTAAATATTCAAAATTGAAAAGTGTTGTTTATCTAAAATATCCTTTTAAATGTTTTGAAGATTTAATCTTATAAATCCTTCTATTTCATGTCCATGTTATCTAAATTATTTTAATGTCTTATTTATATGGGAAAAAAAATTTATGTGTAAATTAAATTCAAAATTTTCAAATTGGTATGGGACACTTTGATTCAAAAATCATCTGCTAAAATGTTTTAATTGTGTTTTAAAAGAGGATTGATTATTATAATAACCTTAAATGTTTTATTATGTATAAATCATGAATTTAATTATCACATTTTTTCAAAATTATGTATTTATTATAACTTTACATGTTTACTATTTTATATTCAAATAATTTGTTTTCATTTATGAGCGCACGACTTGTAAACTTGAAATGTGATTTCAAAATGGAAATATTATTTTTCATATAGGGTTGGTTTATATGTTCGGATTTTGTTATAGTTCTAGGGAATTTATTAAGTATAAGGGTGGTTCCAAGATAAAACATGGTTTGGTGATCCCAAGATAGCTCTCCAATGCATTGGGTAATATGACATAAGTAAATGTTAATGTTTCCCTTAAGAGATTTAGGTAATATATTGTGATTGGTATTCCAAACGTAACCATGAAGGTTTCTCCCTATGTGGTTGGAAAAGATACAAAAATAAGTATGATATGAATTCCACAATTGACCTTTATGTTTTATGATTTATATGAATTTTTTTATAAATGTAGGATTACATGATTTAAGCTATGTAGTTTCTATTTTTTGGGTGATTAGTATGATTTTCAAAAAATGTTTTCATGATTTTAAAATGATCATGGACTAACTGTTTTATTTCTTATTTTATATCACTTACAAGGATTTTTGGGCTCATCCCATGTTATATTAATTTATTCCATAGGGGTTAAGGATTGGTAATAGAAATGAGGAATTCATGAATATTTTTATTAAGAAATTAAATCATGTATATTTTATAAAAGATATATATTGTGGAAGAAATGGATACTATTTTAGTTGTATAAAAATTTTATATATATTATTTTTTATGTAATATTTTTGGCCTAATTCTCAAAATCTAAAAACATAAAAATTACCTTAATGTGAATTATTGACATAACACAAGATTATGTTATTTTTATGGTTGAGGCCTTGTTGTTGGTATTAGAGATCGATTTAGACAACTTTGGAGATTTGGATGTTTTCTTAAAAGTTAGGGATATCATCATTGGATTATTATTTTAATGTTTCTCATAAGTTCACTGTTTTATAAACCCCTTTTGAGGATTTATGATTTAAATTAATAAGGTGACTAATGGAGTTTTTGGAGACATTCACCTTTTAGAAAATTATGGGTTATTAGGTTTTGGGATGAAAAATATGAGGTATGAGATGGGTTTTGAGGTTTAAATATGTTATTGTTATTTTTGATGATTTTACCACATTTTTATAAAGTTATATGAATAAAATCATTTTTTGAAAAGTAAAACATATAGACCACGTGGAAACCCATCATGTCGGAAAAGGCTACGAGAATCTAACCCACAACCAAAGTGTGACATGGATTTTTTGCCTACCCTAGCCAATGTGAACTCCCCAGTTAGTATGACTTATTTTTTTAGATAATTATTTTATAGATTAACAATAAATTTATTTTGGTAACTTTTGTTTTAGCAAAGGGATATCCTAAGTATATTAAAATTATTTTGTGACTAACTGATAAATGATATTTTGGAAGATGTTCTGTCATTTGGGAACACTATATGCATAATGAAAATAGAATACTATGGAATTTAATTTGAGGAGTAATGTTTGAAGTTTTTTAAGAATAAATGTTTTTATTGGGTACATATGTGGATTTTTTATATTTAAGGAAATGATTATCCTATCATAGAGAATATGTTTTTAGGTTAATTACTTTTTGGTATGACACATTAAGAGTAGTTGATATTATTTTGAGATAAATTTTTAGATTTTTTATGGAAGACTATGTGATAAAGTCCTTCTGAATTTTGGGTTTCAATCATTGTTTGGATTTTTTTTGTAATTTTAAGAACATTTTTTTCGAATGGTCTATGTAAAACATGGGTATTTTTGTTTAATTATAGGGATTAAATTTAGTCATTCTCCTTATAAAGGATTATTATTTTTGATGGATTATCTAATCTCGTACTAACCACTATGGTTTTGGTTAACATCTAAATAAAATGGAATTATATGGTTTATCTTTTTTGGGTTATATGATTCTCTAGAAGATGATTCTAGTTCTTCAGAACTAAACAAGTCATATAAAATACTATAAATTAGGTGAAAATATTTGTTTGTGGTGGAATTAGATTAATTAATGATACTATACCTTTACAGTAATTATATTTCCATATGATCTTATTCTATGATGTAAAATAATTCC
The DNA here is from genome assembly GCA_963277665.1 of Viscum album. NCBI lineage: Eukaryota > Viridiplantae > Streptophyta > Magnoliopsida > Santalales > Viscaceae > Viscum > Viscum album. The sequence continues at coordinate 369,840 of CAUJRU010000080.1, read as the reverse complement.
TCAACATTATAAAAAGGATCTTAAAATAAAAATATTTTTTGTTTACATTTCTTACTATGAAATCAAATACCATTTAAACCATAATAAGTCGGTGGTTTTCTGATTTTTAACTTTCTCCTAATCATATTTTTTGTCACTCTCTATTAGAACATGACACCTATTTTTTCTTCTATAACCATGTTTTTCTAAATGGAACCCAAGTATGTGTTATCTCAGGTGACCATTGTAATTCACTTTTTATCCTTCAAAGTGGATGTTTTATTAACCCTTTTTCTAATGTTGGTTTTCAATAAAGGTATTTTTAAAAGTCATACCCTAGTTACTAACCGCAAATTCAAATTTAAAGGATGCAATTTATTAAAGTTTGGGAGGATGTAACATCTTTATTTTTAAGAATGAAACACTATATTCAATAGATTACATCATACACTACATCGAGCATAAATAGACAACTAAATATTATTATCTAAATTTTACCATTGTATCCTATCTTTTGGAAAGGAAGGAATGAATAGTATCAACATAATTATGAAAATATGGTTTACACATGATTAAATAATGATTCATTGGTTACCAAACTTATTATAATTTGAAATAAAAACTAACAGAATTTAAAAGATATGTTTTTTATGAAAACCTATTTGAAAGTGAATAATTGTGTTTATAAAATCATATCAATATTTGTGGATTTTTATTTAATGAATAATATATGACATATATTAAATTTATTTTTTAAAATTAATCTTATATGTCTTCTAGATATGATATCATAAAAATCCAATTTTTTCAGATAAAAGAAGAATTTTTCAAAAAAATACTATTTTATATCCTTCTGATGTAGAACACTTTTTAAATAATGTTTTTGTATCTTCTATATGTTATATTTTACAGAATAAACTTCTTATTTAGAAGTGGGAAATTAAAAATTAATTTGGATTAATTTTTTTTATTTTTCTGATAAAATTCATTTCGTAAGAAATAGCGAAAAATACTGGATTTTAATTCAAAATTGCCATTTAATCTAATTATTTATACTTAGAGATTATATTTTTCATTATATTTAATGTTTAATTGGATTATGTTTTTATAATTTAACCCAATTTTTCTCATTGGAAATAATTTCACATTTAAATTTTACTTAAAAACATGTCAATCGTTTGATAGTTTTATTTCATAAAAACCCTTATTTTGTTTTATAAACAAGATTTCATTTTAAAATAATTAAAAAAATTGGTATTTTGAATATGGGAAAATAAATTCAATATTTGGAATTAGATGTTTCAAATTGTGTCAATAGGTACCTTTTATTTTTTGACCTTATTAATGGAACTTTTATTCTTATTTTATCTGACCATGGTTAGAGGGATAATCAGGTAAATAAGGGTAAACAATAATATTATAATAATATAAAACTTCCCTAACATTTTTCCTAATCCTATTTTAGGAGATATTTCGACCATTAGAATCATTGGGTCGATTTTAGGACCCCATGGAGCCACATGGGTGTGATACTGACATGTTATAACAATTATTTTAAAGTAAAGAGAAATAGAACACTAACATGCATCTTTTTATTAAAACAAATTTAAAGTGGGGTTATATAATTTATATAGTTGACTATAAATATTAATTAGAAATCTACGAATATTTAGTACATCCTGGTATTTTATTTATAATTATTATACATTAAATAAATCAATTTATTTATGACACAATGATGATGTAATGATTACCTTATTAATGAATTATTCAAATAAATGATATTATAAATATTAAAATAAAAGTTATTTGAACATTATAAAGCCATACACTAATTTCTAAGATTATTATGATATTTTTTCTCTGATTAAATTTAGTTTTTATAAATTCATCATGTTTTATGACTTTTAAAAAATCAATTACTAAATAGATTCAAAATTGACATAAATTAGTTTTTAAATAAAAAACTAATTTATTAAAGGATATAATAGTTCTAAAAATATAAATTTTTTTCCAAAGAACTTATATAATGTTAAAATTTTCATTACTAATCTACTTTTGTTTCTCACGTGATTTTATATTAAATATAATAACCATATATTATCAAATTACAAGAAGACATGGAAAGAGTTAATGTTTTTAACCAAGGGTTAAATTTAAAATATAAGGTTACTGTGGTAAACTAAACATTTCTAAACCCAATGGGATGATAGGATTTAGACCCATCATCACATTATCCCTGAAAAATATCACTTTTAAACTATTAGAAATCAGAAATCAGTTTACAGGAAAATAACCTTTCCAAACATTCCTAACATGCCCCTCCTCCCTCGTATAAAAGGACACCACCTCTTCCCACTTACTCACACATCTCAAGACCCTTGGCATGACCAAATTCTTCTCAAATAATCTCCCACCACCCCCCAATTACACATAAAATCCGTACCATGGGAAGAAGGAAATTCATGAAATCTTTTTGGCTCAAATCAAAAGGAGTTACCAGATTTAGAGTTAACTTCTTCTCTCACACTCCATTCAATTATTTTCTCTCTTCAACACCCTAAAATAAATTTATTTATTTTAATTTATAACAATAAATTATCCTAAAAATACATATATATTTTTACTATAATGGTTTTTACAAAACTCACTTACACTTCCATCTGATGGATATAAAACATATTGTTTCTGTGTACGACGAACTACTGCCTCACGAAACAATGATTCTTCAATTTTATCCTATCACCTCTCATGGTGGAAATTATGGTGGAACTATATTTATATATTATATATATTATATAGTCAATATAATTCTGTAATTTTATTTACAATATACCTTCATTATTTCCATAATGTGTAAATATGATAATTTCATTTGAGAAAGTGTGGACTACCACCCCCTCAAAGTGATACGACACGTTAATTACATATATAGAACATATCAAATATGTATTTAATTAACCTATGTGTCATATATAACATATATAATATAATTTAATTATAATATACCTATTTATAATTTATTTTTTAGACCTATAATATGATGAATAAATGAAATTATCGTTCATGCATAAGTACGACCTATCGTCTCCAAGAATGGTGATTTTAATTTACTAAATTAAAATGTTAAATACTATTATAAATACATATATACTATATATATATGATTTTTAAATAATTAATTTCATTTTTAGATGATTTAATTATGACTGCGTGGACAATTTTAATCAAAATAAGTACATTTTTAACTCAAGTACAAAACATCAACAAAACATCTCGTATGAACTCAAATAATTAAATAATTGTTATAACATGGTAATAATTGATATTAAAAAATAATAAACATTAGAAAAGTTATAAACCAATTAGATATTGACATATTTTTGTTATTTATTAACATAACAACAGTGCGTGGTGAGTCAGACTCAAGGAAAGGGAATTTCTAAACTTAATTTCCACTCTTTGGGTTTTATACACACTTTGTTGATTCTATTATTCCAATATTATGTGTGGAATAACTATTTATTTATTATTTTTTTAATTTCAAAATCCCATTTTTTCGATATAATATTTATACACATATTCACCCCATTAATAAATTCTTACGTCCATTATACGATATTGGTAAGGGACATCATATCAATCTCCTTTCATTGAGACATTTCTTGATGATATAAACTTTTATATATTTATATGGTGTATATGCATCCCCTTTAGCATTAATTATACAAATTATATCTATAATCATGATATTTAATATCTAGTAAATTTTTCTACTTTCATGTGGCATATAATTTAAATATTCAAAATTGAAATGAACTATTTATCTAAAAAGTCATTTTAAATGTTTTAAATATTTAATATAATAAATAATAATCCATCATGAACATTTTTCAAAATTATTTTAATGAATTATTCATAGAGAAAAGAATTTTTTATGTGTAAATTCCTTTCATAAGTATCAATGTGGTATGTCACACATTTATTCTAAAATATTCATTAATAATGTTTTAATTGTGTTTTAAAAGGAGGTTGATTATTTAAATAACTTTGAATATTTTTTATATATATGTCATGAATGGAATTTATCAATTTTATGTATCTATTATGTATTGATTTATACATTACAGGTTTACCATTTTATTTTAAAATAATATGTTTTTATTTATGAGTTCACAAATTATAAATATGAAATCTGATTTTAAAGATTAAATGTTATTTATCCTTTATTATTGGTTTATGTGTTATAATTATGTTATGGTCCTTGTGAATTTCTTAAGTGTACTTGTGGTTCCATGACATAACAATGGTGGGTGAGCTCATGATAGCTCTATAATTTATTTCATAACATGACAGAGGTAAATGGTAAAGATTGTCCTACTAGATTTAGGGAATATACTATGATGGGTATTCCAAACATAACCCTAAAGGTTAATAAATATGTGGTTATAAAAGCTAAAAACTAAGTACTATATGTATTCAACAAGTAAAAATTTTGTTTTATGTTTTCTATGATGTTTTTTCAGAATCTTATGATTACATGATGTAATTTATAAAGTTTATGTTTTATGGGTGAAAAGTATAATTTTTTTTTAATTTTCTTCATTATTTTAACATATTCTTGCACTAATGGTTTAATTTATTATTTTATATCCCTTAGTGAGATTTTTTGGCTCATCTAATGTTTTTTGAAATGTATTTCATTTGGTTTAAGGATTGGTAAGAGAAAGGAGGAGTTCATAAAGATTTTATCAAGAAAATAAATCGTGTTTATTTTTAATTTTATTTATTAGGGATGAAATGGATTCTATTTAAGTTTTATCCACTTTGTATAAATTTATGTTTTATGGTATATTTATGGCCTAATTCTCTTAGAATCCAAACCTAAAAATATCCTAATTGTTAATTCTTTACATAACTCAGGATTATGTAATGTTTAAGTTTGGGGCATTATACAACCCCCTAAGGTATTTATAAGGGATGAATCTATTTCCAAAACACCCTTGTGATGTTCTCCAACACTTGGGATATAACTATAACTTATTATCTTCAAAATGATAACTACATTATAGTAAAAAATTAAATTCCCACTAATTTTAAAAAACTATTTGGACATGGGGTATCAAATCGACTACTAATTACTATTATTATAAAATATTCATTTATGATACTCTTCTTCATTTTATCGGAAGTCATGTAAAATATGTATCTTGATTTATATATATGTGAAAATTCACTCATTAATCTTTACATTTCTTGAAGATTTTCCCATGAACTCACGTAAAAATTTTTTACTCCCCATACAACTCTGCTTATGAAATCTTACCTCAATGAGATCTCCTTTAATTTCAAAAATGATCTGATTAATCCTTTCTCTTCCCTTTCACTACAACAATTTGGAAATCATTTCAGTTCTTTTGTATTTATTTTTTGGAGAAAATTCTTGGTGAATAAACCATAATATGAACACACATTTAAATATTTCAATTCATTATCCATTAATCCATAATATAAATCATACCCATATATCTTATATGTTTAGTGTATTTAGATAATCAACACATAAATAAAATTCAAAACCATTGTCAAATTTTATGCATATATTCATTATAAATGACCTCATCTTAAGTTCACCATATATTATACTCTTTTTCATATGTAAAGGGATTGAAAAATAATAATGATTAAGCTCATATGCCCTATAAGGGGTAAATCATAAGAGATCATAATAAAGATCATAATATTTCATAACATGAACTTGTGGGAATGAGTATATAATTAAGGTATATGACCATAGTATAATGAAATAGTACATAAAAATAGTCACAATAATGCATAATTATATACGTATTTTGAGTAATTTAAAAATTTATAAGAGAAACATAAAACCTTGAGGTAATAATCATGATCCATGGAATCATAAAATTAGAATGTAAAAACATGAGAGAATAATAATAAGTAATTGAAACATAATATAGTAATGTGGAAACATTATAAAATAATCATGATACATGTAAACATAACATTGGAATGTTGCACAAACAAAATCATAGAAATTTAATTCATATTTCATGGATCTTAAAAAAACTTCATCAAATAGTGGATAACCATTTCTCATAACATAATGGACTAGGATAACCTCCGGCATCCCATAAAATTATATCCTATTAGATACTGTATTTATAAAATGTATTTTGATAATAAATAATTCCATTCCCACATCAAATAATGATTAGACTAACATATTTATACCGTATGAACCTGATAAAATTACAAAATCTATAATATCATAATTATATATTTAGAAAGAAAATATATTCATAAAATATTCATAAGGTATAAGTTAACCATCTTAAAAATAAATTTCATTATTTCATTAAACCATATTTCAAATAGTTTTGAGAATTAATAAATGATTATAAAAAAATATTTTTACAATTTTAAAAACACATCAGAGTATGATAAAATGAGTTATAAAAAAGAAGTAATTATTTCAATTTTTTCCTTTTTCTATTCAAAAGGGTATTAGAGAAAAATTTAAATGGGGATGGATAAAGGTAATAATAATTTTTTATACAACGTAATTGACTTAAGAAAATATTTAAGGAAGCATCATATAAAATACCAATGAATATGCTGGATGAAAGTAATTGAATTAAATTTTAAAATAAGTGATTTTCAATGATTCCATTCACACCTTTTTAAATAATTCAGAGTATGTAGAAAATTTCATTAATAAATAAAAATAATAACAAACAAATAAAATACATAACAAGATATAAAAAATATTAATATATTGAAATGATTCCCACATAAAAAATAAGAGATAATGAAAAATCCTCTAACAATCATTATTGGGTTTAAATTATAAATCATAGAGAGGGAAATAGTATGAAGGAATATAAATTCTAGAAATTAAGATAGCGTGAGAGAAAAATGGTATTTTATTGATAATGATCATGAAAATTCCTTTAATAATATTTAGTCTCTAACTATATCATTTATATATAGTGATTCAATGATAAACCAATAACATTTTTCAAATTTTAGAGTTAAATAAAAAATGAATGATTGAAACATAAAAAATATATGAAAATTCAATGAGTTATATACAATATATGAAAAAAAATTATCCATGTGAAATTTAATATTCAACATAAAATAAAATAGGTCGTGAAAATGGATCATATCTATTTGGAATCGACCTTATTAAATTATATAATCTTGAATATTATCCAAGAACTAACTTCCTTCAATATTGAGGATCTTTTAATGTTTACAGTTTTATAGAATTGTGCTATAATGAACACATAACATTCAACATTCATATAGAGATGATGCCACATAAAATTTATCATTTTCATCCAAAATATAATACATTTCAAATAAAATATAATTTCATTGAAAAATATTCTTAAAATTTTACATGGGATACTTATTTTTCTTAAACAAACTTATAACCTATGAAAATCATTTAAAATCATGTTATAATCAAAAAAATCTTAGTAAGGTATACAAAAAAATAAAAGAAAACATTAGTCCATAAATACTTACAAACACATGAATTCATTTAAAAAACCTAATTATCAAAAATATATACATACTTTATGAAACATGAGAACCTGAAAAAAAAATCATAATGAACATATATAGAACCAAAAGGGTATATTTTGTCATTAAATGCATAATTTGGTAACCCCCTCAGTTGACTTATAATTTGTTTCCCCCACAGCTACCTTGTAATTGTTTGTAACCATTATAGTTACACGTGATGTAAGCATACATTTGACCTCCAACATACACATATCCAATGAATTAGAGGGAGATATCGGTCCCAAAATTCATAAAAAACTCCAAAGAACCATAACACAATCATACAACATGAATAATTACATAAAAATATTTCTTTTATATTTCATAAAACTAAATTTTAAAAGATATTTTTAAAAAGATAAGTCCATTATAAATATCATATAATGGATGAAGGAAATAAAAGAGTTGATGGAATACATATATATATTGGAAATTCACATAATTAAACAAAATACAATCAAAATTCATCTCACATGAAATTTTAATACCACGTAAATAATGAGGTAGACTGTTAACCGAACGAAGAGAAATCGGGTTATGAATTCCCTTACCTTGTGTTTTTCTTACATAAAAAGCTTTTAAAAATCTTGTATAATAGTAAAACGAGTGTTACTAATATCATATAGAAACATATTTGTGTTTATAACACCTTATATGATCATTTTAGGACATCATTTCACCCATTAATTATTAGAATTTTGTTCCATCCATTGTTTTGGGTGCGTTCTTTACGTGATTTCCATGGCCGATTTGAATTTGATTTTCTAGTTATATAGAAATGAAAATTTTGAAGTGGAATGAAATTTTATTAATATTTTTCCATAATATATAATGATACCATAAATTATTTCGTTGTCATATATTATGATGGATCATTATAGAAAACAATAATGATGTTTGATTAGATCATTTTTGGTTGTTCCTCAATAATCATGAATTGTTTCATTATATAATTCAATTTCATGCATAGAATTTCATTACATAACATCAAATAGGTTAAAAAATACAAATTAAATTCTTATCTAACCATTAAAATGGATTTATGATTTACTTTTAATGATTTAATTTGTATTGCAAATGCATAGTCCACAATGTTAGTAAATTGGCACATCATTGATGGTGTTTTATTTTCTAGAACAAGAGGGAGAGGAGAGGTTGAAAGATTATTAATATTTTACATGAACATGGTAACATATAAAATATATTAGATTCTGGATAATTTAGACCTCCTAGATAAGTGGAGGGAAATATAGTATATGAAAAGAAATGAATTGGAATGAAAACAAATGAAAAAGGAAGAGGATTCTTGGCCCTTGATTTGTTCACCTTGAGATCCTTCTTAAGTTCTTTGGTTTGGTCCTTTTCGTGACAAACAAAGCTCTAGAAAGTGGGGAAGAACCTTTGGGAGGGTATTTTGAAGAAATTAGACAATTATCAAGGCTTGATAGGTGTGAGAAGAAGACGGGTATGAGGGTGGTATTTATAGTGAAGGAGAGGAGGGATTCTATATTATTTTAATCATTAACTTAATATTTCTGCTCGAGACTATGAATATTATTAATTCATGTGACCCAAAATAGTAAAAATTGAATGTTATTTCTAAACATGTTAGCTTACAGCAGCCTTTCATCACCTAGGATGTAGTACAACATGTATTTAGCATTTATCGTAATTTATCGTATTTTAGTATTCATAAAAATTCCAAAATTTAAGAAAAATCCCAAATATTCACCCTAACCATTTATTAACATGTATAATTAAAAAATGAATAAAATTTTTTGAAATTAATTTTCTAAATTTTCTAAATTTTATTTTAAAATAATATCATAATTTATTCAAAAAAACAATTTTAAATCTATAACTCATTTTTTAACACCATTAAATCTTAATCAATATTTAATTATTTGAAATACATAAGAAAATAAAATAATAATATAATTTAATCTTCATTAGGGTCATATTACTATTCAGAATGGTATGTTATTATTAATAAGGGTTCCATTAGACTCCAAATAACTGACAGATCACAATTGTAGATGACTATTTTTAAAAACACAAAACATATAAGATTAAAAATTATTCTTAGAGGAAATTTATAAATATCTATATAAATAAATATTTGATGAAATTCAATTTATTTTTATAACCTCAGGGTGTTACATTATCCACACCTTCTGTAAATTATGCCCCCGCAATTTTATTTTCTTATTAAAAATGTGAGGGTACCTTTCCCTCATAGTAATTTCAGATTCTCATGTTTCATTTTCAACAATGTGGTTTGTACACAAAAATTTACATGGGTGATTACCTTATTTTTCAATACTTGTTCCCTTAAATCAAGAATATGAACTAGTTTCTCTTCATTGAAAGATTCTCTTCCAGTAGAACTGCTTTAGGGCTCATTAAATGGGATGAATCTGGCAAATACAATCTCCAAATCAAAACATGAAAAACATTATGTACCTAAGATAAACTAAGAGGAAAATATAATCAGTATGCGACTGGTCCATCCTTATCCAGGATTCCATAAGCTCCAATAAATTGTGGACTTAGATTTCCATTCATACCAAAACACATAACACTCTTCCATGATGAGATTCTAAGTAAATCATGATCACAAACCTCAAATGAAAAGTCATTACACCTATTGTATGCATAAATTTTCTCGTTTCTCTGAGCTATCCTCATGTATTGTAATAATATCTTATTTTTCTCAGCCACTTCTTCTATAAATTCTGGTCTCATCAATATACATTCACTGAATTCATCGAAAAAATCTAGAGTTTGACACCACTTCCCATACAATGTATCAAAATGTTCAATCTGTATACTGGAATGAAAAGTATTATTATAAGAAAACTCATCTAAAGAATGTTGGTGATCCAAAATTCCTTGGTAGTCCTTGAAAAACCTCCACGCATCTCCTCCAAAGTATGAATCATTCGTTTTGAATGTCCATTTGAGTGAGGAATATATAATGTACTAAAATTTAATTTTCATCCCGATGACATCATAAGGCCCTTGTAAAAGTTAGAAGTTAACTAGGGATCCTAGTCAAATACAATGGAATGAGGAAATCCAAATAACCTGATAATATTTTTGAGGTATAATCATATAATATAATCCAAATAAATTTTATCTTGATTAGAAAGAATATTTTTATATTTATTTTCAACCAATCAACAACAACCCAATTGGCATTGTTACCTCGAGATGCCTTTGGAAGTACCACAACAATGTCCATGGATACATTCTCCCATTTCCACTCAGGAACTAGAAAAGGTTGAAGTATCATATTTAGTAACTACCACAATTCTTTTGCCTAATGACGTCTCAAAAATTTTATAGTAAAATATACTATATTTATTTTCCTTCAATCCCACCAATAATACTCCCGATGGAATTGATACATCTTAGTACTTCCAAGATGGACTAAAAGTGGATAACAATGAGCTTCACACAACAGATCTTTATTCAAGTAGGAATCAAAATGAAAAAACAAACTTTTACCAAATGTTAACACACAATCATTATCAAGGATAAATTCTAACAACTTAACCATTTTAACCAATTCTACATCTTTCTGTATCTCACGGTCTTCCTTCTATTCTAGATTAATTCTATTTTTTAACGATGACTGCACTAAAATCAGAAAAAATGGTATTTCCTAAACCAACAAATTATAAACCAAAATTAATCAAATCATTAATCAATGGATCATGTTCAAAACATAACATGGATATGGATTCATGTTGTTTTTGACTCAATAAATCCTCCACATTGTTTTCTTTTTCCTGGATGGTAATTGACTGTGAAATCATAATCCTTTATCAGTTCAATCCATCTTCACTGGATCATGTTTAATTCTAGGTGAGTGAATAATTTATAATTTTATAGCCATTATATATTTGAAAATTGGCCCCATATAAATGATTCCTCCAATATTTCAAATAAAAAACAACAACATCCAATTCTAAATCATGTGTGGGAAAATTTAGCTCCTGATGTTTTTCTTGTCTTGAAGCATAAGTAATTACATAATCATTATACATCAGAACACAACCAATTACCTTCAATAAATCATCATAGTACTTGATAAACTCTCCATTTCAGGAATTCATGGCCATAATTGAAGCATTCAATAATTTCTTCATCAGTTCCAAGAATCATACATCACATTATTCGGTCCAAATAAATTTAACCCCTTTTGCGTTAACATAATAAGCGGACTACATAACTATGAAATGTTTTTAAAAAACTATTGATAATAACCACATAATCCAATAAAACTAATAATCTCTATAATATTTTTAGTTCTTGACCATTAATCAACAAATATTGTTTAGTAAGGATCAACTTTTTTTATTCCTTATTGATAATGTTCCAAAGAAAACAAATTTGTTGGAACTAAAAATCACATTTACTGAATTTTCCATACAGTTTATTTTCCTTTAAGGTATTCAAGATAACCCTTAGATGTTTTTTATGCTCTTGTTTACTCTTATAAAATACTATAATGTCATCAATAAACACAACTAAAAACATAACCAATAACTCATTAAATGTTATATTCCTAAGATCCATGAATACAAATGGTGAATTAGTTAACCCAAATGGCGTAACATAATCTCATAATGCCCATATCTATTATAAAAATCTGTTTTGGGATGTAATCCACCTTCACCTTTAGCTGATGGTATCTGGATATCAAATAAATTTTGAAAAAATATAGAACTCCCTAGAGCTAATCAAACAAGTCATCGATATGATGCAAATTATACTTTTTTAACAATGTTATTATTCAAACACATATAATCAATGAAAATAATCATGAGGCCATATTTATTTTCAACAAAAAAACAAGAGAACCCCTATGGTTAAGTGCTAGGAGAAATGAATCATTTATCAAGAAACTCCTACAACTGATTTTTTAATTTTAGAAGTACCTTTTGAGCCATTAGACAAAGGGGTTTTGAAATTTACTAATCATCAAGAACTAAGCCAATTGTTAATTTTATTTCTTAATTAGGCATAATAGTGAGTTACTCATCAGGAAAACATCAAGGTAAACATTTACCGTTGGAACATCATTAAACTAAAAAATTTCTTTATTTTCAAAAATATAAGTATTAAAAGTTAATTTTTATCTTTCACAAATTTCTTCTACTCCTGATATGTTATCAATTATATGGGTTCATTTTGGTATACGAACAAAGCATTTCTATAAAAAAAATTATTTATCTCTATAGTCAGTCTTAGTATGAGAAACAGAAATCCAATCCATTCCCAGAATGGCATCCAACTTTACCAAGGTAAAAACAACAAGGTTTGATGGTAAAGACATTACATAAACGATAATAGAAAAAATCTTAAAATTCCTCTTTTCTATTATATTTCCCCTATTTTCTAACAATATGTTCTGGTTTTATTTTTTGAAGTGATATTTCCAATGTACAAGAATATTCCTCTGAAATAATGGAATGTGTAGACCGGGTATAATACAAAACCTTATCAAAATACGAGTAAATAATCAAGGTACAAATTATAACTTCCATGGATGGAAGGACATCTTCAGACGTAGTCGCAAAGGATCTCACTACAATTTTTTTCTTATATTTTGACTTCTTTGCATCAGTTAGATATCTCTTTGGGCAGGCATTTGCTTATTGACTCAACAATCCACATTTAAAAAACATTACAGTTTGCTTATTAGGAATGGTATTTGGATCATTTTTATTATAATATAGGTTCATATGTCCAAACATACCACATTTAAAACACTTCCCAAATTTGGCCAGGTATTCCATGGGGTGCTATTTACCACACTCTTCACAAATTAGAAATTGTATAGTCTTACCATCAAATTTTATTGTTTGTTTCTTACCCATCACATTCCTTATATACCTATTCTATACCTTGTTTTCAATGTGTAATTTATCATCAATAAACTACATCTCTAACTTCTTAGTGTAGCAGAAAATTTTCTCATAACTTTTGATTTTCCAAGAGTCCAATTCCTTTTGATACCTTGGCTATAATGCTGAGTAAAACTGGTTGATTTTTTTATCAAGATACTGAATAATATTTGGAGAATAGATCACCATTATGGTTAAAATTCCTTTATAAAAAACCTGTGAATCATCCTCATTTTTCTTCAATTTATGGAATTGCTTCTCCATCCTATGTCGCACCACCATAAGAAAATGTTTTTCAAGGAAAATACTTTTAAATTTATCCCAATATAAGGCATAAATATAATCTTTATCCTTTTGGGACAAAATTGGGTGGATAAGGAAGTAAGAATTGTTTTCTGTTACATAGTGTTGTTTTTTTGTTGTCTAAGAAGATAAATCAATTCAATTTGTAAAGGACTTGAAAATAAAATGATTCTTTGTGAATTTTTATTTCAAAAATATCATAAGTTTTGAAAACTTTAGATGAAATCATTATGAATAAATGGGGAGTAAAGGTGATTCTAATCATATGATGTTTTGATTGGAAAGAATGAGGCTTTTAGAAGATAGTGATGTTTTAGTACTTCCCATTGAAACTCTGATGATGTTAAAGCTGGACTATAAAAGGATACATATCACGATGGTGGATTTCATGATGAAAACGAAGAATGGTTTTGGGATGCAATGAAGAGAGAAATGAAAAAATAATGGACAATCAGGAGTCGAAATAAAAATAATAGTTTAATAAAGTGCCATTTTCCAGTGTTTTCCAAATTTTAGGGCCATAAAATCAAGAGTTGAAGAAAAGAGTTTTTGGAAATGGATGTTGTATGAAAGTTCTAATATGGTTGGGTATGTTTCAAAAAATTGGAGTTTCATGATCTGATCATCAAAAACGTGAAAACTATTAGACTATGTGAAATATTGTGTTTTTTGCACCATATTGGATTTTTCATGCAAGATTGATGGTCGTTTGGAATCTTGCACGCAATGCATGATTCAAGGTCAAAAAATTAGAACATGGAAATGGAATGAAGTGCACTAAAGAGGGGGTTGCATGAAATATTGGATAATTGGCATGAAATAAAAGGTTGAACGAAATACTGAAGAATTGGCATGAAAGAACGGGTTGGTACGAAAGAAACCTGCATGCCAAAGATGACGTAAGATGGGGTCTTGCATGCCATGCATAATTCGCTGTCCAAACTTTGGAAATTGGAAAAGGAAAGAAGCGCATGGAAGATTTCAAAAGTGCATGAAAGATGAAGTTTGAATGATTAAAACTTTTGTGCCAAAAGTGACATCAATTAGGGTTTTGTGCGATGCGTCAGGATCTTATGTGACCCGTTGGGGATTTTGAGCATAGGTGTCAAAGGTGTCTATAAATTAGAGTTGACCCCCTTACATTCGATTTTCTTGAAACATAGAAATATCCCAAGATATGATGTGCCTAAAAATATTATGAAAACGAGAGTGTGCAACCTAAATAGAGTTGCGCACAAAAAGAAGAAGTTGCGCGCAAGAAGAAGAAGTTGCAAGCAATAAGAGAGGTGCGTGCAATATTGAAGTTGCGTAAAAGAGGTGTTTCAAAAAAGTAAAATCTTGCACTCCTGGAAAAAAAGTTGAATACAATACACATAAAAGGGTTCGTGAAATATTTTGGGTCTTCTCACATATTCGGTTGGGTGTTAGACAGTTCTTACTGGCTTCTGTTAAGAAAGTGATGATTTAAACTTCAAAGAATACACATGCTCAATTGTAAAGAGACACTGAAATACTGTAATTCCCTATTTGTGTTAAGAGGGTTCACTCACACTTTCGGATTGTTTTCCAAGTGAAACATGAGTGTAACGGTATATCCTGCTCATTCTATTCAACATCAAATATTTTTTTCTAGTTGATTGTGTCATACTAGATTATTTCCGTACCATACCAAGGACGTAGCTACTCTTGTTGAGTAGTGAAACTTATAAATAATGTGTTTCTATGGTTGTGTGTGTTCATCAGAGAATAAACTCTTTAACAGGAGTTGAAGGATGTTTCAAGAAGAAGTAAACATAAAAAGAAGAATACATCACTGATTCGTCCCCTCCCCCTCTCAGTGATACTTAAATCCTGATTGGGAACATCATAACTCAGATATTTTCTACCATTGAACAACAGTGATTAGATAAAACATCAAATTGAGAAATTAAAATACTTTCATTTTTATTATCTAAACATCCCATGACATTAAATATATTTTCAAGCGCCTTACTCCATCCTTCAGACACTATTGGGTCAGAAGATCTATCGAATGTAGGAGGGTGTTGTCTCATAAAATTTTTCACTATCATCATGTTCAATTGTGGTACAAATGGTTGTTCTATTGTGTGGATACCACCACCATTTATTTCCTACATCATCATATCCATTACTATCACAAACATCTTGGTTTCAATCCCTACAATTTCGGGCTGTCGATTCAGAAAGATATCATTCTGTCTATACCTCTCCTTTTCAGCTTCCCTATTTCTTCTATGGAAAACCATTCTAAACAAACATATATTATTCAATGAAACATGGTAATATTTAAATTCTATATCATTTAAAATTAACCAAAAATTCAAAAATAATTTATGGTATTCTATTAACATCATAATAACACCTAAAGTTATCTAAACCATCCTCTGATACCAACTATAAGGACCTAACCTTATTACATTACATAATAAGGAATTTTTGTCAAGAACACACTTCAATTCATATTGAGGTTGTTTTCAAGTATATATTTTTAGATAATTTAGATATAATAAATATGTTACATTCTATATTCATATTAAGATGATACCACATAAATAGTATATATTTCTTCAAAAATATAATACTTTTCAAATAAATCATGACGTCCTGGACAAATCATCATAACTTTTAACATGGATCCCTTCTCTGTATTACATAACATTTTAACAAATGAAAATCATTTAAATACATGGGATGACAAAAAAACACATTAAGGGTTACAAAAAGAAGAAAAGGAAATATTAGTCCACAAATACTTGTAAACCTGTGAATTCAATTAAAAACATACTTGTCACACATGTATTCTTACTTTATAAAACCCAAGATACCAAAAAACATAATAAACATAAATAGAAATGTAAATGAATATTTGGGTACTAATTACATTATTTTCTACCCTCTGGGCTACCATATAATTTAATACCCCCAGGGATACCTTACAATTTGTGCAACCATCACTGTTACACTTGGTGTAACCGTAAGGACGACCTCCAAATTACACAATCCAAATTAATTATAGGGAAATATATGTACCAACCTTCATAATTAACAATTACCAAGAACCATAACCCAATCCCACATTATGAATAATTTCATAAAAACATTTCTTTTGAATTTCATAGAACAAACTTTTGAAAGAGGTTTTTTAAAGAAAAGTCACTTATAAATATCCTATAAATGAAGTGATTCTTAATATAGTGGATTTAATAGGTATATAAACTATAAAAACACATAATTAATCATAATAAAAAAATTCTTCTCACATACATTTTTAATATTACATAAATTATGAAGTTGAACGTTAACCCAAAGAATGGAAATCGGGTAATGAATTTCCTTACATCGAGTTTGTCTTACTTATAACTCACTTAGACCTAATTTATAATGGTTAAAAGTGTGTTATTAAAATCTTAAAGAAACATATTCATGTTTATAAAATTTTATATAATCATTTCATAACATCATTTCACCCTTTAATTATTATTAGTTTTTCCTTCCATTGTTTTGGTTGTGTTCTTTACATGATTTTCAAGGCCAGTTTGTGTATGATTTTGTATTAATATGGAAATTAAATACTTGAATTGGAATGAAATGGTATTAATATTATTCCAAAACAAATAATAATACCATAAATCATTTTTTATCATATAGGATGATGGATCATTAGATACAACATTAATGGTATTTGTTTAGATCATTCTGGAGATTCTTCGATAATCATGAACTTGTTTCGTTATATAATTTAATTTCATGCAAATAAGATCATTATACAACAGATAATAGGTTTAAAAATAAAAATAAATTTTTTTTCACCATTAAAATGGTTTAATGGTCATGTTTGAAGGATGTAATGGATATTACAAACACATCGCCCATGATTTTTGTAAATCATCATATCGTGGATGATGTTTTTATTTATAGAAGAAGAGGGAGTGGAAAAGAAGAAACATGATGAATCTATAACATGAACATGGTAACATAATTAATATATATAATTATGTATATTTAATACCTCTATGATATGTTTTGGGAAAGAGAGTATTAGAAAATAATGGAATTGGAATGAGAACTCATGAAAAAGGAAGAGTATTCTTACCTCTGGATCTCTTCTCCTTGAGATCCTCCTTACGACCTTTGGTTTTTCTCTTTTGGAGAGACCCGAAGCTCTATTCCTTGGGAAATAGCCTTGGGTAGTGGATTTTGTAGAACACAATGAACTTTCAAGGCTTGAGTGGTGTGAGAGAAAGAGGGGAATGATGGTGGTATATATAGTGGAAGAGAGGAAAGATTCTATATTATTTTAATCATTATTTTATATTTTTTCTCTACACTATAAATTGTATTGATTCATGTGACCTAAAATAGTAAATTATTCATGTGAGTTCAAATCAAGGGGGATTTAATAATAATTTCATCATTTATGATGTAGTAAAACAAGTATTTAGCATTTATCGTAATTTATTGTATATTAGTATCAATAAAAAATTAATGATTTTCAAAAAAACAAAAAATTCACCCTAACCATTTATCAAAATGTATAATGAAAACATGTTTCTATTTCTTAAAAATAAGTTTCGAAATATTATTAATTTAATTTTTAAATAAAATCATAATTTACTCAAAAAAAAAATTGTAATTCTATATATCATTTTTAACACCTTGATTAATTAATCAAGTTATCATTATATTAAAGCCTTAAGAAAATACAATAATAATACAATTTAATATACACTAGGGTCATATTACTATTCATATTACTATTAATAAGGGTATGTTACAAATCACCAAGAATAATGTTGGTTCTATTAGACTCCAAATAACATAATGATCCCAATTTTAGATGACCATTTTTCGAAATTAGAAATATAAAATTAGAAAAATTATTTTTAAATCATAGTTATAAATATATAAATTAAAAAAAAATCATTTAGTTAAATTTATTTTTAAAACCTTGGGGTGTTATATTACCTTAATGAGAATAAATTATGATGTAAACCACTTAAAACATTAGCAATGTATGAATGAAAGAGATATCCTAAAATAGATATCTATATAACATGAGTAAAATGTTATTTATTATAAAATATGTTAATGGGGTGAGGGGGGGGGGGTTAATCCATCATATGAAATTGGATCGATGAAAAATATCAAACATTCCACATGTGTTGGGAATTGAAACAAATACCCCTTAGTTATAAGCATGCCTCCCTTAAATGTAGTTTAACCCTATATATAAACAAAACCGTATGTATAACACATATTAGAATTTTATCCAAATCCAATAAAATTTATCCTCTTCATTTATATTAATATAATATATATATTTTTTATTTTATTTTATTTTTTATCTTCAAATTCTAGTATCATATATTGATTCATAAAATGTTTTGGTATGGCAATATTGATCCTCACCATCTCACAAGAATTTCATTACCAACCGAATATTGAACGTATTTAAATCATTTTGTTACGATGATTTAGTTAGTCCCATTTTCATTATAAGGAATTTCTAATTATCTTTCATAAAAATGGAATTTATAACATTCATGTTTTTTGTTATTTTATGAACATAAATGAGATACTATTTAATGAAAATCATATATTGTTTTAAACTTAAAAAAAGATATTCATTTGATAAATTATTATTTAATAATACTTATTACCGTAATTTTTTAATATACCCATCCATGATAGAATTTAATTAATATTATAAAATTTTATTTTTAATAGATACACTATATAATAAGGGTCATTTGTAATAGAATATTTGGGATGGGCCCAACACCCACACAAAAAAGTACTTGTATTATAAATGAATTGAATAATTACAACACATTATTTTATTTAAACAAATATCATTAAGAGTAACTGTAATCCATATAGTAAATCTTAAAATATCTTTCATAGTATGATTCTTGGATTTATAAAGAAAGTATCAAAATAATAGTGATCTCAAATGATCAGAAAGGAAAAAATAAAGTGGAAGTAATGATGAATCAATGAGACAAATAATTATGTCATGGTAAATATTTTAACACACAAACCATGAAATCAAAAAACTAGGAAGTAAGTAAATAAACAATATAAAAGTCTTATAACTAGAAAAACATGTCAATAAAATAAATAGATAAGTAAAAATAAATATGGAATGGTATGAAAATAAATCACATTCCATTTAATAAATGAACTGAATATTAAATGTATCCATAGATATATCGATGAAAAATCTCATGGATGAATAATGACTAAAACTGAATGAGCAAAATACTTGATTAGTGGAAGCCATGTATATAAGTTACATGGAACTAATACTATTAGGACCTTTCATAAGATGGTTTATAATATTGGGTAAAAACTCATATAATGAAGCTATCCAACTAAATTCTCCCATGAGACTACTACTTCATCGAGTGGATATCTATAATAGTTCCCGACCCATGTCGTAATTGTCCAAAAAACATCCTCATATAATATAATCAATATACCTTATCAAATATTCATATTTAATAAAGGATACATAATTTTCAATATTTTCAAAATAGTTAAATAAATTTTAAAATAAATATTTTTTGAAAAATGGTATATTATTCAGAAAATAATTGAATCCACAAAAAAGATATGGAAATTCAAGGGAAATGTAATGTCCAAATATCATATAATATTGGATATTTCATGGGGATCAAAAAATGTTTCATGTTAGTTAATATGAATACTATCATTGTCCAAATAATTAATAAACCATCTATAGGAAGAATAAGGATGGTATCAACATATAAAATCCCATGTGGAGTGATAATAAATGGTTTTTTGTTGATTAACATAAATAATATAAAAATATCATTTAAAAGAGTTATTGAGAAAAATATCTTTTTATATTGTAATTTTTTTTGGAATAAACTATTCATTGACAATAAAAAGTTGGAAAAAATTTCGTTAAAATTTATTTTTTCAGTCATGAAAAGGAATATTCAAAGAAATAAATGTGAGTAACTTCATACTCACCACATGAAGTAAAAGAACATTTCTATTTCACGATAAAAATGATTCAAAAATAGATTTTTGGGAAAGGGATAAGTATAATATTACTTTGAAAACATTGTTAAAAGAAAGAAAGGGTAAACAATTATTTACAAAATCAATTTAAAATAATTTTGGAAAACATTTTCATAAAACATGGTTTTTATAAGAAAATAGGTTCTCTATAAAAAGAGAGAAGAAATTTTGGATTTTAATAAAAAACATTTTCTAAAACACCTTGAGTACCAAAGAGTGGGAAAATAATTCTAATACATGAAAAAGATAATTATTATCCATCGGATAGGAAAATTAGAGGAATTGTTGAAAAATGGTCATATAATTTCTTATAGTGGAAATTAATTATTATTTAAATTATTATTTTAAAAAATAATATGTAAACATTATGAAGTTTCCCATGCCACATTAAAACATTTTAAATCATTTGCTTCATGAAGAAAACAAAATTTTTGAATGTTCTAAAATCACAAGTGTAAGTAGATTCATTATATTTCATTAAAAAGGGAAGGATCTACCCCATATAAAAAGAAATAGGTTCATAACAATAAATAAGTCTCAATAGAATGTAAATTGAAATGAAATCCATTACATTTTAATTCCATTTCAAGTGAAATTCCATTAACATACTATATAATAAAATCTTGTTAATTTTTCCTTTATTTGGAACCTTTTTCATGTTTATAATTAATTTTATTTTACTTATTACCTTGTTATATACAACTATAAAAACATTTATCTTCACATAGGGTGTCTTGACCAAATTCGGTTTATGTGCCAAGAAAACAATGGTTGGTCAACTATGGTCAAAGGGATCATAATATAAAATCTAAAGATTAAAAATAATGAAATAATTATCCTATTTATGTATCAATTATACTATTAAAAACAATCATTAAATATTATTATGAAAAAAATGAGTCCATATTACAATCATGGAGACGATAGATCATATGTATGCTTGAGTAACGTTCTAAATTTTCAATGATTATTTTGAAAAGAAGTTATGCATAATTATATATTTCCAAAATTAAGAATATATCGTAAATATCATATTTTTTATTCATATATACTTATATTTGTAATTTTTTTGATGTTAAAGGAATCACATCATGTCGAAGTTGTGGTAGTCCACATGTCCACAAACGATGTTATCGCTTTTTAAGTGTGTGAAAGGGTACTTAAAAAATTATTAATATTATATTTCTAAAAAATAAATTATTTAATGAATGTCATATATAATTTTTTTATGTCACATATTTTTAGTTGAAACCAGACTTTATATGTTACATGTACAGTGTGAATGAATCAAATCCCTTTGAGGAGGCGGTTGTCCACACTTCCACAAATAGTGTTATTATATCAATACAAAATGAATAGTATAAGTGTATATGTTATATAATAATAACATATGAATAAAAAAATATTTAATATAATATATAAAATATATCAATATATTTTCCATCCTAATTCCCCCCATGATATGTAGTAAAGAAAAAATTAACAATCATCTCTTCGTGATGTAGTAGTTCATCATACGGAGAAACAGTTTGTTCTTTACTCATTAAGGGGGAGTGTTTGTTTGTGTTGGTTGAAAACATATCCTAAATGACCTAGTATATATAGGGTACTGTTATATTTATACAATAATAGAATAAGAATATTTTAGGGGTTTGGGAATGGAAACAAATCTAAATAGCTTAAGGATAGATATTTCCTCTTAATCGGGTAACTTATATTGGTTTGTACGAAAATGCTTCCTTGGATGCCTTTCATCTGAAAGGATGTATTCTATTATCAATGTTGAAATTTTTATGTTCTATTTGGGATGATATTGATCTATAAAAATTTTCTTGATAGGTTTGAGGATGTGGGAGGAGATAAGGCCTTTGAATAATATAGGAGGAATATCACTCTTTTAATGCTATGACAAAATAATTCCCTACACCTTTTCAACATTGAATGTGGAAAAATAATTGAAAAATAGAAAAAAAAAATTAGTATAGGGTATATATACTACCATAATGTGAATATTGTATGTTACACCCTAAGCTTCTACAGTACGCTTCTCTTTGAATAATGCAATAGCGTGTGTTGTACGCAACATCGAGTTCTAACACACCACAACCAATCCAACTAGCCATTATGAATAGTAATACCCACTTTTTAAAATTTATAAATTTTATTTTTCAAAATGGACTTCATTTTTGGATTCGGAATATTGAAATTATCCTAGGGTGAATTTTTTGTTTTTTTTTTGAAAAACTTCATTTTTTGATGGATAGTGAAACCAATATGTGGTAGTTAAAAACTGAATTTCTCATAAAACATAATTTTACTGCTTCTGTGAGTGGAATTTCAAAAATCCGAGAGACATGGTTAATATCAAGGACTCAAATTTGGTTCATTGAGATGAAAATAATTTTTTCTAAATAGTAATTGTTAACTTTTATTTACCACGGTTAAAAGTAAATATGGTAATTAAGGGTAAAAATGATATAAATATTTCCCTAACACATGTCCTAATTCTATTGGATAAGCTTAATTCGACCAAAACAACCTTAGGAATATAATATTATCATTTTAGGTCCACTTGGATTATATTAGGACATTTATTATTATTTAATTCAAAGAAGAGTTAAAAGAGTTAAAATCAACGTTTATATACAAAATCATTTTTAATATAGGGTTATACATAAGATAAATTCGATTGCAAATATTCATTAGAAATATAAAAATATTTCATACATAATGGTATTTTATTTATTATTTTTAGACATTAAATAATTTAATTTATTTGTGACACAATGATGATGTAGTAATAACCATAATAGTGAAAAATTAAAATAATTGATATTTTAAATACAAAAATAAATATAATTTGAGACATTTTATGAATTTAAATAATTTAATAGGTTAATATGATATGTTAATAATGATTTAATTAACTTTGTTCTAAGTAATCATTCTGTTATGATTTTCACAAAAAAATCAATTTTCGAAATAGTGTCAAAATTGACATATAAGAGTTTTTAAAACAAATATTATATTATTAATCGATATTCAATTACTAAAAGTATAAGGTTCGGACAGGAGACTTATATCCTGATAGGTGTAACATTAATGGACCACTTGGGGGTCTCTTGGAGGTATATAGTATGTTTATTAACTATATATTATAAAAATACAAAGTGACATGGTAAGTGTCAAACTAATTAACTAAGAGTTAAAACTAAAAGATAAGGTTAATATAATGGCCCAAACCTGTATAAATTCTATTGGTTGAGTGTTCTTAGACCCATACCCACCTTAACCTTTAAATAATCCACTTTGGAGCCATTAGAAACCGAATATGAATTTATTATAAAATAATATTTCTAGCATTTCCAAAGGTGCCCCTCATCCCTCTTATAAAAGGGCACTCACCCTTCTCATTAATTCACACCTTCAAAGCCATTTGGATCGGCCAAAATATGCCCAAATACTCTCTCAAATTCCATAAATTTATCCTAGAGGCCTTCTTTTAGTCATAAATCCAACCTATAGAGCCCTTTTGATCAAATCAAAAGGAAGAAACTGAAGAAGAGGTAATGATTTCACCACCCTTTTTCAAGTTCCTTTCTTCTTCCACTTCTTCTTTCTTTGTTATTAAAATTATAAAATAATAACTCTAGTATCTTATATGTACTATGATGTTATTATAAATATGTTACAACCATATTCAGTATCCTATCGATCATTTGAATAACATGTCACCATATGTGCGTACGTACGGCTTACGGTCTCCACGTCGTGGTGTAATTGTTATTCAATAAATTATTATTTGGATGGGTATAATAACAATGTATAAATCATGTAAATAATAAATATAAAATTATAATGATTATTTATATATGATATACCATCCAATTATATATTATTTTAATATCAGAAGAATGATATTGTCGCTCGTGCGTACGTATGGACTACCGTCTCCACGAACGCGATGAGATTCATTCTCCATCGTATCCATTTAAGTATAATTCTCATTTGATGATTAATAATAGTATCTAATGACTTTATATCATTCTATATATGATTAAGATACAACATATCCATGACAAACATGGCTTACATAACAAAACATATAAAATAAAATGAGAAAGTTAACACCTAAAACAACGATAATACTAAGATATTACTAACAAATCAATGTTAAAAGATCATATATGATATCATATTAATGTGTATGATTCATGTATAATTTAATAAAAATTATTTCACCATTATACATGAAGTTAAACTACCCCAACAAAGGAAAAGTACAAGGTAAGGGTTATTTTACAATCTCTTCATTATCCGAGGTTGTTTATACGTAATAATCTACTGGGATCTCTTTATCATCCACATCCATGTTTCTTAAAAATGTATTTCAAAACATTTTTACTATTTAAAAAAATATGGGTTAAAGTCATTTATACCATTGTTTGACTTTTTATAAGAGGTTTATAAAGGAATATTTCCATCGTTTTCCAAACAAGGTGTTGTTTAACCTTTTCGATAGAATTAATGTAAGAATGTCTTTTTTAACATATACGGTGGGTGCGGCTATTTTCCGCCATTATAAAATCATCAAAGCTTCAATTAAAAGCTTATAAGAATATTTTCAAAGAAAATGATTTATTTTATAGATATATGACTCTTAAATGATTTCAATATTGAAAGATGTATTTCTCTAAAATGAGTTTTGATTTCATCTATGTCAACATCCTTTGATAGATTTTAAGATTATTTGAAGTTGATTTATTATGATACAAAACTTCTATATTGTATTTAAGGTTTTGTGATATGTCATACTGTGGATGTTTTATTTTTATACCATTCGTGGTTTATGGATGAAGTATTTATATTTTGTATGCTAGTTTTAATACGAATGTTTATTATATGTTTAAAACTTTTCATATGGGAATGCATTGGACATAATATGTGACAGGTGGAGCCCGCTATAGCTCCTCGATGCATCGGTAGGTCTCATGAGACAAAATAGTGTCTTGGAACAAGGCCTTGGAAAAATCTTATTTGTAGTCTTGGCACGAGGCCTTGGCTAAGTGGTTTTGGTAGTCTGGAATTATGTGTTCCATCATTATGAAAGTGGTTATTGATATTACATGTGATTATTCAATAAGTAGAATATCCATGTGAATAAGTAAGCGGAATTATTTCATTTTATTTTTTCCATACTATGTTAAAGTTCAAGTTTATAAGGCTTTTGTTTTAGTTATACATTTCCTTAAATGTTTATTCTTATCTATGAATGTTTCTGCTATAATTTTATCCTTACTGGGCATTTGAGCTCACCACTTTTTTATGATTTATTTTTCCTAGGATGTGAAGAAGTAAATTATGAATGACCTGTAGGGATAGTATGAGGGGATAAGAGTATAGACTATGGAGACTATTTTGTTTCAGTTTTCATTTTTATGATGTAATGTAAAACTTTATGAATATATCTAGTGTTTCCAAGGCTACTAAACTAATCGGTCTTTAGAGATTTGATCTTTCTTGTGATCATGCCAATGTTATGTTATAATACACCGACTCTAGGTAACTGGGGTCATGGAGTTACATTGTACATGTTTATAGTTCATTTTTCTTATAAGGATAAGGATTAGTCCCTTATTAATCATAATTTAAAAATAGTTTTTGTAATTAATTTTGATCAATTTCACAAAACATTTCGGTAAAATTAATATCTATCCTTATTACACATTATAAATTATTTTGATTCCCAATTTTGAATACATTTTTCAAGTTCAAATCCTATAATTAGCATAAATTTATTTAAATTTAATCACTCTTTTGAGACGACAATGAAAGGTTTTTACATTTAAAATGTTTCAACGTTTTCTAAATTTTTATAATTTATTTGAAAGTGTAATTGATTCTAATGAAATAAATTATCTTAATTGAGAAAAATATAATCAAATAAATCATTAAATCCAATTAAAATTATAATTTAATCAAACATTTAATTTAGATAAAAAAGTAATTTTGAACTAAAAATCAAAATTTGTAACAATTCAATTATAAATTATATGTTTTGGAGAAAAATAAAAAATTCACAATAAAATTATTATTATGCATAAATTAGAAATATTATGTTTATTTTTACATATTAAATCAATTAATGTGTCAAAATTCATATTTAAAATTTGTTCTCAATTAAAATGCAATAAATGTTCTTTAATAAAAATATAATTTTTCATGTGAAATATTGGGTTTGTTATTATATTATACTTATCAAATAAATTATATGAATATAAAAATAATATATTTAATTAATAATATTTACATATATATTAAAATAATATCACTCACTAAATGTAATTAATACTAGTTATTAGGGTAAATTAGCTTTTGTGAGCCTAAAAATATTTTTCTATAAAATTATTCCTTTGTTTTCAATTTGGTATTATATTAATTTATAATTAATTTACGACTAAATAATTCATCTTATATTTATATAAACCATAAATTTTCATAAATTTGATAGTATTATTCATTTATTTTGACATAATGTATTGGGTTTATCATATCATAATAAATAATAACATTTTAATAATACATTATTATTTGGTGAAAGTCAGTCTTGCATATTACACAAGGTATCGAGAAAGGTCAATCAAGCGTGTAATGCAAGTTATAAATTATGGTCTCTCTTGTGTGTGATAAAATATAACATAGTGATGCGAGCATTTAAATCTATATAATATATTTTATTTTTTATGAATGTAATATTTGGGTTAACATATTCACTTTTTACACTCGGTGTTGCATGTTATAAACACTATTGAATACAAAGTTGTACTTTAGATGTTTTGGGGTGTTAAATTCCCCCAAAATAATTATATTTCAACCTCACAATTTAAAATCAATCTTATTAATATATAGTTTGATATTTCATACATTGAAATCCCACATCATGAGAAGGTTTTTTGAAACATCCTATATAAAATAGGGAATGGGATACAAAAAAGTTTGCATGTTATACCATGCAAAAAAGTTTATAAGTCAGATTAAATTAACATAAAGAGTAAATTCATACTTTATGGAAATAAATAAATATTTATAGGGAGTGAATGAGTTCATGAATCAAAAACAATTTAATGATCAATATAATGGTAGTATCCTCAAATCCATAAATCATTGATTATTTAAGAGATCATCAGATCGTCATAAATTAAATTATTAGGATAATATTTTATTTTGAATACATTTTTTAATGTTGGGTAATTATTTTAATAACCACAAATATATTGAAATATTTTTACTTGATATTATTAAATTTCATTTGAACAATCCTATTTTTTGTTGTGGAATGATCAAATTTTAATTCATCAATTTACTCCTACAAATTATAACCAATAAAGATGGTTTTCTATGACTAAATTACTAAATGAAACTATCAAAGTGTCATAAGGCTTATAAATTCAGGACAATACTAAATATTTTTCTATAACAATCTTTTTATACCAATACTATTAATTTATTGATATATGTTCCCCAAAATTGATATTACAGGTTAATCATTATAGTTTTTTTGAGAAACTGTTCAACTAAAAATAATGAAAAATGTATCCTAGACATTCCATAGGTCAGTGGTTCTTGTGAAACCCTTATCATCCTTCGATCATGTGTTCAAGACACGCGGATTGTCATATTTGATGGGTTGTCACCAGAATAATAGGTTTTCCTTTCTAAAACAATATTAATTTTATTTACAAAAATAATTATGATGAACATCCTTGAAATTTTGTTAATCCCTAAATAGCCTTTTAACTACGAGTTTCAATTCAACCAAAATACATAAATAATTTATCCTTTTTATTTTAACCTTGTTCCTTCTTTGGACTACTGATTATCTATATTATCATTTCTAGGATTTTTAAATCATGACACCTTATCATCAATATAAAAACGATAGGTTTAAACTATGTGAATTATTATGTATCCAAATCATTCATAATAGTTTGTAAGGAAATTATGAATTATCCTAAGTGTATCCCCTGTGGTTGTCAAACCAGGCGTACAGTAACAAAAATTTTCTTGTACTAGTTTACCTCGAGTCAGGCACAAAATAGTATGTTGGAACTATTACTCATAGGTTCATCTATTCGGTTACCATGACTACATGTATTATTTAGATAGGAATTTATTTCTAGAAATACCCACATAATATATACCTCACCAAAATTATTTTTTTCATTTATTTTATCCTAAAATTCTACATTTGGGTTATGTTCAATAATTTATGTTTTCTTAAATATAGTTCCCAGGTTGATTCAAAACATCCTCTAATACAAACCATAGCTTCCCGATCCTAGATACTCTAGGGAAAGTGTCTACTGTGAATTAAATTATCTTGATTATAGGGATCCTAATCCCTAAGGACTAAATATATTTGTTGTCTTGGTAAAACTGGAGGATAAATTAGTATTTTATTACAAATCAATACAGTAATTACAACATATTTTTTCTCATTACATAAAATTCATTGAGTGTAACATTAATCCATCTAGTAAATCCCAACACATCAATCATACTACTCTATTTGGATTTATCTAGAATGAAATATAATAATTGTGAGGTAAAATCAACAGTATTGAAAAAATTTAGTGGATACAATGATGAATCAATAAGATCAATAATTATGTCATAATAAATAATAGAACATACATACCATAAAATAAAAAAACAGTGAAGGAAGTGCCTAAAAATATAGATATGTAATAAATAGAAACACATTCCATTGAAAAAACATGATATGGAAAAAATATATATAGAAAGTTATGAAACTACAACACTTTCCATTTAATCAATGAACTGGAAATTATATGCTTCCATAGATATGTCCATCTAAAATCTCATGGTAAATTATAACTGAAACTAAATGATTGAAATACTTCATTATCGGATGCAATGTTTCATATGTACAAGGAACCAGTATTGTCAAGACCATTCAAAAAAAAGGGTTAGCTTATTGGGTAAAAACCCATCTAAAGAGACTATCCAACTAACTTGTCCCATTATACCATCGATGCATCACTGAGAAATCTATAAATAGGTCAGACTCGTGTTGCACCAGCCCAAAAATTTCAACATATATAATAAAAGAATGCCTTATGAAATATCGGTATTAAATAGAGGATATATAATTATCAATATTCCCCTAATAGTTAAACAACATTAAAAGTAAAAAACATTGGAAAATTGTTATACGGATCAAGAAATAATCGTATCTATGAAAAATGATATGGATATTTACAAAAAAATTAATGTCAAATTATTATATACAATTGAATAATTCTATGGGATTAACAAATGATTCCTGGAATTTAATGTGAATACTATATTTGGAAAAATCTATAGTAAACCAAACAGAGGAAGAATAAGGATGGTATCAATATAAAAAATCCCAATTGGAGTGATAATAAAGGGTTGTTGATGTTAATTAATATAAATACAAAGAAAATATATTTTAAAAAAATTGAAGAAAATATCCTTTTTATAAAACATTTTCATACCTTTTTTCATTGGAATCACGTATGAATATTTTTTTATTAAAATGTAACATTTTAGAAATGAAACAGAAGATTTAATGAAATGATGGAGAGTAAATACATACTTGTTGTATGAGGTAAAATAATATTCCTTTTTCATGTTAAAAAGGATTAAGAAATGATTTTTAAGGAAATAAAAAAGAAGATTCATTTGAAACATTTTTAAAATAAAGAAAGATAAAAAATTCATTACCTTAAGATTAAAAAATAATTGTTGTAAAAGTTTTAATAAAACATGATTTTTAAAAGAAAACATATTCTCCAACTAACTGGAGAAAAAATATTGGGTTCTCATTAAAACATTACTCAATACTCCTTGAGTACTAAAGATTAAAAAATTGGTAATAATACTTGAAAAATGGATTGATTAACAAGAGGGGCGTGAAATGAAATAGTTTATTGAACAATGGTCTTATATTTTTATTAAATGAAAATTTATGTTTAGTAAAATTATTCATGAGATAAATAATATTTAATCCTACCAAAGTGTCCCATACAATATTCAAAAATATTAAATAATAAGCCTCATGACGAAATAAAATTAAAGGAATGTTATAATATCATGAGATTAAGTATATATATGATATTTCATGAAAAATCACAATACTTTCACCATATAAAAGGAACTAGGTTCACAACAACAAATAAGTCTCAGTGGAATGTAAATAAAGATACACTCTCTTACCTTTCAATTCCTTTTTTGGTGAAAATCCTTTATCATCCCATATAATAAAAATATGTTAACAATTTACTTTATTGATAACCTATTAATTTTTTATATTTTCTTTTATTTCAATTATTACCATGTTGTATACAACTACTAAAACAATTATGTTTAAACCAGGTCTTATGACCAAATTCAGATTATGTGTCAAAAAAACATAGGTAGGTCATCAATAGTCAAAGGGGACATTATATTACATCTCTAGAATAATAATAATGACATAATTATCTTAATTATATATAAATTTAACTTCTAAAAGTCATCAATAAATATGGTTCGGAAAAAATGAATGAACATTACAATCATGGAAATAGTTGGTCGTATGTACACATGAATAACGTTCTCAATTTTCAATGATAGTTTTTGAAAGATGGTATGTAAAATAATAACATTCCTAAGTGATAATTATATAATAAATAACATAATATTTAACAATTTATATATATATATAGTACTCTTATGATGTAAAAGGAATCAAGTCATTTCAAGGAGGTGGTAGTACACACATCCATGACTGACGCTATCACTTTTTTATTGTGTGAAGGGGTAATGAATGAAATGATATATATTATATATACATAAAGTTTATTATGTCATTAATATCAATTAAAATATTTTCATGTCGCATATTTTCAATTAAACCCATCAATTATATGTTCTATGTATATTGTGAATGAATCAAACCGCTTTGATGAGGTGGTAATCCACACATCCACAAACGTTGTTATTGAATTGACAAAAAATGGAATGTATAATGAAATGTGTTATAAAAGGTTTAATGAAGAATAAATTCATAACAAAAAAATTTATAAAATGTTTAAATGTATTTTCTATCATAATGGCCACCATGAGAGGGTGTAATAGAAAAATGAACAATCATAGTTTCATGATGCTGTAGTTCACAATACACAGAATCATTATGTTTGTTACCCATTAGACAGATGTATATGTATGTGATGGTAAGAACCTTACCATAAAAAAATACTAGTATATTAAGTACATTTTTTATTATAATTACATATTATAATAAGTTTTTATGGGTTGGAGAATGAAAATTAAACTAATCAGCCCATGGAAAGAGGTTACGTCTTAATCGGGTAACTCATTTTGGATTGTACCAAAAGGATTCTTGGATAACTTTATGAAAAATTAGACGCATCTAGGATTATGTTAGGGCTGTGGATAATATATGTGGTTAGATATTCGTAGATTAAAAGTTTATTTAGTTTTGTGATGATGTGGGAGGAGAGGATGCCTTTTTATAGGGGAGGATGATTGAAAGTATTGTAATATTTTGACAAAGGAATTACACACACATTTTTCACATTTCTAGGGATCTAATAATATAAAAAATAATGAAACGGAAGGATATGGTGGAAATATGGTAATCCAAAAGATCTGGGACATGTTTATATGTATTTTGGGCCTTACGGTCAGTGTTTAGTCTCTTATTAATATTAACATAAATTTAATCATTATAAATAATTTTAATCATTTTCACTAATCATTTTGGTAAAAAACAACATTGGTTTTATTATCTCTAAAAAAAATTTGATAAAAAATATGGAATCCATTTTTACAAATTTCAATAATAGAAGAGGGGGAAATTTATTTACATTTAAACCTAGAGGCAGGATGATACTGTGTTGTTTTTAATGTAAATATATCAGACAAATTTCTTTTTTTAATAACCAATTTCATTGTGAAATTAAATCAAATGAAAAAAAAATGAATTAATTGATATAAATATTACATAATTAAACATTAAAAAAATATGAAGTATAATTTAAACTTATAAAAAATAATATGAAAATTTGATTTTGAACAAAAATTCAGTATTTTTTACAATTCTTTAAAAATTATATGCTTTTGAAAAATATCAAAAATTCACTCTAATGTAATTTTTTTGTTTAGATTACAAATATGACGTTTATTTTGACATATTTAATCAATTAAATTGTTGAAATTCATATTTAATATTTGTTCTTCACTAAAAGGTGGTAAATGTGCATTAATGAAAATATAGGTTTTTTGCGAAATATTAGGTCTGTTGTTATCATATTCATGTTAAATAAATTCGATGAAAATAAAAAATATTATATTTAATAAAATATATAAATATATATATATATATATATAATAAATTAATATCACTCACTAATTGAAATTAGTTTAATTTTCCAGTGTAAACATCTTTTTGAGCATAAAAAAATATTTCCATTAAATATTCCCTTTATTTTCAATTGGATTTTATATTCATTAATAATTAATTTGTAACTAATGAATTCATCTTATATATATATATATAATATTTTCATAGGTTAATTAATATTATTAATTACATCTATCATAACATCTAGGTTATATCAGATTATATTAAATATTAATATTTTAATAACACGTTGTTATTTGGTGAAACATAGTGTTGTGTATAGCACAAGTTATTAAGGAATGCCATAATATCTTGTGCGTAACACATGATATTATGGAAAGTCAATCATGTGTATGATGCAAGATATCTTAGTGTTGTATAAATTACAAGGTATAGAATTTATTGTATTTAATTATGATTATAATTTATCAGGTTAATATATTCCCTTTTTACACTTGGTGTTTCATGTCATAAACACTATTGAATACAAAGTTGTACTGTAAAATTTTTATGGCGTAACATAAGGTAATTATTTAATGTATTTAAATTTTAACTAATTAATTTTATTCTATATAATTATTATTTAATTTTAATTAGTATTAATTATTATTTTAATAATTAGACAGTTTTATTTTGTAGAAATTCATTTTCAATAGTAGTAATTACTTTCATTTAGATGTATTTACTTTTAATTATTAATAATTATTTATAATTAAAAGTAACTAGTTTAACATAGTATTAATTATTTTTAGTCATTGTAATGTAGTATTAATTATCTATAATTTTTGGTAACTATCTGAAATTAGAGGTAATTGTTAGAAATTGTCACTAATTTGTATAAAAGTCCTAGTAATTAGAAAAAATTGGCGATAACAAGAACAAATTAGTAAAAATTAACTGAAATGAGAATGATTTAACATAACATAGCAATAATTTATTGATATTAGTAATAGCTAATAATATTTTAATATATTTTGAATTTATTAACAATAATTAGTAATTAATAATTTTTAGTAATTAATATTTTAAAAAATAAAATAAAATATTAATATGTTTTAAATTTTTTAAAAAAATATCTATAAAGAGTAAAAAATATTTATAATGAGAAAAATATGGGGATAAATATTTTAAATGAATTAATTATTAGAAATAACTATGAATTTATTGAAATTAGAAATAATTATTAGAAATTAGTACTAATTATTAGAAATAGGCCATAATTATTAGAAATTAACGATAATTACTAAAAATTGTGATAAATAGTAAAATCTAGCAATAATTATGAAATTTTTTTGGTATATAATTATAATTAAAATTAAATACTAATATTTTGCAGTAATTAAAAAAATTAATGATAATTACTATGAATTTGAAATTACTAGAAGTACTTTGTACAAATTAGCAGTAACTAGTTGTACTTTGTAAAAATTAGCTTTAATTAGAAGTACTTAATGATTAGTGGAATCTGCTAAAAATTAGTCATAAGTAGTAAAAATTAGTGGCACTTAGAAAAAATTTGGAAGTAATTAGTAAAAATTATGTGTAATTACTATCAATTTGAGATAATTTCTAAAAATTATCAATAATTATCAAATATTAGCATTAATTACTAAAAATGTGAAATAATTAGTCTTAATTAGTAATAATTAGTAATAATTATCTCTACTTAGAAAAGATTATCTGTAATTAGTGTTACTAGATAAAAATTAGCACTAATTAGTAAAAATTAATAGTAATTACTAAAAATTAAGGGTAATTAGTAAAACGTACTCGTAATTGATAATAATATGAAATAATTAGTAATAATTAGTTGTAATTAAAAATAATTATTGGTAATTAGTAATAATTATTGGTAATTATAATAAATTTATGGTAATTAGTGAAATTATAAAAAATTAGCACTAATTATTATATAATTTTTGTAATTACTAGAAATTAGAGATAATTAGCATTACTTAATAAAAATCAGTGATAATTAGTGGTACATAATAAAAATTAGCAGTAATTAGTTGAAATTAGAGGTAATTACTAAGAATTATCACTATTAAGTAAAAAATACATGTAAATAATAATAAGGTAACTATTAAAAATTCATATTAATTAGTAAACATTAGCAGTAATTACTAAAAAGTAGATGAAAACAAAAATAAATAGCATTAAAATGTATAAAAAAACATGTAATAAGTAATAATGAGGGAAAATAACAAAACAAATGTGTTAAGTAGTAATAATTTTTATCAACTAGTAATAATTAGTCATAAATAGTAATAATTAGTAGTAATTAGTAATAATTATTGTTAATTAGTAACCATTACCACACATTTCTAATAATTACCTGTAATTAATAAAAAATTATATATAAGTAAAAAAACTAGTAGTAATTAGTAAAACAATTTAGTAATTAATAATAATTAGTGGTAATTAATATAAATTAGCAGTATTTAGTTATAATTAGCAGTAACTAGATTAAAATAGCAGTAATTAGTAATAATTACTTCTAATTAGTAATAATTAGCTGTAATTAGTAATAATTAGTGGTAATTTTTAAAAGTTTTGTTTGGTTAGCTGTAATTAATAAATA
The DNA here is from genome assembly GCA_963277665.1 of Viscum album. Classification (NCBI taxonomy): domain Eukaryota; kingdom Viridiplantae; phylum Streptophyta; class Magnoliopsida; order Santalales; family Viscaceae; genus Viscum; species Viscum album. The sequence continues at coordinate 333,944 of CAUJRU010000080.1, read as the reverse complement.
TTATTGATAATTACTAAATATTTTTTTAATTACAAAACATTAATTATAATTACTAATAATTAGAGGAAATTACGTAAAATTAGATGTAATTAGTAATAATTAGAGGTAATTAGTAATAAATAGTGATTATTTGTAATAATTACTAGTAATAAGTAATAATTAAAAGAAATTAATAATAATTTACTGTAAATACGGGTAACTTCAAAAAATTAGATATAATTTCTAAAAATTAACAGTAATTACTAAAATATAGTGGTAATTACAAAAAATTGCTGATAATTAGTGTTACATAGTTAAAAATATCAATAATTAGTGTTATATAAAATATAATTTGTAAATTGTAATAATTATTTATACCTAGTAAAATTATCATGAATTTTAAAATAATAATTAGAAAATATTTATTGCTAATTTCTAGAAAATTAGTAGTAATTACAAAAAATTAATGGTAATTACTAAATATTATGGTAATTACAAAAAAATGGTTATAATTAGTAAAACAAATATTGTTAATTAGTAATAATTTATGGTACATATTAATGATTTTTAGTAAATGTTAACAATTTTTAGTAATTAGCGGTGATTACTAAAAAATGATAATCTGTAAAAAAATATTTTTAATTAGTAAAAAATACATATAATTAGTCATAAATAATGGTAACTACTTAAAAGTAGTGAAATTTTTTAAAATTAAATGGTAAATATATAGAATAGATATTATTTTCATATAAATTAAATTTTAAATTTTTTACGCTTTTTTGGATCTTTTTTATATCAAATTTATAGTCTATTTTTGTTTAAAATTTTCAAATTTTTTGATAAATTTGGAATAGTGAATTCAACAATTATCTTTATTACATAGTCATGATTGGATAAATCATCACATAAATCTAAATAGTTCTGGTATAAATATGGTATATATTGCGGTTTATTAATCTTTTTTATCATTTGAATCATCAAAACATGAATTTGTTTCAAAATGGATAATTAATTTTCCTGGTATGAAATATGATTTGCAAATGTTAGAGATATTGGAAATGATGGGAGCCATCTATTAAATTTTAGTTTTCAAAAGGATTATGTTCTTTGATATCAACATGTTCAATACAATTGTAGTGAATATATTAATAATTAAATTATAGATCTATCACTATTATAGACAATTGAAAAAGATTTTGTGGGTCTATAATTTCAAAAAACTACAACTCATGATAATTTTTATTTCGCTCCATAGATATTACCATCTCTATATTATGTGTTGTTGATGTGTTCTAATGAAATATATATATCCTAGTTGTTTGAAAATAAAATTCAATGTTGTTGAAAAATTTATGGATATTAAATTAGATGATGGAATACCAAATATATATTTTGATTAGAAATTCTCTTTAGTGAAATTCAAATTATCTAATGGAAATGTATTGCCTATAAATTTTAATACAATAAAGAGGTTGGTTTTTAATTTTGGTCATAGTTTAATAAGATTTTTTTATGCTAAAATTATTTCATCTTATATTATGTTGAAAAGTGTAGTCAGTTGATAAACCTACTTATGGACAATTGAGGTACATAGATGCTCAACTAGGGAATTTGGGATTGATTCCTCTTAAATAGTTGAGGTATTTCCTACTTATGCCCAAATTTCAGTTTTTATATATGTATCAGAACACAATTTCATTTATTTTATGTCACAAAACAAATATTTTAACAAGTAAAAGATTAAATCATTCTTTTGAGGGTGACTCAGGGAAGTATTTTAACCTAGTTTATCCCACTTTTTTATAAAGTGACCTTAACATTTTATTGGGTCTTTATTATGATGTTTTTTATCAAATTGTGCCTTAAAATAGTCAATATCATTGTTGTGATGTCTTTATTAATCCATATATATTTCTTACTTCCATTTATGTAACATCCCTTCCCTCCCAATTGTCTTGAGAGGAGGAGGATGTGCTACTCTGTCTTAGGCAACTTCCCCAAGGCACCAACGACATGAAATAAATAAAGAGGGATTGCTCAAAAAATTGGGGGATTATTTTTCCTTAAAATAAAAAAACCAATAAAATGGTCCAATACCAAAAAAAAATTCATGATTCATGTGAACAATGTAATACAATCTATAATTTTCCGAAAAACAACATAACCAAACCATTATGATACCATAATCAGAGTACAAATTAGAAGACCAAACAAAAAACCCCAATGAATCTAGGACACAAATCCATAGATCCATGCCATGCTCCATTCTCTAATCACCATAACATTTCCCAAGCATCCTGATGAACTACTAAAGAAATGATATACATAAAATTTTCTTATAGCCTAGAGTAAAACAACTTCAGAAGTAGAAAAGTTCCAAACCAGGGGTAAAGTAATAATACATATTTGGGTTTACCCAAATTACTCCCCTATACTCTCCACTATGATAGAATTATTAACACAAATATATAAACAATTTATTTAAAAAATCAAACAATTCAAAAAAAAACCCTCAATACAAAACACACCCTTACAAATCAACTTCACCCAAATCAACAAAAAAATAAGGAAAGCAACCAAACATCTCATTAACCATTTTCCTGACACATATTAGTACTTCAAAAATAGCCTTGAGTGGTCGCACAGATGTTCTAATCATATTCAAAAATTCATTATGTATACCATTTTATAGTGGTTCTTCATACACTCTATCCATCCAATTCAAACAAATATTAAATACTTAATCCATAAAATAAGATGATAAAATTTACCAAACCCACAACAACATTCCATGAAAAAATTTCCAACATATAACAACAAAATCATTCCAATACAAACTACTCATCAATTTTCGAAATGAGCAATCCTTAAGAAAATAAAAAATTCCAAAAATATGAAAAAACTACATAAATAAATGATATATCTATTGTAAATACCCCTAAACCATTATCCTTGCCAAACCACCTTTCTATAAAACAAATTTTTTATTAAAAACCATTTTTTATAAACCATTTTCGATAAATTTACCAATCCATTTATTTTAAAATCCAAAAAACAAGAAACATTCCACAACCGTGAGATTTTTTCCCAAATACCATAAATCATCACAAAATAGGTTTCAATCAATAATCTCACATCAAAATCACTATTTATTTCAAGAAAACCCAATTAATTGATCTTTAGACATCTATTTCATGAAACATTGTGTAGAGAGAGAAGGAACCTACCTAATTATTTGGTGAAATAATCCAACCACACAACCACACACCAAATCCATGTGAAACTTCCAAAAAATCTATTTATATCCCTTTCCCTATCATTAAAAACCACAAATATCACCATTATAGGCATTAAAAACCCATGATCTACATGGAATAGATTAATATCTAGAATACCGATAGAGATGGTTTACTAGATATATGGAAAACTATAAAAAAAACTAGTAGAAGACATTAGAAATAATATCCACCTTCAATCCACCATGAAAATGCTTTGATATATATCCAAAATGAGTGAGAGAGCCTATGTAACCCATGATAATAGAAAATCAAAGGTAGGGTTCAAGAGGGAGGACGAATGAGTGTTTTAGGGAAAATCTCATGTGAATTCATTTTTTAACCATTTTTAAAGACATGCACTGTCTAAACACATGGTATGGAAAATTAAATGCTAATCATGCACCTAAAACTGTCCCAAAGGGGACCTCACATGATTTTCCCATATTTTAGGACACACAGTACACTGACCGTGAAAAATCACATTATCTCAAGTTTCACTCTTTTCTTTGGTTGGATGCATAGTATAAAAACCATGCACCTTAACTATGATACAACCCCTTTGGATGTACCTCATTGTGCATAGTAACTTGGGATTGTTTCAAGGATTCCCCCAATCATGCTCAAACCATGCACACCTAAAAAAGTCTCCAAAACATTCTAAAACCCTTTTGAAACTATCCCAAACATTTTCCAACCGAATTAAATGCATAAAAATACATAAATAAGGGTTGTGTACCTCAAACAGGGGTGATACATTCCCACAACAATTGGAACTGTTTCTCTTGCATGTTATAAAACCATATCTTTTTCTGAAATATCTTGGGCCATTTCATTACCATAACTTTCTTCCCATTGCAAGACTCCTCCTGAATCTGACCATGTTTCCCTAAAATCCAAACTTGGACGATGCTTTTACCATGCAAGACATTCTCATTTCTTTCAACAATTTGCACTAGCACTACCTAGAAGAAGAATCTAGATCTTGCTCAACATGATCCCAACAAGTCACATGGTCATGATACTGTAGATATGTTTTATTATATGACACATGAAAAACATTGTGCACCACACTAAATCATGGTGGAAAATCCATCTAATATTACACCTTTCCATCATTATCTCTTCCCACTTCCACACAGGGATAGGTAAAATACTAAAACATTTTTCCAGTTATTGATTATATACCCTGACATGGTGAGATGTCAGGAATCTCAAAAAAACTCAACCACTTTAAATTTCATACCCTCTCAACAAAACATCACTTTTAATGCCTTTTACATTTTCTAAATTCTAGGTTTGATGAACCATTTGGAATGATGGAATGCACTAGGAAGTATTTTTTTTGAAAAGAAAAAAGTAGATCCATCCAATTCAAAAATCACAATAGTGAATTGAAATCTAGTTTTCATACCTTAATGGTCTCCCCACCATTAAGGTATGACCTTATTGCCATACACTCTAAATCAGACATATGATCATATTTAACCAAACCATCCATTTCAGGAACCAATGAGACCAGATAAAAAATGGAAAATCACTTGGTTATTCACATTATATCCTCATGTCAGCTATCACTAACTTGAATTTTCACTGATTTGATGTTTGTTTCACCAATTGAGCATACAAATTTCAAATTATTTCATCTGCCTCTAAATTTCTAAAAAAATGTGTACAACAAGTAAAATAAAAACATATTTAGGTACTCCAACCTTATTCTTTGACTAAAATTCAAAAATATTTATTAGAAAATATGCTTCAATATCTTATTATCAATTTTCATTGGGAATTTATAACTGAATATATAGTAAAAAAATTTCAATGTTTTAACCACTTACTCAAATTCAATGTCATATGTTTGGTAGTTATTCTCATGAATCCTCATTTAATTTGACCAATATGAAACCACATGATCCCCTTACATGAGAACACACCTGAACCTAGATCTTGATGCATCATAATATACCATGATCCCTTTCCTTGTTTCAGAAGAAAAATATTGGTACTAATGTAAGAAGATCCTTAATCTCATAAATGTATTTCTAGCAGTGATTTCTTCATTGAAATATAACATTATTTTATTTCAATGATCTCATTAGTGAAACTAATCATGATTACTGAGGAAAAATAGTTGATAATACCCAAAAATACCAAATAATCTCTGTATCTCAAAAAAATATTCTATAGTTTCCATGAGATAATAACCTTTGTCAATTCTGAATCTGTTGAACACCTCTCTTAGAAATAACATGTCCGATTATGTTACCCACTTGTTTCCAAAAATAACACTTTAATAATTTGGCATATAACTGAGGATCACCCAAGATTCGAAATAGTAATACCATGTGTTTCACATGCTCCACACTTTTCCTTCAATATCCTAATATATCATCCATGAATTCCACCATGAATGAATATAGATATCTCTGAAATATCCAGTTATTCAATTCCATAAAGACCACTGGTGTAGTCTTTAGACTAAAGTGCATAACCAACAATTCATAATGTCTATATTTACTTTTGAAATCAATTTTGAGAATATCCTCCTTCTACACCCATAACTAATGATATCGTGATCATGAGTCAATCTTGGAGAACCAGCGAGATCCCCTCCACTAATTGAACTGGCCATCAATGCATGGGAGTGGGTATCGATTATTTATTGTAAGGAGATCAATCCTAAAATCAACTTCTCTCATGGGTGGTAACATTAAGAATTAATCAGGAAAGACATCCATAAACTGATTAACCACTATCAAAAAACAGCTTATACCAATATTTTAAAGTGATTCCAAAGACAACACTTCTAACTAATACAATATAATCCCAAATTATGGTTCTAACAATCCCATTTCACAAAAAAAAATATTATCCTCTAAAGAGAGGTTCGACACCACTACCCATCATGAAACTAAATGTTCATGCAAAATAGTTGATGTGAGACTTAAACATCATCTTCCAATCCATACCCAAGATAATATCATAAAAATCCAACTATATTACTAATATTTACATAAAATCTCTACCCCATCAACATATATACATCATGCTTCACATATAAAGGATTGGAACTCTCATTGACCCTGGGGAATTTCATGTTTCAAAACTAAAACAATCATTCCAACATTTAAACAAAAAAATAAAAAACACAGAAAAAGAAATGAAATAACTTGATTAACCTATATGAAACAACATTTTTATATAGCTATATTTCAAAAGAATCATACCAAACCAACTAATCATCCACCATAACATGTTTGGCCCCAAAAAACTGCATGATTTACACACTCTGTTCCCTATCCCCCTACTTGGATTTACCTTGTTTCATAGTCATGATATTAATATAATCACCATGAATAAATATTATTTGTTAATGAGGGGTCTTATGGCTCCCCCACCCCATCGATACATAAGAATCCTACAACCCCTATGGAGTTTCATGAACACCTAACCACGAAGAATTGTGGAAATAACACAAAAATGAGCCATATGTAGGTATTTATGACTTGCTTGAAGTTGTTCTATCCAATCCCACATCATTTGGCCAGTATAACAACAAACAATCATCCTGAATTTCTCTAATTATTCATTGGTCATTCAATGATCCTTCTATAAGATTTTGAGCCATACTCCCAACCATGAAATAATTTTCCATTGTATACTTACTTCATGAATTAGATTTCCCACCATTTATGATGGGTACCGACATACACCCCTCAAATGTTTCTCCCATGATATCCCATTTAGTTAATGATTTTCTAGTTACCATCATCATATAGTCCGTTATATAGAGAAACATAATTGATAGCCCTGTGAGCATCATTAATTCCAGATAGGATGCTGAATTTAGAAATTTAAAACATGAAACAAACAGAACAGTAAGCATTAGGGTATTATATGATGTACATGTCCAAGGACGAACCCCCAGATACAGGATTGGAGAAAATATCATCTTTATAAAATAAACCTAAACTAATTTTGACTTTAAAAAATAAAATATACAATATAAAATGGGTTTTGGGTAGTAATGATTCTAGGTTCATGAGAAGAAAAGGTATAAGATAATGAATTAAAAATCATACCGTTGCTGGAATCAGATCCTAGCGAGATTAATGGTCATAATAATTGCACTCAATCCCCAAATCACATTTTCTCATGGTATGGTTATTCTGATTGTAAATAATGGGTAACATGATTTCTAATGTATGAATTGGGAAGATACAAACTCAATGTTCATGGTGGATGTCTACACCATTGATCGCATTTCAAAAAATGAAATTTAATCAACTCAAACAATGGTCATGATCAAAGAAAGAAAGAAATTACAACCTTTTCCTAACCCCTATCACAATTTTAATCCATGAAGATATCGGGATAGGGGTAGAATTAAAGAGAAGATATGAAATCATACCATAAATTGAATTCAAATTATAAAATTCCTCATTCAATAAATTTAACATCATTTCACATGAACATACATAATGAAATCACTCACTCATGATAAAAATTTATTGGTTTTGAAATTGAATAAATAAAAATCATATAGAAAGTGGAGAATTAGGAATCTACGGTGGTTTTCATCCTAGGATAGGGCTCCTCATCGAGCTCTGGAATTCTTCAAATAGTGTGCAAAGGGGCTCTATTTATAGGCTTAAAATTGGTTTTTCCCAGCCCAAGTAAGGATATGTATTTTGATTATACATCATGTAATCTTGATCTCATTTTTTCCTATGTGTTTTTTGAATTCCCATGATTCTTATATGTGGCCTTGAATCATGGACTATTTTCATGATGTGTATTGGGGCCTTATGATGTGTAACCTTCTTTCAGAGTGTGTATGAATGTCGCAAATTTCTCTTGTAACAACAACATTTTTTGATAAAGTCCTGACTTCTAATTATGTTAAACATCATGTAATAATGTTTCAAAATTTTCTAGCACCACATCAATTTAAAAATCTGATGTCGTTCCATGAGCGAAGTCAAGCAGCGTGAAGTGACATTAAGCTAAAATTTAAACCTATTTCAATAATTTTCTAAATATTCATCATTTCCTACCATAAAACATAAAGAAATTCAATTCTCTCAAAAATTGGAATTTTTATTCAATTAAATTCAAAAAAATTAAATTAAAAAATTCTAAAATATATGCCTAAAATATACTTATAAAATACCCCCACACTGGATTTCAGAATTGTCTTCAAGGATGGAATCTCAACATAATAAAAATTAAATTCACCATACCATTCTTCAAATTAAATTTCAATAAAATAAATTGATCAAATAGGGAAAAAAATGTCAATCATAACATAAGAGAATTCCTCAATACCTATTTTTCCAAAGAAATATATAAATAATTTATTTTAATTTTACTATTTTAAAATATCCATGCCTTTTCAATCATACGTTTTTATTTTTCAATCCATTATTAATATGAATTCCACTTTCGAATTACCTCACATAGAATTTTTTTTCTCATCATCCGGGAAAAATTGTAAATAGAGTTCAGCACATACCTCAAAAACATGTAACTTTCCATAGGCTTTCGAGGAATCTAATATAAACACCATGTAAATACAACAACACAATTAATATTGAGGGATTCACTATTAAGGATCAAATGATAATGAGGTTTTAGAGTATGTATGAAAATGATTTAAAATGTAAATCTCAAAAGGAGGTTTTACTCTTAATGATAATGCATGATATTAAAGGATAAGTACAACGAATGTCTCCCTTTACATATCTAATCCCCCTCTTCCCCCAAAAATATACATTGGGGACCATTATACATGTATGTATAATGATATAATCAAACACTCTTTCTATTTTTTAAAAAGAGGGTTGAGTAGTAAAATACAATGAAATATTTCATAGCCTCTCCGCAAATCATAATAAAAAACCCAGAACAAAATATCTACAACTAAGTACATCCCAGTCCAACAAATAATGTTCATCCCCCATTCTTATTCTTTTCAATATGATAAAAAACATTTATAGGAAGTTATGATTGTATAAGATGATCATTTGACATGGCACAATTCTTAAAAACAATGTTTATCGAATCTAATGTCTTAAAGAAGAATATTTTAAGGTAGGTATCAGGATAAGGGATAATAAAATTAATGCCTAAATAATTTTAAAAGTAACATTTTTTATTAATAGCTTTGATAAGATTCAAATAAATTTCTAGAAGAACACATGACTTACTTTCACAAGAAGTTTAAAATAAAAGATTATAAATTATTGGTGTAGTGGATGTCTTGGGAATGAGATGAATGGTTGGGAAAATTAATCATGAAAATGAATACAAATAATTATATAAATTAATGAAAACATTATAAATTCAAACAAAATTGGGAAAATATCAGAAAAATATCATTTATAATTATCTATAAGCTCCCCAAGTCATGATTTGTAAAATCTCAATCCACATCCATTTTTCTACTTATTGTTTTCTAATTTTTCACATTATAATTTCATGACAACATAATCTATATTTCATGGAATGGTAATTATCCTAGGTTATTTTTTGTCTCCTAGTTATTTTTATTAGCGAATTAATCATATATGAGGCATTCAATTGGAATTTAAATCTCACAAAACAATTAAAATATGGGGAATACAAAATAAAATAACAAAATTAAAACTCTTTCTCCCCTTATGGTTGATGGTTCATCTTATTCCTACTGATTTCTTCTTCATGCCACTTGTTCCGTTGATGGGCTTGCAAATTAATAGAAACAGGTGAATCTAAATTCCATTTAAATGAATCTTAAAAATAACAAATGGAATTAAAATAATATACTAATATAAAAGTATATCCTAATAAAGTAATAAAAAACGTAGGTTTCCCCCCAAATGCTTCCCTTTTTTAATTGTCATTTTTCGTAAACATACATTGTTTAACTATTTAGAGTGTGTTACAATATTAACCATCTCATATTCACATAATATTGACTGTGAATTCCTCCTTCCATAGCTTGACTTCACCTCCATTGAATGGGAATTGATATCGAAGGTGGTGACCAGATTCTGAAGTGTAAGAGTATTGCTAACAAGATCTCAATATCAGTCCATAATCGGTAAAATTATACTTCTTTAACTACTAGTTGTATGTATCTAGTTTGTTCAATGATGAAACCTTTTTTATGTTCTACCTCTTTTACATATTCTATTTCAACTGCTTGTTTTTCTTCCTCTATGTATTCAGTAGAGGGTGGAGCTAGTTATTCTTCTACTTCTTGCTCACATATTAATTTTCAAAAATTCATTGAAAAATGGGGCCACTATCATCTCCTTTTCATCTACTTATTCATATTCTTCATCATTTTTATCTTCATCCATTGTTTGTAGTCCTATATTTGAAAAAACAACTATAGCATCTCATCATCCAAGGTTCCTTATTTTTCTTCCTCTTCTCCATGATAACTCTATTATTTATGAAGTTGTTTTATAAAATATGATTTCGACCAATCAATTTTTGCAGCATGTTCACCCTCTCCATCATCTTTTGAAGTTTAAAAATAAATTTAATTTTGATTAGAACTAAAAAATGAATCAAAATTGGTACTTACCTCTACTTCATTGTTCATGATTCTTTTTTGGGATAATCCTCTTAGAATTTACACTCCAGGATATGGGTAGTTGCAGATTTAGTGCATGGTTACTGTTTCAAGTACAAATAGGTTTTCCTTTTCATTTCTTTATGATCGTTGAGTAGTTTTGCCTTATCATTCAGTAGGATAGAAAACCTCTTCTGGGTAGAAATTTCTCTCTGCAATCATGTCATCACTATATAAAACATCAAGTGTTGTGTAAAGTAATAAAAATAAAAATAAAAACACTATGAAAAAATTAGAAAAAAATAAAATATGAAAATAGATTTTGTCTAAATTATTCAACAAATAAATTATCTCCTCTTATCCCCGATAATGGCACCCAAAATTTGAAATCCATGGGGGCATAATTAATTCCCACAAGGTTTCCAAATTTTGAAATTTAAAACACTAAATAAAGGCACCAATAATCAATATGGTATTATTGAACATGTAGGACAGAGGTTGAACCCACAGATAAATGATTGTAGAAAATATCCATTAAATAACATAAACATAAACTAATTTTTTATTTCAAAAATAAAATAAAAGATACTAATCATTTATTGTTGGAGGAAGTGGCAGGTGAATATATGAAACTTGAGTCGAGTAGAAATGAATCAAGGTTCTTAAGAAGGTGATGTATAATATAATCAATTAAAAATCAAGCAGTTGTTGGAATCAGGTCATAAAGAGTTCAATGGTCACGATAAACACACATTATCCCAAACATTGATTTTCTCATTTTTAGTTACTTTTAATTGTAAAGGATTAATAACCCAAAAACTTATTTAAACATAGGGAGGAGACAAACCAAATGGCCATAATAAAATTATACTCCCTAGATTTTATATCAAACAATTTTAATCAATCAACTCAGACAATAGTCATTCACAATAAAAAAATAAATTACACCCTTTTCTTAACCCCACTCATAATATTCACGCAAGAATAAATCTGTAAAGATAAATAATTGAATAGAAGATATGAAATTAAATCATAAAATTCATTTAAACTATGAAATACCACCTAAAATAAACTCTCCTTCATTACGAACACACCATCACAAATATGTAAACTTCTCCTTCTAACCACGAGCAGGTGTAGTAAACAACTAATTAAAAATACTTGAGAAAGAGGTGAAGTAGGACTCCATAGTGGTATGAGTCCATGGAAGCGGCTCCTTATTGATCTCCGGAAATCTCTAAATGGGGCAATCAGGGGCTCTCTTTATATTCTTCAAATTGGTTATGTTAGACACAAGTTAAGAAATAAAATTTTATTACATGTCATTTATTTTGGTTCTGTTTGTACTTCCATGGTTTTTGAATCCATATGAATCCTGTACATGGATTTATATCATTGATTTGGTTCAGTATATGTATTAGGGACTCACGATGTGTAATCTTTTATCAAATAGTTTATGAATGTCACAAATTTCATAGGCGTAGGTACTCCCAGTTGATAAAGTCATGACATATAATGAAGTTACACATCATGTAATAGTGTTTTTACATTTTCTAGCTTCAGTTCATCTTAAAAAATCTGGTTTTGGGCCTCAAGTTAAGTGAAGCAATGTGAAGTCCGTTCAATCTCAAATTTACACCTATTTTCATTCAATTCCCAAGTATTCAACATGTAATTCCGTAAAACAAAAAAGAACTCAATTTTCTCCAAAATTGGCATGATTATTCAATTAAATTAAAACAGGATACATTAAAACATTTTATAATATATGCATGAAGAAAACATATAAACAATTACTTATCAAATTTCTCACCTAAAGCCTAATTACATGAATTTTTCATTCAAGGATGAACCTTCCACCACCACAGTTGAATACCCGACTACTTTCAAAAACATATCAAAATATTATTTTGTTGACATGTTCTCTAATATATAGCTGAATAAATACACTATACAATGAATATTATTATTTGATGATAGAATTTTATGTTAAACAATTCTTAAAAATCCTCTCATTCAATACCTTGTTTCCATTTTTCCTAGATCACTAACTCCCACCATGGCCATGCCAGATCATTCAAAATACACACTACAAACTTGAACTTCCACTACACTAGTGTACCCAAGAAATAAAAGACTCAATTCAACCTATTCAACCATTCCTCTTCCCTTTCCTGTACTGAATCACCCTTAAGGATGTGTGGAATATAATTTCTAAACTAAACCGAATGATCCCAATTCATTAGATCGTTCATTATATTCCCACATTCCACAGCTTGGAAATCCGGCACTATGCTCTAAACATTGTCTTAGATCAAATAGGGAACAGGTGAAATAACATTTTACAAAACATCATCTAGTTAATCTATATGAATCCTATATAGAGTCATTTCTATCAACACATAACAGGCGCAATAAGTATAAATACCTAGAAAATGAAGGCTTGTTATTTCAAATTATATCCTATTTCACATATTACATGAATGCCTTCAAATGTTCTCATTTTCAATGTTCAATTTTTTTTTTTGAAAAATTAACAAATTTTCAAAATTCCTCAAACATTATATTTTCAAAACCACACCTTTGAAAAAATGATTCATATTTTTCAAAAATCAACACATTCATACCATAACATAAGTCATTATGCCTAATGGAATATGGGAACCCAGTGGGAAGTCATTTCTACCATGTATTACATTCTTATATTATTGGATACACCCACAACAATGAGATAACACTCCTATAATTATTTCAAAAACACTTATGTACCAAACATCCTGTTAGCTTGAAGTTCACCATAAAAGGGTTTGAAACATTATTTTGTGTTATACATTTTGAGTTTTGAAAATTCTTATCCTTGATACTATCACAACTCAATGAATAAAAAAAGAATTATTACGAAATCCAAGAGTGAAAATCAATACTCATGAACCAAAAAAAACTACTTTCACCTGAATTTCATGGACCAAATAAACTGATACTACTTTTAACATCCCACCCATCTTCATTTTCTTGAGTGGAGGTAGAAGTTATACTCAGACTTAAGAAACAACCCAAATGTCCCAAGGGTTGGCAATAAATTCCACAGGATTTATGAAATTAGTGAATGATTTTCCTTTCAAATAAAACCAACCAATCAAATGTTCCAATACAAAAAACCACTACATCTGTATGTATCAATGTATTATAGTTATACATTTTCCAAATACCAAAAAGACTAAACCATCATGATACCATAATAAAAGAACTAAGTGGAAGAACAAAAAAACAAATAATCCATGAAAAAACTCCACAGCTTCTTGCCAATCTCCATGATCCATGAACCACAAATTTGGCCAATCAATACAAAGAACCACTAATGAAATGATATACATTTCCTTTACATGTTCCATGGAGTGCAACATATGAAGAAGAACCAAAGTTCCAAATATGGGAACATGTAATAATATTTAGTAGGTTTCCCCAAATGAGTTCCCAACACTCGCCACTTGGATAGAATCATTAACATAATTATATAAAAACTTTATTTAAAACATCAAAAAATGAAACATTTTTCAGCAAGAAAAACATACCGTTCCCAATAATTATCACCCAAATTAACAGAAAACCAAGGAAATCAACCAAACATATCATACAACATTTTTAAAAAACATTTAACCACATTTAAAATATCCTTGTGTGGTCACATTCACCTTCCATTCATATTCATATATTAAATTTACCCAATTTAGTGCACCCATAACGGTGCAACTATATGTCCAAGTTTATTCACCATATTCTTTTATAGTTGTAAATAATTCACACTTTTCATTAATGGTTTTTCTTCACATCCATTATTTATCCCCTTTTTATAGTAATTCTTGATGCCCACTATCCATCCAATTCAACATATACTTAAACACTTAATCCATTAAACAAGCCAATAACATTCACCAAATCCAAAACAACGTGCCAGTAAAAAATTAATTGCTAATAAAAAAAATCTCACAAAAATGAATACTAATCAGCAATTTAAAAACAAAAAAAAATCCATAATACAGTAAAAAATTCAAAAAACATACCAAACCGGCTTTAATTAATCATTCATTTATAGAAAATACCCATAAATAATTAACCTATCTAAAGTACATTTCAATAAAACAAATGTTTATTCAAAACCATGTTTTATAAATTATTTTAGATAAATTGAATGACACACAAATTTTAAAATTAACATTTTAAAATCCAATTACCATAAAAATTCCACCACCATAAATTTTTCCCCAAAATCCAAAAATCTTCACAAAATGGGTTTTAATAATGTATTTCACTACACAATAGAAATCAATTTCAAGAATAAAAATACTTGAAATTAATCCTTATAGTGTTTGAAAATTTTAATAAAGAGAGATTCCACCAATCTTAGGTTTTGTTAAAATAATGACACCACACAACTGCACACTAAATCTTGGTGAAACATCCACCAGTGCTACTTAGATCAGTTTCCCTAACATAAACACGCCCAAATATCACCATATTAGGAAAAAAACCTTTTATCTACATGATACAAAAGATTGTCTAGAAACCTTAGGTAGTGGGAGGATTAAATCTAGAGAAAACCACAAAATAACCATGTAGAGATACTTAACGAGGAATTACCACCATCATACCACCAAGAAAACCCATTAATTCACTTCCAAAATGAGTTAGATAGCCCCATTAACCACTGAGAATAGAAAATCCTGAGTAGGATTTGAGTGGGGGGAGGAATGAGTGTTTTTTGTAAATTCTAATGAAACCTAGTTGTTTAAGACCCTTTTTAAAGACAATAATGGTCTATCCGCATGGTTAGGAAAACTATGCATTCATCGTGTGCCTGATACTATCCCAAAGGGTACCCTACATGGTTTTCTCGAACAATTAGAAAAATTTTGCACTGACCATGTGAATTCCATGTATATCAATATGGGAATTGTTCTTTTCCAAGCTGTATGGTTTGAAAACCGTGTGCCATAATGATATGACCACCCCTTTCTATATTCCCCATTGTTCATGGTTTCCTTGGTTTGTTGCTTGGATTCCACAAACTGTGCTCAAATTTTGCAGCCATATAAAATCCTCCAAACATTTCCAAATTCAATTCAAACTCTCTTAAACATTACCCAACCAGTTTAGTTACATACAAATGCCGAAACAAGAGTTATATACCTCAAACTGGGTGTCCTAAAATGTCGACGAATGAGCCATATATATTGCTATATATTGGAATTATTAATTATGTGAATTCCAAAATATAATATCAAGTAATATTTAAAGATATTTATTGAAAAGTTAATTATTTTATGGAGTAACAATTTAAGTACATATGATATTGTTGTCCAACAATAATTTCATAACAAAAGACACATTAATGTGGATAATTATTGAATTATCATTAAAGGGATTGTTATCTGGATGGAATACACCTATTATAAAATGGTGTTCATACTGTATGAGTGATAATAATGTTTTTATTCTCCCTAATGAAAGAAACCCGTATTTTTTATATTTTCAATATAGGTTTCTTCACATTGATTATCCTTTATGATGAAACGGAAATATTTTCATAAATAGTATGATGGAGGGAGATAGACCTCTAGAAATGGTCTAATGTTTTGATTTAAAATGTGTTGTCTCTTCACTTCCTCCCATTAAAATTGGACCAACTATAAACAAAATATATATGTATTGGGAAATGATCACAATTTGATTAGATGAATTAGTTTTTGAGATCTCTCGTGTTGGTCTGATTTATTGGTTCGACACATCATTGATTTCATGCTTGTAGAGAAGAACTATTATAGAAATATATTTTTTATTGGAAATATTTTAACCAATTAGATTTAGTGGTTTTTTGAATTCATCGATTTTGGATGTGCTAATAAAAATGATATATTTTTTTAGACAACTAAATTGAAACAAATTAATTTGATGCAATTAGTTGAATCAAGAATGATGTTGTATTAATTTAATATAACTTAAATATAATAATTTCTTCAAGATTTATTTTGTTTTATGGAACATTCAATATTAAATTTTCCTCATGAAGAAAAATATGGTGGGTAAGTATAGTTCTGATTTATTAATCCATTAGAGAGATGTATGTGGAAACTAAAGAAGATGGTAGATAATAGTGAGCCGATTGTTGGGTCAATTAGATAATCATATTTATAGGAGGAATTTTATTTTTTCTTATCCCATTATTTCCAACCCAAATTTCCATCATAACATAAAAAAATGAGATATAATGAGGGAAATTTTGATAATGAACTAAACATTGAACTATCTATTTTTAATTAGCCAGAACATGGATTTTGTGCAGTTCATGGATGATGTCTTTTAGATGATGGACATCACAGGACTCATACACATTTTCTAATAAATTTTGGAGAAAGGAAACTAATTTTTCAATGATTGAAACTACAACATATTAGGTGATTATTTTTGTAACGTAAATTACTATTATATTTTTTGACATTATATGATGATCTTATTAAGGAACTATTTCTTCAAATTATTGTAGGTACTCCTAAAAATGTCGAAAAAATAATTTTTTCCATTCTTTTTAGAGGAAAATAATGTAAATTTTATATGTTTTAACATATGACACCAATATATTATTTTTTATATTGTTATTTTCTTTAATTTTGAATGCACCACAATATGCCGATTAAATTTATAATCGATTGGATGTATTGAATGACCCAACATAAAAAATAGTAAAATATTATAATCTGTACTGGGTGAACGGTTCTTAATTTTATAAACATGGATATGATGAGTAATGAAACCAATTAATAGTTGTTTTTTCTTGATATGATATCATCATAGTTAAAGTTTAGTTTACATTTATTTCTTGCAGGATGAAATAATCAAACAATGTTATCATGGAAAAAATTATATAATGATGTTTAAAAGTTATTGGTACGATGTTGATAGTGGATTATATGTTCATATACACAGTGTAATCATTGATATTAAAAATTAACGCCTAATTTCACAAAATAATCCATTTTTATTGGCTAAAAATGAAAAATATATATATTATGCCAATTATTAAGAAACTTCAAGAGAATTAATTGAGAATGGAGAATTATAAAAATAAATACACATGAAAACCAATTTATAAAAAGTGTATGTATTTTTATTAAATTAAAAATACATGAAATTTTTTAAGAGACAACTTCAAATGCATCTTTTCAATGAAGAGACACAAATATCAATGACGACACCCCCGCATTTATGGGTCAATAGTGATGATAATGTTGATTATGTAATAAATGAAATTGAATTAAAAAGGGATGTTGAATATGAGACTCTTATGGAAATTTATTATTCAAAGGAGGAAGATGAGGATATTTTCATCATCATATATGAATATGAGGTTATATATGAAGAATTACATAATTACATTTTAGTTAAAGTAAAAAATAAATATATGTGTATATATAATAATTGTTTTAAATTATTTTTTGACAACATTATTTTTATTTTTAATATAGTTGTTGTGACTTTTGATGATATCTTTTATAGCCTCGTGGAGGATGTACTACGTACTGATGATCTGGATGCTTTATCATATCACCCTTAGTTTCATGGTAGTTCATTTTTTACTCAATGGTGTTATGGTATTGTGAAATTGATGATTACAAATATTATTCTCATGGGAAATCCACTTCTTTACTTTGATCCATGCATGGAAAGGTATGTTTAGTCGTTTATTTTTGTTAGTTTTTATTAAAATTTAATAATTTATATATGTTAAAAATTATTGATAATTTTTATGTTTTTCAAATATTTTTCTCATATTTCTATTGGACATGAGAGTTCTATTTTGTGGAATTATTTTTCGGGGGAATGGGTTATGTGAGACCATATTCTCATTGATGTTTATCACTAAATATTTGATCATTGGATGGAATGTAAAAAATAATAGTTATTTTGAAATTTATTTAAATATAAATATTCTATTATTAAAAAATGACTGGTTTATGGTATCTCGTCAATGATAGCAGCAATGATTTATAATGGATGTCTGGAAGGTGTTTATGCCAAAGCATTGACATCGTCATTTATATAATTTGAGAAGGAAAACCTAGATGAAACCTAGAGTTATGGATTTTTATTATTCTTGATGCACCCACAAACCAAATTATATATCATCTCAGTTTTGGGATTGGTTCTATTGAAACTGGATGATGGATATTTTTAAAAGTATTTAATCATGATGTTGGAAGAAATGGGGGAGGATGGAGGTGAAACATATAGATAGTAGACATACATTCAGTACTCACTAACAACATATGGTATGTTCTTTTTTATAATTTTATATACATCATCAAATGTAAACTCTATTTTATACTCATATAGAAATTTGATCATCCAGATATTATAGAGTTCACAACTTATAAGAAGTTGTACAATGATCCTATCACTGGAGACATTATAGGTGGCCTCTAGAAATATATTGTGTTTATTAAATTTTATTGATTATTAAAATTTTCTTAATATTATATTTTAACTATTTTAATTTAAAATTTCCATTGAAGGAGTCAAATAAAACTGTGACTTATTATACATCGGATGAGAGTCAGGCTGAGACTGAGATTTAGGCCAATATTCTGGAAATATTTTATGATGCCACATGGACACAAGAGACTTAGTATGCTTTCGATATTGGTCGAGTGGTTTGGTATCAGTTCTCGACAGATAACTGTAATTTTTTATTCCACTAATTCATGGTAAATATCAAGATTTAGGAGATCTCGTGGAGAGTCGTTATCATCAGCCTCATAGTATGAAGAACATCTATTATCATATAATGATGTTAAAGAAGCCATGCAAAAGGAGAGTGCATATCTCTGCCGACAATAATTGTAGCTACTGGAAGAGATGCGAAAATGGATGAAGTGGAAACATGATAAAACGATAGAGTTCAAGTGATGGCTTACTCAGGGTGTGTGGATGGATTTCCCACTCATACCACTTCTAGACGACCCTCCCTATTTATCTCCCCCAATATAGTTATTTATACATTATATACACTTTTTATATGTAAAAAACTCAATGTAAATAATTTTCATTATATTTTCATTATTTAAGATGTTTATAGTTTTATTTATTACATTTCATAAAATTATTTTTCAAATTTTCATATTTTTTTAATATTTTTTATTTTTTTATATTATTATTCAAATTATTTATGAATTATTGTAAAACCTAACAAATTTGTTTTGCAATGGGTTACATGACAGGTCACAGATGATTGAGTAAACAATCCAAAAAGTATATTTATGATCTCCCATTGAAAAAAATATATTTTGTGATACTATTTTAGATGAACAATTAATGAGGATGGGACCCTATTAAAAAATAGCTATTTGTGATGGGGTCCAATAAAAAATACCTCATCTAAAATAAACCATTTTTTGTTTATGGTAGAACATTACCAAAAAAGTGCATATTATATGTATAAAACATAAATATTATAGTTTTTTATAAAAATTATATCATATAAATAAAATTATACTAATTTAAGTAGTACGTTATTATAATATATAATGAGATATATAAGTGGTAAATATTATATGGTATTTGAAAAGGATATAAAAAACTAAATTCATACATTGATAATATAACCCATTTCTGAAATGAGTTCCTTTGTAGAGAAGTATTAAATCCTTCATCACGATAATAGAATAAAAATCATGGAATATGTATTTAAATGTTGGATGATGGTTAGGTATTTAAAATAGAACAAAATTAAAGGATTTTTTTGGCACGGGAAAAAGCAGCAGTCATTTTATAAATGATTTTGAATGATATTTTTGCAACATCTCATTACATAATGGTTATTGATGGTCGTTTTTACATGGTATGTGTCTAATAAATAAAAAAAGGGGATGAAAATACCTATATTATTAGCATGTATTTTAATTTTAATACCTCTTCTACATCATTAAATTATATGTTGTCTTTCACTAATTTATCTTTTAAAATGTAATTCATAATTCAACAAGATAATTTATTTTTTTACCATATTAATTAAAATCGATCATCTTATGAAATTCCAATGTCCTGATTCAAAATACTAAATCCATTTTTTCAAACCAAAACACTAAATGTGATAAATATAAGTTTTATCTTAAAATTCTTAATAATTTGAAAATACAATATATTCATAAAAAGATTTATTATTCAATGATTTATTATTTTTTATCAATTATAGACAATTAATTCTTTAATAAAAATCATTTTCTTTATAATCATCATAAATATATATTTTAGAATACATAATTAATTTCTAGATTAGTTTTATATTTTAGTTAAATAAATTTTAATTTTCATACATTTTATTCATAACAACTGTATATATGATGACTGTATAACCAACAACCATATGTCTAATGGTCCAAAAATTTCCAATTTAACCTTTTTCATTCAAATTAATTACCCTTAATATTTATTTAAAATTAATTAATACTCCAATTTCAATTATCTCCCAAATTTTCATTCATATTTATAATATGTATCCTTTTTCCATATTTATAGTCACTAGGATGATCTATAATGAAAATCATGAGGATATTGAATTCCATATCATAGTCCTTAATTTTAATTTTATCATCTTTTAATTATATTTATGATGTTTTATATTTCATTCCCATGTTTTGTTAGTTTATATCTTGTTTTATAATATTGTATCATAATAAAAAAATTTAATTTTTTATTATTTATTTCATGTAATAAAATTTATTTAGTGCATTCGTAGAGCATAATTTTAAGGTGT
Source organism: Viscum album (assembly GCA_963277665.1). Classification (NCBI taxonomy): domain Eukaryota; kingdom Viridiplantae; phylum Streptophyta; class Magnoliopsida; order Santalales; family Viscaceae; genus Viscum; species Viscum album. The sequence continues at coordinate 312,319 of CAUJRU010000080.1, read as the reverse complement.
TAACAAATCATAAAATACATCAAATTCGTAAAAGATGAAATTAAAATGTTATATATAATGGCAATAATTTTCCATGTTCTAATTCAAGTGTTCATGTCACCATCATTATTTCTTATACATCATTTGATTCATGAATTATTCTTTTATGGGTTATAATTAATGATACATTGTTCCATTTTATATTTAGCTCACTTGAAAAAAAATAGAATATCTGTATAACATAAGTGGTGACGTCATACCATACATATAAGGAAGAAAATGGGTTTGTGATATAACATTTGCATCACCCAGTCATAAATTTTGAAAATGTATTCCTTTGGTTACCAAAAAATAATGCCTATCATAAGACCTGACATCTCTTATAAAACTCACTGAAATAAACCTTTTATTTCAAAAACTTTTGTGCCATATTCACAGGCTTCCTCTAGTCATTTTTCATTAATCAGCATATAGCCACTTACTTATTAATTTTTAATCATTTATATAATATGGAATAGTCCCTAAAATAAATATAATTATTATTTTAGAAGTTTGATACGCCTAAAATATCATGATGTAAATAAATATATCTGATTATTAAATTTAAAAATCATTAAATTTGAAATTAAGTGACATAGTTAATACATAATAAATAACAAATATAAAAATTGATGTGTTAATAAATTAAATAAAATAATTTATTATATAAAAACAAAAATAAAAATTATTAAAATCAATATTATTAGAAACTATTTATTATATAAATAATCTAATTTATATTTAATATAATAATAATAATAAATTAAACTTGTATTGATAAAATAATTTCAATATATAATTTTAATGTGATAATATATGATACATAGCAAAAAACAACTGAACAAATATATTCAGGTAGTACAAATTATTCTAACTAATAATAAACCTATTATATGATAAAAATAAATAAAATTGGTTTTAAATGACACACTCATATTTTCTTAGAATAAGTTCCTATGTAAATTACTTATTAGAGAATAAGTTTGGATAAATTGGAACTAATAAATTATAATAAAAATTACCCCATGAGTATTTTTTGTAGGCAATGTGTAGAAATAATAACATATCCAACATCCTAGATTCTTTTAAGATATATTATTTGTCTTACTACACCTTTTTATTTAGTATGAAATTTTTACTCATATATTCCCTAAAAATTCAGATAACATAAAACTGAGTTCATTAAAATCCCTTACTACTCAGAGTAATTTACATGTTGATTTAGATTTTAAAATGAAAATATGAAATATTTCACTTGAAGACACTCATTAACATTCCCATGTTATGTATTTTAAATTTAATTCATCAAATGTTATCATAAAAAAATTATGAATATTATAATTATTTTACTAAATATGTGATATTTTAGTCATTGTTTTATGTGAATTTTAGGTTAAACATTTCCCATAGTATAGTTAAATAACATGATTAATGTGGGAACTAAAACATCCAATTACCCTTACACTTAACCAATTTTTTGTATCCAATTATTTCAAAATTTTGAGGATTCAATAAAATTAACTGTATTTAAACAAGAATTGAGGATCACAAATAAATAATGAAAGGAAACTCCCTAAATTTGAAATATACATCCTTATCTTGGTAGTGGGTTTTGGTTTTTCGTTCTAATTTTAAAGTCTTTAGGCTTCTATAAAAAAAAGGGTTTTAAAAATATAAGGGGATGTGAAAGTTTTAATAATAACATGAAAAAAATAATAATGGACATAAAATATTAAACCTAAGATAAAAATCCCTAATAATCCATTTAGACACTACATAATATACATTTCCTTCCATAGTATAGCTATATATCACCCAAATAGCTTATCAATTGACATTGTGTTTGTGTGATTTCTAAATAAAGAAATATCTTATTTCGGTTTCCACAAAACTCATCAAAATGAATGATTTTTTTGATACTCTGGAGGAACCATAATAGATAATTCTGCTTAAAATAACCATTGGATCATTCAATTTATAGTTATATTTCAATGAGAATGCACTTTTTCTATTATGATATCTGATGTTATCAAGAACCGATTAGGTTCCACGGAGAGGGGGTCAGGTGGATGGGGTGGGTGAACTAGTGGTTTCATCATTTTATAAAAATTATATTCTTTCAAATTCATCATCTTGAATTTTTTAACGTCTTAATATATTCAATTATTTAAAACATCCTCACCATAAATATGAGTAATAATGATTAGAGATAATAACACTGTATTTACAAGGTTTTACATAAAATCATAATCCTTTCTATTGTGTTTTGGGACACAGAAAAGATTCTTGTAACTATCCCCACTTGTGAATACACCTAGTTAGACACAATAGTGACAATATCTTCTCAATGGGTTAGACACCCCAGACTTTCATCTTCTACTATTATTTAGATCCCCCTATCATAAACCATAATTATATGGTAAGACACCCCAACTATAAGATTCCTTTTTATTGATTATATGGTTGTATAAAAATCATCTCCAAAGATATTATTCCATCATAAGAAAGTTGGATGTTCCTTATTTATGTAATTCCTCAAGAACATCATAAATGGATGTATCAAGTAACCTTTCCTATATAGAATGATCTAAATTATATTCTTCAAATTATCTGGTAAATATAATCACCTTCTTCAAGAATTTTCTAGCTTTGGCTGACTATCAAAATCCATATTTTATAATGGATGTTGGGAGTGTCAATATTTTTTACTCTCCATTCATTATTAATGGTGTACATAATTTATCCCATAACAAAAAAATAATTAAACATAGGTAATATACCATTAGTTACATGATTTAAAATCCTTTATTTAAATCTTTATTTAAACGAGTTTAGAAGAAAAAATTTAATTTTCGTCATTTATAATATGAACAGCTAAATACATTAAGTTATTATATTTCTTATTTTGAATACCCCATAATTTGGGAGTATATATATCTTAAATTAAATAACTCATATTTTTTGGGTATATTTAATCTTCATGAAGTGCTTCTAAAATCCTTGAGGGGTTTTGGTACTCTTTATTTCTTTTCACATGGTTAAGTAATCACATATGGATCAACCTCTTCATGTGAGCATAATGAATCATTGTGGAGTTTAGGTTTCCATTTCTCCTCATTATAATATATGAGTCAACATGTTTCATGATGCTATATAATTTTGAAGACTCATTCAATTATTTTTTATTTATGAACTTCTTAATTTTTAATCCATTAGTACATATCTCATCCATTCCTCACACAGTATATTCAACTACACTACATATCAACATAATTATTCAAAACTCCTGGGTCTTCTTCTTTCTTCTTATAAAATTACAATTTTTGAATACCAGTGGCCTCTTATCATGTGGCCTCTTCATTAAATGTTAATTCAAATAAGAGAAATTTCATGAATATATTATCTTTACCATAGACATCCTTTAAATCTGGATCTAATTTCATCCTATTATTTAAGCTTTATCAAGAGACTGCATGGATCAATATCTCTATTTCATGCATGATGAATTGCATGGAAACAATTTTCAATGTGTATATCAGACTCTCTTTAGTAATAGAATATCAAGAAAGACATTTTTTATTTAATGTACATTTGGACATGGTTTATATGACTCATTAATGGTGGATGATATTTGTATTAATAATATCCATAGGTGGATGAGGTTGAATATGACTTTCTATAATTATCGTACACATCAAAGTGATCTTATTGGAAATCAAATGTTATGTCCATCATTTTAAATAATTGAAAAATAGTATATTATATGTATTTTTCCTACATCAACTGTGATTTCTATCAATCAAGGATTTATTAGTCAAACCAGTCCCTCTAGTCGGTCGAGCTAGCTAGGGGGTTCGAATCCTGCTATGCATTCACATGATGCCACAAGGGCTACACTACACCTTCACAAGACCCTTATAATCTTTGACCCCAAATAGACCTACTTATGTTCTCATTATACAATTGCATGCCCTATGGTAATATACACATCCAGTAGCCACCACATGGGATGAGTGGATTAATTCCAACATGTGATTGTGGTCCTCTTCCCATATGTGTGGGGTTAATTTGGTCATTGTGGACTCATAATAGAACAATATAATTCTTATTAGACTCCAATAAAAATATATCCATTATATTTTATTGGTAGAATATAATTTCAATCCAAAATGTTCAACCTTTTTTAAACATCTCTTCTTCCTCCCAACTTATTCATCATGTAAACAATAAAAAAAATTTAAAAGGCCTTATCTTAATTTACCTTATAACAATTGAATATTACAAGTCATTCACTTCTTCACTCATGTAGTATATATCTTCTTCTTTGCAAGTAAACATAAATCCTTGTTATTCACATTAGAAACATAACAATTTTCATGGTCATTCACTTGTTTTCTAGAGTGTACTCTCCCAAGAACATTTTGTTAACATGTAAAGATCATCTTAAATGATCATAACAACTAAATATCAATGATAGTTACCCAAGAATGACATCTAATGCCATAATATTATTATATAAAAATTCTACAGGGATAAAAACTTCATAATCACCCTCGTATTGTCTCAGTGGAAAAAATGCAACACTTCTGGAAGATAATATTCGCATTTGACTTTTATTATCAGTATTATATAACATCATATAATCAAATATGTTGGAACATCATTATCCCCTAGTTAACCATCAAATGAAAGGTACAATTGGGGTTTATTCTCATATCATATATCATCCCCAAAAAACATAACATATTTTCAAATAAAGAGAGAAAGCATACTCACATATAATGTCAATATCATGGTTTCTCAATTATTAATATAGTTTTTTCTCATGATGGTTAAGTGGATTAACATGTGTTATTAATTCACATGATTCCACATGGGTTTCACCTCATATGTGCTATCCTGGAAGAACATTCATGCCTAAAGAGACCAATTCTTGTGTGCCTTATACAATGGAGTTAACTTTTGAGAATATGCACAACCCATTACAACCATACATGATATGTGGATTAATTCCTCCATGTGGTTGAGGTCCTATTCCCACATTTGTGGGGTTTATTTGTTCCATGTGAATTAATAATTAAAAATTTATTACATATTATTCTCATATAAAAATACATCTATTATATTATATGTTTAAATTATAATCTCAATGAAAAAATCCAAACCATTTCTAAACCATATATTATTCCTTCTCACTATTTCATATTATAAAAAGTGAATAGATATTATATGTAATTTTCTTAATTCCACATGAAATAATAAAACATTTCACAGTATTCACTTATTAACTCAAGAAATATAAAATTTCTTTTCCCAATTAAAACCCAATTCATCTTTTTCACTTCATGAAAATGATCATTTTAGTAGTTTATCACTTATTGTATGCAATTTAATCTCCTAAGAACCTATCTTAGAAAATTAATTTTGATCAATAAAAATCCTCAAAACTAAATAACATGGATAGTTTCCCAATTGTGACGTCAAATTCCATAATATGAATCCCTGATAATTCTCCAATAATCACTACTACTTCTTCACTCTAGTATTAACTCCTTATAAATGACTGAATCACTTGGGAAAACAATCTCCCACTTTTTCTTATTTTATCAATATCATCTCACAACATAATGGTTAATATTTAGAATAATCAATTATTTTCCCCTTATTGAAAATAAAAATAAATGGATAAATAATGTGTCTTCTAATCTCATTTTTCTTCTCAAAAATAAAATCACATATTTTAAATGAAATGGATGATATCACAAGGTATTTATAAAAGATCCATTAGCTTGTAAAATCTATGTTCACATGGGATAACTCGGTGTATAAAACAAAATTATAGTAACCATGGTGGTCTAACTATTTTATCACGCATACTCAAATGCGATAACAAGATCATAATTTCTCAATTCTCAATATAGGGGTCATATTTACCAATGAAATGAAATATCCATGACATACATTAACAATTCCATCAGAATTTTTAGGTTCAGAATAATTACTCCCCCTTTTTCTGATTTTACCATCAACTAATAACTTCACATTAATGAATAAAATTTAGGAAAAAGGTATTACAGTTTTATTGGAATACGTTATGTCTCCTAAAATATCCCACTCAAGTGATCCACTCATCATGATCATCCTTGAAATTAATAAACTCCATTATTAAAAACATGTCACTTTCATTTACCAAAATGTAATTTTATACGACATAAAATAATATTGAATAAATTGGATCCTATTATTTAATTAGTTGAAACATTCAAGGTAATTTTTTTCGCTCACCCTTTATTACTTCTTATTTCCAATAACATTAATGGATTCACATTATTTTTTTATGATTTTATTTATATGTTGTCACCACCACTACAAGAAAAATAAAATCCATTTTCATCACTATAAAGGATGTGAATTACTTTTCAAAATCACTAGATGAGTCATATTTCTCCATTTTTATTACTAATTGTCTCCTTTCGAAAGTAAGGCACTTATTTTATTATATTATTTTTCATATGTGTTCTCTACTCAACCTTATCAACTTCAAATTATTTTTTATTCTATTTTTCTATAACCTTGTAGAAATAATGTAAATATCTATTACAATATAACAATATTTTTTTCCATTTATTTTATCAAACCTTTTGAATGAATGGATTATTTTTTTGAAATCATATTCACCTTTTAGATATTCATAATCACCTAATTAAAAAATTTCATATTCATTAATTTATCATTTTCTCATTTAACAAAAGGCTAGCTCATCTTTGGATTTCATCTTAAAAATAAGAACATTTATTATTTCAAATTCAATGATTATTTTACATAGCTCATAAATATTAAAATATTCTGTATCATACATGATTGATATTTTTTGATCAAAATGATATGGAAAATTCTACAATATTTTATTTAACGATATTGGAATCATCAATAATTTCCCCAAATACTCTGATATTTCTCAAAATATCTTTAACTCTTATTAAATAATCATCAATTTTTTAGTCATCATTCATTTTTATGTATTCAAATATTCTTCGACCTATATATATCTTGGATTCCTTTACATATATGTTACTATAATGACATCATTTTAATTTATCCATGTTTTAATGTTCAGTTTGGATAATTTTCACCCTGGTATATACCTTTCATAAAAAAGATGTGTATAGTATTTTTTCTTTTCCATCAATATAAATAGTTATTTTTTGAAAGATTAATGGGATAATCATTAGAAATAGTTGGAAACTAGATGTGAACATTTTTCTAACATCATGTATAAGTGGATGAAGATATGTTAGCATCTTATTTATCCATTAGTAGTAATTTGATCCTTTGAAATTAAGTACTCCTCAACAATTTATAGAATTGATATTATCCTTTTATATGGTATATTTTTTGATATTTTGAGGTGATCAATGATTTGATAAATATTGATGTTCCCAATGAATGATAAGGATCACTGAGAGGGTTGGGGAGTGAATTAGTGGTGCCCTCATTTTATGAATTTTATAACCTTTTAAATTAAACCACGTGAAATGTATAACATTATTAATCCTCTTAATGATTTCCCATAACTAAACATTAATGTGAATTCCTAAATTGTAGAGACAAAAACCAAATGTTTACAAGGTTGAAAATAAAATCCAACCCCTTTAAAAGTGGGTTACTCACCAAAACATAGACTCTCTTCATTATCTCTCCCAAGTAAATACAACTAGTTTGAAACCATAGATATTATACATCCACAATGGGTTAAACTGCCCAAATTGATCATCTTCTCTGATTGGTAAGAAACCCTTATCACAGGCCTATAATTTCTAGTTAAACACCATAGATACAAGGATCCTATTCAGTGCTGATCTAATGATATAATGATCTTCTTCATTGTTAGTATTACCCTTTAAAAATCAAGAATTACTTTCCATGTTTATTTCCTCAATAAACTCAACAATACTATTCTAAAAACACTATTAAAATCATGAATGATTTGAATTCTATTCATAAAACTATTGTAAAAATATTATCACCTTATTCATGAATTACATGATATTATATCACTCTCAAAATTTATCTTGTACTATGGACTCATGGTGTCTCCATATTTGTCACATTATCGTCTACATTACTTGCATTGGCGATTTATCCCACAACAAAACAATTATTATTAAATTGAACTATCTCAATAATTAAAATATTTAAATTCCATTATTTAGATCCTTATTTTAATGTTTTAAGAATACGAAATTTAATTTATGTATTTAAAAAATTGAATATGGGATGACTCTATGGTATTATATTTCAACTTTTCAGTGCCTCGTATGTTGTGGGAACTATATTTCTTATATTTCAACATGTGCCTCAGCATGGTTGGTGAGGACTCCTTAAGTGCATCCAGACGACTCGAGATCAAATCCAAGAGGAGGAATATTTCTAGTGTACTGTAGCAGGACTATATTGGGAACTTTAGTAGGTACTATAGCGGGAACTGTAGCTGGTACTGCTTGGCACTATAGTAGCTGAACTACTCCCCCATTTGGGCCTTCAGGCCACCAATTTGGTCCCCGAGTCCATTAAGGCCTTCGGGCCACCCATGCCTTCAGGTCAGTAAGGCCTTTGGTCCACATATGGACTTCAGGCCACATTAAGTGGAGATGAAAACCATACAACCTTCAAGGAATAAGCTTTAGAAAAAGGTTGATCAAGGAGCTTTCACCATGGGAGAAGCTAAAAAGATTACAATAATGAGATGGTATAGCACCTTCTATCGAGAAAATCCTATGTAAGCATGGGAAATCCTATCTGAATAGCCATGTGAAGGTAGAGAGATGATTTCACAATGAAGATGCTGGTGGGAGGAGTTCCAAATAGAAATTCTGGTTTGTATGTACTGTTTGAAGCCTACGGGAAATGAATTCCATTAAGGCCAATAGGACATGTAAAACATATGCCTACAGGCCTTGTAAGGGTTCCACCTCACCCATTGAAAGGTGGATTATCAAAAAATCAATAATATTTGAAGGCCTTTAGGACATTGGAAAATATTTCTTATATTAAATTCCCCATAACATGTTATGGGTATTTTCAATCTTTATGCAGTTCATCCCCAATTCCCAAGGGGATTGTGTATTCATCAATTATTTTCCTGCGCCTATGAGATAACTTGTGACTCAACCTCTACATGAATTCTTAATGAATAACACAGTAATTATGGTTTCCATTTTTTTCTCATTATCACGTATAACTCACCCAATTTATTCACAGTTAAAACACATGAAAACACAAACAAAGATTTTTTTACTAATGTAGATTCTTCATTCAGAATACTCAAATATGTATCTCATTCATTATTCACAAAGTATATTCAAATTCACCATAACTCATCATAAATATCAAAAAATATTTGTTTATTTTCATTCTTCATTTGGGTATAATGAACCAAGCCCACACATTCAAATTCAGTGCATAATTCATATTGAGTGATTCTTTTAATATAAAATGAAACGAAAATATTACAGTAAAAAGTACACAAATGAGTACCTTTACAAGTCTTGGTTTTTGGATAATTAGATACAACTATTAAATTTCATCAAAACTGTACAAATTGAAATTAATTATTAAAATTATTCGTTAGTGAACTACCTGCACAAAATAATTAAATTGTATAAAGATTTTTAAACATGTAAAAATGGTTATAAAATATTGGGTGAGTATTAAATATTCCTATTAAGTGGGTTTTGAAAAAATTTAATGAAAAATACTTTCATGAATATTTTAGTAAAATAACATTCTGTATGAAAAGAAATTAAAAAAAAAGAAACTTCAACTTTGGTTTTCTAAATCACTAATAATCCATATAATTTCTGAAATATTGTCTTCATTAAATAATTATATTCATTAAATTATTTAGGAATTCATCATTGAAAGTAATAATTTCTTGGTGGATTATTCCTTGATACTTGGTAGACTGTAATAAAAAACCATAATGAAAGTCCATTCGACATAACTCATGTGGAACAATGTTCACATAATTCTAGTGGCTTCATTCCCCATAACATAACATTAATAATAAAAGAGATATTTTATAAAACATTTTTTATCAAAACATATTTCTCTATTTTAACCCCAAACATATCTAAATCACATACATTAAAGAAATTTGTGTTCATGAAAATAATTTTTCATATAACATGATCTAAAATTTACATTATAATAGTTTTATAAAACCTTCCAAAAGAAACACATGCTTGTAAAAAATATTAAAAATTGAAAACTCAATTAGTATTAATAATGAAATAAGTGCATCTGTCATCTCATAATTTGTGGAATGTCATATATGATCCAAATAATGGCCACACATATCCATGAATAACATATTTGGGGATGTAGATTCATTTTTCAACATAAAATAATACCTTGACTTATAATTTCCCAAAAAATGAGAATAATTTTCAAGTAACACATCTAATTTTCTAAACAAGGCGATTATAGAAATATAACTTTTACATAAATATCAAAAATTATTAATTTAATGGTTGAAATACCATCTATAAGTTCTAAAAATAATAATAATAATTATCTATACATATTAATATTTATATATAATCATATATATCTATAAATATATACACATGTTCATAAGTATATGCAGAATAAAAAAATTAAAAAATAAATCCCTTACAACCATAGGTTTTAGAAATTTTATTTTTAAAAAAAACCTCGAATCTCAACTATTCTGAAAAAATGATGTTTATAATTCTATATATACATATACATACACAATATATATATATATATATAACTTTGTAAAATGATAATAATTTTAAGATATAAGAAAAACTCTTTCAAAACATCAGTTTTAGAAATTAAGTTAGAAACAAGAACTTGTTACTCACATATATATATACAACAAATAATAAGTTATATATGTGTATATAAGTATATATATACACTTATATATGTAATTATTTATAAAATATTCATTATATGATAAACTAAGATACACCACTACAAAATAAGTTTGAAATTGGTAAATCCATTACTTGTTTTTGGAAGAACTGGTGGATGGAGGCTGCTAGAAACAGGTAGAAAAAAATGGGGGACTTGAGTGATGGGGGTCTGGTGTGAAAATGGGAGTTTAAATATATATGGTGGTGTTTTAAAGATTCTTTTGGAAGCATTATATTTTACAAAAAACAAACTATAGATCTGTAAATCCACTACCAAAGATGAATGTTTGTTGATTTCCATTTAAATAAAAAATTCGTTTTTTATTGTCTAATTTCACAGTACATTTTTTATTAGTAAAAATTATCATCTCAAGCAATCATTCCATGACTTCACATTATTCATTTTATTAATCTATCGATTCTTTCTCCTTAGGTTATGTAAAAAACATATCATTATAATTCCATGTAATTTCATTATCATGCTATTATCATTTTTGTTTGTTCAATACACATTATATTTTTTAAGAATTATTGAATTTTTTTTAAAAATAAATCACCAAATCATAGTTTTCAAAAACGTTGTACCATTTTTTTATTAAAGTCAATATTGTATATATATAATTATATTACTTTTGGTTAGAAATTTTTTTATTTAACTCATATATATATATATAATACATTTTTTAATATTAATATATGTATATCTATTTATAATATCAAATTTTCATAAAAATAAAACATAAAATAATTTCATATATTTATAAAATATATTATCCTAATGAATTTTTTTACACATAATTATATTTATTAGCATAAAAATATTATATCAAAATAAAATTAGCATCATAAATATTGGATATTTATATATTTATACATTTTATCATTTTATATTTTCAAACAATTTTAATTATTTAAATATTATATTTTTACAAAAATAGTGAACTAAATATATTTTAATTAATGTACTCTCTTCAATAAATTAATACAACATTTTTTAATGAAAAAATTTATTAGATTTTTTTTAAATCAACACATTTTTCTTACAATATAATATTATATTCCAAACATTAAATATTATAACATACATTAAAATAAATGATATGTTTTGAATTTATTTTTAAAAACAATTATTTAATGAAAATAATATCTCTGAAAATGTTTTATTTTATTATCATGAATAAAAATAACATTATTTTATAAAATATTTTTTTAATCAAAATCATTATTTTTTTTAATTTATATACGAATTATAAAATTAATACATATAAAAAATAATTTTTTATTTCAATTCTAAGGGGTGTTACATTATTCCTCTCTCAATGGAATTGTGTCTTTACAATTTGTTTGTTGGACTCTAGATAATTTGGAATTTCGATATTTATAAAAAAATAAAAGTATGCTGGCTAAACATATAGCCTATACTATTGAGACAACAACATATAATATCCAATGTTATCTAGAGCATTCCTCTAATACCAATTATTACGACCCGAGCCCATGATTCTGGATTCAGTGCATAAATCCTGATATGTAGTTTTTTTATATAAAAAGAAACTAAAAAATGACACAAAACCTAACACAGACGTGGACCTTTATCGATTTTGGTTTTTTGAGAATAAGATACAAATGTCACATTTCATAAAAATAGCACAAAATTAAATTAATTAAACAAATGACTCTCCAATTTTCTTTCTCTAAAAAATAATTACATTAATGTAAGATTTCTGAACCTATGAAAATGATTATAACTCATATAGTGAGAATTAAATATTCCCAATAAAGGTGTTTTAAAAAAAATTATGGAAAAAACATTTAAATAATATTTTCACGAAATAATTTTTACTTGAAAATATATTAAAATACATAATCATCCATGTAAATTTGTAAATCAATGAAAATACCAACAATTTCTGGAATATAAATTCTATAAATTAATTGTATTTTTAAAATCATTTGGTAATTCTTCTTTAAGGGAAATAATTTTCTATTATATTATTCCATGTTACATGGAAGACCATAATTAAAAACCATAACGTAATGCCACTACACATAAATCATGTGGACCAAAGTTCCCTTAATTATTATGGGTTGAGTATACATATCATAGAATTCATAATACTAATTCCATGTTATAAAACCTTTTCTATAGAACATCCTTTCTCAGTTCAAACCCAAAACATTTCTAAATCACATTCAATGAATTATTTTATTTTCACGAAAATTATTTTTCTTATAACACATCCTAAACTTTACATTAATATAGATTACTCAAATCATTTATGAGAACCCAAGTATTTTAATAGCTATTACTATTTCAAAACACTATTTGTATGAATAATGAAATAATTGTGTGCATGATCTCATAATGCATAGAATGTCACATATGAGCTAGTAGATGGCCATACCTTTCCATGCATGACATGCCAGGAGATAAAATTCATGTTTGGACATAAAATAATTTCTTGGAATATATTTTAACATAAAATGTTGAGAATTTTCAAGGAACACATGTAATTTTGAAAACAAGGTGATTATAGAAAAGAAAAGTTTACATAAATTTTAATCATTATTATTTTAATTGTTGAAATACCATCTATAACTTTATAGAATAATTAAAGAAGATTATCTATACATAAAAATGTTTATATATATCAGTATATATATATGTGTGTGTGTGTGTGTTTGTGTATAAAAACATATATATATTTATGTGGATTGATAAGATTTAAAACATAGATTCCTTAAAACGGACTGTTTTTTAATTTTTGTTTTTAAAACAAAACCCTAATCTCATATATTCTAAAAATTGATGGTTATATATGTCTATAATTACACACATTCACACAAACAAACACACACACAGATATATATATATATATATATATTGCTTTTTAAAATTAAAATAATTAGATAATATACGATAAACTCTTATAAAACATCAGTTTTAGAAATTATGTTTGAAACAAGAACCCCTAATTAATATATATAGTGAAACTAATAAGTTATATATGTGTACATATTCATATATACATATATATATATATATATATATATTTGTGTGTTTGTGTAACTCTTTATAAATCAATCGTAATTTGATAAACTATGATACACCCTTAATAAATAATTTTACCCAAATTGCCTGAAGGCCATCATTTTTATTTTATTATGGATAACACCCCTTTTAAGGGTTGAAGGAGAACCCGTGAATGACCCGTAGGACCAAGGCAAAAAGCCCAACTGACCCACAATAAATGACCCGAAGACCCAGAGGCAAACCATGCCCATAAATCCATTACTTGATTTTGGAAGAATCGAGGGATGGATACTGCTGGAATTTGGGAAGAACAAAAATGGGGAAATTGAGAGATGAGGCTTGGGTGTGCAAAAGGGAGTTTAATTATATACCAATGTGTTTTAATGATTCCATCAGAAGTTAGGATTTTAAAAATATAAATTGTTGATATTCAAATCCCCTCCAAAATATGACAGTTTTTTGGTCTATATTTAAACAAAAAAAATTGGGTTTAGAGTGTCTAATATCACACTACCATTTTAATTAGTTAATATTATCATGTCAATAAATCATTCTAGATCTCCAATTTATTCATATTTTTAATATATCAATTCTCTCTCCTTTGGTTATGTAAAAAATAAATCATTATAATATCATGTCATGTAATTATATAATTTTATCATTTTTTGTTAAGTATACATGTTATCTTTTTTTAAAGAATTATGGTTTTGGTTTTGGTAAAAAAAATCACCAAGTCATTTTTTTTAAAAACATTTACCATTTTTTATCAAACTCATTATTTTATTCATGAATTTATATTACTTTAGGTTAGGTGTTTTTTATTAAACACACATATATACGTAATTATTATTTTTAATATTAATATAATTATATCTATTTAAAATATCAAAAATTTATAAACCAATAAAATAAATTAATTTCATATCTTAATAAAATATATTATCTAAAAAAATGTTTTGCACTTAATTATTTATATTATCATTAAAATATTTAAAAAAATATAATTATTATCATAAATATTAAATATTTATATATTATTACATTTTTCCATTTTAAATTTTCATACAATTTAAATTATTTAACTCTATTATTTTTAAAAAAACAATCAAATAAATATATTTATATTAAAATACTATCATTAATTAATTAATAAAACATTATTTTTTGAAAAAAAATTATATGATAGCAATTTTAAATCAAAAAAATTTCTTGAAAATTAATATTATATTAAAAAAATTTAATATTAAAACATTCATTAAAATAATGAATAGATTTTAAATTTTTTTAAAAACATGTATTTAAAAAAAATATTTCATGAAATTAGTACTTTTATAATCTTAAATAAAAATATCTTAGTTTTTTAAAATTATTTATTAAAAATTTTCCTGATTAAATTTAATTTATAAAAAATTATCATATATATAATTAATTATATTAAATTAATATTTAAATTTCATAGGGTTTTATAGTGAGATTTAAGTTTTTATATACTAATGGATACAAATTATGTAGAGACTTCCTTATGATTATATCTAGGCAAGTGAAACTACATGAATATGTTATCTTGATCTTATATATTCATTAAATCCAATTGTACCTTCATCTGAATAACTCGGTGACCTCATTTGACCACACGGATCATGATCTCCAATTCAGGCCTGAATGTTTTCATGGAAAATATATGGAACATGTATCTCAAACTCACATATATCATAAGATATCGATATACCCTTCTATTTGATTAATGTACATTGGACCATGATTTTTGTAAGTCATCAATGGCAGAATATCCACATGAGAAGAATAACCTTGGGTGGTTGAGGATTAAGATGTCATCCCATAATAATCGTATTGTATAAAGAAATCTGATTGGGTGGCCAACATTATACCCATCACATTAAATTATGGAGTAAAAGTATGAGATCCATGTTTTTACCTTATCAACATTGAGTCCAATCAAGAAGCACGTTATCAATCAAAGAGTTCCCATTGTCTGGTTGATCCAGCTATAGGGTTTGGCATTTGTTACACATGCACATAATTCTAAATAGGCTATGATGAACCTGTGTTATCCCAATATATCCTTTAGG
Organism: Viscum album; assembly: GCA_963277665.1. Taxonomy (NCBI): domain Eukaryota; kingdom Viridiplantae; phylum Streptophyta; class Magnoliopsida; order Santalales; family Viscaceae; genus Viscum; species Viscum album. The sequence continues at coordinate 296,231 of CAUJRU010000080.1, read as the reverse complement.
CCCAAAGGGACATATTTATTCATGACTTATATATCAAATAACCTATCTGGTCTTATACATGCCCACTACTTCCATTTAGGTTACATAGACTAATTTCTCTAAATGGTTGGGGCCCTCTTCCCATATATGTGGAGTTGATTTTTTCCTTATAGATTTATTATTGGAAATTTATTTTCCCTTAGACTCCCATAAAAATAAAATCATTTTATTCTATGTGTATAAAATAATATAAATCCAAAAATTCCATGACACTTTTCCACAATCTCCCCTTACCTGTTTACCATTATTTTAAAATGTAAATACATATTACCTAGAAATCTCTTAATTTCTCAAAAAACAATAAAACATTTTCTAGCCTTCAATTCATCCATAATTAAATATATAATTTATTTTTTTCATATAAAAATCAATTACTATACTTCATATCATGCAAATATTCATTTTCATGGTCTTCCACTTGTTTTACATTATGTTCTCTTCCATGCACATGTTTTTAAATTCAATGATTATATTCAAAAAATGAAAAAAATTAATTACCATGGAAAATTTTAAAAATAATACTTTCAATTTAGTAATATGAATCCCTGACAATTATACAAGAATCACCAAATCATTTTGACACACATATTGAATTATTGACAAAAAATGTAACACTTGAGAAAAAATACCAACAATGTAAAAATATAGGGAGGGTGGTAATGGATCATGGGAAACTTCATTGGGTTTGTATAAATATTTTTAATCTGAAATCCTTTATGTGGCCCCTTCTAATTAACTTTATTCTCTTTATAAATATTATTCCATGAATGGTCTATGTACTACCATCTAAAACACATCCAATTCATGTTCATATATACTAAGCACAATTAGATGAATATTCCATTATAAATCATGTTTAATTCTATTTATTTCTTCTACCAATATATTATGTTTGAAAACTAGTATTATTTTATCATACCAGACTCATTGATAAAATAAATAAATTTATGTATCACTACCACTCAATTTTTTTGGACATTATTTTCTTTAAACAATAAATTTCATATCATGTGTATACACAAACATCACTAATAAATTAACCATTATATACTATTATTTAATTATAAATATTATGGAATAAATGTTGAATTATATGGTATGAATATGAGTAATCATATCCTGAAATAATTATATTTTTCTTCATAATAAATGAATAATAGTTCAACTTGTTTTTTATAAATCTGTTGGAAATTCAGATAAAATCATTTGGTTGTAAAAGAGCTCGTATCCATAAAACTATTATATGGGTTTAATGTAATTAGATATTAATATAATAAATTAATAACTATTTTTAAAATACCATAATGAAATAATTATATTATATAATTATTTTAATGAGTTAATATTAATTTAAATATGATTATAATAAAATGAATGACAATAAATTCATTTTATGCCCCATAAGTTCATTTTCACTAAAAATGATTTTATTTAATTATATGCACTAATATTTTAATTAAATACCCAAAAATATAGAAATTTTACTTTAAAATTTTTATTTCATAATAGTCTTAGTGTTAATTTTGGGATTTTATTTGGAATAGATTAATTTTTGAGAGAATATATAACAATTATAAATTATGTAAAACTGCAATTAATTTTCCCTAAATAATGTAATTTCAATGTAAAATTATATAATTTAACAGGTTTAAATTTAAAAGATGATCAATTTTATTTAAGAATATGAATAATTTTTTAATAATTTTCATTTTATATTATTATGGAAGGACATCATTTTGATGCTTAAAACACATTTTTCTAAAAAAGTATTTCCCTATATTTTTTATATTAATATTGATATCAACTTATTCCACTTATTTATATTTAATCATGAAAATGTATTTCATGTTTTAAATCAAGAGATGAAGATTTAGTAACGTGTTTTTTCTATTACGAATTTTAACAATTGTAAATATTTGTTACAACAGTAAAGTGAAAACAAAGATAATTAATGTAAAAACATTGTTATAATACCACAAGATTAAATCTTAAATATAATTGGATTAGTGATATTGACCATTATAACTTTTTCTTATAAATTTTATATATTTTTTTAAAGAATATAAATTTTATATGGAATTCATAATATCTAAATGTTTTGAGAAATTATAGGTGTTCTTCTCCCCTAACTTGTAATAAGGCACATCCTCTCCTCCCATTCTCATAGCTTTTCACAACTATATCTCAACCAATACCTATAAAAATCACTTCTCAAAATACCTAACATCCAAAAACCCAGAGGTTATGGTCTCGCCAACAGATCAAATCTATAAATAATAAGGTGTAATCAAAAGGTAGTTTTCTATAGGAGGAGTATAATAGATAATTGACTGCTTTCATGTTTATTTTAACCTTTTACTCATTCATATATTAATTTACCATTATGAAATAATTACATCAGTATCATCCATATAATATTTTTTATTTTTATTTAAAACCCCATTTTATCTTATTTTTATCTAATATAAAGTGAAATCATCACACACGAATAAACGCAGACTACCACCTCACATAATGATTTGTTTTATTTTTATTCACCACCTAATGTGGGTGTTTAAAATGATGAAAAATAATTAATATATATTATATTTATGAAATTAATATTATTCTATTAATATATTATATTACATAACTTCACACTCTTTCGTTCATCAGAAAATGATAATGTCTCACTTGTGAATTTCTTGACTACCACCTCTATGAATCGATGTGAATTGGTTTATGTTACCAACTCACATGGATGGTCATATTAATAAAAATAGTGAATAATTTTTAAAAAATAATTAATATTATCTAAATGAAAAATATTATTGAATTTATTTCATTTCCATGCAGTATAATTATTGAATATTCACTCTTGTACATGTGTTGAGGGATGCCTCCTTGATAAAAAAGATTTCATTTTTTAAGTTCTCATATAATGGATGGTTCTAAAATTTTGTTTTGTGAAAAAATTCTATATTTAGGACAATATTATTATTCCATTCATGATGTGAAAATGATCCATTTGACCATGGGATTCCTACCAAAGTTGTTTTGGGATTATGATCCAAAGGTCCTCAATACATCAGACATAAACTTGAAGAATATGGTAACTAAATAGAATTAGGTAATAAATGAAAGAAATGGAAATTTCATTATGAAATTATCATGAAAATATATATTATTATATTACATAACTAATATAAATTTATTATTTAGAATAAAAAATAACTTATGACCTTGGATGATATTTACGGTAAGGTAATTCACTCATAAAATTCATTCGCCTGAAACTCTTTCCATTTTAAACACATGGAATATATTTTTATCTTATAAATATTTTATTATGAATTAATTTCATAATTATTTTACTAAAAAATTTAATTTAATGTATAATTTTAATGTTTAATATTTTAATGATATTCTAGTTAAAAAGTTACCAATGGAGTTAGTGGGTTTTCCTTAAAACCATGTTTTAAAGTATTTTTTTTAATAGGTTTTCCTCTTGAACCATGTGCATAGAAATCAATGAAGTGTTATATTATTAATACATTAAATATTTTATAAGGTAATTTTAAACAACTTTTTAATTTAATTAAATAGTATTAAAAATGATTCCTTTTATCTTTTACCATATGGGCCATTTTTTAAATTTTTTTACCAAAGTACAAAAGTATATTTTTAAACATGATTGGATTGATCAACTTTTCCCACCATTAAATTCATTATTATTTTTAAATAAATATATTAAATTCTTTGGTTTATCTAATAATATCTGATTCCTATTATTTTTGTGGTATTTCTCCAAAATATTTCTTAAATGAATGGGATACTTATATCTTTTTTTATAAAAATATTAAAATTGAATTTATTATGGGATAAAAGGAGTTTTAATATTTTATTATATTAAAAAAGTGAAAGAATAACTTCTTTGGTCATGACATGCTACATGGTAATTAAATATTCTTATAAGTGGTACTTTTATACCTTAGGGCAATAGATGATCCTGATATAGCTATCTGATGCATTGGGTAATGAATAGTATTGGAAGATGAAAGTCAGTGAGATTTCTAGGTAGTTTACTATTGTGGAACATACTATGATAAAATTATTTCAAAAAAATAAACATGATTGAATATATGTTATGAATATTATTATTGAATATACTCATTATATTATTTAAAAAAATGAAATTATTTGGATTTCAAGGGGAAACAATACAATGTGATATTTTAATGGGGGATAGATTTATTTAAGGATGACTCATATCCATTAAATTGACTTCATTTTTTCAATTTAGTTAATTGGATTCCATGATTTTATTTTAAAAATGGTTGAACTTCTCTTGTGGTCATGTTTTATTTTTGAAATTATTTTTTTAACGTTTACGGGAAAATGTTTTCATGGGTTTTCATATTTTTTACTTGAATAATATTTTTTTATATCTATAACTAAACAATTCTATTATTATACCATGTTTAAAAATTTTCTTCATACAGCCTATATATTAGTTGTAATTTTTATGAATTCTAACTTTGAATAAATGTAATTTTACTTGAACGATGTAAGTGTTTAATGGTTAAAACAACAATGTAAACTAAATAATTATTTTCTAATGTAAAAAATGGATTATGTTTATTTCATAGACCTATATAATTTAATTTTATTTCTAATTTTCTAAATAACAAAATCTAAAATATCATGACATTTAAATAAAATTCAATGCTTTTATAAAATCTTGAAATTTTTTTTGATTATGATATAGGGAATTATAGATGGTATCAGATAATGTTATTAAATAATTTTAGTGGTTGGGATGTGTTTTAAAAACAATATACAATTATTTTATAACATTATAGGTTAATATAATATGGTTAATTTTTTTTATTTTGTAATAGTTTATAAATTATAATAGAACCAAACATATGTTATCCTAGGATGAACCTATATGGAATCAAAAGTATCCTAGACTAAAGGAATGGAAGCATAGAGTAATTTATTCACAATATATGTAAATTAAATTAAATTAGTTATGTTAATTTATTTCCTTAAAGAAATTATTAGGCACGAACTCACAAATTCCTTTTATGATGGTATTAATTATTATTCAAGATGAATATGTGGAAATCAAACAAAAAACAAATATATCCTTTATAGGAATCACTTGAAAAAATATTTGAAAAAATATTTATCATTTGGTTTTTAAACACTCCCAAGTATTGGAAATACCTAAAAAACATTATAATATATATCAATCATTATCTTTAATTATATATAATGAATAACATTTGGATAAATTTCACCATGATTTGAAAATACAATTATATCATTATACCTTTTTTTGGGAAACTACCATATGGTACATTTTCATGTTTTTATAATGGAATACTAAAATTAGGTATTCTAACACTATAATCAGTTACATAGGTGGGTGAGCTTCTAAAATATAATAAATTTCAATTTTTATATAATTGTTTTTATTTAGTTGAACATCATCCATTTTTTTGAAAAACGATTATCAAACAATATCTTAATGTATTATAGAAAACATGTTCAAATTTATGTCTCATATATATATATATAAAAGGATTATTTAAAAATTATAATCCTTGTTAAAAACCATTTCAGTTTAGTTATTTTAACTATGAATTCATAAAGGATGTAGATGATCTTGGTAATCTATTGATTCATTCTAATAAAGAATGTACATGATATGGTAGATCATTGTGAATCCATTTTATAATTAAGATTAGAATGAATGGTGATCCATATTTGAAAGGTATAAGTTATTTTTTTATAATATTACACATTAATAAATTGAGACTGACTAAAATTATAGATGGTATATGTTTCTACCTCTTGGATGTAACATTAATGGAATATGGTGGAAAATCATGGTCAAATTAATTTGAAGAATATTGAATGATTGAAGTTTAAATATATAGGGTATCAGGATTTATGATGTAGTTTTATTTTATTAAATTCATCAAAATTTTACTATTGATCAATTGTTTAATTTAATTACTCTATTTTGGTTTTTTATGTTATTTGAGTAACTTTGATGCAATTAATGAGTTTTAATAGATGTTTGGGGTATATGTATCCATAAATGTTAATATATTTTTTATTAAAATTTTTAACTGGGGATGGATATATATATATAAGACATAAGTTTAAAGGTATTTAAAACCATTACAATTAATATGATCAATGATGTTAAGGTAATTATGGTTAATTAGGATAAATAGTTTATAATATTTTGGGACAATATATTTTATCATATAGTAGAACATTGGATGGAAATGTGATTTGGATAAAATATGATTCCTATTATTTTTGAAGAATTTAATTATATTGTAATAAATATATGATTATGTTAAATAGAAATATTATTGGATAAGATGGGGTTTTCTTTGGGGAAAAAGTGCTCAGTTATATTTTGGAAGAGTAAATGATTGAAACTAATCTTAAATGGTTGTTCAAGAAATTTATCGAAAATATTATCACATTTTTTCAGTTTATAAAGTCAATTAATGTAATAAATTGAATATTCCATAGGCCCTTTATTTGTGAAAATCCAGTGTTGAGGTGTTCTAGAAGCTGTTTGTGGCTTACATCAAGAGGTTTCCAAATTTCATGTTTTCCATTATTATGTCAGTGTGCCAGCATGTTAGTTCATCGGTGAGTCAAGAGGCATTGACATCAGTGAGTGAAGTGGTATCATGATCGGTTGATCAAGGGAGTTGGTGTTAGTGAGTCAAAGGTGTTATCATCAGTAGGTAGTAACATCATTAGTTCATGGAATCAGTAGGTCATGGCATTGGTAGGTCATAGTGATTTTAGGACTGGGCATCAGTAGCTCATCATTAGTAGGTCGCGTCCGTAGCTCACCTATCATTGGATCATTGTTGGTGACTTACCCCCCATTTACCCATTTCTATTTTTTCATGTCACTCCCATGTTATGTGTTTATCTCCATGAAATGGTAACTTATCAACTCACAGATGTTCATTGGTGTGTATCGACCATTTTTAAAGGGAATTACTAAATTCCTCATATCTTGTAAAATCCCAATATCCTTATAACCACTAGTTGCACGGTCAAACCATGATCTTATTTTCAAGTACATTGAAATCGTATCCCTAATTTTGAGGATCTCTTCCTTTGATAAACCATGATCTCTTCTTTACTTCTTCCTTTTCATTTCTATTGATTCATCTGGAGCCTTCCTCCACACACGAGTCATGCACCTGTTCTAGAACCCCTCTTGATAGGTCCTTCTTAATGATCTTTCATGAAACTCCCATTATCCCTTATTCATACAGTAATGAGGAACTTGGATCCTTTGATCATCCAAGTAGATATTTATTTTTCTTCCTTTTAATTGTGCATCATTCTTGGAGGGTATAATAATGAATCCTTGGGAGGAACTACTGAGAACATTTCTTAAAACGAGAAATAAAAAAGTGTGAATATTATCAAAAGATAACTTGAGTAAATTAGTTAATGGGAAGTGGGTGTTTTGATGATGATCTCCTATTTTATTTTTTATCTTTGATTCTATTATATTTTTTGTGGATTAATGCCTTCTAAAAATCCTTTTCGTTTGTGGTCTTTCCTGTGTATTTGTGATGTTATGTTTTGTTGTGATTTTTTTATGTATATACATAACATGACAACCGATTAATCACATATAATCAGTTAAATAAATGGATTCCCCAAGATAAAACATATTTTGTGATCACCCAGGTTTTATTAAAGGGGAATTAAAGAAACTATACAGTTAAATTTGAATGTATATGAATCAGGTTGATATGTATGGTTGAGTGTTGTGTTATTTTGGGTTTTATAACATTATGTGTGTTATGTGGTGTTGTCATTGGGAGCATGGTTGTAGGTAAAGGAATGGATAGAGGAGTTCATTTTGGGAGAAGGGAGTGGTATGGGTGTGCAGCAGGCTCTAGTTAAAATTATAGTTTCTGTGGTCTTTCCATGATGGGTGGTATATGAGAGGTGTGATGGAGTCTCAGTCTAAGAGATAGATTGATTCTAGAATGGATGGCCTTGTAGGCACCTGAACTGCCTTATTATTGTGTTGTGGTCCTTAAGTGACATCGAGCTGTGGGACTATGGTGTGGTTATGGAATCTTTATGTAGTGGTACTGCATTGGAGAATGTTTTGGGCACTAGGACTACATGTCTATTTTTTATATCTATTTTGATATGGTTGTGGTTGGTAGTTTTACAGTAGTGATATATTATATTTCAGTTAACCCCCTTATAAATGGAAAGTTGATAAAAAAGGGGTAAGTTTCGTGTTCTGTTGTGGCTGGTTGTGCATTTAGTGGTGGCAGAAAAGGTTGTTTGTGTGGGTTAGTAGTTGTTTAAAAACCCATAGGTTGTGATGAGTGTTTTCTTACCTATAAATATATACATTTGTAGTGTCTTTCTATTTCTATATTCATCCCACCCGTGTTGAACACTATGTATCGAACTCCTTAATTTCAAGGGGGAGGGTTTCTTTCCCAACATCCTGGTGAGAGGTTGGATGGTTGGTTTCTAACTTTCATCCTCCCACCCTATTCCGGATCTTGGAGCTCGGGTGTATCCGGGAAGGTTGTAATTGTAATGTCCTTGAAAATTACATGATTTTATTTAATTATTTGGGATTATTAGGAGTCTGTGAAAATTGACGATACATGATTCTGAGGCATAGTGTTCCTGAAATGAATTTATAAACTTCTTTTTAGCTCCATTCAGTAAACGTGCTTGTGGAATTTTCTATCTTTTCAACTGGTGCATAGAATTGAAATCTGAGAGCATCATTGAATCCGCTGTGCTGGGATTCTCTTATGAGAAGCTTCACTTAAACTGTAGTTAGTCGGGAGATAAAGATTGTTTTTGGACATTTTAATGAATTATAAAAGAACATGTAATTGTTGTTTTATTTCCTTTTTCTCCAATGGATGAGTGGCAGTGTCGAAACCAGTGACTTGTCCTGCCATTTAATGTCTTGACTCGCCCACTGTGTAACTCCACTATTTTGAATTAAACAAGGTTCATTAATTCATTTAACGAACCACATTAATTCTTCCACACATTACTCACCTTTCCCCCTCCTATTTAAATGGAGGTCCAGGTGGGGTTATGGCACAAATTCTTCAAATGAGGAAACTCTGGAGGAATTCTATGGAAATATCAAGTGCTACTGGATGAATTCTCTGGCGGCTACGACCCGGGATCGACTAACGCCAATGACTCCATCTAATGTGGATGCTCCTCCCACCGCAACTGCGACACCTCCAACAGATCTCAATGTAGGGGGTTTTTCTTTGGTTTTTGGTTAACATTATTGAAATGTGTTTAATTAATCTTCAATGTATGATAAATATTTCATGCTTGTTATCATGTTAAATTAGAAGGAGTGGGCCAAATGAATAAGGATCAGACCCTCCTCTGCGTCGCTCATGTTGTGTTATTTCAGGATGGATTTCCACCATTTTGAAGGAAATGTAGGATAGAGGGTTGTACTATAATGGAGGCTGTTCTGGAGACTCAAAGGAATAGAAAACACCAAGAACGGACTACCATAGCATGTTCAGTGGCCCACAGAAAGAACCACCGGTGGGAAATGCCGGCGGTCCTGAAGGAGACCCATGGAAACCAGCCGTAGGAGGTGATATGGTGGCGTGACATCACACGCTATGGTAGAAAGTTGCAGTCGGACCAAGCTGGCCGCATGGGAGTAGGGTGGTGCCTACAGGCACCATGGCCTACGAGTCGGGGTAGGAGGGGGAGATGAAGCCCCGTGCCGCATTGGCAGGAGACTGGTCTGCCATCTGGCTGACTATTGCACGTGGTGGGGTAGCTCCCCACTGGCCAGATGAAACGACCCAGCATCCATCGGGCCATATGGAGAAATAGTCCCCCATTAGGCCGACTGAGCCGGCAGAATGGGCCGGACCCACGCAACAAGAAAGGCCAGACCTGCAGCCCCGCGAGTGAGTGTAGGTGGGGGATGCCCCACCAAGCGGGCTGGGCCAACCATGGCCCGGGGCTGTGAACCAGCCGGGCCAACCCCAACAGGCCAAACCAAGTGAACCAGGAGGACCCATAATGGGCCAGACCCAGGCGGGGTCTAGTAGACCCATGGACCCGTTCGGTTGGGCCGACCAGATTGAGTTGGACCAGGCCCAGACCCAACCAGCTCCCGGATAAAGGAACACTCGTAATTGATGAACTGAGTGTCTGCTTGACACACCGTTAGATATAGTGGGACCCCTTTTGGGAAGCAGTCCCTTTTGGCATATTCCGACAAGCGCGATCGAGCAGGTCTTGACCGAGGTGCGGTGACCCCGTTTCACAGAAAGGGGTGTAACTAACAGATCATGCATCTGATTGATGTGTCATCTATGAAATAATGACCCTTGTTACATGGAGGTACTTTGGAAATAATCTAAGTAATTTTTTATGGGTTTTGACTTTCCACCTAGGTTGTATTATACTTTAATCCAACCCAAACCCTTTTACAAAAACGCTTATATCTCACAGACCATGTGTCTGATCGACGCACCGTTTGTCACATTGGTACCCCAATGGTGGGGAGGTCCCTTTGTTATGATTTTGGTAGGAATTAATACTGGTTGATATATGACTGATGGATTGAGGATCATAATCTTTTATAGATCAGACGTGATACATGTGGGAATCCAGTGGCTGGTTGTGACATAAAGAAGAATAAGAGCGACCAATATGTGTCAACATATGAAACTCCTAAGTGGGATGATATTGTTGTATGACTAATCATACCTACCTCTGTATCAATGACCAATATGGGTCAACACCAGTGACCAATACGGGTCGGCACCAGCGACCAATACCAGTTAGCACCAGAAACCAATATGGTTCAGCATCTACTGACCAATATGGGTTAGCATCCAGTGACCTATATAGGTTTGGAGTAGAGTTACTATGGATATTTTGATCTTTCTTTATGACTAGTCATCCCTATCCCTGAAAACTTGAAGTTATACTGTTAGATTGAGTTGTCTTTTTTTCATCATGCTTCATCAATTAGATCATACATGTGATATTACGTTTGTGTTATTTCTTATGATTTTTTCCTTTGTGGGTTACTAAGAGACCATCTAGGGTCTTAGGATCCCCTAAGGAGTTGTTATACTCACCCATTCACTGACTCAGCCCACACATGTGTGTATGGTATAGACTATTGATGCTCTGATGTAGCCGTTGAGATTCGGGACTTGGTGGATCTTGGTGTGATAGGAGTAGTTCAGATACTCTTCTTTGACTTCAAACTTATAGCTACTACCCACCAAGTAGAGCACTAGTGTAGATGCGATAGCTGTTTACATTTTTTTTTAGTTTCTAGGGATTTTATTTTGGCCCAATATTTTTATTTTACAATTATACTTGTGGTTTTACTTTACTCTCATGGTTATACCTAACTTTTATTGGTTGTTTAATTTAGTTTCCCTTTTTTAGTCTGTACAGTTATCTATGGCAATGCCTTCCCTTTTTTGGAAAATCCTTCAGGTGCTAGCCACCAACCCCAATCCTATGGAAGGCAGGCTTGGCATAGTCATTTCTGGGCCTTGTGGAATGGGTCATGACAAGGTGGTATCAAAGGGAGGTTGGTTCTACTAGAATCCTTAAGAGTCTACTTTTAATGAGGTAATTGTGTAAGGTTTTTTTATTTCTGTTTTCCATACAGGGAGTCTAGTGTCAGTTTGGTCGCTGACATATCCATACACTAGGACACGGAATTATGTTTTCTGACTTGGTATATGAAAACACGGGTTGCTTGTGTTTTGAAAATTTTTCTTAAACATTCTTGAGCCATCTCACTAGGTACAACATATTGGCCATGGAACATCTATTTCTTATAGGATTCCTCCATGAAGGGAGCCAACCAGGATTCTAGTTAGAGATCATGATAGTTACACACCAAGTGACAAGGCGTTAGTATGGGGTCCACTCATAGTGATGGCACCTTCATGTGGTGTACCAGCAGCACCACCACCCGTTGAGTATCAAAAGCCACCATAAGATCATGAATTCCATCTTAGTGTGATTCATTAGTTCCAGATATATATACCTCTGAGGTTTTTGAGGTGAGACACCCCCCAAGTAGCATAGTACTGGCTTGAGGTGGTTATGCAGGTCATTCTCTTAGTAGAGACACCCGCTGAGAAGATGGTGATCTAGGTCGCTAGCCTTATTCTAGGAGCGGCAGGAAGATGGTGGAGCTCGATGATCTAGGTGCATGAGGAGAGGACTCTCACTTGAATATAGATTGAGAGCTCTTCAAGGTGGAGTTCATTCCAGGAACACTAGGCTTTGTGCCTATTCAGAAGCATCTTCATCTGTAGCAGGGAAGCCAGGATGTGGATTAATACTCGGTGAGATTTACTAACCTCTCTTGATACTCCACCGACATGGTATGAGACCCTTAATTGATGGCCTGGTCCTTTGAGCAGAGGATACGAACAGATATTAGAGCTGCGACAGGTTCTCTCTATATCCGGACACAGTTGGGGTGCTTGAGCGATCTTTACTAATGGGGAGCTTCCATACTAACCAGGCACCGATAGTGAGAGCCCCTACCGGATGACAGGTAGTAGATTAATCTATAGCAAGCAGTAGACAGATGAAATAGAAGCCCAAGTGGGTAGACCGTCCAGAGGGTGACCCGGGGATGCATGTCAGAGGTGCGAGGCTTGAGAGGCTCAGGGAGCCACCAGATAGGCATGATCTGTTTTTCCTGCGGGGGATAAGTTCAAATAACATGTGACTATCCAAATCCCCACATGGATGATCAGAAGAAGGTGGAGGGGCTACCAAGGTAGTGGCAGCAGCCAGAGCATGAGGGTCATCTAGGCGGAAGATGAGGAAGGGGAGATGGACGGGTAGCGGGAGGTGGTCAGGGTCACCCGACATTACCACCACCACCCACAGCCTATCCACCCAGAGATCAGGGTGTGGGTGTATTGGGATAGGCCAAGATATAGGAAGTAGAGCCTCATGATCCTAACATCCCTGAGTTGATATGAGACACAATATATGTCTTCTCTAAATTAGAAGCAATTCTTATCAAAATAGGTTCTAAAAATTCTTTCCTTGTTTTGTACATAGTTCAGGAATCTCATTTTCTAACTAAGATTTTATCTCGACATTTTCATTTGGATAAACATACGGGAGGAGATTCCGTGGTCACACACAAGTTTTGGCAGTGTGATCTTACTCATAGAGGAGAGATTTTCATATGAGATCTTCAAGTTGTGGTGTTGAATCCCTACGACGTCGTTCTAGGAATGGACTGGCTATTAGTAGTTCCATAATATATTTAATTCTTGAGACATACGGTGAAATTTACACTCAGAGATGGATAATAGTTTGGATTTGTTAGTGAGATGGAAAATAGAGCAACACAAGATGGACTTGCTCTCAGTAAGGTCCATTGGATTACATATCAGCTGGCGTTCTTGAGGGTACAGGTGGAGGACTTACAGAGGAAGGGATTCTTAAGGCCTAGTGTTTCTCCAAGGGTATCCCCGATATTGTTTTCCAAGAAGGATGACTTAATTTTGAGGCCATATGTGGACTTCGAGAACCTAAACTAGGTGATTGTGAAGAACATGTATCCTCTACTGAGGATCGATGATCTCTTTGACTAGCTAAAGGGATCTCATTACTTTCCGAAGATAGATCTTAGATTAGACTATCACTGGCTCTGGGTACGAGATGAGGATGTATCAAAGACATCATTCTACTATCGGTATGGCCATTACGAGTTCTTAGTGATACACTTTGGCATAACCAATGCTCCAACAGTGTTCATGGGGATCATGAACAGGATCATCTAGCCATGCCGCAACCACTTTGTGGTGTTCATCATCGATGACATCTTGGTGTAATCAGCATCTGATGAAGAGCACGTTGTACACTTAAGGACAGTTATGGACAGACTCCAAGAACACCATTTATTTGGGAAGATTTAGAAGTGTGATTTTAGGATATGGAAGGTACACTTCTTGGGACACGTAATATCAAAGCCTGGAGTTGCAGTGGATCTAGTGATGATTGAGGCATTACATTCTTAGGATCCAACCAAGAGTTTTACTAAGGTGTGAAGCTTCCATGGATTATTAGGCTACTATAGGAGGGTTATACCCAATTTCATTAGGGAATAAATACCTATGACTGCCCTGATGAAGAAGGGGAAAACATTCTTGTGGTTAAAGACATGCAAGTATATCTTTCAACAGCTGAGGTAGATCTTGACCAGCGCTCCCAACCTATGTTTTCTGGATGATGGAACATACTACGTGGTTTACTTTGATGCATCAGGGACTGGACTCAGTTTCATCCTGATGTAGGATGATGGAATTATTTCATATGGTTCACGACAGCTGAGGCATCATGAGCCGAATTATGTGACCCCCCAACTTGTAGTTGGTAGTAGTAGTCTTCGCACAGAAGATGTGATGAAACTACTTGATGGGTGACGGGTTCATTGTTTTCTCAATCCACATGAGTCTCAGATATATCTCCACATAGAAATATCTGAATCTGAGATAGCAAAATTGGAATGAATTTTTGCAGGACTATGACATTGAGATTGGATATACTTTTGGGAAGGGGAACATAGTGGAAAATGCAGTTAGATAGATATCGAGTTTTCAGCTACTGAATAAGGATTCATATCAGTAAGCCAATCTTTAGATATCCTACATTGACCGAGATGAGACAGTCTACATCCAGTAGATGGTAGTTTCCCCTCATCTCCTTTATCGTGTTAGGGAGGTGCAACTCGGAGACATCAGCTACGATACTACACATGCTCTGATATACTCATTCCATGCACCTGACATATATTCTGAAGGTGGGGAGAATGTTATCCTTTTTAGAGGATATAGAGTTGTAAAAGTGATGCTATGAGAGGATTTGATGAGGGAGTTCCGTACATCACCCTGGGTAGTACATCAAATCTTGATAAAGATGTATCGGGACCTATGTCATAAGTACTAGTGGCTAGGGATAAAGAACAATGTGGCATTGTTTTTTTCTAGAAGACTCTCTTTCCAAAAAGTGTAGGTCGAGCACCAGGTACTAGCTGGCTTCACCTAACCCCTCGAGATACTAGAGTGGAAGTGAGAAGGTATATTTATGGAATTCATGGTTGGGATACCATATAAGTCTAGAGGGAATGAAACCATCTGGTTGATCATTGACCTACTCACCAATTCGACCCACTTCCTTAATATTCAAGAGAAGGGTTCAGTAGAGAGCTTGGGATGTCTCTATGTTTAGGAGATCAGGAGACTTCATGGGGTTCCTTCGATGATAGTCTCGGACTGTGACACATGCTTCACATCCCGATTGAGGAAAGGATTATAGGAGGCTTTCAGGACTCAACTTTTCTTGGGCACATCTTCTCACTCTCATAAATATGGTCAGACTGAGCAGACCATTCAGATCTTGGAGGACATGATTCATGCATGTGTCCTAGATTTTGGTCTCATTTCGGAGGACCACCTACCCTTGGTGGAATATTCATACAACAATAGATATCACTCCACCATTGGTATGGCCCATTTTGAGGTATTTTACGGCCAACCATTCATATATTCCTTGTGATGGAAAGGTCTAGGAGAGCTAGCACTCATGGGCCCAGAGGTGGTACATGCTTCCATTAAGAAGGTGCAGGTCATCTGAGAGTGAATAAACACTACACAAAGATGGTATAAGTCCAATGCTAATACACCACGGAGACCAATCGAGTTCTAAGAGGGGGGAAACATTTTCTTGTGAGTCTCCCCTCGATGGGTCTACATAGATTTGGTTAAGGAGGCAAACTCTCACCGAGGATTGTCAGACCATTCTTGATACATCGAAGGATTGGTGAGGTGGTGTACTACTTGGAACTGCCACCATAGTTGGAGAAAGTGCACAAAGTCTTTCATGTATCCCAGCTGAGGAGTTATATGAATGACATATCTCACATCATCGACCATGGCGAGCTGAAGATTGATTATGGGGAGACATTTGCAGAGTACCCAGTGGAGATAGAATATTGATATGAGAGGATCCTTCTTGGGTGGTCGATACATCAAGTGCACTTTCTATGGCAGCATGAGAATCTATAGTATAGCACATGGGTATGAAAGGATCATTTGAGTGTCAAGTAACCCTCTTTGTTTGTGTAGCCTTGTTTGGAGTTTAGGGACGTAAATCCCCATGGTGGAGTGAATGTGAGGAATCAGAAACTTCCATGTATTTTTTATTTATTTTGGATTATTTCTAGCCTACAAAAATTGACGGTGCATGATTTCATGGCCCCATTTTCCCATAAGGAATTTCTGAACTTTTTTTAGGTACATTCAGTAAATGCACATGTGAGATTTTCATTCTTTTCAACCAGTTCTTAGAATTGAAATCTGAGAGCACCGTTAAATCCACTTTGCAGAGATTTTCTTAAGATAATATTCACTTCTACAATAGTTGGTCGGGTGAAAATAATAGTTTTTAGACGTTTTAATGAATAATAAATAACATGTAATTGTTATTTTATTTTCTTTTTATCCAATGGATGAGTGGCAGTGGTAGGACCGGTGACTTGTCAATCCATTTAATGGCTTGACTCTTCAACTGTGTAACTCCACCATTATGAATTAAAATAGGCTCATTAGTTCATTTAATGAACCACATTAATTCATCGACACGTTACTCACCTTTCACCCTCCTATTTAAATGGAGATTAGGGTGGGGATTTGGAACAACTTCTTTAAGTGAGGAAACACTATCAGAGTTCTACGACAACATCCACCGATGGAGGAGAAAATATAGAGTTGTAATGATCTTGGATTGATGAATGCTGATGACTCCGTCTAAATTGGACTCTCCTCCCACCACAAACGTGAAACATCCAATAGATCTCGAGGTAGGGGTATACGTTAGGTTTTATTTTAACATTATTGAAATGAGATAATTTAATAATTAATTCTATATAAATATTCTCCCTCTTTTTCTCATGTTAACACAGAGGGTGTGAGATGAATGAACGAGTCCCAGGCCCTCTACCGCTTTAATCATGTTGCATTTGTCGGGGATGAATTTCCTCAATTTTTATGGAAATGAAATACATAGGATCATGAAGTCATGGAGGTAGTCTGTGAGACTCGTAGGAATAGATGACACTAAGAACCAACCACCAGAGCATGTCTGGTGGCCCGTAGAAAGAACCAACAGCGCGCCAGGCCTGCGGAGACAAGAAGAGGCCTATGATAGCCAAATGCAGGCAATGGGAAGGCGGTGCTCCAGCGCATGCCGAGGAGGCCAGATGCGAGCAACCCAAGCCTGCCACACGAGAGAAGGGCGATGCCCATAGGTGCCGCCTGCGTCGCGGCGCCACGCCATGTTGGCTGGAGACTGGTTGGCCCTTGGGATGACTGTTGCATGGGGTGGGGTAGTGCCCCACCGGCTGGACGAAATGGACATGCATCTGCGAGGCCATCAGGAGAAACGGTATGCCATCAGGAAGACACATGCCGGCCAAACCGGCCAGACCCACAGCCTAGCAGGCCAGTGTGGGTGGGCAGAGCCCCATGTGGCGGGGTAGCCCAACTGAGTCCCAGGCCCACGAACCAGCTGGGCTGACCCCAATAGGATAGACCCAGTAAATCGGGACGACCTACAATAGGTCAGGAATGGCCGAGGTCTGGTAGAACCCAGGACCCGTTGCGTTGGGTTACCCTGACCGAGTTGGACCGGCCCCATATCCAACTGGCCTCTGAATAAAGGAACGCATGTAACTGACGAACTGAGTGTCCATTTGACACTCCATCAGAGACATTGGGACCCCTTTTGGGAAGCAGTCCCTTTGGAATATTTCATCAGGCCTGACTGATCCAGGTCATACCAAGGTGTGATCACACCCGTTTCATGGAAAGGGTTGTAAGTAACAGACTGGATATCCGATCGACATTTTGTTTGTGGCATAAGGACCCTGTGACATGGCGTTCCTTTAGAGATACACTTAGTGAGTACTAAAGATGTTTGACTTGCGAACATGGTTGGATCATACATGATTCCAACCAGGCCCTTTTTATAAAAAAGTGCATATCTCAAAGACTAGGCAACCAATCGACACGTCGTCTGTCATGTTGGGACCCCTATGATGGGGCAATCCCTTGCGTATAATTTTTTAGGACCTCATACCTGCTGAAATATGACCAATGACATGAGGAGAATAATATTTTAGAGAGCAGGAGTGCTATGTGCGGGAATCCAATGGATGGTTGTGACATGATAAGAAGAGCGACCTATATGGATCAGCATCAGAAGAACCAGAGTGGGATGGTCTAGTTGTACGAATAATCATACCATCATGTGTACTAACAACTAATACGGGTCAGCACTAGTGACACATATAAGTCAGTACAAATGACTAATATGGGTCATCACCAGTGACCAATACCGGTTAGCACCATCCACCAATATGGGGCAGTATCTAGCGGCTAATACGTGTCAGCATACAGTGACCTATATGGGTTAGAAGTAGAGTTACTATGGATTGGATGACCTTCCATTACAACTATACATCCCTATCTAGTAACCTTGAAGTTATACCATTAGAGTGAACTATCTCTTTTTATTCATGTGATTCATTAATTAGATCATGCTTGTGATATTTTCTTTTCGGTATTTATTTTTATGTTTTATTTTTTGGATTACTAAGAGACCTTAAGGGGTCATTGGGTCCCTTACATAGTTGTTATACTCACCCCTGCACGGGCTCCCCCCACATGTTTGAGTCTGGTGCAGACTACGGACTCTCTGATGCGGACTTTGGAGATTCAATACATCATGGAGCTTGGTACGATGGGATCAGTCGAGATCCTCTTCTTCAACTTTAGACTTATAGCTACTACCCTTTAGGTAGATCTCCAAGGCAGATGAGACAAATGTTTACTTTCTTTTCAGTTTCTAGGGCTTGTATTCCAGCCCACTATTTTCAGTTTACCGTTGTACATGTGATTGTAATTTACCCTCACGGTTATATCTTACTTTTGATGGTTGTTTATTTCAGTTTCCCTTTTTGAGTGTGTAAAGATCTCTACAGAAATTCCTTTTCTATTTGGGAAAAGCTTTCAAGTGATCATCACCAACCCCTAGCCTATGGAAGGTGGGCTTGGGGTAGTCATATCCAGGCCCTGTGGGATATTTCATCACTGTAATGTCTTAAGGATTACCATAGTACATGATTTTTGGTCCAAGGTTTTGTTTTGGATGATAGGACTAGGTGTTTTCAGGAAGGGTTTTCCCCTAGTATCTTCAAGATGAGGCCTAGGTTTCTTCGGGTGAGTGTTGTGGTAGTTGTGGACCACGTGTATGTGGGATGGATTTTTTGTGTGGTCGGGGCTGAGGTGTGTGGGAGTGGGTTGTGGTAGTGGGACTGGGTATGGGAAAAGTGGTATCATAACAATGTTAGCCATCACGGACAAGCCACCAACTAGTGGGAATATGGTGTGAGGTACCAAAATATCAATGTGCATATTCTATTAACTTACTTGATTTGCATCAGTTGCAAAGTGTGCCTTGGTGGGGATGGGCATGTTAGTACTCCTTGGTAGATGCTTTGAGGACTCTATTGTTTTCTCACAAGGACATTAGTATGTTCCCTAACACATGTATGGGTGGAATTACATTCCCTAATGAGTATACCTGTATGCTCACCCAACGTATATAAACTGCTTTCAGGATTCTTGGAAGACTTTGAGAATCATACTGGACTTTACTAGTTCAAGCATCTGGATAGTTGTTTTTTTTGCTTATTCTCTTTTTATTTGGAACTTTACTTTGGATTTTTCATTGTACCATGTTTCAGTTTCACTTTTGTACATGCATGTGGGGATGGATTTTGGTTTTTCTATTGTTTTTAGTATTTGCAGTTATTTGCGATTTACCATCTTATATCTTAATATTTTCAATAAAAAAGTGTAATCCCTTCCACAAATGTGAGATTTTATACCCTTTGTGAATGTCGCCACTCTGATTCCTATTGACAGCGGTACTTGGGGGTCATTATCCCTCATTCATCTTGTAGAATAGAGGGTATGGTAGTTTTTCGTCCCTTACTTCATCTTGAAGAAGGAGGGTCATGAAAATTTCGTATTAGAGGAAGGTTGTGAGATAAGATGGACTTCATTGATAGGAAGAGTGGGTATTTCATGGAATAGTAGGGCAACAATGTTAGGCCACCTTGGTGCGTGAGATAAGCTAGGGAGGACTGGCTAAGACACATGATTTTAGGGGGGCACATAATTCAATGAAAGGACTTTGGACCTACCAAACGACCATGTGAGGCCACACCGATTGCAAGGTAAAGCCCATAGGAAAGGTAAATTCAACATAATGACTTTTTTTCTTGTTTTTATTGGGATATTTGGGAGTCTAAAATAAATAATGAGTTCAAAAAAAACATAAAAGATATTTTCCACACTTCTCAGGCATAGGATATATTTGTTTCTTTTTTCATCTATGGAACATGGATGCCATCACCATGGGGTATGAGCAGTTGAGGATTGACATGTTTAAACAGATGATCAGCAAAGGTCTATTAGAGAATAAGAGGATGACCACTGGTAGAAGAAACTTCGTGCCTTCTAGCAGCAGACTTAGGGAAAGTACGAGGGTTGTTTCCCAGAAATAAAGATGGAGAGCTGGCTCAAGAAAATAGTGATCGCTTTCAGCTTAATCTTAGGTCCTACAGAGTACTGGATCCTCTGGGAGTGAGCTAGATATGAGGAGCAGTGCATCAATGGGGGGACCCATGACTCAAGGATTAGAAGGAAACTAAGGTTTTGTGGGATGACTTTGAGAGGGACATCAATAAGAAATTCATTTCATCCACAATGAAGGATGATTTGAGGTAGGAACAGTTCTCCCTCCAGCAGGGGAGTACGTTGGTAATGGAACTAGGGATCAAGTTCAAGTATCTCCTATTATTTTCACCATACCTCTTCTCGGATGAGGAGTCTCGAGCAAGATTCTTAAAGGAGGCACTCTGACATTCTCTTTAGTATTTTTTTACACTCTACACTCTACCAATGTACATAGAGGTTCAAAAAAAGGTCACAATAGTATAGAGGATGCACATTCTAGGAGGTGTTCAATGAGAGGGGAGCCAATCATGTTCATTAAAGGGAAAGGCTATCAGTAGTAGTTCTCCAACATTAGGGCCTTCCAGGTTTCAACCATTGGGGATTAGGCCTCAACAGTGCCGGTTTTGATCTACAGGTCCTCACCCGTTCCCTAAGGGCTAGATAACAATGTTCTTTATGTATGGAGTTCATGGAAATCTTTGGAATAAGTGCCCAGTTCAAGTTCCATACAATTGTGGTGAGTAGGCCCAATGGCCACCTCAATAGAATATATTGCTGGTCAGGCACTTCCAGCAGACGGAGTAGTGGCCTCCTTATCCACCAAGGGCAGATAATGCTGGGGGAGGCCAATCCGAAGGTTCTCCTTAGAGTCCATGACTAGGTTGTGGTCAGGGAGGTTGTCAACAATAGAGAGGTAGATGAGCTGGGTGTGGGTAGTTTCACTCTACAGAGGTAGTACTTCTGGTAGTGCCATAGGTTGTTTGATGAATGATTAGTCTATTTAGTACCATTTCATGTTCTTTGTTTGATTCAGGCTCCAAAAAATCATTTTTTTCACCTGGTCTAGACCTTTCTCTCAGACTAGGTGTAGAGAGACTTATCATTCCCCTGTTGTGGAGTACACCAGTGAGAGTTCAAACCAGTCACTTTGATTTTTTTCATGGATGTAGAATGATGTTGGGGTTGCATCAATCCTGTGGGTATCTTCTTCTACTACAAATTCAGCCACAAGATGCCATCCTAGGCATCAACTAGTTGTTTTCTATTCACGCCATTATCGACTTCTTCCATAGAATATTCGTGTTCTCAAATGTGTGTGGAAAGCATATAGCATTCATTGGTGAGAAGTGTTTTCAAGAGGGAAGTAGGCACGTGGATCCTCTTCATTCCTTTTTAGCAGAGCAATCATTGGAATATACAAATATAGAGATGGTGAATGTTCTTTTAGTTTTCGGGGTAATCATGAATATCTTCCCCAAAAAGGTTTTTGTTGGTTATAGTAGAGTACTTTAGAGGGGTTGAATTGAGTATCAATAAAAATGTCTATTTAAAAATGTTCTTTAAACATTTCCCCTAATTAAAAATATAATGTAAGTCTTTCTGTGGTGAATTTCTAAAAGTCATGAATGTTGAATTAATTTCTCAAAAGATTTATTAGTTCTCGTCTATACTAATGTAGAGATTAATAAAACTTTTAAAACTAACCTACTAGTTCAAAATAGTTATAAACACTTTATAAACTAACTATAAATGTTTAATTTAGTTTTATGAAAAATGTGATAAAAACACAATAAAAAAATAAAAGGTAAAAAATAAAGGATATATAAAAGTGGTTCAGTCTCATCCTAGGAAATAGTCCTCTCCATTTGTTTACCACTTACCACAGAGCATTATAAATTAAAAAACATGATTGATACATACCCTAGACTAGGGTTCACAATAGCACATAAGGATTTCTAGGTCACACATGACCTCTACCATAGTTCATCATGGGAAAATAGAAAATAGTTCACTCTTAACCTCTTATACAGTTCTATGTGGGATAAAAAATGATAAATAGAGTGTGAGATTTTAGGATATAATGTGTCCTCCAGTTATGCATAGGAGTTAGTGTGTGTGTAACAGGATAAAACACACACTACTTAGAATGTAAATAAATAAACACAATAGAGATAAAGATGCAGAATTAGGTTTAGACGTATCTCTGTGTAATGCGATGCAGATCTGGACTTGTTTGATGTAATGGAATTGAAGTTCAAGTCCTCTTCTAGAAGTTGACTCCAAAATAGAGTGTCGTAGCATCCGTGTTCTTCCTTCCAGGAGTATGAAATATTCCAATTCTAGTTTGAAAGGTGTTTAGGGATACTCATTAGGTTTCTATTCACTTCATGATCTCTATGTATGTTATTTATTTTTGAGTTCTTTGGTGTTGGAAGAATGATTGAGAGTTATAGGAGCTTGCATGTTTTCTTTTTTCCTCTCTTTTTCGCACGTATCCCTCCTTATTGAATGATCTAGCTTGTAATTATTTTATACTTCGAGGTCCAGTAGGCATAATGATCTTGCCATGTTCATGTACCTCATATTGTCTCAGAAATATTCTACAAATGACATTATATAATTTCAAAATCATTTATTTCTATAAATAAAACAATTAGATATAAATTTGAATTACAAATTTAAAAACAGTTTTTATGACTATCTATGAGTCATTAGAAACAGTCTGTCAGCATCAGTCAGTCAGCATCAGTAACTCAATGTATTGGTGAGTCCTTTTCATCTGTATCGGTGGCTCTAAGCATCAGTGAGTCATTCATTATATCGATCTATATGGCCATCAATGAGTAATCATAGGGTACTCATTTTGAACAATTGGTGTGTCACCCATCAGTGAATCATCCATCGATGAGTCTCTTGAACTATCGTTGTGACTGATCATCGATGACTTGTTCATTGGTGTGTTGTTTCCTCTATTGGTGATTCATGCATTAGTATATTCTTCGATCGATGACTTCTTTGATCAGTGAGTCCTCAATAATGGCTTCTTTGATCGGTGACTTCTTCGATAAATGAGTCCTCATTAGTGACACCTTAATCCAATCAATGTCAGTGACTTTGAAAAACATAAAAAGTGTATGTCTTATACAGAACACTACCATATTATGTGACATTCATAATTACATGTAAATATAAATAGTTAAATATATTGAAACATAAATTTCAATAATTTATTGACTTATTGAAATGTATTATACAATGTGACATGATCTATTCAGTTATAGATATTCATTAACATGATTAAAATTAGTTATATTATAATATGTGAAGTAACATTATTTGTAATGTGGCATGATTTTTGATTATTAAAATAACTATCTCACAAATGGTCTAACAATCTCCCCATTTTTGATAATCAAAAATAATGGCATTAAAAAGGTATACATGATTTTACGAAATGAAAATTAATTTACTTATTTTAAAAGTAGTTAATGTGAATTATCAATATAACTAAGGTCTTTCCCTTTACGGTCCCCCTTAATTATTGTATCAGAGGATATATATATAGAAGGATACTTATAAGAGAGATATATCAAAACATTTTCATTCTCCACCTTATTATGTTGTATTTGATAAGTATAAGTGATTTGTATTATAGGTGGGATATATATATATATTTATTTATATATTGTTGATCACATGCCATATTTCCTGTTCTAGAGATCTCCCATTTGGATTAAAAATTTATTCCATCCATAGATTAATCCCCCTTTTGAAATTAGAAAAAAGGATAAAATAAATAGAAATGATTAATAAATGGAATAATTAACAAGAAAACAATAAATTGGAAAACACATGGAAGTCAAAATTGATATTCATTAAAGCAGAAAAGATTACAATCATTAAAATACAGTCATCAAAAGAAAAGTACATGGCCCTATCAAATAATGCTCCACAGCTAATGCATGGGGTCTTGAGGATATTTCCCTTTGTTTAAAGAATCAAGAATGGGTTGAGGAGGTGGTGTTGTGGATTAAGGAAGGGTTGATCGAATTTAAACACTAGGTAAGGAAACACCTATTGGAACATTAGACTAATGTCTTCATCTCCTCTCTAATAGAACATGACATTGAGGTTGCTCTTGGAGTACTATCCTGATTTAAATAAGGAATTAGATAGACTCATTTGAGTAGGTGGTAGAGAACCAGGTCCAATGGATGTAGTTGTTGGGACAACTATAGATGTAGCTAGTACATGTAGGTAGGGCTTCAAAAGCATCATAAAATCATCAATGATTTCACCCCATACTACATAGCCTTTTCAAAACCTCCTTGTACTTCATTAACATATCTAATGTAGGTTTAAATTTCACCAACTTACATAATTTCCCCACAAATGCTCTATCACTAGTGGAATCTTGAGATTTCCAGCCAAGCACTTAAAGTTGATTTTAGACCATTCTTGTTATAGATTTTTGAGAAATACATGTTCACATTTTCTTTAATCTTCATTTGGGCATTAGATTCCTCATTTTTACACTACATCACCATGTTAAAACAAGGTTAGTGTTCCTATGTACTTCAGTAAGAGTCTCCTTATCAGAGTCATTTTGAACACCCTTGAGCTCTACTCTTACCACAGTGTTAAGGGACTCCAAATCTGCTATATATCGGGTAGCTCTAGAATTGGATGCACTAGAAATCATTCTTTCAATATCCTACATTATCTTCGTCAAATCGGCACTTAGTATATATGTATCTAGGTTCCTATGAACCTCCATAACACTACCAAGTGTGGTCTTGAAATCAATGGTCAGATTTTCCAATTCATTACTCATTCTCTTCACTTATTCTCTCAGCATTGTGTAATTTCTAATAAGGGACTCAGTTGTAGTGATTATATTAGGCTGAATCTCTTGAATAACTATTCTATAAATCATAGCGGCATCTGCCTCTAAAATACTCATAGAACTAGAAACTTCAATTTTGACTCAAATATAAGATCTCACTAAATCAAGTTTATCATCGTTGGATTGTTCAAAATTTGCCTTGGTGACATAGTCACTAGGAACTATCTGTAAAACCAGCTCATCATCATTATGTACTATAGGTGAAGTCAACCAATAGGTTCCACTTCATCTTTTGGAAAATTATGAGAAACCATATTTTCTTCTGAGTCATAATCCAGCTCAAATAGAATATAACCTGGATTTCAATTCCACTCATTTGAACTGGTCCAATCTCTATGCTCTAATGTATCAATTCTTACTCTTCTTCCTTGATGCTCATACTCAACTCACGATTCTTCTTATTCATATTCTGGTGCTCTTTATAAAATAAAATTCTGAGGCATTGGTACTATCTGAATTTGAGATTCTTCTGGAAATCCAGCTACTCCAACCACTTGAGGCTCCTCCTCATTCTGAGGAATAAGTACAATTTGAGATTCTCCCTATTCCTCTTGACATCCAACCATAATTTAATTATGATCTTGAATGATACCTTTATCAACATCTAGTGATCTGGGCTATCCTCATTTCCATCATCTCCACCAGCATCTCCATCATGATCATTATCATCCTGCCCAACAGGATCAACATCATCTTGTCTATCAACCTCATCATTGTCTCCATGCATAGACTCCTCACCAGAACATTTACAACTTTTCTAGATTTTACTATGTCACTCACATTCTCACCATTATCATCATCACCAACATCATAATCATACACATCATCATCAGACTTACTCACATATCTTTCAACTCCAGAGACTTATGTCTCTTCCTCATCTTCATCACCCAACAAAGGTTCTTGAGAGTGTAATTCTAATGGCGGACTAGAAGGTCCATATGACAATACATTAGAGATTTCAGGTTTATCTAGTTCACTCCTACCATTAATAAGAGACCCTGATTCTCTTGGAAACACAGGATTACCCTCTTCTTCATTTGAGTATACTACTTTCTCACCATGTTAAAGATCTTGATCAGCTTGATCCCATGGCATGATAGGGTGATCAATGTGATTATTATCCTCATACAGTTTCTCCTCATCTTCTACGCACATATTATAACATGGGTTCCAAAATATCTTCATCCACTTGCTGATAACTTTGTGTAGGAGAAAAACCACTACAAGAAGAAATCACTTCATTTCCATCCACCACACATCTTAGATTCTTTAATATTTAAGAAATCATCCTTGGATAGTATAAAAATGTTTCCATTTTAGTGGGTTTGATCATATTATAAATGTGTACCATTAAGTATGTATATAAGTTCACATTCACCCCATTTTTCAAACAAATAAATCAGGAAGACTTCCGGATATTTTAGGGCAAAAAAATCTCCCTTCCTTGGGAAGAGTTTGTGTTGGATAAACTTGAACAACAGTTTGGCTTCTCCATCAATGTCTATAGCAATATTTATCCTTGATTTCTCATTTGAAGTACATTCATTAAAATAATTTTTATAATAAATTAAATTTGAGGATAGTGGAATATTACCCTGATAATCAGCAATTATACCCTCATGGGGCATTTCTAGGCATTAATCCCATTATTTTGAAGAGAAATAGATCTTATTTCCCCTTACTATTGACTTCATCCAAGCCTCCTCAGCTCCTTCAAAAGACACATTAATGTTATGATAAAAAGGTTTACCAACTTGGGATAAAACGATCCCTCATTGTTTTCAAACCAATTGATCTTCCCTTGTGATTCCAACAATCTCCTCAAGAGAGACACTCTCAACAAAAGCCTCTTCGCAGATGGTTCCTTATCAGTGGTCATTATTCATCTTCACAACCCTAGCTTCAAAAAGATTGATGCACTTATAGATTTACCTTTCTGACCCTTAGTTGTGATGATTCACTTGTTCCTTCCATCGCTCACTTATTCCTTTCAATTTTGAAGGTTCAGGTTCAAAGAGGTAGTCAAAAGGTCGAAAGTATAGAGGTAGAGTGAGGATAGTGAAGAGTATAAGGGTAAAAGTGGTGTGGATGAAATTAATTTTATCATTTAGGTATTATATGTTTTTTTTAAAAAAAATAGAATAACGATAAGATTAAATGAATGAAACTGTGTTGTTTTACTTAAGATAAAACAGATAAATAGATTTATGAAAAATTACATAAAGGCATCAGAATTAGTTTCACTCAAAAGTTTTCATTTGATTGGTTTCACTAATCGGTCTCACCTAATCAATTTCACAGATCGGTTTCACTAATCAGTTTCACATGATCATCTTCACTAATCAGTTTCACCTAATCATCTTCACTGGTTGGTTTCACCTGATCGGTTTCACATAATTGGTTTCACCTAATTAGATTCACCTGATCAGTTTCACCTGATTGGTTTCACAGATTGGTTTCATAGAAAAACATATTTTTCATACAGGATAAGTCCAGATAGTCTTTATATATTTATCATTCCTAGTTCATGTATGATGTATCTCATTCTATCAGAGTTTAAGGGTTTGGTAAAAATTTCAGAATGTTGATGTTCAATCCCAAGAAACTCAAGAGTTATATCACATGATTGATAGTGATCTCTCAAAAAAGTGATGTCTTACATCATTTTGTTTTGTTCTATAATAAGAATTTGGATTCATAGAAATGTTAATAATACTTTTATTGTCAAAATGTATGGGGATATCTATGAATTGAAATCCATAGTCTAATAATGTTTGTTTCATCCACAAAATTTGTGCACAAAAACTACCAATTGATATGTATTTTGCTTTAGCAGTTGAATATGCATCTGAATTATTCATTATACTACACCATGAAATTAGATAATTTATCCAATAGTGACATGTTTAAGAGGTTCTCTTTCTATCTAATTTACATCCACCAAAGTCAACATCTAAATAACTAACCATATAAAAAGAATTTCTTCCTAGGTAGAACAATCCTATATTAGTTGTATATTTATGGTATTTGAAAAGTCCTTTAACATCATTAAAATGTGACACTTTTGGGGTTTCTTTAAATCTTTCACACACACACACACTAAACATGATGTCTGTAATACTAGTAGTTATGTACTGAAAACTCCCAATCATTCCTCTATAATGAGTTTGATCAAGAGATTTCCCATTTTTGTCAAGATTAATCTTACATATAGAACACATAGAAGTTTCACTACCCTTAATTTCATCAATGACATATCTTTTATAAGTACATTTGGTATAATGACATTGATTTATAATAATACCATATTTATTTTAAAATATTTTAAATCCAAGAAAATATTTAAGTTAACCAATCAAACTCATTTAAAGCTCCCTTTGCATCATTTCTGAAAGATCATTACATAATAAATTTTTAGAATATCAAAAAATAATACAATATATATATATATATATTTGAGCTATTAAAATATCTTTATAAATTGTTTTTATAAATATAGCAGTATTTGCAACTCCTTTTGTAAAAGATTTAGAAATTAGAAAGTTACTTAATCTATCATACCAAGCTATTGGGCATGCATCAAAACATATAATGCTTTATATAATTAGAAAACATGATTTAGAAAATTCATATTTGTAAAACTTTTGGGTTGTTCAACAAAAACTACCTCAGTTGTATTACCATTTAAGATTTCACTTTTGACATCCAATTTATAATGTTTGTAATTTATGTGTGCTACATAGGAAAAAAGAATTCTAATGGATTCAATCCTAGAAAGAGGTGTAAAGGTCTCCCCATAATCAATCCCCTCTTCCTGATTATAGCCTTGTGTAACCTATTTAGATTTATTTCTACTAATATTTCCCACTTAATCTTATTTATTCCTAAAAACCCATTCAGTTCCTAACGTTATGGTATCTTTTGGTCTATAAAAAATCTTCTATAATTTATTTATATCAAACTAATTAAGATCTTCATGCATAGCCATCACCCAAAATTTATCATTCATTACATCCTTGATATTTTTAGGTTCATGTTGTGACAAGAATTATTGATGTTAAACCTAATTTCTCAAAGAAGCTCTAGTTTGAGTTCATCTGTCTAAATCTCCAACTACATCATCTAAGGGATGATTTTTAAGGGTTCTAGTTGATCTAGTAATTGTTGGACTAGTTATTTTATGTTCATCACATGGTTCTGGTTCATTATTTCTAGAATCTGTAGAATTTTCTGAATTGGATATTTTAATAGATTCTTTTATTAGTTCTTTAGAATGTTTAACATTAATTTTTAGATTTGACATATCCTCTTCAAGATTTTCTAAGGAGGTATTAGGTTTATGTGGATATGTTTCGTCAAACATGACACGTAAATATTCATCCACACATTTGGTTCTTTAATTAAAGACTCTATATGTTTTAAAGATGTTTAATATCTATAGAATATTCCTTCATCACTTTTGGAGGCAAATTTATATAGATTATCAGAAGTGTTAAGAATATAAAATTTACATCCAAACACTTTAAAATAATTTACTTTGGGGTTACTATTATTCCATAGCTCTTAAGGAGTTTTCTTATGTATAGGCCTGATAAAGACACTATTTATTATATAAAAAGTTATATATATATCTTTATCCTGATAATAAATTGGTAGGTCATAATTATTGATTACTGTTCGAGCAATTTCTTATAGGGTTCTATTTCATGTTTCTACTACATCATTTTGTTGAGGGGTCCCAGGGGAGGAGATGTTATGCTTATACCAATTTCTTGAGAAAAAATATTCAATGTCTTCATTTTCAAACTTAAGGCCATTTTTAATTCTTAAAAATTTAATTTTAAGTCCACTAAGATTTTCTACAGTCCTCATATACCTGGTAAAATGAGTACATGATTCACTTTTGTGAGCTAAAAAAAATGTTCAAGTATTCCTAGAAAAGTCATCTATATGAACATAAACATAGTGCTTCCCATTGAGACTTGAAACCCTACATGTTCCAAAAAATTCCATGTGAACCAACTCGAG
The DNA here is from genome assembly GCA_963277665.1 of Viscum album. Taxonomy (NCBI): domain Eukaryota; kingdom Viridiplantae; phylum Streptophyta; class Magnoliopsida; order Santalales; family Viscaceae; genus Viscum; species Viscum album. The sequence goes on along the minus strand of CAUJRU010000080.1, from coordinate 265,586 downwards.
AGGTAAAAAAGTTGTAACTTATTTCCTTAGTTTGAAATAGATTTTGTATTTATTTCCTTTTTGACATGGATTGCACACTTTATTTTCTAGAAACTCTAGTTTGGGTAGTTCTTTAACTAAACCTTTTCTGGTGAATTTCTAAAGGGAGTGTACATTACAATGTCCTAGTCTATTATGTCAGAGCCAAGACTCATTGTGGAATTCACTTAGACAAGAAAAATTTTGTGACGCTATTGACTCTATGCTTATTGAATATACATGTTCATTTATAATAGCAGTAATTACTATGTGGTTTTTGGAACCAAAATCTTAGAATGAGTTTTTTTTTTAATTTGACATTAAATCAATAATCACACAATTGATATATTCGAATCAATTTATATTTTAATCCGTAAACATAGTGTACTTGGGAAATTTAAATAGAGTTTGTGTAACCAATCAGGCCCAAGCCGATAATTTTTCCTTTAGTATTGTCCCCATATGTGACATGTCCTCCATCAATATTGAGGAGATTATTGATGATTGAGTAATCTCTTATCTTGTGTCTTGAACAACCATTTTTCAAGTACCAAATATTTCTACCAAAATTCTTTATGCAATTTACCTACAAAACAACTCATTGAAGAGATGATTTTGGTACCCATATTTGTTTGAGTCCATAAACATTAGTAACAAAACAATTAGAAACCCACAATTTTCTTATGGGTTTCGTATCTGTAAAATATATGGTATTTGAAAAATAAACATTTTTTGGTCTAGAAAAAAATGATTTAGTAAAAGAATTTTTAGATTTTAAACATGCAGTAAAATATTGATTTTTGGATAGAGAAACAAATTTTCTAGATTTAGTTATAAAATTTGTTTTTGATAGGATTATTTTTCCTTGGTAATATCTTATTCCATTTGTATACCTAGGATCTATCTATTTACAATGTAATTGAGTAGGTGTGTTTTTCTGATTAGTAAAAATTTCCAGATCCTTCTTAAATTTCTAATTAGGTAACATTAGTTCATTATTTTCCATTATCAATTGTCTATTTTTCTCTTTCTCAAGAGTAAGTTCAGATTTAATATTTATAGAGAGTGTATGCTATTTCTTTAATTATTTATAATTATCCTTTAGTTCATTACGATTTTCTTCCACCATATTACAATACTCAAAAAAAGATCATCATTTATTCATATTCTCATATTCAGATTCATCTCTAGAGTAATAGTCATAGGTATATGAGATTTTAAGAGTACCTCTGAGGTTTTTTTCATGATGAACACGGTTTCCATATCTTTTTTCTCATTCGTAAAATCTGAATATTCATTGGAGATGTCCTCATATGTACTTTAGGAGTCCTTCATTACTTTCTAATATTTTTATCTTTATATTCATACAAGTTTTTATACATTAATTTAGGATAATCAGCCTTAACAATCCCTCTACTTTTTTATTCATAGAAAACTATTAATTCTTATTTTTCATAATTCTCTTAATCCTTTTTTAAATTTACTTTTTTGTCATATTTTTCATTAATGATTGGTCCCTTGACGAAATTTATCTTTCTTTAATTTTTTTTGAATCTCTGGGATAGCTGGTCCATTTCCACATCACTGTCTGAAGCCAATTCTTCATTACTTGTGCTCTCAACAGTATCTTAAACTTTCTATTTGTCTTTTGATTTTGGAAGTGATAGCATTGAAGCCTAAATATTTTCTCATTGGTTCCTCCTCCTCTTTATTCACTTTTAGTATGTCTTCATACATCATTAATTTTCTAATTAGTTACTTCACTAGTAGTTTATCAATTCCACATGATTCTCTTATGGAGACTAATGTCCCTCACTATCTCTCTAGTAAGCATAGTTTAATCCTCATGATCTGCTCCTTTTTTATGACAAATCTTCCTAATAAAATCATGGTGTTCAAAATTTCATTGAACCTATGATACATATCAGAAATAGATTCATCGTGATTTATTCTAATGTTTTCATATTTAATAGTATATTTTTTTAATCTCATCTCATTCAAATTAGTTATTCCCTCTTGGGAAACAGATAAAGTGTCACAAATATCATGAGTAATTTTACAACCACAAATACGATTAAATTCATCATCTCATTGTTAATAGTATTGATCATTTATAGATTTAATGTTATTATTATAGAATGTCTTGGTAGGTTCATCCAATGTTTTTCTTACAGTTTTAGGGATTTCAAATTTACATTCAATAGTAGTCCAGATTTCAAATTCCATGCTTTCTAAAGGTATTTTCATTTTAAGCTTCCCCTGAGCATAATTTGTTCCATTGAAAAAAGGTTGTCTATTTGTAGCAGCTTCATTTAATCTATTGTCCATAATATAAATTTGGAAAATATTTCAAAGAGATAAGAATTTAGTATTTATAGAAATTTTATGATATTTGAAATAAAACTACAATCACATTTGAAATTTTTTGAAAAAGCATTGAAAAATGAAATATTCCTAAATCCTCTATTGAAAAATGTCACGAACCGTCCTCGGGGCCCATGTCGTGACTACCCCAAGACCGCCTTCCATAGGCCAGGGGCTAGAGACTAGCACCAAAGGCATAATTCCTGATAAAAAGGGAAGTAATTTCCTTTAATATGTAAACAAAAACAACAAAGTACGCAAATGGAAGTAAACACTGTGTAAAACTGTATACAAAAGGAAGTGTTTATTGGAATGGGGCTGGAAATACAAGACCAATAGTACTGTACAAACTACTGTAAAACTAGTACAACTATAGAAAGGTAAAACATCAACTACTGAGTCGTCTTCCAGGAATCCCACCTGAAGGGTCGGTACAGGTGGCCTCCTCAGCACCCCAGGTCCGTCCGTCCACTCCATGTACGTATCTCCAAGTGTTCCTCCTCTAGGTATTATACAGCTCTACAACTTTCTACCTCAATTTGTGTTGTCTGTCTTCTGCAACCAACACAACGAAGTGCAGGCATTGCTTGTGCAGGGGTGAGTATAACGGTACTCATTAAGGACTCCAAGACCCCCCCGAAGGTCTCCTAGAATACACGAAGGATAAACCACAGAATAAAGATAGAATCACGATGTATCAACCAACCCAACTTAGGTATATTCCCATACATACGCCTAAGTTATCAATCTCTATTCGGCTCCAACTCTCAAGCCCCAGAACAACCCATTCCACCCAGGAAGTAAAGTTAATCACCTCGAAGATAACTGATTGAAGTCAAGACACAGCTCACAATGGTATACATATTTTGTAGAGTGATAGAGATGATCAGATATAGTCATTGGTTCATCTAAGTTGTCAGACCCACATAGGATACAGGACCAGCTAATCTGTCGGTCCCCCAAAGGATACATAACCAGCTATTCTATCGGACCCACATAGGATACAGGAAAAGAAGTCAAAACTGTCAGACCCACGGAGGATCCTGGTATAGTAATCATCACTGTTTAACCCACAGAGGATTCTGGTTCAGTATTCATCACTGTCGAACCCACAGAGGATTCCGGTACAGTAGTGGTCGCGGTCGAACCCACGGAGAATTATAGTATAGTAGTCGTCGCAGCCAGCCCTAGGGTTCCCACACACAGTACGCTCAGTTCCGGGAGGGTCCATTCATCAAGCCAAGATTTGATACATCATCTATCACAAATTCCATAGTTGATGTATCCCGTAGTTTAGTCTCATCATAAAGAACCCAAAGCGACAGACGATGCGTCAATCAGACGCCCGATCTGAGATTTATTGGCATTTCGGTTCTAGGGGCCCGATTGGATTTACGCTCGATCCAAACCTGGATTTCTTCCAAATTTATCCAAAACTTACTTACAGTATCCCAAAAGGACCACCTCGTTGTGAGGGTCCAAGTGCCACAGACGGCACGTCAATCAGACGCAAGGTCTAGGGGATATTCGCATTTAAGAGAAGACGGGTCCAGCCTGTCAAGCCCAGTGGGATGGCGGGTCGGCCCGATCCAGCTCGGCGGGTCTGACCTGGCTGGGGTTCGGCCCGACCCGATGGGGTGCGGCCTACATGTAGACCCAGAACACGTTTTGGGTCGGTCTAGTTCTCCTGGAAGCACCGCCTTCTCTTCTGCTCAGCGGGGTGTCGTAGGCCGGTTCGGTTCGGCATACACAGCCCGCGTTGCGGGCCGCCGTTCTCCAACATGGCCGATAGGTGGCCGACTAGTTCGCCCAGCCGTGCGGCACCCAGTTGTGGGCCGCGGTCCTCCTCTACATGGTGCTTGTGGGGGATTCGGTTTCCCAACCTGGCTAGTAGGTGGTCGTCCGGTTTGCACAGCTGAGCGGCCCACAGGTGTGGGCCACATTCTCCCTCTACGCGGCGCCTTCGTGCGCCGCGACACATACACGCGGGCCGGTCGGATCATCCAGCCGGTTGTCACATGGTCCGGGCGGCCCGAGCGGCCGCCAATCGCCCTCCACGCAGACGGTGCACGGCCGCCACTGCTGCTACCACCCCCAGTTCCCGACGCCGCCACCTCTTCCACCCCGCGGTTCTTCTCTGACATGGTGTGCGCCACCGCGCCCTTTCAACTTCATCCCCGAAGTCAATCAAAAATAACCAATGGAGGGGCATCGGGCCATGTTGGTTCAGCCCGCACCCTCCGCATTAGGTGATAACCAGTGGCCATCAGTGATCCCAAACAAACAACATGGAACGAGGTTACAATTTATACATTATAATAATCAAAACCCCCTACCTCAATTTCGGTTATCAATGATGGAGTCACGGAAGACAGATGTCATGGGAGACGGACGTCGTTCCGTTGACGTTGGGAGGAGATGACGTTGTCGTTGGTGACGTTCTTCATGGGTGGTGTCTTTCCTCCTTTGTTCTGGTAGGAGGAGTAAGAATATGTCCATGGATGAAGTTTAATAAAGGAGGACGTCACCGACGTTCTTCACATTCTTTGTTAGTAGGAAGAGGCGTTCTTCGCGGGCGGTGGTTCTTCATTGGAGAGGACAATTCCTCAAGGATTCTTCCAAGTGATCCTGCCAATTCTCCCAAAAAAAGCCAAAATTATGCCAACTCCAACCATAATAATATAACACATATTATTATTTTGGTATAATGAATTCAAAATAATTCAAAATAAAAGATCCAATTAATTAATTGCATGTTTAGATAATTAATTGTGAGAGAGAGGTGGCACCATTTTGAGGGAAGGTGGAAGAGTTTCCCCTATTAATGGGGAGCTCAAGGGGTTCAAAAGGGGGGTTTAAGGGGGTTGAGCTTATGTGTGGGCCCCACCACATAATATCCTCCCATGGTTGGTTATGTGGGGGTTGGCCCCACATCCAAATTCCCTTTGGAGAAAATAAACACCACCTCTATAAAATATGTAAGTCAAATTATTATTTAAATTATTTAGAAAACCCCCAAAATTAACATCCACTCTTGACAAAACACAACTGTAGTAAAGGACTCCTTAAGTGAATACCAGCACTACGAGTTCATCAGTGTCCTCGTATTTCAATTCTGAGCACCGGTTCAAAATATACAAAATCATGCACGTACGTTTACTGAAGGTACTCGAACAAAACATCAGAAATTGATTCCAGGCACACAGGGCCTCAAAATCAAGAGGTGTCAGAAACTGCGGACTCTTAAAATTTCCATGTGTTTAAGAAAAAAATTTCCACAGTATTTCCATGTCTTTACAAAAAAATTCGGTTGTTGTAGATTAATTAACATGGGTTGAACTGAGTATCTTTAAAAATTTCGTTTAAAAATGGTTCTTTAAAAATTTCCCCCAATTAAAAATAGAATCTACGTCAGTCTACAGTAAAATTATAAGTGTCCTAAATGTTCAATAAATTTCTCAAATGATAGATTAGTTCTCAGATATACTAATTTAAAGATAAATACAACTTTGGAAACTAACCTACTAGTTCAAAATGTTTATAAACACATGCTAAACTAACTATCAAAGATAAATTTAGTTTTATGAAATTTCTTTTGAAAATAGTGTAAAAATACTAAAAGGTTAAAACATAGCGGATATAAACAAGTGTTCTGGTCTCAAGATAAGGCTTAGTCCCCCCCCCCTAATTGATTATAAAATTTGACCAAGATGTTTAAATTAATAAACAATATTGTTCCACAACCTGAATCGGGGTTCACAATAGCACACAAGGCTGCCCAGGTCACACATGACCTCTACCATAGTTCTTCATTGGAAAATAGAAAATAGGTCACACTTGACCACTTCCACATTTCTTCATGGGATACAAAAGGGTAAATATAGCGTGATATTTGTGGATATAATTTATCCTCAAGAATTGCAAAAGATTCGGTGTGTGTGTGTAACAGACAGATACACCCACTTCTCAGAAATGTAAATAAATAAACACAACAGAAATAAAGATGTAGAGTTAGGTTTAGATGTCTCTATGTGTAATACGGAGCATCTATAGACTCATTTGATGTCAAGGAATTGATGTTTAAGTAATTGTATAGATGTTGACTCCAGACTAGACTGTCATAGCCTCGGTGTTCATGCTTTTAGGAGTATTAAATATTCATCTTCTTGATTGAATGGTGTCTAGGGAATCTTAGTAGGGATTTATTCTCATATTGATCTCCCCATATGTTCTTCCATTTGATTTCGTGGGTTTTGGAAGTATCATCATGTGTTACAGGACCCTACATGTGTCTCTTTATTTATTTTTTTATGCTCACATCTCTCCCTATTGAATGATCTATCTTGTAATTATTTTATACACCATGGTACAAAAGGCATAATGATCTCCCCATGTGTATGGACCTCATATTGTCTCTTGAATATCCTACAAAAAACGTTAAATAATGTCGGAAAAATTAACTTTTCTAAATGTGACCATTAGATATAAATATTAATTAATAAATTAAAAATAGTTTTTATGAATATCAGTGAGTCACAAGTATTGGTGAGTCATTAGCAGTGGTCGGTTAGCATCAATCAGTCTCCATCAGTAAATCTCATTATCAGTGAGTCCTTTTAATATGTATCGATAACTCTAAGCATTAGTGATCCATTCGTACTATCGATCTGTCCGAGCATCAGTGATTCATCATAGTTGACTCATTTTGATCAATCTGTGTGTCTCCCATTGGTGACTCATCCATCGGTGAGTTTCTTAAACTATCAGTGTGACTGATCATTGGTGACATATTCATCTGTCTTTCGTTTTCTCTATCGGTGAGTCTTGTATTAATGTATTCTTTAATCAATGAATTCTTCCATTGGTGTGTCATCATCAATGTCTTTTTTGATCGGTGACTTTTTTGATCAGTGAGTCTTCATCGGTGAGTCCTCAATGGTGAATCTTTAAACCAATCTGGGTCACTGAATTAGAAAAACTTACAAAGTGTCTATCTTATACAGAATAGTTCATGATTAAGTGAAAATCATAATTACAAGTAAATATACATTTTAATGATATTGAAACATAAATATCCAAAATTTATTGACTTAATAAAATGTATTATAAAATTTTACATAATCTATTTAGTTATAAATATTCATTGAAATGATTAAAATTATTTAGAATTTAATATGTGAAGTATCATAATATGTAAAGTGGAATGATTTGTGATTATTAAAACAACTATCTCACGAAGGGTCCATCAGTTGTGACTCTACCACTTCGACATGCAGTTTCATTTGAAATAGACTTGCAGCCTGGTAACCATCTAACCTCAATGGCTCCCTATCGGATGACACCTTTTGAGATGTGGGAGTTGTGGATTATGTTTGAAAACATGGTGAAGAAGGGTTTTATCCAGCCATTTTTTTCAATGGGGTCCTCTAATATTTCTCTTGAAGAAGGAGGGAGGTGTCCTAAGCCATTTCATAGACTATAAAATACTGAATCAGGTGATGTTCAGGAACAATTACCCCCTCCTGAGGATCTACGACCTTTTAGACTAGATAAAGGGGTTAGGCTAGTTCTCAATGATTGACCTATAGTCAGGATATCCTTAGTTGAGGGTAAACAAGGGTGACATCCCGATGACTTCTTGTAGTTGCAGGTATGGGAATGTTGAGTTCATGGTCCTTCCCTTTGGTGTCACAAATACACCAGCCATATTCATGGGACTCATGAATTCAATATTTCATGAGTACCTGGAACAACTCTTCATCATGTTCATCGACAACATCTTGATCTAATCTAGGTCATAGGAGGATCACGTTGGGCTTCTGAGTACTATATCGGAGGTCCTTCGACACTACCATCTAAACAGAACATTTTCCAAGTGTAAGTTCACGATGTGAGGGGTGCACATCCTTGGACACGTAGTGTCTCCTCAATGGATAGTAGTGGACCCGTCAAAGTTCAAAGAAATATTTTTATGGAGAACCTAAGAATGATGAAGAGGGTCATACTTTTTTTTGGGTTTTTAAGGTTATTAGCAGAGGTTCGTACCCAAATTCTTTGGAGTTGTAGCTCCTTTTATAGGTGTGACAAGAAAATTCAAGGCTTTCATATAGAGTGATAGGTGATAATAATATTTAATTAATTGAAAGGGAATCTCATGAGTGCCCCATTACATAGGTTTCTAGAGGGAGGGGTGATGTTCGAGAAGTTTTGTGAGGCTTCGGACCTGGGCTTTCCATGTGGGTAGATGCAACAGAAGGGGTTAATCTCTCATGGGTCAAGGAAGTTAGGTCCCCACGAATATAATTTTTAAATCCATGACCAAGTGATTTTTTTGGTTGTGTTTGCACTGAAGTTTTGGTGGCATTACTTCATCAAGGAGCACATTGTTGTCATCACATATCACTAGAGCCTGAGGTATATCTTCTCACAACGAGACCAAAACATACTATAATGAAGGTGGATGGAGTTTCACCAAGACTAAGACATTGAGACTTGTTACATCCCAGGAAAGGGGAATGTGGTGGATGATTCCTTGTGTAGGAAGTCATTGAAGGAGGCAGTTTAGGAATCCATGAATGCATGGAATGAAATGGAGGAGTTAGCCTCTTTCGGCCTGGATGATGGGGAGGATAGTGGGAGGGGCTATATATTTCAGATAATAGTGTAGTCTTAGTGAAAGCTATAGGTAGAGGAGTTTTAGTGGGGAGACTCATATGTTGAAGTGATGAATGATCATGTAGTCCAGGGTGATTCTCCAGAAGTATGTTTAGAATATAGTTAGAATTGGATTTTGTTCTATTGGAAAGAGTATGTCCCAACGACAGTATGTGAGGGAGTTCTATTTGAGTTCCATAGCTCACCGCTCAAGGTGATTACATGAGTCTCTAAGATGTACCAAGGCCTGAGAGTACATTTTTGGTTTCCTAGGGTAAAATGGGAAGTGGGGAAGTTTTTGGTGAGGTTTCTAGTGTGTCAGTAGGTGATGGATGAACACAGTGTTCTCGGTGGTCTGTTTCTCCCTTTAGATGTCCCCATAGAGAAGTGGGGTGACATTTCAATGGATTTTTTCATATAGATACACAAGGAATAAGTAGGATATGCTACTATATGGATTGTGGGGTTTTGATTGATGGAACCACCTCACCTCCTGGAAAACAAGGAGTTGAGTGTAGTGGATTCTTTTGCACCAGGATACGTGGGTGATGTGGCACGACTGCACGGAGATCTATAATCCATTATATCTAATTGAGATTCATGGTTTACCTAATGATTCTGGACTGGATTGAAATATTCTTTCAGAACATTTTTATGACTTAGCACAACATTCCACCCTCATAGAGAAGCACAGACAATGAGGACTATACAAACATTGGAGGACATGTTGTGGGCATGTGTATTGGACTTCAGAGGATCAGGGGTACAACAATTGACCCTAGTCATTTTTTATTTCAATAATATCTGTCACTCTACCTCTACCATGGAACCATTCAAAGAATTGTATGGTAGGTCATGTTGTTCACCAGTATGCTAGACAGAGGTTGGAGAAACACCCCTTCTCAGACTAGAGGTAATAAGGTGAGCAGAAAAGAATGTTCAGCTAGTGTGTGAGAGGATGAATGTTTCTCAGGACTGGCAGAAGTCATATCCCAATCATAGGAGGATGCCTTTATAGTTCATGGTTGGGGATCACATTTTCTTAAAATCCTCCACTCAGTATAGAAAATTGATATTTTCCAAGGGGATAAAGCTTTCTCCCAGGTTTATCGAACCGTTCGGGCTATTGGGACATGTTGGTGAGGTGGCATATTAGCTGGAATTGCCACTAGGGTTAGAGAGGATCCATGATGTCCTCTATGAATCTCATCTCCTTTGGTATCTAAATGATGACTCCCACATCCTAGACTTGGGACAGTTGGATATTGAGGATGATGCATTGTTCATGAAGTGACCAGTTAGAATCGAGTATCTTGAGAAGAAGGTGTTGTGTGGATAGACAATCCCATTGGTTTGTGTGATCTCGAAGCACGATTTCCTGAAGGAGAGTACTTGGGAGTGATAAGCACATATGCATTCCTAGTCCCCAGAGACGTTCTATGTTTTTCTCTTGTGGTTGTTTTGTGCCTTGATTATGATGTAATGTTTGACATGGTTACTATATGATATGTTGTTTCCATGTTTACAGATTTTTTGTGAAAATTATTGACTATGGAAATGGGGAACTTCATCCCTATTTAAGATCCATTACTTTGGAAGCTATTAAAACCAGGTGGGAAATTTATTTCCACCCATAGTGGATAACATATTTACATGGAGGGTGTATCTCCCAAATCCATATGTCTGGACACCATGACCTTGGTGTTTATGTTATTTTTTGTGGTAGTGTGGGACCTTATTACTGTACAATTGATCAAGAGATATATTTGAAAGAGGTTTCCTTGGATGTCGAGGTTTTCGATCCATCTTCAGAACAACACAAGGTGGTTTAATCCTCATAGGTATCATATTGGATGGTTGTTCGAGCCTCTTTTCCTTTAGGTTTGAATTAATTTATCAAGGACGAGAATAGTTTCTGAGTTATTTTATGTAATAACCCAGATATTCTCTAGGCCATTCCTTTTTGAAAATATTGTGTTGTGGTGTTTTGGAATCTATATGTGGCTTACTTCAAGAGATTGATAAATTTCTAGTTTGTTCATCAGTATGTTAGTTTGGCGGCATGTCAATGCGTTTGTGAGTCAAGGGGAATCAGCATCGGTAATTCATGGGGAATCAACATTGATGTGTCAAGAGGCATCAAAATCAATGATTCATGGGGCATCATCAACAATGATTCTTGGTGCGTTGTCATTTGTGAGTCAATGAGTGTCAGTATTAGTAGATCAAGGGCGTCACTGTTGGTGAGTCGAAGGCATCGACATTGGTAGATTGTGGCGTGGGTAGGTCATACTGTCAGTAGGTTGGGGCATTGTTATGTCCTTGAAATTATATTTTGGTGTGTCAATAGCTCAGGGTAAGTAAGTCACGTCGGTAGCTCACCCATTCGTGACTCAAGGTTAGTGTCTCACCCATTGGTGACCCATTTCTAGTTATTCCCATTTTTTTCAGTTTCTCCCCTATTATATGTTTATCTCCATGAAATGGTAACTTATCAACTCATAGTTGTTCTCTAGTCTTTATACACATTTTCTAAAGGTATCTATTAAATACTCTATATTTTGTAACTTCCCACCAGCCTTGTAACCACCAGTCTTGTGGTCAAACCACGATCCAATTTTAATGTACTTTGAAATCGTCTCCCTAATTTTGAGGATCTTTCTATTTCATAAACTGATATTTCTTCATTCCTTGTTGCATTTCATTTCCCATGGATTGTACAGATCCTTTCTCCTCATACGAGACATGCTCTTGTGCTAGAATCTCTCAGGCCCCATCATTCTCGAAGAACTTTCTTGCGACTCGCACAATCCCATGTTTTTAGCACAAGGATGAAATTTTATCCATTGATCACCCAAGTAGGGATTTATCTTTCTTCCCTTAAATTTGGAATCATGCGGGGAGGGTATACTAATGAATACATATGATGAACTACTAAGAAATTTTTGAAAAATGAGCAATAAATAAGAGGTGAATATGATAAAATAATAACAGGGGAAACTAAAATAATTGGCAGTGAGTGGTTTGACATTGATAACCTATTTTATTTGTTATCATTGATTATGATATTGTTTTTGGATCTTTATGAATTATGAAAATCATGGATGTTGGTGGTCATTTCTTTGTATTGGTGATGTTTTGTTTTTTTGTGATGTTTTGATGTACATATGTAAATTGAAATATGATTAATCACATATACTTGGTTAAAAAAATGAATTCCATAGGAACAAACTTATTGTTTGATCTCCCTAGTTATGATAATATGGAATTTAAGAACCTCCATCAGTTAAATATGAATTTATTTGCATCTTTTAGATAGGTGTGGGTGAGTGTTATGTTATGTTATGTTGAGTTTTTTAGCCTTGTGATAGTTACATGGTTCTATTGTTTGGTGTGTGGTTGTAGGTAGAGGGTTGGACAATGGGGTTGGTTTTTTAAGAAGGGAGTGTTATGGGTTTGTAGTGCGGATGTGGTTAAAATTATAGTTACATTGTGCTTTGCATGTAATGGATGTATAAGAGAGGTGTGATTGAATCTTATTCTGAAAGATTAGCTGATTGTGGAATGGTTTAACTTGAAGGAAGTTGAACTACATTTTTTGTGTTGTGGTCACAAAGCGATTTTGAGAAGTGGGACTACGGTGTGGTTATGGACTCATTATGCAGTGGGACTCCAATTAGGAATTGTTTGGGAAGTGGTACTATATGATTGGTTTTGATCTCTATTTTGATATGTATGTGGTTAATAGTTTCCCGGTAGTGCTAGAATACATTACAGTGAACCCCCTTACTAAATAAATGGAAAGCAGTTAAATAAAAAGTATTCGGGTTCATGTTTTGTTAAGGATGGTTATGCATTTAGGGGTAACAGAAAAGGTGGTTTGGTTGTTTTTAAGAAATCCATAGGTTGGGATGAGTGTTTTCTTACATACATATATACACATTTTATTTCTTGGGATTTATATATTCACCCCACACTTGTTGAGAACAATGTGATAAACACCTCCATTTTATGGGGGAGGGTGTCTTTCCTAACATCTCGGTGGGAGGATGGATGGCTGGTGGCTAACTTTCTTCCTCCCACCTTCTTCTAGATCTTGTCACTCAGGCATATCCAGGCATGCTGTATTGGATTGAGTCTTACCATAATCCACGATTCTTCTTATTAGGTTTTATTTTGGCTGAGAGTCCTAGGTGTTTGAGGGTCTGGTTTCTTTTCCCAAGTTTCTTCTGGATGAGGACCAGGTGTCTCAGGCAAGTGGTGTGGTTGGTGTAGCTGTGGTGTATGCGGGTAAGATTTTGTGAGTGTTTGAGGCCCAGGTGTATGCAGTCATATTGTGGCAGTGGAACTATGTATGAGAAGAGTGTTTCCATCAAGACGTTAGCTATTAGGGACATGTAGTTAGCCAGTATGAATGTGGTGTAGGGTACCCAAATATGGTTGTTCTTATACTATTACCTTGCTTTATTTTCATTATTTAGAGAGTGTGTCTTGGTGAGGCTGGGCTAGTTGGTACTCCATGGATGTTTCTTTGAGGATTATAATATTTTCTCATAGGAACATTAGTATGTTACATAACTTGTGAACAAATAGCTTTATTTTCTCTGTGGAGTATATTTGTATACTCACCCTACATATATAAACTACTTTCAAGATTCCAGGAGGACATTAAAGACTGTGTTGGACTATACTAACTCAGGTGTTGGGGTATGTAACACCCCGATATTTTATGAAAAATATTCTTTTCATTGATGTCTTATGTTGTACACTACACCAAAAGGAGATTGCACAACACGCATCCTTGACTTGCCTTGAATTACACGCAATCACAACCTTCCTCAATAGCGTGTGTAATACACAATACCGAGTTTCACTAAAACAACGATATGCTATTAGAATATTATTAAAAGTAGCCGTTATGAATAGTAATAACCACTTTTTGAAATTTTTTAAATCTTATTTTTTAAAATGGACTTCATTTTTGGATTCAGAATATCGAAATTATCTTAGGCTGAAATTTTGGTAATTTTCGGATAACTTTCATATTTTGATGAATAGTGAAAATTACTAAATTTTAGTTAAAAACAGCTTTTTCAATCGAAATAATTAATAGTGATAAATTATTAATTTGAGTGGTTTTAAAGTATATTTACAATATATTTTTACAATTTAATACAATGTTGGTCATTGGATGTAATTTCACATTTAAACCAGATAAAAACAAGTGTCAATCTTTTGATAGATATTGTTTCTTAAAAACACGCTATTTGTTTTAACAGCAGGATTTAATTATAAAATTAATTAATGCAACATCTATGTTATGAATTTGGTAAAATATACTTCATTTTTGAATTTTGAATATGAAATATAGCTTAGGATGAAATTTTGGCATTGTTCTGAAAAACATCAATTTTTGATGAATAGTGAAACTACTAAGTGGTAGTTAAAAAACTGAATTTTTCATAAAACTTAATTTTACCACTTCTGTGAATGGAATTTCAAAAATCCTAGAGACACGGTTGATGTCAGTAAGTACAATGTGGTTCAATGAGATGAAAATAATTTTTGGTGAATAGTAACTTTTTACTTTTATTTACCACGGTTAAAAGTAAATAGGGTAATTAAGGGTAAGAATGATATTAATATTACCCTAAACCATGTCCTAATTCTATTGGACAAGTTTATCTAGACCAAAAAAACCTTAAGTTTAAAATATTATCATTTAGGACCACTTGGATTAGATTAGGACATTTATTATTATTTAATTCAAAGAAGAGTTAAAAGAGTTAAAATCAAAGTTTATTTACTAAACCATTTTTCATATGGCGTTATACATAAGATAAATTAGACTGTAAATATTCATTAGAAAGCTAACAAGATTTCCTGCATAATTGTATTTTATTTGTAATTTTTAGACATTAAATAATTTAATTTAATTATGACACAATGATGATGCAGTAATTATCTTATTAAGGAAATGTTAACATAATTGATGTTATAAATGCCCAAATAAATGTAATTTGAGACTTTTTATGAATTAAAATAATTTTCTAGGTTACTATGATATATTAGTGTTGATTTAATCAACATGTTTTGAACATATAATTCTGTTATGACTTTCACAAAAATCATATATCAAATAGTGTCAAAATTGACACAAAATAGTTTTTAAATCAAATATTATATTATTAATTGTTATTTTATTCTTAAAAATCAAAGGTTCGGCCAAATGACTTATATAAGGATATATATATTAATAATAAACAACTTGGGGTTCTTTTGGCATGTTATAGTAAGTGTATTAACCATATAGTATAAGAAAACAAAAAGACACGGTAAAAGATAAATTATTTAACTTAGAGTTAAATCTAATTGATAAGGTTAAAATAATAACCTAAACTTGTCTAAATACTGTTTGTTGATATGATTTCGACCCATCCCCACTTTACCTTCGAAATAAGACCCTTTAGAGCTATTTATAAATCGAATTTGACCTTAATATAAAATAATATTTTGAGATTTTCCTAAGACGCCCCTCTCCTCCCTTATAAAAGGGCACCTCCTCCCTCTCCTCCTCACACCAATTTGAGCATTAAAGCTCGGCCAAACCCTGCCAAAATTTCTTCTCAACTTCCCTAGTATCATCCTAGAGGTCCTGGTCTTCTTCAAAGACCATCCTTAGTTCTTTAAGTGGAGGTTAAGTGAAGGCGCGTCAAAAAGAGGTAATATCCATTACCGATATTTTTCAATTTCTTTCTTCTTCAACTTCTTCTTCTTTAGTTGTTTCATGATAATGTAATAACATCAGTATTTATTATATACTGATATGTTATTATAAATATGAAACAACTCTAATTAACCTTCTATCCATCCTATGGAAAAAGGAAATCACCGCGCGTGCGTACGTACGGAATACCGTCTCCAGGCCGTGGTGTAATCTATTTTCCGCCACCGCCTTAATTGGATGGGTATAATGGTGTAATGAGTAACTATATATGATTATTATAAAGTGATGTTGATACTGAAATAGTATAAATACACTTAAACATAATTTCACGACCATGGGAACGATATCATCGCTCGTGCGTATGTACGGACTACCGTCTCCACGACGCGATGAGATTCATTCTCCATGTTAACCATTTAAGAATGATTATAATGTATATATAAGAAATAATAATGAAATATATGAAATTATAAATCTACTGGATTTATGTATATATATATATATATGTATGTCATCTACTTACTTCCATTCAAGACAATAAGGAAAGGAAAACAGCGTTCATGCGTACGTACGGACTACCGTCTCCATGAACGGTGTTTTTCATTTTATTTATCTATCTATTATATATATATATACTGAATATATATGATATATAAATCATATTTTATATTATGGAAGTAAGTAAATCATGATATAAGTAATAATAATTTCAAGAACAACAAGTCAAAACACCTACGATAAATGAAACGATTTTACCCAAAACGCTTCTTTAACATGGAATTTACAAAAGAACGGGTAATATAAAGTCATAAGTGAACCATATTTGATATCATAACGATGAATATGATTCCGTAATAAGTCAATGACATTATTTAAATCATTATACAGGAGGTTCGGACACATACGAAGAAAATCGGACCTAAGGTAAGGGAAATATCACAATCTCAATTTTTTTCCGAGATTGTTTATACTTTGGCATTTACTGGGGTGTATTTTATCATCCACATACATGTTACCTCAATATGTAATATTGTTTCCATCCACTTGCAATATTTTAAATCCAATTTTACCCTTCAGTGAGTTTTTAGTAAAGAATATGAAAGGAACCTTTTGTCGTTTTTCGTACGAGGTACTTTTTGACTTTTCCGACAAAAGTATGAAGAATGTTTTTTTTAACTTATACAGCTTGAATGGATTTTTAAAAAATTATTTCCAAGAAACTTCCTTTACAAGTTTTCAAGTTTATTTTTAATCAACTTCTTTTAGTTTAAAATTGTAAGACATGTTAAGAAAGGAAAATTTTTTTGAAGTAGAAAGGATATTTTCCTCAAGAATGGGGTTCAAGTGTTTTATCAAAATTATTTTACATCTAAGATAATATAGGGTTCTGTTTTTATCCCTATTATTACATTGATGTGATTATGTTGTGATGGAATTATTTTTATGAATTCCGTTATCTTATATGAATTGATTTATGATGTCATGATGTTTAAGATTCTCATTTGTATTACATGGGTTATGAAATGATATATGATTTATGATTTTGTGGCATAGATAAGAATAGTATCATTATGAGATGGGTGGGACCTATATCTCCCTCCAATGCATTGGGTAAAGATTTTATATCTCATGAGATAGACATGGCTTGAATGGTAGGTTATACCGGTTCAGTGAAACAGGACTGAAACGAGGGTGACTCGGTTCAGAATGGGACATTGTCCACTAAGATAGTCTTGGCAATGAGTCTTGACTAACAAGAAATGATTCTCTATGATTATGTGTGTATTCCACAAAGTTTCATGTTTTATGTTATGATTATTGGGATTTCATTTCACTACTATGATTTATACCATGTTATGAAATTACGCTCTCTTTTGCAGGTTAAGATTTCCAAAAGTTATGTTCTTAGGAATATGATGTGATTGGTTTTTCTTTTGTTTACCCTTACTGAGCATTTGAGCTCACCCTTTTATGTTTTCTTTTCCCCAGGATATAAAGAAAGGTTTTAGGTAAAAAAATGGGAAGATCTTTATGGGAGATATTGAAGATCTTTCACCACGATAAGAAGATTACGTTCCGAGTTTCCAAAGACACTAAACTATTACGATCCTTGTGTGTGTGTTTTTGTTATGTACTAAGTATTCCGAAAATGTAATGTAATGTCCATGTACGTCAGGATTCGGGTCTCTACAGTTGGTATCAGAGGAAAGGTTTAGTCAACCTTTGGAAACTAGGATGCGAAAACGTTAGTGTGATCCCTAGAGATATTTCTATGGTATGTTTAGTGATGTCTCTAAGGTTAAGTATACGTATAGGTTATAGTCCTAGAATTGCGCTAACGATCTTAGAATTTAACCTAAGATGTTAGATATTGAGGGTACTCCCCCTTTACTATGTTGTTTTCTCTAGCATGATTTTTTCCTCTCACAAGATTCTTTTTGTGTTTTAGTTAATGGAGGGAACCAGAAGGAATTCGGTTATCATTGAATCCAATGGACAAATTGGTGACTATGAGAAAACAAATTGTGTATTTCCTAGAGAGAAAGATATTGTGATTATGCCTAATCAGTCATCGCGATATATGATTAACAAGGTGAAATTTAGTGGTATGCCTAATTCATCAACGAAGAGGAAGATAAACTATTATGCATGTTCGCATGTTGAGGAGCATAAAGAAAGGAAGATTGAGATTTCTAAAGAAGGGAAGAAAAACCTTGAGGAATACCTCAAATGGAGGGACTGATGTTATCTGTGTGGAGAAAAGGGTCATAGAGTGACAGACTGTTATGGAGTTCAATGTCTTATTTGTGGAGAATATGGGCATTACCCAACTCAATGCCCTGACCTAAAATTTACTTCTAAATCAAGGAAGGACTTATTCCAGGACAATCATTGAAGTGGATGGACTGAAGTGTTTATGTATTGGTATTCAAGAATAATGTTGTTGAGGTACTTTTATGGTGTTTTGGTCTATTCTGGTTTTCAATAATTTTAAGGTACCGTTAACCATGAAAAGTTATTCAAATATTTTGGAAAGTAGATGATATGCGCATTATGAAGGGATTGGGAGAAAATGAAATGTTTGAAAGTATTCATGAGCTCATGATTGATATAAGGACAAAGTGATATCATGGTTTGAGTATATAGAATTTTGAGGATTTTGGTATGTGGAAAGTGTTAACTTTAAACTGCATTCATGTTTTAACTAAGGTTCAATGGGTATTCAAGAGAATACATGATTAAGGCCTTTGAATGTTTGGAATGTGACCAAGAAGACATATCTTATGATATATGGGGATCAAAGATGGTATTAAATCTCTGGTAATCTTTTTCACTATATTATGACAATGGACTGTAGTATTATGTATAAGCCTAAAGACTAGAATGTATTATGTTGGACATAAATTAGTATTGTTTAAGGATAGAAGTTATTTTTTCTATATTATTGATGGGATGTTATAGTAAGGTAGTTTTAGAAAAAGGACAACCAGCAGGACGGGCGCAGCCCATCGCGTCGGACAAGGATGTGGGAATCGAACCCACAACCGAAGTGCGACTGGCCTTTATCGCCTACCACTAGCCTACAGGAAGTCCCTGTTTAGTAGAAACTAGTTTTATTATATTAAGCAGTATTTTATATGAAGTATAAGTCCATTTTAGGAACCATATATGATTAATCTCACTATAGAATGACTTATGTATATTTAATAACTTTTGCTAACCTTTTGTTTGAGAAAGATGGAATGACCCGTCATTCTATCACATGATCTGCTAACACTTCATGAATAACAAATTCAACTTCATTTATTTAACAGATGAAGTGGAAATTGTTCAAGGCATGAACAACAGTGAGATTGTACCAAAATAAAGTAAGTATTTATTTTAATTCAAATTCTTCAACATTAGGGAAACGATCTTGAAAACCAAAAATGTTGTCCTAGTAATCAGATGGTACCTTAGATCGTCACAAATTTATGGCTTTGTGATTGCTAGCTTTTCCATAGCCATGTTCTCTACCACTCTCCATCAGAACATGATGGTTAGATTTCACTTCCATATCCATATTTTCACCTATGTGGAAACCCAGTGATTAGTTTATTTGGGTAACCGTTACGTTTCATACTTTTTTTAAAAAAAAATTGGTTTTGGTATTCCTTTTTACGATGTGGGTTTCTATTAAAGAAACTTTCGAATAGTAAACCATTTATAACCCCGACGAATTTCGAGGGCGAAATTCATTTTAAGGGGGGTAGAATGTAACACCCCGAGATTTTATGAAAATATTCTTTTCATTAATTTCTTATGTTGTAAGCTACAACAAAAGGAGCTTTCACAACATGCATCCTTGACTTGCCTTGCATTACACGCAATCACAACCTTCCTCGATAGCGTGTGTAATACACAATACCGAGTTTCACTAAAACAACGATATGCTATTAGAATATTATTAAAACTAGCCGTTATGAATAGTAATAACCACTTTTGGAAAATTTTTAAATCTTATTTTTTAAAATGGAGTTCATTTTTGGATTCAGAATATCGAAATTAGCTTAGGGTGAAATTTTGGTAATTTTTGGATAACTTTCATATTTTGATGAATAGTGAAAATTACTAAATTTTAGTTAAAAACAACTTTTTCAATCGAAATAATTAATAGTGATAAATTATTAATTTGAGTGGTTTTAAAGTATATTTAGAATATATTTTTACAATTTAATTCAATTTTGGTCATTGGATGTAATTTCACATTTAAACCAGACATAAACAAGTGTCAATCTTTTGATAGATATTGTTTCTTAAAAACACGCTATTTGTTTTAACAGCGGGATTTAATTATAAAATTAATTAATGCAACATCTATGTTATGAATTTGGTAAAATAGACTTCATTTTTGAATTCAGAATATGAAATATAGCTTAGGATGAAATTTTGGCATTGTTCTGAAAAACATCAATTTTTGAGGAATAGTGAAACTACTAAGTGGTAGTTAAAAAACTGAATTTTTCATAAAACTTAATTTTACCACTTCTGTGAATGGAATTTCAAAAATCCGAGAGACACAGTTGATGTCAATAGTAACTTTTTACTTTTATTTACCACGGTTAAAACGAAATAGGGTAATTAAGGGTAAGAATGATATTAATATTACACTAACACATGTCCTAATTCTATTGGACAAATGTATCTCGACCAAAAACAACCTTAAGGGTAAAATATTATCATTTAGGACCACTTGGATTAGATTAGGACATTTATTATTATTTAATTCAAAGAAGAGTTAAAAGAGT
Organism: Viscum album; assembly: GCA_963277665.1. NCBI lineage: Eukaryota > Viridiplantae > Streptophyta > Magnoliopsida > Santalales > Viscaceae > Viscum > Viscum album. The sequence goes on along the minus strand of CAUJRU010000080.1, from coordinate 244,535 downwards.
TAAAATCAATGTTTATTTACTAAAAAAAATTAATATGGGTTTATACATAAGATATATTCGACTATAAATTTTAATTAGCAAGCTAACAAGATTTCCTACATAATTGTACTTTATTTTTAATTTTTAGACATTAAATAATTTAATTTAGTTATGACACAAAGATGATGCAGTAATTATCTTATTAAGGAAATGTTAACATAATTGATGTTATAAATGCCCAAATAAATGTAATTGGGGACTTTTTATGAATTCCACTAATTTTCTAGGTTACTATGATATATTAGTGTTGATTTAATCAACTTTTTTAGAACATATAATTCTGTTATGACTTTCACAAAAATCATATATCAAATAGTGTCAAAATTGACACAAAATAGTTTTTAAATCAAATATTATATTATTAATTGTTATTTTATTCCTAAAAATCTACGGTTCGGCCAAATGACTTAGATAAGGATATATATATTAATTATAAACAACTTGGGGTTCATTTGGCATGTTATAGTAAGTGTATTAACCATATAGTATAAGAAAACAAAAAGACACGGTAAAAGTTAAATTATTTAACTTAGAGTTAAACCTAATTGATAAGGTTAAAGGAATAACCTAAACATGTCTAAATCCTATTGGTTGATAGTATTTCGACCCATCCCCACTTTACCTTCGAAATAAGACCCTTTGGAGCTATTTATAAACCGAATTTGACCTTAATATAAAATAATATTTTGAGATTTTCCTAAGATGCCCCTCTCCTCCCTTATAAAAGGGAACCTCCTCCCTCTCATCCTCACCCCAATTTGAGCATTCAAGATCGGCCAAACCCTGCCAAAATCTCTTCTCCACTTCCCTAGTATCATCCTAGAGGTCCTGGTCTTCTTCAAAGACCATCCTTAGTTCTTTAAGTGGAGGTTAAGTGAAAGCGCGTCAAAAAGAGGTAATATCCATTACCGATCTTTTTCAATTTCTTTCTTCTTCAACTTCTTCTTATTTAGTTGTTTCATGATAAAGTAATAACATCAGTATTTATTATATACTAATATGTTATTATAAATATGAAAGAACTCTAATTAACCTTCTATCCATCCTACGGAAAAAGGAAATCACCGCTCGTGCGTACATACGGAATACCGTCTCCACGCCGTGATGTAATCTATTTTCCGCCACCACCTTAATTGGATGGGTATAATGGTGTAATGAGTAACTATATATGATTATTATAAAGTGATATTGATAATGAAATAGTATACATACACTTAAACACAATTCCATGACCATGGGAACGATATCATCGCTCGTGCGTACGTACGGACTACCGTCTCCACGACGCGATGAGATTCATTCTCCATGTTAACCATTTAAGAATGATTATAAAGTATATATAAGAAATAATAATGAAATATATGAAATTATAAAGCTACTATATTTATGTATATATATATATATGTATGTCATCTACTTACTTCTATTCAAGACAATAAGGAAAGGAAAACAGCGTTCATGCGTACGTACGGACTACCGTCTCCATGAACGGTGTTTTTCATTTTATTTATCTATCTATTATATATATATATACTGAATATATATGATATATAAATCATATTTTATATTCTGGAAGTAATTAAATCATGATATAAGTAATAATAATGTCAAGAACAACAACTCAAAACACCTACGATAAATGAAACGATTTTACCCAAAACGCTTCTTTAACATGGAATTTACAAAAGAAAGGGTAATATAAAGTCATAAGTGAACCATATATGATATCATAAAAATGAATATGATTCTGTAATAAGTCAATGACATTATTTAAATCATTATACAGGAGGTTCGGACACATATGAAGAAAATCGGACCTAAGGTAAGGGAAATATCACAATCTCATTTTTTTTTCCGAGATTGTTTATACTTTGGCATTTACGGGGGTGTATTTTATCATCCAAATCCATGTTCCCTCAATATGTAATATTGTTTCCATCCACTTACAATAGTTTAAATCCAATTTTACCCTTCGGTGAGTTTTTATTAAAGAATATGAAAGGAATCTTTTTTCGTTTTTCGCACGAGGTACTTTTTGACTTTTCCGACAAAAGTTAGAAGAATGTTTTTTTAACTTATACGACATGAATGGATTTTTAAAACATTATTTCCAAGAAGATTCCTTTACAAGTTTTCAAGTTTATTTTTAATCAACTTCTTTTATTTTAAAATTGTAAGACATGTTAAGAAAGGAAAATGTTTTTGAAGTAGAAAGGATATTCTCCTCAAGAATGGGGTTCAAGTGTTTTATCAAAATTATTTTCCATCTAAGATAATATAGGATTCTGTTTTTATCCCTATTATTACATTGTTTTGATTATGTTGGGATGGAATTATTTTTATGAATTCCTTTATCTTATATGAATTGATTTATAATGTCATGATGTTTAAGATTCCCATTTGTATTACATGGGTTATGCAATGATGTATGATTTATGATTTTGTGGCACACATAAGAATGGTATCATTATGAGATGGGTGGGACCTATATCTCCCTCCAATGAATTGGGTAAAGATTTTATATCTCATGAGATAGACATGGCTGGAATGTTAGGTTATACCGATTCAGGGAAACAGGACTGAAACGAGGGTGACTCGGTTCAGAATGGGACATTGTCCACTAAGATAGTCTTGGCAATGAGTCTTGACTAACAAGAAATGATTCTCTATGATTATGTGTTTATGCAACAATGTTTCATGTTTTAAGTTATGATTATTGGGATTTCATTTCACTACTATGATTTATACCATGTTATGAAATTATGCCCTCTTTTGCAAGTTAAGATTTCCAAAAGTTATGTTCTTATGAATATGATGTGATTTATTTTTCTTTTGTTTATTCTTATTGAGCATTTGAGCTCACCCTTTTATGTTTTCTTTTCCCTAGGATATAAAGAAAGGTTTTAGGTAAAAAAAAGGGGAAGATCTTTATGGGAGTTATTTAAGATCTTTCACCATGATTAGAAGATTACGTTCCGAGTTTCCGAAGACACTAAACTATTACGATCCTTGTGTGTGTGTTTTTGTTATGTACTAAGTATTCCGCAAATGTAATGTAATGTCCATGTACGTCATGCTTCGGATCTCTATAGTTGGTATTAGAGGAAAGTTTTAGTCGACCTTTGGGAACTAGGATGCGAAAACGTTAGTGTGATCCCTAGAGATATTTCTATGGCATGTCTAGGGATGTCTCTAAGGTTAAGTATACGTATAGGTTATAGTCCAAGAATTGCGCTAATGATCATAGAATTTAACCTAAGATGTTAGATATTGAGGGTAATCCCCCTTTACTATGTTGTTTTCTCTAGCACGATTTTTGCCTCTCACAAGATTCTTTTTGTGTTTTAGTTAATGGAGGGAACCAGAAAGAATTCGGTTAACATTGAATCCAATGGACAAATTGGTGACTAGGAGAAAAAAAATTGTGTATTTCCAAGAGAGAAAGATATTGTGATTATGCCGAATCAGTCATCGCGATATATGATTAACAAGGTGAAATTTAGTGGTATGCCTAATTCATCAAGGAAGAGGAAGATAAACTATTATGCATGTTCTCATGTTGAGGAGTATAAAGAAAGGAAGATTGAGATTTCTAAAGAAGGGAAGAAGAACCTTGAGGAATACCTCAAATGGAGGGACCGATGTTATCTGTGTGGAGAAATGTGTCATAGAGTGACAGACTGTTATGGAGTTCAATGTCTTATTTGTGGAGAACATTGGCATTACCCAACTCAATTCCCTGACCTAAAAAGTTACTTCTAAATTAAGGAAGGACTTATTCCAGGACAATCATTGAAGTGGATGGACTGAAGTGTTTATGTATTGGTATTCAAGAATAATGTTGTTGAGGTACTTTTATGGTTTTTTGGTCTATTGTGGGTTTCAATAATTTTAAGGTACCGTTAACCATGAAAAGTGATTCAAATATTTTGGAAAGTAGATGATATGTGCATAATGAAGGGATAGGGAGAAATTGAAATGTTTTAAAGTATTCATGAGCTCATGATTGATATAAGGACTAAGTGATATCATTGTTTGAGTATATAGAATTTTGAGGATTTTGGTATGTGGAAACTGTTAACTTTTAACTGCATTCATGTTTTCACTAAGGTTCAATGGGTATTCAAGAGAATACATGATTAAGGCCTTTGAATGTTCCGAATGTTACCAACAAGAAATATCTTATGATATATGGGGATCAAAGATGGTATTAAATCTCTGGTAATCGTTTTCACTATATTATGACAATGGACTGTAGTATTATGGATAAGCCTAAAGACTAGAATGGATTATGTTGGACATAAATTAGTATTGTTTAAGGATAGAAGTTATTTTTTCGATATTATTGATGGGATGTTATAGTAATGTAGTTTTAGAAAAAGGACAACCTGCAGGACGGGCGACAGCCCATCGCATCGGACAAGGATGTGGGAATCAAACCCACAACCGAAGTGCGACTGGCCTTTATCGCCTACCACTGGCCTACAGGAAGTCCCTGTTTAGTAGAAACTAGTTTTATTATACTAAGCAGTATGATATATGAAGTATAAGTCCATTTTAGGAACCATATATAATTTATATCACTATAGAATGACTTATGTATATTTAATAACTTTTTCTAACCTTTTGTTTGGGAAAGATGGAATGACCCGTCATTCTATCACATGATCTACTAACACTTCACGAATAACAAATTGAACTTCATTTATTTAAGAGATGAAGTGGAAATTGTTCAAGGAATGAACAACAGTGAGATTATACCAAAATAAAGTAAATATTTATTTTAATTCAAATTCTTCAACTTTAGGAAACGATCTTGAAAACCAAAAATGTTGTCCTAGTAATCCGATGGTACCTTAGATCGTCACAAATTTATGGATTTGTGATTGCTAGCTTTTCCATAGCCATGTTCTCTACCACATTCCATCAGAACATGATGGTTAGATTTCTCTTCCATATCCATATTTTCACATATGTGGAAACCCAGTGATTAGTTTATTTGGGTAACCGTTACGTTTCATACTTTTGTTTTTAAAAAATTGGTTTTGGTATTCCTTTTTACGATGTGGGTTTTTATTAAAGAAACTTTCGAATAGTAAACCAATTATAACCCCGACGAATTTCGAGGGCGAAATTCATTTTAAGGGGGGTAGAATGTAACACCCCGAGATTTTATGAAAAATATTCTTTTCATTAATGTATTATGTTGTATGCTACACCAAAAGGAGCTTTCACAACACGCATCCTTGACTTGCCTTGCATTACACGCAATCACAACCTTCCTCGATAGCGTGTGTAATACGCTATACTGAGTTTCACTAAAACAACGATATGCTATTAGAATATTATTAAAACTAGCCGTTATGAATAGTAATAACCAATTTTTGAAATTTTGTAAATCTTATTTTTTAAAATGGACTTCATTTTTGGATTCAGAATATCGAAATTAGCTTAGGGTGAAATTTTGGTAATTTTCGGATAACTTTCATATTTTGATGAATAGTGAAAATTACTAAATTTTAGTTAAAAACAACTTTTTCAATCGAAATAATTAATAGTGATAAATTATTAATTTTAGTGTTTTTAAAGTATATTTAGAATATATTTTTACAATTTAATACAATGTTGGTCATTGGATGTAATTTCACATTTAAACCAGACATAAACAAGTGTCAATCTTTTGATAGATATTGTTTCTTAAAAACACGCTATTTGTTTTAACAACAGGATTTAATTATAAAATTAATTAATGAAACATCTATGTTATAAATTTGGTAAAATAGACTTCATTTTTGAATTCGGAATATGAAATATAGCTTAGGATGAAATTATGGCATTTTTATGAAAAACATCAATTTTTTATGAATAGTGAAACTACTAAGTGGTAGTTAAAAAAATGAATTTTTCATAAAACATAATTTTACAACTTCTATGAATGGAATTTCAAAAATCCGAGAGACACAGTTGATGTCAGTAACCAAAATGTGGTTCAATGAGATGAAAATAATTTTTCGTGAATAGTAACTTTTTACTTTTATTTACCACGGTTAAAAGTAAATAGGGTAATTAAGGGTAAGAATGATATTAATATTACCCTAACACACGTACTAATTTTATTGGACAAGTGTATATCGACAAAAAACAACCTTAAGTGTAAAATATTATCATTTAGGACCACTTGGATTAGATTAGGACATTTATTATTATTTAATTCAAAGAAGAGTTAAAAGAGTTAAAATCAAAGTTTATTTACTAAAACATTTTTAATATGGGGTTATAAATAAGATAAATTCTACTATAAATATTAATTAGAAAGATAACAAGATTTCCTACATAATTGTATTTTATTTGTAATTTCTAGACATTCAATAATTTAATTTAATTATGACACAATGATGATGCAGTAATTATCTTATTAAGGAAATGTTAACATAATTGATATTATAAATGCCCAAATAAATGTAATTTGAGACTTTTTATGAATTCCACTAATTTTCTAGGTTACTATGATATATTAGTGTTGATTTAATCAACCTGTTTCGAACATATAATTCTGTTATGACTTTCACAAAAATCATATATCAAATAGTGTCAAAATTGACACAAAATAGTTTTTAAATCAAATATTATATTATTAATTGTTATTTTATTCCTAAAAATCTAAGTTTTGGCCAAATGACTTAGATAAAAATATATATATATTAATAATAAACAACTTGGGGTTCGTTTGGCATGTTATAGTAAGTGGATTAACCATTTAGTATAAGAAAACAAAAAGACACGGTAAAAGTTAAATTATTTAACTTAGAGTTAAATCTAATTGATAAGGTTAAAATAATAACCTAAACTTGTCTAAATCCTATTGGTTGATATTATTTCGACCTATCCCCACATTACCTTCTAAATAAGACCCTTTGGAGCTATTTATAAACCGAATTTTACCTTAATATAAAATAATATTTTGAGATTTTCCTAAGATGCCCCTCTCCTCCCTTATAAAAGGGCACCTCCTCCCTCTCCTACTCACACAAATTTGAGCATTCAAGATCATAAAAACCTGGCCAAAATCTCTTCTCCACTTCCCTAGTATCATCCTAGAGGTCCTGGTATTTTTCAAAGACCATCCTTAGTTCTTTAAGTGGAGGTTAAGTGAAGGCGCGTCAAAAAGAGGTAATATCCATTACCGATCTTTTTCAATTTCTTTCTTCTTCAAATTCTTCTTCTTTAGTTGTTTCATGATAAAGTAATAACATAAGTATTTATTATATACTGATATGTTATTATAAATATGTAAAAACTCTAATTAAACTTCTATCCATCCTACGGAAAAAGGAAATCACCGCGCGTGCGTACGTACGCAATACCGTCTCCACGCCGTGGTGTAATCTATTTTCCGCCACCACCTTAATTGAATGGGTAAATGGTGTAATGAGTAACTATATATGATTATTATAAAGTGATATTGATACTTAAATAGTATACAAACACTTAAACACAATTCCACGACCATGGGAACGATATCATCGCTCATGCGTACGTACGGACTACCGTCTCCACGACGTGATGAGATTCATTCTCCATGTTAACCATTTAAGAATTATTATAAAGTATATATAAGAAATAATAATGAAATATATGACATTATAAAGCTACTGGATTTATGTATATATATATATATATTTATGTCATCTACTTACTTCCATTCAAGACAATAAGGAAAGGAAAACAGCGTTCATGCGTACGTACGAACTACCGTCTCCATGAACGGTGTTTTTCATTTTATTTATCTATCTATTATATCTATATATATATACTAAATATATATGATATATAAAGAATATTTTATATTCTAGAAGTAAGTAAATCATGATATAAGTAATAATAATGTCAATAACAACAAGTCAAAACACCTACGATAAATGAAACGATTTTACCCAAAACGCTTGTTTAACATGGAATTTACAAAAGAACGGGTAATATAAAGTCATAAGTGAACCATATATGATATCATAACAATGAATATGATTCTGTAATAAGTCAATGAAATTATATAAATCATTATACAGGAGGTTCGGACACATACGAAGCAAATCGTACCTAAGGTAAGGGAAATATCACAATCTCATTTTTTTCCGAGATTGTTTATACTTTGGAATTTACTGGGGTGTATTTTATCATTCACATCCATGTTCCCTCAATATGTAATATTGTTTCCATCCACTTACAATAGTTTAAATCCAATTTTACCCTTCGGTGAGTTTTTAGTAAAGAATATGAAAGGAATCTTTTGTCGTTTTTCGTACGAGGTACTTTTGGACTTTTCCGACAAAAGTACGAAGAATGTTTTTTTTAACTTATACGGCATGAATTGGTTTTTAAAACATTATTTCCAAGAAGCTTCCTTTACATGTTTTCAAGTTTATTTTTAATCAACTTCTTTTAGTTTAAAATTGTAAGACATGTTAAGAAAGGAAAATGTTTTTGAAGTAGAAAAGATATTTTCCTCAAGAATGGGGTTCAAGTGTTTTATCAAAATTATTTTCCATCTAAGATAATATAGGCTTCTGTTTTTATCCCTATTATTACATTGATTTGATTATATTGTGATGGAATTATTTTTATGAATTCCTTTATCTTATATAAATTGATTTATGATGTCATGATGTTTAAGATTCCCATTTGTATTACATGGGTTATGCAATGATGTATGATTTATGATTTTGTGGCACACGTAAGAATGGTATCATTATAAGATGGGTTGGACCTATATCTCCCTCCAATGCATTGGGTAAAGATTTTATATCTCATGAGATAGACATGGCTGGAATGGTAGGTTAGACCGGTTCAGTGAAACAGGACTGAAACGAGGGTGACTCAGTTCAGAATGGGACATTGTCCACTAAGATAGTCTTGGCAATGAGTCTTGACTAACAAGAAATGATTCTCTATGATTATGTGTGTATGCCACAAAGTTTCATGTTTTAGGTTATTATTATTGGGATTTCATTTCACTACTATGATTTATACCATGTTATGAAATTATGCTCTCTTTTTCAGGTTAAGATTTCCAAAAGTTATGTTCTTATGAATATGATGTGATTGATTTTTCTTTTTTTTACCCTTACTGAGCATTTGAGCTCACCCTTTTATGTTTTCTTTTCCCCAGGATATAAAGAAAGGTTTTAGGTAAAAAAAAGGGGAAGTTCTTTATGGGAGATATTGAAGATCTTTCACCACGATTAGAAGATTACGTTCCGAGTTTCCAAAGACACTAAACTATTACGATCCTTGTGTGTGTGTTTTTGTTATGTACTAAGTATTCTGCAAATGTAATGTAATGTCCATGTACGTCAGGCTTCGGGTCTCTACAGGGTAGATGTTGTTGCATCTTAGTCTCTTTTCTTTTGGTATTTATCTTTAGATTTTTCATTGTACCTTGTATCAGTTTCACTTTTTAACATGCATCTGTGAATGGATATTGGATTTTCTTTTGTTTTGAGTATTTGGAGTTGTTTGGGATTTATCGTCTTTTCTCCCAATCTTGTTCGATTAAAAGGGTAAGGCATTACATACGTGTGATATTCTTAAACCCTTGGTGCTATTTTCCACTTTGTTTCCTATTGAAGGTAAGACTCAGTGGTCATTATATTTCCTTCATCTAGAATGAGGGAGCATCTGGTATTTTTTCATCCCTTCCCTTATCTTGAAGAAGGCGAGTCATGTTAGTGAACATACATTTTCTTTGTTGATTTGTATAGGACTAATTTTATTATTATATAAATTTTAATTTGATCTTGGATGAATATGTGATCAAATTGTTCTAAAATTTTGGATTCAATTATAGTCTGGTATATTTTGAAGATTTTTTTTGTTATAAATTTATGGAATGATTTATTTTTTTGGGTATTATTTTTTAGGCATGGGAGATAAGCATAGTGTTTCATTACATGATGTTTTACTCATATTGTATATTACCATAATTGGTTCAAACACTTTCTGTTTTTATTAATTGATAAAATTAGAAGAAAATTCTTTTCACCCATTTGAAAAAACAATTATCAATTATAATTTTATTTAGTGATTGAAGTGTGAAAAAATAATTGTGAATATCCGTTTATTGGAGTAAAATATTAGATTTATATGTAAAAGCATCTCAAGGAAATTCCAAGGAATGACATTGTGTATTAAAATGTAAATAAATTGAATAAGTGTATTAAATTATGGTATATATCTTGATGGTAAAGGAATCACTAATCTCTAAAATGAGACTTGAAAAAATATAATTATATCCTTTTATGATAATTTCTAATGAATTTGTGTTCTATTATCCTATCGAAAAATTAGGATGTTTTCTCTTGAATGGTTCTTCATCTTATGTCCATATTTTCAATTCCTAAAAATTTTGTCGTCATTTTGGACCCATATTATGCATTATTCAATGTGACCATCATATATAAATTATCTAAATTTCAAGGGGATATTTTACTATCCGTTTTAATTATGTGGTTTTTAAAAAAATGTGTATTTAAATATTTATATGGGTTTTCCCTTTATAATCATATGGATTATCTTCCCCTCCATGTAATATTTTTAATGTTTGAAACACTTTTTTTAGAACTCAGGATTGAATTGTGAGGTCTCAAATTCTTCAAGGGGATGATTTTAAGAACTCAAGGATTTTTAATTTATTTTCATCAAAAATATATATTCAATATCATGTTGTATACACAGAATCAATGTTAAGAAAACCATGATATAATATTATTTTAAAAAAAATTATATTATAACTTTGATGTTGGATTCAATTGCATGTATAAGACTAAACAAATTATGAAAAATATTTAATATTTTTTTCTTTTAAAAATTAATAATCAATTATATATTTATTACATTTGGTTGGAAATGGAAGTAACGTATTTTTAAGATAATGATATATTGTTCATAAATGTTTTTTTATTATAATTTTTTATCTTAATATATTATTTTAATCAGTATTGAAATAATATTCTAAAGATATAATTATATTATATATTAAATTTAATTATTTAACAGTAATTAAATTTGGGTTTCTATGAAATTAATTCAAACGAATTCATTTTATGCATCAATAATATACATTCTTCAATAATGTTTTTTTATTTCATTCTTTGGATAAAAATTATAATTAATTTTGACTACTTTAAAAAAAATATTTTCTAAAATGGAAGAATTTTTTGAACTCCTAACCTAAAAATAGGCTTAGGGTAAATTTTAATTACTTTTATAAATGGAATTATTTTTTAGTTAATAAATAATATTTGATTTTTCACAAAACTATCATATATATTTTTAAATATAATAATTTATATAACCTATTTTTATTTTTGATTTAATTTTAAATTTTCAAAGGATCCATATGACTATAAATATTTTAAATAATTATATAGCAATTAACATTATATTCGATATTGGTATAAGTTTATTATTATTATTAAAATGCACTTTTCTAAAAAAAATTGTTGTTTTGTTTTGGGAACTAATATAAAAAGTAATTCATGTTATTTATATGAATATAATTTCAATAAATTATTTTCATATTTTCAATAATTTCATTCTAATAATTATTTTTGTATTTTTTATTTTTATTCATTTTGAATTTTATCCATGTTAAATATTATTCTTCACCGTAATGGATAAATCAGGTTAATTAAGGTAAAAACATTATGATAAGGTCGAAAAACCTTATTTTTATATAATATTGGGAAAGTAATTAATATTTTTTCTCCTTATATTATAAATTGTATAGTTTCTTAGCCACTTTACCATGATTATGGCATTAATAATATTTAAAATTTTAGAAAAATTATAACCGCGTTACAACCGTTGTTTCTAAAAGAGATCCTCCTCTCATATCATAAACAATCATTTTGGGAACTATATTTTTGTAAAACCATGAAAAATATCTCCCCAACATCCCTCCTAGTATTCAATAAATCCTTATATTAATAAAATTAAAAACCTAGATGGCTTCTATTTTAATATTCCAAACAACAGGTATAACTCACAACCGAGTGTGTTCAAATATAGTTCATCTTATACAAAATTAATATATTAAATAACCATACTGAGATAATAACATAAATATCTAATGTAATCTAAATTGTTATTTTTGTCATGGAATAACCCCTTTTTATCTTCATTCCCATCAAATTGAAAATAAAATATTCTCCCAAGTGTATGTAATCAATGGTATCTCTATATAGAGATTTGTTTAATTTTACATAATCACCTAATATGGATGTTTGAAATTATATATAAAAAGAATATATATCATATTAATAAAATAATTATGTTTCTATAATGTTAATATATTATTAAACTTATTTACCCTCTATCTATTTGTAAATTATAACATTTCTCTAAAATACGTGTGGACTACCACGTCCACAATGCGATCTGATTTGTTTTACGTTACAACATTACATGTGTGGTCATAAGGATATATGTAAAGAAAAATATGAAATTTAAATCATTTTTAAAACTATTGAAAATTAAAGTAGTATCATGTTTATTTATTTTCTACCTAGTATAAAAGTTAAAATATTTATTTGTAGAAAATCTAAATTATCTCTTCCATGGTACGATGTATTTCATTTTTAAAATATTATTTCCATGGGATTTTCAGAAATTATATTTAATGAGTAAAAAATATAATTATTCCATGATTAATATTCTAGTGATGATGTAATAATGAACCCATTGACTATAGTCAACCTACCAATGAAATTTTGGGATTATGAACCGCACATCTGCAAAACATCATACTTGAATATAACCAATTCAGCAACTAAAAATGAATTTATAAATGAAATAAAATAAATAAATATTATAATTTATGATAATAAATTAAATATTTTATTTTTTAATGTATATTTTTTAATATTAGTTTATTTTTTGATTATTTTACTGAAATTATTTTTTCCTACAAAATCATATCAATTTATATCCTTCAATGATATTTTTGTTAAAAATTTATGAAAGTGGTGAGGATATTTTTTACTATAACTTTATTTTATTATATTCCAATAAATTTGTTTTCATCCATATTAGTGTCATAAAAATATTCAAAGAATTATATTATTTATACATAAATCTTTTTAAAAGTTTAATTTTTATCTTACTTTGAATTTCTTTAAAATGTTTTAAAAATGAGACATTTTAATATTTAATGTAGTGTTCATTCTAATTTTTGTTATCAATGTGAAAATTAATGTTTTTCAATGCGTACAACTTTATGAAATTTCCCACCATTATAGCCACCATTCTATAAAAATAATTAAATACATTTTTTATTATTTTTAAGATAATATACCATTCCATTTCGATTGGGAATATTTATCTAAATAATATTAAAAAAATTGGATATGTCTTCTTATTTTTATACTAAAAGATAAAGATCATTACATATGGGTTCGAATGATTTTATCAAGGGTTATATGATGAAAAATTAAAGAATTTAAATGATTTTTTTCATGATATAGTACTTGAGAATTGTATATAAATATTTGTGTGGTAGACATAGCTTATTGAGATAGGTGAGCCCGATAAATTTATCTAATGCATTGGGAAAGAATTATCATCAATGGTGAAAATAGACAGAGATAGCATGGTTGGTTAATCTTATGGAATTTAATGTGATTCAGTTATTCATTAAAAAGATACAAAAAATGATCATTGGATTTGATTTTGATGCTCCAAGATAACAACTTGGTATTATCTAAAATATTTTTTATAAATTTTTTTTTCATGGAGAAATAAAATATTATTAAATTTAAAATGTTATTGGGTTGTTTTTAGATAATATCATATCCATATTATTTTATTCATTGGGTTTTCTATTCATGTAATGGGTTTTAATTTTTTATAGAATTGTTCATTTTCTCATGTGGATAATTTGTATTTAGGTAAAAAATGTTTTATTATTAGAAATGTAAATGGTTTAAAGGATTTTCTTAATTCATAACTAGATAAATGGTATTAGTTTTGTATTATATACTTTACTGATATCTTTTTTTATCATCCCTTGTTTTCAATTTTTTAAATTGGAACTAAAGATAAATATAATCTATTATGATATCTATCTCTAGCTAAATGAAATTATATTTTAATGAATCAGGTGTCTCATAAATGAAATAACAGAGTAAAAATTATAATCCAGTTTTTTGGGGAAATGGACACATTATAGTACTATTCCAAACGTAGAGTAATAATGTTTTCCAATTTCCCTAAAACTCTAAACTTAAATGATAATGATAATAAACAAAAATTAATTTTTTTATTAATCTGGTAAATATTGATTTATTATACTATGTTGAATTAGAATACACCTTTTCAATATCTACTAGAACATTCTCATGGTTTTTCCCAAATTTTTATCCTCTTAAAATGATGGATAACTTATTCTCAAGCCTTTATAATACTAGAATCCATGTCCAAAATCACTAAAAATCCTATACATGTCATCTTATAGATCACTCCACCCAAAAGCCTTAATATTATATAATTGTGAATATAATTAGTGTAGTACAACATTTTTTTGGAATATATCAAAACTATATTATCGGAAAATAAGATTTACATTGGGAGGTTAATAAATAATTGAAAAAATAAATAAATAATGATCCTCTTATGATATTATTATGTGTCATAGATTTTATATTTATATTATTTTATAATGAATTAATTTTAATTTCACAAAAAAAACCTCAATAATATATCCATGGAAACTATAAAAATGTTCTTAATGTCCCCATGTAATTTCACATTGTTCAACTTAGCATAATACTGTTACAGTATCAGGTTATCAAATCTATAATAATAGATTTTAGGAAACTAATTTCTATTGTTTATTTTTTTAATGTAATAAGAATAATAAATATATATTGAATGTGTGTGATATTTAACTTGGAATCATTGAAGAATATATTATATATGATGGGTTGAGAATATATCCTTGTATTTAAAACATAAGAACAAAATTGAAATTTATTTTTTTAATGATTGAGTATAAATAAAATCAACTAAACTATAGTAATAATCATAAAAAAGATTATCTATTTCTCATAATTTTCACTCCATTACCTATTAATCTAGTGGAAATTTTTTTGAGAGGAAACAATGGTATTGGTGGAAACATTGAGAAGTGAAATTAGGGGAAGGTTAAAGTGTAATATAGGGTACCCCCTATTGGTATCTTGTAATATAAATTGTCTAAGATGGATGAATGGATACTAGTGTAGCCAATGGGTACCCATTGTCCATATACCTGATACCTAGTAAAAATATGGGTATTTTCTTCAAAATATGGGAAACCTCTTATTGTTAAATTCTTTGTTTTATGTCTAAATATTATTTTTTCACAATATTTATCCCAATTCCAACCAGTAAACCATCCCTTAGGTTATATAACCCTCTTTCATTCCTGTTTAAAAAAGCCTATTATAATCATTATCTAGATTCATTTATCAAGTGATGTACTTCCTTTTTGTATTTGAATCAAAGGTCATATTAATTATAAATATTATTTTCAACCACCTTTGATACAATGATCTAGATTCCAATTTTATTACTATCAAGGGTGACATAATATTTTTTCCCACATGTATTCTTTTCAATTATGTTATTTCAAAGGATAATTTTTATCAATTCAAACATAGAACCATTAGTTTTTTCTAGATTTCAATTATTTTTAGTAGTCATAAAGTCCCTAGAAATATCTATTTTTTAAATGTTTAATATTTCTTATAGTTTTATGTAACTTTTATTTTTATATGGACTAATGTTTATAAAATGTTTCGAAAGGTGACTCATCCTCTCTTATATATCATTGCAGTGATCATGTTTATAGTGGTACATGATTAAGTTATTGAGATTATATAAAAATATTCTTCTTTAATTAATAAATTTATTGTTAAAATGTTTTCTATGTATGAAGGTATCTTAGGTTAAAAAATCTATACAATTAATAAGATTTTCAATTGGTTAATAATAATTTCATACATTATACATTATTAATGATACAATATTATTTTTTTTCTAAATATTACATTACGTGAATTATTATATAGCTTTATATTTTAAAATACTATCCATTTTATAACTTATTCATAATTTCATAAAAAATATTTTCAATAGGCATGATATAGTAGATTGTATTTTATAGTAATAATGGTTGTTATCCTTATGAAGTTCTTTAAATGGTTATATGTATAAATTATATAATGCAGGCCCATGTTAATGAATATAATTATAAATTTTTACACCTTAATTTGATTAAATATTCAAGACTATTCTTTATTACTAATAAGTATCAATATTGGGGTATTTTCATATTCTGAAATTTTGTAAATATTTATTATATCTTGTAAGGGGTATTCTCTCATAAATGCGATTTGTATAACCTGATTACCCCATTCCCATTCCTAGATGGAGTGATCTATAATAATACAATAACTATTTAGATACATTCCCCCTTCCCAAGGGACAACAATTACATTTGGAATCTTTTATGTTATTTTCCTTTTTATTATCAGCTGAGTTCATTATAGGCAACACAAGTTTGGATCATTATTGTATCATGAGTTCTGTTTTTTGGATGATATTTTTATATATATAATTTATAAAAATGAATTGTAATTGTAATTTTTAAATATCACATTTCATGTATTTATAATTTTTCACTAGGATTTAAAATAGGTTGGTATGAATTTGTTGGTGACCTACTATAGGGTATGGGATATGAAAACCCCACATGGGTAATTTTTAATTCTGGCATATTATTTTGTACATGACATAGGTTAATGTAATGAACCGGAGTATAATAATTCATAAAGTCTAGATTAGGGGGCTGAATTGTGTAATTTTGGGGCTTTTGATGGAAAATATAGAATATAATGAGTTTGGTTGTAATTGGAATTTCTATTGGGGTTATCACACACATATAAATCTACTTTACACAGATTATTATCATTTTATCACACATGTGATATGTATATGTCATCTATATTAAGTTTTATCTCATCTATGTTCTATATGTTTGTTTTTTGATTTCCATTGTATGTAATTTTATTTACATGAAAATTTCTATGTATATATTATTATTTATGTTTAATAGGTATTCTAAGCATATAATTATTTGGATTTACATATTTATGATTCAATTTATCCAACACCTATAAGGGTTATGTTAGATTTTTTATTACTTATATTACCACTATAAATAAATTTTAATGAGGGAAAACAACCTTAATCATTATTATTATTGATCACGTAATTTTTTTTCTGAACCATGTGATTGGGAGATGTGCCTGGGGTTTTTTGGAACCTAGTCTAGGTATTGTTCTGGTAATCAAGTCATGAATATTATAAAATAGTATTAGATCCCATTAGATAACCTGGGGATTAATCATAAACAATATATATTATTTTCAAGACATAGGAATCAACCCATAAATAAAACAAATGAATATAATTTTAGTGGAAGTTTGGGATACCGTGGGTAGTATAGGGTTGAGATTGATTTTAGTCCATAGGATAATCAAAGTTTTTCAAGTAACTTTCTACAGGATTAGAAATATATATGTTGTTAAATATCATATACCTTGTAAAATTGTGTTCTTTTTTGTTTTTTAATTGAATATTTTAATTAATTAAAACTATTCTCTTACTCAAAAAAAGATTATAATAAAATGTTTTTTATTAAATATTAATTAGGTTGATTATATTTTTTTGAATCACTAAGTGTCAAATACTATTAGTAAATAATAATTTTTATCATTTTCATCTATAACTTTATGTTTATAAATTAAATAATAATTTTTGAAATTTCTATTTATGATTCAATAGTGTAAAAATATGAAAATTTAGATTAATGAGATTGATATGGGAGTTGTCTCCTAACCATTTCTAACCATATGTCCATGTCCATCCACATTGGTTCAAAAAAACATAATCAGCTTATATATTTCTTAACTATATTTTTGTTACAGAATTTATCTACAAATTTTTAAATAATCAAGACAGTGGTGATGATTTTTGTTACAATATATTAAAAAAATTAGTTAATTGTATATTACAAAATAATGAATTTGTGTTTCTCCTAATATATATTTAAATTTATTTAATTAAATGTAAAACAAAATATTTCTGTTGATTGACCGAAATTTGTTTATTTTATAATGAAATTATTCAGATGGTTAGTTATTGGATTTCATTATTGGCATTTTATTTTTATTTGTTAATACCATATACATTATATCAATTAGGATAATGTTTTTGATTATTTAAGGATTACCTAAGAGGTTTTGTGGGAAATATATTGGATATTAGATTTATTAATTTTTTTATTAATGCAGATTTGAAAATAATTAATGAAATATTTATTATGTATTTGTAGAAAAATATTGTTAAATAATATTTAGAAATATCTGTATGTATTTTATTTTTTAAAAATATTTTTAATGAATTCAATCGTTTGACAACATTGTCAACATGCAATTTTAATATTTGTTTTAGGAAAATAATAATATTTTAATTAACTTATATTTGAAAAAAAAATCATTAGTTTTTTTTACTTTAATTTCTATTATTACTAAATTAAAATTTCATGTTTATATTTATTTCATTAATTTAGTTATTTTTTAAATTAATTATTTATTAAATTTCAAAATTAAATTGTGATAAATCATTATAAATTATTTTGATGTTAATTGATTTTTTATGTTTTTATAGCATTTAAATCTGTTATTATATACCTCTTGATTGGAATTGATATTATTAAAGTTAATTTTATGATATTTATTGATTTTTTACATTGTATTAATGATGGAATATAACCTATCATTGTAAATTAGAATATATTCTTTCTTAATTACGATGTACCCATGAAGGTGTTGCTGAACTGAAAAGGGCGGTTGAATATATAGTGAATTTTTATGATTTTTGTTTGTTTTAAAACAAACATTGTTGACTTGTTAGGTTGAATTTTTTTGGTAGGGCTACTTAATATCGAATAAATGCTGAATGAAATTTATTACATAGGGGTGATGGATTTTTAGAAGGTTTGTCCTTAATATAAAATCATACTACTTTTTGTGATTGGTTACTCACCATAATAATATATTTTCCAATTTAATAAATTGTTGATATTCTATAAAATATATAAAATCGTATATTCTCACTATTTATTTTACAGATCCATCAGAACAGAAACTTCTTTTTTCCAGTACAAAATGAAATCAACCAATAATGATATAGATCACATGATTCTTCTAGTATCTTTTAAAATAGTTGTTGATTGTTATCCTCTTTAAGGTTTCCAGATAAAAAGTATTTCATGTCATTACATATTAAATAAGTGTAATGTATAATAAACAAAATTATATTAATAAACCTTTATTAGAGTCTTTAGATCATTGATTTTCTCAAGTAACCAAATACATAGGAACTAAAAGTCATCGCTATCTTTTTGAAAACACTCAAATATGATTATATATATATATATATATATATATTATTTTGATCTCAGTATCATTATTTTTTAAAAATTTCCCACTATTTATTTGTGATTTTTTCATCATCATCAATTTACAACACTACTTTTTGTAAGATATAGTACACATAAATGGCTTTGTCCAAGTATACCATCTTGTATTATCATCATGTATCACTTAATTCACATAGAATAGAATCTCATGAATGAAAATGAAATAAAAATTTTATATTCAAATTTGATCACTCTATATTTCATGAATCATATTTCATGTAATGATATTATGAAATATGTTTCTTCATTAAAAGAAATCATAAGATCAGTGCAATCACTTATATCACATAAATGTAATTTTTAATAACTATTAATATTATTATATGAAAAAAAAATGAGGATAACATGGTTATTTATAGGATACAACGATGGTGATTATCCCCTTTTTCATAAAAAATAACGCATTTTATGAATGTAAAACAATTCCCCTAGGCATAGAAGAATTGCCTGAATCCCGTTAAAAATCATCATTTACTCAAAAATTACTGGATGCATACAAAATTAATAAAAAAATTCATTAACAGATATTCATTCACATAAATTCAACCAAAAATAACCATTTAAAGTAATAATCATGTACAACCTTTTTCACTAACATAGTTTCCTCTCCTACTGCCTTAAAAAACTCTCCCTCACAAATGATCATACATTACACACATATCACATACAATTGATCCTTTAAATTGAGTTTTCATGAACTATGTATGTGGGAGTTCATATTTTTTTAAACACTATGTTATTCTCTACTTAATATTTGATAGTAGTTCCATCACATACTATCCATATCATTTAATTTTTCTTCCCATTAAATAGTTATGTGAAAAACATTACTTTTCCAATTTTATTTGATCTAATCCATCATTATCTATAGAAATAAATGTTGATGTCCTTGGACTAAGATCTCATAGTGGATCACTAATTGTTATCTATAGAACGAGGAGAACATCATTGCAAGAAAACCCAACACGGTTAAGAGAACCGATGCTGTTTCATTTTAACAAATAAAGTGTGCTTTTTTTAAATGATAAATAGTGTATCACATTTATCCATACCATATTAGTCATTGATTTTTACATGCCCTCAGTAATTACCATGATTGTTCTTCTTAGAACCACTGAACTCACATAAAACTACCCAGTTCGAGGAGTTTGTGGTGAATCCCTAAATCATGGGTTTTCCCAAGATATTTATCCTGCTCTCACTCAGCTCAGGATAGTGTTATCTTCCTCCAACCGTCCCTAATCTTCTCCCTGGACACCCTACCTTAGGGTAAAAGGATACTTTATGGTTTATGGTATTTAGGGTCCAACAAATAAACTCATATATACCTAATTTCATGACATATTTATATATATTTATCGAAAAATCAACATATACACGTGATATTTGAACATTGATTATAGTATAATAAATAATAGATGATTAAATAATGATATCATAATGTCTATAAAATATTTTGATCTATGAAAAGAAAAACACATGTTGCTTTATATATAAATGTAAGACATTTATCCACTAAAATTTTTTAAACTATGTTTTTTTCATAAAGATAATAAACTCTCATTTTATGCACATTGAATAGTTCTAAAATCATAATATGTAAAGGGTAGTTTTTAAATTTAATTATTTTGAAATTGATATTCCATGATAAATAAAAAATTAAAACAAAATAGAATTATAATAAATACAATAAAATAAAAAAATAGGGTTCTTCAAACTACCCATATGGATTTGTTGTCAATACATCCAACTGATCAAATCACTTCTAAAAAATCACACCAAGAGTCATGAAAACACAACTCTTCTATAAAAGAAATCTTATAACACTAAAAATCTAGATCAAGTAATTTTTTTTTGCGAAAACTCCATCTCTTAGGGACATGCATTATGTGGAAATGTGAATTAGATTCTCTACCCCTTAATTTATACTCACATTTAAATTGTTCTTATCTTTTATCAACAACCCTAGATTCAAATTCACAAAATATAAAGTACATAATTTTTTAATTTTTCCTATTTGAAAACTAAATCTAATTCATAATAGGTGTTCCCATAATAAGTATTCAAGTGATAGGGGATGGCAAAAATATTATTCTGAGCATTAATTTAAAAAACCATACACTTAGTATAACATTAATAAATATATCAACAACCTATTTTTTGTAGAAAATTATTACAAGACATTATATCTTTTACACCCCATTACTTAATGAAATTAAATATAATATTAATTTTCTTTGGCCATGAATGATTCATTAAATTTTTCTATAATTATGAAACACTATAATAATTAAAATACATTTTTAGTGGCCTCTTAGTCTTAACATTAAAATCCTCCAATGTCACATGTATCTATAAAAGATGTATAAAAGAATGATTAGATGCTAAATACACTGCCTCAACTATTATTATGATCACTAAATTATAAATTTTTTCAACACCAAAATACACATCGCCAATAATGAAATAACATTCCACTTGAATTCCATTATTTGGTTGCACAATATCTCACCCATTATTCATCTATACGGCCAACTGGGTTTAACAAAATAATATTTGTCTATAAAATATCACAACATTAAATGTTCCATTCATATGTATTGGTATTATTTTGGAAACCAAAAAATTTTAGTCTTTGGGATTACACATAATCCTTGGACATAGAGTTACTACACCGGTTATATATGGCCACAATGTTGTTAGGTTAATCAGGCCTCCAATGATTCTTTTAAATTAATTTATTTTAGGACTACATCTGACTTAATACATTCACATTTATTATTAATAAAATAGGATTTCAATTCATTTATCAAAATTCATTGATTAAAATTTTGTAAAGTTCAATGGAATATTATTCTTGAGATAGAAATATATTTTCATTTTTTGGACAATCTATAATCCCATAAAATATTTCATCCCACCCAAAATGGACATCTCAAAGAACTTTTTCATCTAATATAGAAATTCATCATAGAGCTAATATTTATCTGTAGTGAATATAATTTCATCTATATATGAAAAACTAGTATAGTATATTTTAAACTATTTTTTATATAATGGTTTTTAATATCCTTCAATTTTGATAAGTACATTTCACATATAAAACAATCCAAATAATAATTTCAGGATCCAAGGGCATGATTTAAGTCATAAAACATTCTTTAAGCTATATATCTTGTTTCTATCACTTTCTACGATCAAAATCCTAGAATTTTGAAGGGAGCCATTTTCAGGAAGGTCACCATTTAGAAATAAAGACATCAAATCCATTTGATAACTTTATCATGAATGTGTTTTACAACTTACATTAACATTCTAAGTGTTTTTTTCATAATACTAGTGTCACCACTTCATTAGTGTCAATGAATTATATTTTAGAATAGCATTTTCATTCTTTCCCAACATTATTTATGAACACCTAACCATGTCCAATCATTTTTTCAAAATATTCACTTAGTGACAAATAAATTTTTATAATTTATTATCATCACAAGCTCCTAATAATATTTTTTCTAAATATAATTAATATCATAATAAATAGTTTGTATCCACTGCTCATTCACATATACATCAACTGTTTTTTGAGGTTTAATTTTTGAAATAAATGTAGTCAAATTTTCAATCCATAGAATTTTTTTAATTGGAAAATATTTTCTTATAATTATATTTTTTATTCAATGTGTTTTTTTAGTATAATAAATATTCATCTCCCCTTTCCTACACTTTCTTCTATATATCTAGTTTGTGTAGAATCAATATCTACTTTGATGGGTTAATTCTCAACTTCATACTCAAGTAATTTATTTAATATATATATTTTGTTATCTCCAATATCTTTTTTATCAGCTGTCACATCCAGTTTTCCCAAAATATCATTAATTGTTATATCAAAATATTCAACAACTTTTTGAATTCAGCTGTTCCATTAATTATAGGCACTAAAATTATACATTTAGACCATTAAAGTTATCACTTAATATTTTTATTCATTTTTTATATTTCTACTCATGATCAACCAAATTCAATGACTAAAAAACATTAATATGTTTCCTAAATGAATTTCACTTGTATAATGTTTCATATGGTCCGTTTTGTGTCTCTATCATCTAAACGCAACAGTTATGTTTGTATTTGACAGTAATAATTAATAATATCTACAAATATGTTCATGTTTTTTTCCGTCTAACATATTCTTAACCATACCAATGACACTTATGTTCTTCCATTATACAAATATTGGGGAATCCTATGAAACCTCGACCACTTTTATTAGTGAAAAAACCACATACACTTTATCATTTTTCATCTATAAAAACATCGTATGCACATAATTTTAATGGGAATCCATACATACAGAAGTTCACTTCCCCTTTATTAGGTGTATATAATGTAGGAAGTCACTACACCCTGGCCACCTCAAAATATCAAACATACACCTACCATATCTAAAACCCCAAAGATAAAAAGAAATAAAAATTCAAGTAATAGTACTATATGCATCCAAATTACATAACATTGTAAAAAATCACAAAGGATTTACATCCTCAGACAATTTAACTTGCGTGATCAAGAGTAACCATTGTAACAGTCTTATATTACTAAACAAAATAAGATAATATCGATTAATATATTCAATTATTTGTAGTTTATTATTGAATAATTAACAGATCATAATCCATGAATCTCCATGTACCTTTCAGGTTCACTGTTCATGACCAAGAGTCACTATTAAATGCTTCTACTTTTGGCCCCAATTATATTTATAGGACACCTAGTTGGTTTTATAGTTCGTACCTCCTTCTAACATCATGGGGAGCCTCCATGTCGAATTCCACATTTTATCACTAGTTTCACAATTTATGTCAGCTATTTACCAATATATACTTCAAGAGTCTACATTTTATAGAATACCTTTTTGATATTTCATCAATATTTTGGACTACAATTGTTGTAATTTAAAAAAAAAGTACAGATGACAATGATTCCTTAACACTAATTTTAAAGTTATACCACTATACATATTCTGGGTTCATGAAATACTTCTAAACTAAAACTATGATCCATCCCAATTATCTCCCACTTAAATAGCATTTTAATGGAAATACCTAAGTAAAACCTTTAAAAATCATTTTCATTCTTATTATATAGTACTTCTTGTTCCTCAACATCCTTTTATTTACATATGACTCATTGATGTGATATGTACCTTTAGAATTGGATGAAATTTTGTAGTGAAAATATCAGTAATATTTTGGAAACCATTTATCTTTCAATGATATAAATGTTCCCTTATAATATGGTTCTACTGAAGTGGTATGATTGGTTAATTTTTTAAGTTTATTCATGTACAAAAAAATATCTTAGTGTATTACACTTTAGATAAAAAATACCACCACCCAGAATGCTTCATAATTCCTTAATAAATTACATTGAAAATCCACTTCATTCTAATATTCTATTATAGATATATACTCTACATATGTTGTACAATATATAATGACCCTCTATACTAGTGATATCCAAATAATTGTTGGTCGTCTATATATTATAATGAATATATTTGTGCGCTTCCTAAGGCCAATATCTCTACATATTAACGAGTCAACAAAAAACAAAAATGGATACTCCTCTCCATACCAAAGAGCCATTCCAAATGATCATTTAAAATATCAAGGGATCCACTTAATAGATTATTGAATGTCACATTCATGTATTTTTTTAAATATTATAACAACTCTCACAAAAAATTCAAAATATTTTTCATTACATTATATAGAATACATTAATATTTTCATAGTGGGATCATGTAGTACATTCCCTATGTATTAGAACCCTTCATCATTTATAGGTTCTTTTACTTTTAAAATTCAAATGTCTATGGAAAGGGGAGTCAAGACATGGTTTTTTCATATTATCAAAAACATTTTGATGGTCTTATTGATGTATTGTTTCTAAGATAACACTATGGCTTTAGGTTTTCTATAAATATTGAACTTCATTCTCAATATCATTTTTTCATTCTTCAAATCAATTATCTAAAAACTTATAAACAACATATACATAATTTTTGAATTTTTTATTTCATTCTATCCAGATAATATAATTTTAATTCTATATAAAATAAATAGAATGAAAATACAAATATATCATAGATTCTGATAATAACACTTCTTAGTGGTAAATATTTGAGGGAAATTTTTTCCATAAAAGTCAAATTTTAGATTCTATTATTATAGATCTTCCATCAATCCATATTGTATTTTCGTAAATCTTCTTTAAAAAAATATATTTCCAGTATCAGGTACCCTTATAGGCTATTAAATAAAGTTATATTCCACTATCTAAATTGGATGGAATTTTTCCTTAATGTCTAGGTTTTCCAGAATCTTTTTTCTAATGAAGCCATATTTATCACTATTCAAAGGAAAGATTGTTTAACTAATATTGACAAAATATATGAGAAATAGAACTCTTCCTTTTTTTGAAAAACCTTCACTAATAGTGATTCATTGTATCAATCCTTACCAATATAATAATACTAAATCAGGTAAAATGATTTACTTTAAAGATCCATTTTAACTTTTTATAGTTCATTCATTTACCAATTATTGTTTAAATATAATGAAGTCATATATTCATTCATAGATAACTACCACAATAAGGAATCACACTAAAAAGTATATTAAATTCGATTTTTATATTATCATGAATCTATTATGAGTATAATGTCTATATCATCTCTAAATCATTAAATTATATTTTTAAATATGGTTGATATCCTCTAATGAGTTCTCTAAACTGCACTACATGGATCATTTCACTATTATTGTACCTCAAATACTACTACTATTTATTTCAAACCCCATAATTTATGTGATATCACTCATGATTATGTCACACATGAACATTATGGACTTTATGATGGTTTATCTTCAGTATTTTTGATGCCCTTTTTTACAATCATATTAGATATCTAGATGTTAAAAACCTGTGATAATATTACCCTGATCAACATGGACATTGATAAATGATTTTCCTCAACTCCATTCCTAGCCAAATTCTTGTCCTTCCAGAGAAAATTTTCATTGAAGAAAACCTATGTTTTCTTGATGATTTAATTAATTAATTAACACAAAAATGATATCCAACATATTCATCTCAATTAACAAGGAATATTTAACTTCAGACTTGGTTTAAGGATACTATATATAATTATCATTTATATATACATAATCTAACTATGGGAAAATTATTATACTAATATTTTGATCACTTTATAGACAATATATCCTCTAGAATATATATATATATATTCTCATAATGTGGGAGATCTGTTAGGGTGATATTCCATTTTGTTAAGGGCCTCTACCCAAATCACATTAAGTAGTCTAAAGAAGATCCTCAGACACTAATATTTATCTATAAGAGACATGTTCATTATTTCATATACCATATTATTCCATGGAATTTATTGAACATTCAATTCAATAGTTTTCCCATCCATCTATTATAAATATTAGAAAATTCATCTAGTCTACTTTTAATAATTGTATATATTAAATTAAACATCCTTTAAAATTACCCTTCTACGAAATAATTCTATGAGGTGATCACTAGGAATACATTATATTAACAATTTAATAAGTAAATATAGTCTTTATGCGAATCATATTAAATGAAATAATGAATATGTATTGAACCATAGTATGATTGGAATGTGAAAGGTCCCAAAATGTATAAATGTTGATTCAATATGGTTTAGTTCAAGGGATTTCTTCAATCTATGTTGATTAAAATCATTCTCCATAATCATAGAAGAAAAGATTCAATCACTCCAATTTCTATGTGCATAATCTCAGTTTTCCATTATCCTTTATAATGTTCATTTTTTTCTCACATAGGTGAGAAAATCTATAATTCCAATCTTCAAGATCATCAGATGTTTTACATCTTGAAACTAAATTAGCATTTTAATTTTAAATGATGTAATTGATCTTATCCATAAGTATTCGTGAAACTATTATTGATCCTTGGGTAATTTATCTTTACACCTAATCGAATATAAATCCTTTACCATCTTCATAATGATATCCAATGGGAAAACAATTTCCATAGAATATGGGTATGTATTACTTCTATTAGGTTCAAGAATCCTTCAGTATTCAATCAGATATTAAAATATCATTTTAACTACATTAAAGTATTCAACATCACTCAATATACTTTATTAAAATTAATAGATATATAAATAACCATAAATCATTGATCAACTTCTAAATTATTTGATTATCCAATTTTAATCTCCTAAGATTCTACCAGGGTATTCATAGTCAAGGTATAATTTTATATATCTTAAGAAAATATGGAGGAATTTTAGCTTTCATATGTTGATGTTTTTATAGTGTTCTACTTGTTAGTAATGTAATTTATTTTAATATTCTATTCCATTATACAAATCCATCATATAAGACATGGGATAGTTAATTTTATTTGAATTGTTCATGACCTTTATCTTCTCCAAGTTTTTTTTAAAATTTACAGTATGGTGATATTCCCCTTCCATTAGTATTACTAGAATTATTGGTTATTTCCTAAACATACAATTACTGAGGCTTTTCATTGAAGGCAAAATTTTATATACCTTAAAACACAAAAATTGATTTTTCCACTACAGTTACTAATTATAGAATGTTTAGTATCCCACCTCTCTAAAAGTGAAGATAAATGTAACAACACCCATAAATCATTAAAAAATTACCATGACTTAGTATGGATACAAATAGATAATGTTAATGTCATTATGGTGATTTTTCCATTTAAATTTTATATATCAACAAAAAATTGAAAAACCATCACATATTTAAATAATTGTCACAGTTTTTTAAATTTTAGTTCATATCATCTAAGGACTTGGTAACTTTTGTTGTAGATTTCTTCTCCTAAATACTAAAATAAAAATAAATTCCAATGACATTATTAACACCACCAATGCCTTTTATCCAAATTTTCACTCTACATTCTCTGTTGATTTAGTATTAATTCCTTTAAAAAGTACTTACATGTTAATAATGTTGAGATAATATTGTATTTTCACCCAGCAAAGTCTAAAATTAATTCCATCTAATTTTTAGAAATAAATTTTCTCCATATCTGATATCATATATGTTTTTTACCATTGTTTTGAATCATTAAATTCTAAACCTCATCTTTGATATAAATTTTTATTGAATATTATGAAACATGGATCACATATACTATTATTAAATCCCCTTAAATTTAATCCTCATTGATACACTAGAAATTTTCACAGAGATCAGCGTTATTGGAAACCAAACCTTTGTATGTCCCCTTTCCGTAAAATATGTATAAGAGAAGTTGGAATTCACTACACCCTCTCTAACACATGTTGTTAACCATGGACACAAAAAATAAGAATCTTATAAACTTGTATGGAAATATAAATTTATTTAATTTTATTACAAGAAATAATAGTACATAAATCATTAAATGAACACAAAGTATTAACAAGATTCACACAAGTTTCCCTGCATGCATGAGAGGAAGTACTATGAGTTTTTTTATAAATAAAATTACAAATATAACATCAACGGACATGATCTATAACTGATAATTAATTTCATAATTATTAATGCACTATATTCATTGATTCACTATCTATATTTCATGTGGATTACTAATGAATAAGAATTTTTATTTACCACATGTTACCATTGCTAGAAAACTACTTTAATAGAAAAATCATCCAGTTTAAATGGTCACATAGCTTTCCAAAATGCATCGAGAGACTCAATGTGAAATTTCACTATTGACCTCTAGTAACACCATTGATCTCAACTGATTTTCCTAGTAATGTTTTAGATTATTCATTTGAGACTTAGTTCAAGTAAGTTTAAAAACATTTTGGACAGTCATTGATTTCATTGACAAAAAATATAGTAAAGAACCACTTCCTTAACACTATCTTCAATGTCAGACCTCATACCATTTTTATGGTAAAGGTATTTACATTTCATGAAAATCCGATAACCATAATCTATGAATGATCCTAAAAACAAAAAACAAATTTCATGGGAATTATAGTGTTCTTTATTGATTTTTATGACGTGTTTTCAAATATATATTTCAAGATAATAACATATATATTCCAATATATTTCCTAATCTAATCATCTTAATGTTGACACTAAGATGTTTATCAACCTCTCTAATAACTATTTAAAACTTATAAGCATATTCTAACTTATGATATATTGAAAATAAATTATTCTTATCCATATAGTAATAAATGATTGAAGAAAAACATAGATCAATTGTGGTGAAATACTATTTCATGGGACCACATGATTTAGTACTGATGTGCTTAGCTAGTCTTGTATAATACATTCCAACTTCTTTATGAGTACCATTAATCATTTTTCCTTTTTGATATGTCTCCAAAATATCATCTCAATATCTCTTCATCAGGAGCATATCTCTCACAATATCATGTTTTAATATTTCAATCATACAACTTTTTCAAAGATGACCAATAGATCTATGTTATGGGATATTTTCAAATTTTTTACTCAAATAATATGAATTTTTTGATAACACAACTTTAAATATCATCCCATTTTCCTTATACAATGTTTAATGATTAGGAATTAAAACATTGACATCATGGAGAGTTATCTCATGATGAAAGCGACCTAGGCACCTTATAGCCTTAAAAAGTTTATGATAGTTTCATCCTCGGATTTTATCCTATCTACGGAAATGATGGGGGTTCTTTTAGTGGGACCCCCTTCAATTAAGTACATTATCTCGGATAAGTGTTATATGAAATGTTAGGAGGATACACCTCCCTTTCAACAGAATCATTAGTAGCCACTAGGACCCTTCATTGTAAACTCTCCCACAAATACTAGTGGCCATGGTGTTTCTTATTCTGTCTTAGTCTCCACCTAACAATCCAATATTTTTTTCGTGAATAATAACCTAGCCAATAAAATCACTTTTGAACAATGGAATCTCATTTTGATGTTTGGAGGGAACATACTCTTCTACAAATTCATCTAATACTTCTTCTATATTAAGGTGTTATTGTGTCCAGTGAAGTTGTCAATTATATGTTATAAATAATTTTCCATCCATCTATTTTCCTACGACGTATTTATCAAATCTTAGTAGAGGGAGGCCTTTGTTTTTGGCTGGACAGGGTTTTTTTGTCCCACTAGTCATTAGGGTTCCACTCTAGATGTGATCCATCCTGCGTAATTATTTTAGTCAACCTCCTTGGGATTCACAATCCCTCCAATAATCTTTATATGGTGAAGTGGATTGAGAATGCAATAGTACTTTTCTCTATATAGAAAAGTTAAACCTTCTTATATAAAACACATTGTAAAAATGAATCTTTTTAGATATAGATGTATCCAGGGAGCTTCATTCCACTATAGTAATTCCAGTGGGGGGTTCCATTACCTAGAATCAAAAGAAAATCTTACATTCCAAGGTTAAATTTTCCTATGCATTTTAATTAAAATAAAATTCATTATACATATAATTATTTTTTCATATTGTGTTCAAATTTTCTCATCCAGTGGTGTTATACATGTGAGTTTTATCAGTTTTAGATGTCCCATATTTCCAAGGAGTGGTTGGGGGTCTATAGGGGACCCTTCCAACAATATGGTATGTATCATTTATAGATTTATATGATCAATTGTCTTATGAATATTGTTGGGTTATTAATGATGATTGTGGTGTCGTTTCCTATATTGTGAAGTGGGTGGATTACAATCTATGGAGATTAGTAGAGGTTAATATTCTACTATCTTGTGTTGGAGGTATAACTGATATTTATTCAGGGTTATAGGATTTATGATAGATAGTGTTGTTCTTCCTCTTATATAGGTATTTCGATATACAGCTTTGGGACCAATGATAGATTCCACAGGAATGTATTTCATCACAATAGTCATCTGAGCCTCTCCTTAACTTCTATCAGTGGGGGTTTTGAAAGCTGATCATATTGACTCCTCTTAGACTACTTCTAATTTGTAATCAAGATTTATATTGTTTAAATACAGTATTATAGTTATATGGACCTCTTATTTTTTTAACCTAAGGTGATTAACCCTAAAGGATTATTAAGAAAATGATAGCTTCATCACCTATAAGTTTCATAATCACCATATCAATGCATAGATTAGTAGGATTCTATCAAGATGGAATTTTCAATAATTAGGGGTTTTGGGTCCATAAGAAATTTCTATTTCATCTTTATGATCTCATTACTATTCTATAATTCCCAGTTATTGGGTCTTCATTATAACCTTTACTTCATTTCTAATAGTTTTTTCTACGATTTTAACCATTTTGGGTATCTTTGAACCAATGAAAATGGTTGGATTGAAGAAAACATTAAATTATATTTCGAGATATGGGGGCTCTTTGCATGATATAAATAATAAAAGTAATATTAAATTATCTTGAAATGGAATCCATTTTTACAGAGGATAGATTCCTCAATATATAAAATAACAATTTAGGATATCTTCAAGAAATGATCAATTCTATTTTTTTGTTATAATTTGTATCAACTAATTGGGATGGGAGGAGCTATGGTACTAATTTTCATATGTGAACCCATGTTCAGTGGAATGGTTGATTAGGTGAAATTATTATGATCTTGGAGAACTATGACTAGAATATAGGGAGGTTATTTTCTAAAAAATACATGTGGAACTTTTGAGAGATCCTTATTCATAAAATACATATGGATATGTGGTGCTCTATTTACAAATACACATGGTGACTAAAAAAAGGTTCAGTGGTTGAACAATACTATGCTAGACTACTACTTCCCTAATCTTAAAGGAATTTCTATGATTCAAGATACAGGGGTGGAATACATCCCCATGTCACCCAAAGATAAATAACCTATTTTACCATATCTTAAGACTAGAAACAATGATTCCAAAGTAATCTTGTTATCGATGTAGTGGTATAATATAGAAGAATTAATTTCAACAGTCCCTTTTTTTAAATATACCTTTCATAGACACTATAACATAACAAAACTGTGATGCCTCAAGAGGTACCACAAGGAATGGAAGAGTAATCTTAAAATTATGTAAAATTAAATGCATGAATTTAGGGTGAAATTCTCCAATTGATATGTATTATGTAATAGTGATGTGATGATGATATCTTTGTTATCATGGTGATAAAAATGTACTTCTTATGAAAATATTATTTATATCAAAATAGGGGTAAGAGAGAGGTATATGGTTCTCTATCTAAAATACTAGGAAATGGACTCAATATTATTCTATGCATTCGTTAAATAAAATAATTTTTATGGTAATAATTTTTATAAAGAAATATAGATCCCACTACAATATGGTGGACGAGGCAGGATCTCGAGTTACGGAATAATTCAAATGGTTTCTAAATGATAACCTTCACAAAGGCGATATAGAATATTTAAGGGAAAAAGATGGAGAAATATTTTTCTAACCTAAATCATAGAGTTATGGATTTTAATGATAAATAAATCATTGGGATAATATTAGATGAAGGGGAAATCATGAGGGAATTGATGAATCTCAATCTGGATTGTACTTCAACTTTGGATGTAGTCCCATGTGGTTTCTTTTTACACCAAAAAAATTAACATTATTGAAGACGTTCAAGATTTATTTACAGGTAAACTACTTACTAGGGTGGTTGGTTCCTACACTATTATAACAATCCACATGGTAAAGGATCCTTACACTCAAACCCTATATCAGCACACTTTCTTATGAAATTATTAGAATGATGTTATTTACATGTAAAATTGGAGTCTGTTTTGTGTTTTTATTTATTTAATGGTAGTTTAGATCATATATTTTTCAAGGCATTTTATCTTATGGTGAAAATGGATTTGGGGTTGAATTTCGAATCATTTCATGTTGTCTCCCATATTTTTGGAGCGCAAAATCAATATGAATATGTAAGCTTCATGAAATGTGGATTTAAAGGATTTAAAATTGATAAATATGGAAAGGTAATTAGTTTTGTGAAGACAAGGTGTCATGATGACTAGGATCCATGAAGGTTTATTTTTTATAATGGCATGGAGAATCATTTAAGAGTGATGGAATTAAAGATTTATCACAACATTGAGAAGCATTATGAATGTGAAATTGAGTGATGACAAATCTAAGTGGCTACAAGAAGGTTCTTGAATAGGATAAATTTCCCTAGATCTTGAAAAATAATTTATCTTAGTGAATATTATTTGAGAGGTTAGTAAAACTAATGTAGGGATATTGGGATATTTGTAAAGGTAAAATACTATAAATTTTCTTTCACACCCATTTAATTTGAGATGAATATATTTAGAGAAAATGGTGAATCACTATAATTTTATGAAGGTATACCTATTCATGGAATCTCTATGAATTAGTAATCCTTCATGAGATTAATCTTTATAAATTTAATGGATATGAATAGATTATTTATATTTCATATTTGAAAAGGAAGTCTCACTAAAAATTGGAGTTTCCAAAATACTGTGAGTTCAGTGAAGGCTCATATCTTTTTGATTGATGAGATATTATAGAAGGATGATGGATTCACAAAGATTGAAATGTTCTTGAATTTTTATGGGTATATAAATGTTTTTGGGTCATGAATGCGTATATTTTGTTGACAGAGAATGGTGGTTTCATGAAGGATGATGGCTTGACAAATAGATGTTTTGAACATCTGGTTTAAGTAAACATTTATTTAATGTGAATCAACTCAATACTACTATGCAAGAAAAGTAGAGTGATAAAAAGGGAAAAGGATTAAATTCCTAGGTCACTATGGTGACCTTTAAGTAGTTAAACTGAGTAAGAATTCACCCAAGGTAGTCGGCTAGGGGGAGTCGATGGAAGTTTTCTTGGTGGATTTTGTGTGATATCCCTAAAATTCATGTAAAGGTATTGTTCCTACAATAAAGTGGAAAATTCTAATATTATATATTCCAAAATAACTAGTTAATCTTATCATATTTAGTTATTATCATTAAACTATTTTTATATTATCCATGGACTAAACCATAGTGGTGAACCATGTAAAAATGATCTATTGTCACTCTATATTTGAAAAATTTATTAAGACAATATTTCATAAAATTGGTTTAACATGTTCCGACTAACATGGGGAAAATATCCTTCTATTTAAAATAAAAATATGAAACCCTAATTCACCACTCCACTATCTAGGTGTTCTGGGTTCCTACAAGTGTTATCAATGTGTATGAGCGGTTGGTGTTAAATATTTCATATATTGTTTTCATGGATAATACACAGAATGTTAGTGGAGTTACCCTATTTTATTGAAGAAACTTATAGATTTTGAAGAAGGGGATGAGATCTCATCTGAGATCCCTTGGGGTGGAGGTTCATTTTTTCACTTGTCTGTGTATTCAGGTTTCTGATGTGACACATCTTTCTATGACTAAAATAGCCAGAAAGATGCTTGACGAAGATGCCAAACCAAAAAATTATCTTTTTAAAACATATTCTGATAAAATTTCTTATAATTAGATGAGTTTAAATACATCCAAGTCCATGTTGGAGAAATATTGAAATATACATGAAGGTGATAACAATGTTAAACAGTCCAAACTGCAAGTCCTTCACAGTTAATTTATTGATTTAAAAATGCATCGATATTGAAATAGTGGTAGCTTATTCAATCCCATAAATGAAGTTGTTGGAGTAATTTGAGGATGTTAGGATGAAATTATGGATATTTACATTGTGAATAAGATAAGTTGAATGACCCAATATCTATAAAACCTATTTTTTTGTTATTGAAGAAAGTGGGTTTTCTAAGCTCTCTCTTGATGATTTGATAAATAGTTTTGTGGCTAAAAAATTGGAGCAAACCAAAACATGAATCCAATCAGGTAAGTAGAGAAATTGAATAAGAATCCTGGAAAAAATGATATTTCATGGGTATGTGATGATGAGTAAGAATAAATTATTTCTCTATTTTCAAATAAATTAATGGTAGGAAGAGGGATATATGAAGGAATAATTTTTTGAATTGTTTCCAATGTGGTAAAGTTGGGATCATTTTATCTCAATTCCCAAGGAAGTTTTATAATGTAAAAATTGAAGAAGAAATCATGCATAAGCCTCAATAAAGGTTCTATAGAAAAGGATAATTCAAATCGAGAACACAATTTGAAAGAAAGGGATTCTTTTTCAAAGAACAACAATATGAAAATGAATTTTGGAGGAAGTTGAAACATATTTTAAATATGAACTCTAATAATCCATGATATCTATAGTTGAAAAGGTATAACCCATAAAATATGAAGATAATTAGTTAATTATGGTTGTTGATCTTAAGGTGGGACTAGAGGGTTATCTTGGTGATATTGAAAATAAAATAATGGGAAACTAAAAATAGAGTGTTGTGAAAAATGGGTAATAATAGATTATTGATAGGTCTAAAGGAAAAATTAATTGACTAGAAGGAGAGGTAGAAGAAATATTTACTACACTTTAAAAATCAGGTGTGGTTGATAAATTTAATAAAATGATTTATTAATATGAAAAATTATTCAATGAAATTACATTGGGACTAGAGGTAAAGTATATGATAGTTGAGGGACTTCTAGAATAATATGTTACATTAAATAATTAACTATAAAATAAATCAAACATAAAGGAAACAAAGAATAAATTAAAATTTTGAAAATTTTCTGATATAGAGACATTAGAAGTTGATAAATGTTGTTCTGAATGGGTAGAGAAGGCCTTGAATAATCATAGATCCCCATTATGGAGATAATTGGAATTGGATTTTATATAGAAACATGAATAGATTGAAATAAGATGAACCATAATAAAGGAATGTAGAATGTATCACATATTATAAAATCACCGATTATCCCAATACTGAAGTCTTCCAACCAAAAAGAAAATAGGGAAGAAAATATTTCACAAGTATCAAGAGAGGATCTCTAGTCAAATACCCTAGAAAAATATAGGGATATGTGGATAGAGGTACATTATTCATTTTGTTCATGATTATAGTAGAATTAATTGTGTAATGTTTATAAATAGGAAACATAAATTTACTTATTTCATGAGTATTTATCGTGAAAGAGCTAATGATTAAATTATTCATACAATAAAGATTCTATAATATGATAATGGATGATAACATACATCCACTAAAATTCAAAATTGCCTTGAATAACATGGGATAAAGAATATGGTGTGTGTATTGAGAAACCCTCGAAAAAATGGGGTCATTGAACAAAAATATTAACATGTGAATATTATGGTTAGAACTATGATAACTGAGAGTTGAGTTTCTCATCATTAATGGAAATAATCTATTCATGTAGTGATTTAAACTCAAAAATCAATAATGGATTTTTATAGGAGAAACCAGGACCCCATATGAGATATGTTCGGGAAGTAATCTCTATCTAAAGTTTTTTTGAGTTTTTTGGTAGGAAATGCTTCATCAAAATCAAGGAAGAAATCAGGTTAATTATGGATTTGATGTAGATGAAGTAATATTTCAAGTATATTCAATGAAAAGTAAAGCCTATATGTGACGCATTAATCTTATTAAAAATACTCCAGATTAAAATGATGTCATGATCATCAAGGATAAAACCATAAATACCGATATGAGCTCATATATTGATAAGAATAAATATTAATAGGGATGTGTTAAAGGGATAGATTCAAATTCATCAATCATAGAAGGCTAGAAAAATATTTAGGGATAAAAAAATGATGGTGATTTAGAAGAAGAATCATAGGAAGAAAACATTGGTGAAAATACTACATTAGAACCTCACAAGATAAATATTAGACTATAAATTTATCAATCCAACGTCATTGGGGATTAGAATGAACATATACAAACAATTTATAATGGTGAATTAATCTTATTCATCATTCCTTTCAATTGTTAAACCAGCCTTGTTTGAATAACAAATGAAGGATGAATTATAGGTTAAGTCCATGAAATAAAACAAGATATTATTGATAAGAACCAAAAATGGTATCTTTTAGGGATCATGAAAGTCACTATGTGATTATAATGAAGTTTATATTTTAAAAATTGATGATAATATAAATTTGATCAGAAAAAAGGCATTCTTGGTGTTTAAATTTTGTAATCATATAAAAAGGATTTATTTTGATGAAACATTTCTTCGGTGACTAGGTTGGATTCAATCAGTCTCTTTAATTCCATGGAAATTCAAAAGAGTGTGTAAATTTTATTTCATGGAAATAAAATCATAATTCATAAATGGTATTCTTGAAGAATAAGAATACATTGAACAAACAATGGGCTTACTGATTGTAATTGATGATACAAAGGTTTCTAGATTAAAAAAGGATCTTCATAGTCTGATATTGAAACAATGACCATAGAATTCTCAATTAAAAGATTATCTAAAGAATAAAAAATTTAAAAAATAATGTTTCAACCATAATCTATTTATTAAGCCTTCTCAATAATATAAATTTATGGTTCATGTGTAAACATATTATATTATTATTGGTGAATGTAGGTAAGGATCAGTGGAATAATTTTCTAATAACATGAATGTATAATTTGAAATGTCTATAATTCATGAAAGTAAATTCTTATTTTGGATGAAAGGGATTAAAAAGATGGATTATACTTTCATTTATCATGGAAAATATGGGAGATATATTCTGAATAAATTGAACATTCATGACTCTAAAATAATGTAAACTTCAAGGGTGGTTGAGAAAAATATTTGGAAAGCACAAGGATGGGACATCGCTGATCTATCCTAGTATATGAGAATCATTGGATACTTATTATACTTGATTGAAACCCTACTATATTGCGTCTATGAAATATTCTTAGTGTCTTACATTAAATGTAATATAATGGAAGATAATTTGGTATTTGTTAAATTAATCATGAGTAATATTCAATGTGCATTGAATTTTGGAATGTACTTTACACAAGGAAGAGATAATGAATTATCATCATTTTATGAGGATGATTGAATAGGATTTGGGGTTAAACGAAAGTCCACGAGTAATGGTAATTGTTTCATAGCCAAAAAATGTGTTGTTTTTTAAAGAAATATATAAGAACTAAATTATATTATTGTGGAAAAATAAGATTATATCTCTACTATAAATTCCTGAACTCAACTATTATGATTGAATAAACAACTGACTATTATTGGTTATGATGTGAAACAATCAATGGTGATTAACTTTGAATAAAATATCATGATCAATCATATGAAGAATCTAGTTTAACTATCTTGTAAAAAACATATTGAGATCATATATCTCTTTATCATTCAAAAAATCGAACAAGGTGTGATTAAAATGGAGCATGTTAAAACTGATGAGAATGTGTCCAACATTGTGACTAAAAATTTGGTTGAAAAAATGTCTGAGAAACATCTGCTGAACCTCAATGTTCTTCCACCACATAGTTTTGAATGAGGTTCCATTTATTCCACAACCACCATT
The DNA here is from genome assembly GCA_963277665.1 of Viscum album. Lineage (NCBI taxonomy): Eukaryota > Viridiplantae > Streptophyta > Magnoliopsida > Santalales > Viscaceae > Viscum > Viscum album. The sequence goes on along the minus strand of CAUJRU010000080.1, from coordinate 205,368 downwards.
ATGTTTTGCCATTTTAATCTGTTTGGTGGAAATTATGCATGGTTATTGGGGAGAAATGATCTATATGGTGTTTTTATCACATATGTACAAATATTATTTCTTGGGGTTTATTGAAAAATGGAGGTATAAGTGGAATGTTGAAGTTAATGGTTGATATATAATATTATAGGAATAGTTTACAGGATTGGGTGGTGGTATATGGTTATATGATATTGAATTTTTCCACTCTAGTTTTCTACACTGAGATTTTCCCATGTAGATATTGGGTGATGGATGTTCTATATTTTATACATATTGAAAAAAATCCGAGAGGAGTATATTATTTGAACCAATAAATTTCATGCCTATCAATGAATTGGGTTTTGGGTTCATTGTCAATTCATGATAGGTTTAATCAGGATGTTTTCAAGGAAATAGATCTTATGGTATAGATGGATTCATTATTGATGGTGAAGTAATTTCTTAGTGATTTCAATTTTTTTGAACTCAAAATCATGAGGAAGGATAAATCTTCACAAAAGGAGTATTTCTAGGATTGGATCTTCATAAATATAGTAAAGACATTATTTTGGTGAAGACTATGTGTTGCAATGACAGGGTTATATAGCTGTTAGATGTTCACAAAGGTGAGGTTCATCACAAACTAGTGATGGAAAGATGGTGTTCTCACAACTATGAGAAGTATTTTGAATGCACAATGGGGTGGTGGTATATCTATGAGACTATGAGAGTTTTCTTGAATGGGTTAAATTTCACTCAGGTTTTTCAAATAAAGAATCTTAGTGAATTGGATAGAAGAGATCTCTGAAAAGGAAGCAGGGAGCTTAGGCCCTTCATAAAGGGAATATATATATAGTAATTAGTGGTAATTTGAAGAAATAACTAAAAAAATTATCGATAATCATCCTTCTTTAGTATACATTTTGTGATAATTAACCATACTTAGTAAATATTAATGGTAATTAATAAATATTAGTTTTACCTATTAGAAATAAGTGGTAATTAAGAAAAAGGTAGAGAATAAAAATTATCAGTTAGCAGTAATTAGTAGTACTATGTAAAATTTTGTGGTAAATATTAATAATCATTTTTAATTTGTAATAATTGGAAATAATTTTGTAAAATGTGTCAATAACTAGAGGTAAATAAAAAATATTTATCAATAATTAGTAAAAATCAGTGGTAATTAGTAAAAACTAGTGGTATTTGTTAAAAATAGCAGTAATTACAAAAAAATTATTTGTAATTAGTATTGATTCTTAATAATTAGTAGTAATTATAATTACATATTAAAATTTAGCTATAATTAGTGTTAGTAAAAATTTGCAATAAATAGTAGCTCTTAGTAAAAATTAGTGGTAATTAAAAAAAGATAATATTAATTAGTAATAATTTGATATAATAAGTAATAATTAGTGGTAATTGCTTAAAATTAGTTGTAATTACTAAAAATTATTTTTAATTTGTGGTACTTAGAAAAAATAAGGGGTGTAAAATAATATTTTGTGGTAATTAGATACACTTAGTAAAAACTAGCAGTAATTAGTGGTACATATTAAATATTATTGGTAATCAGCTGTACATCGTACAAATTAGCAGCACTTAGTAAAAATTTCCATAATAACTAAAAATTAGTGGTAATTAGTAATAATTATCAGTAATTATTAATAATTAGTAGTAATTAGTTATAATTATTGGTAATTAAAAACAATTTGTTGTAGTTAGTCAAAATTTATAGCAATTACTGATAATTACTAATGATGAATGGTAATTGAAAAAATATGTGGTTACTAAAAAGTTAATATCAATAATTAGTAGTAATTGGTAAAATTATATTGATAATTAGCGCTACTTAGTAGAAATTAGTGATAATTATCATTATTTAGTAATACCGAAGCTAAAATTAGTAAAAATTAGTTGTAATAAGTAAAAGTTAGTGCTATTTAGTAATACATAGTGGTAATTAATAAAAAATTCTTTTAATTACTAAATATTAGTATAATTTACTGAATATCATTATTAATTATGAAAACCTATATATAACTACAAAAATTGCGAAAATTTGTTAAAAATAACATTAAATGGTAATACTTTACTTCAATTAGTAATAATTTAAAGTAAATATTACTAATTTATTTTAATTAGATGTTATTACTAAAAAATTAAATTTATCAGTAAAAATTGTTATTAATTAGTAATAATTACATTAAATTAGGGGTAATTAATGGTAACTAGTAAAAAATAGAAATAATTTGTAAATTTAGGTGAAAAAATAGCATTAATTTAAAATATTTTCAAGAAAATTATAAATTATAAATTTTATACCGATCTTTGGATAATCTATTTCTTATATAAAATTAATAATAATGATTAATTTATTTTATATTTTTTAGTGTAATATTGTATAAGGAATTCGAAAATATTCTATATTAGATGATCAAAACTAGATAAATCATCACCCGAAACCAAAGGTTTCTTGTATAAATCATATATATATTGAGGGTGTTTAATCTTTGTTATCATTTACATCATCAAAATCATAATTTTATTTAGAAGGGACGATTATGATTCAATACAAGAAATATGATCTGAGAAGGTTTGACACATTTGAAAACATTTGTGGTCTTTTATTGATTTTTTTGAATGGATTATGTTCTTATGTATCAACCCAGTGTACAATATTATGGATATGATATTTATATTTTTTTTTCCATTTCAATAATTGTTTCAAAAAAATTATATGATGTTGTTTGTCCTAATTTTTATCAAGCTGATACTCAAAATGATATTTTTTTCCCTCCTAAGTTAGATCTATATAGATTTTATGGGATCATAATGTTTTCTAAGGATATGTTATATTCTGGATCTAAGATAATAAATATTAAGTGGTTACAAAATTTATGGCTTTTAAATCAGATAATTAAATGTATAATTATTTCTTATATCATATATTCTCTTTAGTAACTATTAAAAAAGGAAATGTTATGCCTATAAATTTCAATGAGTGATAGAAGATGGATTGAGATTTGAGTCATTGTTTTCAGAAGATTAACATATATTAAAATGATTGAATATTATATAATGGGAAAAATGATTCATTAAATAGATTTCCAACATGTGGAAAATCAGGGTGCAAACAGGCTGATCAAGATAAGTATGTATTCATTCCTATTAAATAGTTCATGTATTTCCCTCTTACACCTAGATTGATAAGTTTATTTATGTAAAAAAATGTAGCATCACTGAACTCATGGTACAAAACCAATTTTTAAACTAATAAAATATAAAACCAGCCTTCTAATGGTGATTCATGGAATCATTTTTACTATGTACATCTATCTTTTCCTTAGAATCCCAAAACATTTGACATGGTCTTTCTATCGATGGATTTTTTCCATTTGGTTCTTACGGTAGAAAATATTTAACTTACCCCATCATTTTAAATCCATATTACTTAACTACATGGATTTTGAAGAATGATCTATATTAAATTTTGACCTTATTAATTCCATGACATCTAAAAAATAATATCGATGTTTATATGAATCCATTGATTGACGATTTAAATATATTCTGGAGTAATGGGGTCCGTACTTATCATGATGTTGTGATAGAAAATTCATAATGAAAGTTTTATTAATGTGTAGAATTATTAACATCCCAGTATATGGAATATTATTTGGCTATTTTACACATGGTAAAAAATCATGTCCATACTTTATGATTGAATGTAAAGAACATGTGTTAATAAATGGGATAAAACATTATTTCTTTGGAACTCATCATAGATTTTTTCAGATTGATCTTCATTTCCAATAGTAGGTAAATCATTTCAAAAGAATGTTTTTAAAAGATGATACCCTCCAAAAATGATCTCAGGTATTTATTTAATATCTAATTTCTCATAATTATCCCCCCCATTACCTTTGGACTGACATTAAACCATCAAAAAACAAATGGATTTGGGATAAATCAGAATTGGATTAAATGATTTTTTTGTATATTACATTTTGTTCTAACTTATTAGTTAGTCACATGTTAGATGTATTACATATTGAGAATATTTGTTTTGATAATATATTTTATACAATTTTGGACACACATCATAGGACCACTGATAATGTAAATTCACAATTAGATCTTATCAAAAAAATTAGGGGGCCAGAACATGAGTTTTTAAAAAATGACATGTCATTGATGTTAATGAATACAAAAGTGGATTATAAACTTTCCAAAGAAATAATTTTATTAAATTGTTAGATTATAGTGGATTTGAGACTATTTTATGGTCATGTTTTCAATTTATCAAGATGTATTATAAAGAATCGTATTACTGTATTAGAAATTCCTTATTTTCATGTTATATTGCAATGAATTAAACTGATTATATTTAGAGGTTTATTGAATTTTATGATTTGGGATGTGACAATAGAAATAGCATATTATTTCTTAGAATATTGTGTTGTGACAATAGACTATAATGCACTTAGTAGACTACATGAAGATATTTTTATAATTTTATAAAAAATGAAAAAATCATTATACCGGAATTCATGGATTCAACAGAGCAATTTATTTTACTTTTTATGCATGATGAAAAATGTATAGGAATTATATAGTTTCTATTAATATATCCATATGAGATATGTTTGAAAAAAATGAAGAAAATGTTATCTAATAACACATAAACTGATGGTCAAATTAAATAATAATATTTATTGGATGAAATCTATCTTTTATTCTCCCATTGATAAAACCAAAATATCCATAGAAAAACAAATGAATGTGTAGTAATGGATAAAATGAAGATGACTCAATAAACATTAAATTATTTGTTTTAAATCAGATGTAACAGGGTTTTCTTGGAGTTTATGAGAGAGATATTTTAGAGTTGAACATCACAAGACTCATAATTATGTTCTTCTAAACTATAAAGAAATGAAAAAAAATTATAGTGAGTTCAAATACCACAATTTTTTTAATTTTATAAAAAAAATTAATATGATTTTAATTTTTGATTAAATGAAGTTTATATAATGAAAAAATTTCAACAAATTATAGCATACACACATGAAGAATGTTGTAAGTATAATTTTTCTTATTGGTTTTAAAGATCTTTAATGTATATTTTTAATGTTTTATCACAAAAATAAATATATTATTTACTATATAGTTAATTGCTCATCAATTTTGAAGGCACTGCAAAATTTTGATAAAATTACTAGTTGGTTGTGGGTTTTGAGTGTCCCACCATCTAAAATTAACAAGTAATGAAATTCATTGGTGTTGAATGGGTTTTTTATTTCATACACATGAATATAGAGAATAAAAAACAATAAATAATTGTGTTTTATTGAGAGGATATCATCATCGAGAATGTTTATTTGAATTTTATGGTATGATGGGTGAAATAATTATGTTGCGTTTATCAGAGATAGAATTATGAAATGTTGTTTAAATTTCATTGGTTTGATACTGATAGAAGATTCAATGTTCAACCATTTCCTTGAATAGTTGATACTGAATATAAAAGCCTTATTTTTTTTAAATGAACCATTTTTTGGCCCATCATGAACACCAAATATATTATACCAATTATTGTGATAATTCAAGAGATTTAATTTATTGATGGAGAATTATAAAAATGAAATCCCATGAACTTTTGTTATGAAAATTGAATGTGGTTATTTTCTCAAGGGTAGGGAATAAAAAAATTTCATGATACTTCCCTAAAAAAATAATTTCATCAATGATCCATAAATATATATGAAGAAACCCTATAGTTGTGGGTTAATGGTGGTGATGATGTTTATTATGTAAAAAATGAAATGGATTTAGAGAAGTTGTGATGATGATAAAAACCTTTTTAAAATTCAAGATACTAGGGATGAGGATGAAGATATTAACACCATCTTATACAAGTATGATAATGAATCTGAAGAATGACACAATTACCAGTTAGTTGTAGTCAATATAAAGAAATACATAATAGTTTTTTTCAATTGTTTTTGACATAATTATTTTCATCTTTTAAATTGTTTGATTTGACTTAATATATTACTTGTGTACCCTTGAGGGGGATATACTAACTGGATATTTACACATATTGTGGTTAGAAAAGGGATTTCTATTTTGGGAAACTATTTTACTAGAGAAAGGATGTTGTGGGATCTGATTACTATTAACATTCAACACCACATATTTGATCATTGGATGGTAAATAAATTAATAATAGGTATTTTGGAAATTTAATTACATATAAACTTGATATTATTATTTATTATAAGGGATTATGAAATCTAATCAATGATAGCTTGTAAAATTATATCTGGGATGTTTGGAAGGTCATTATGCATGATTTTTTTTATTAGTTATTATAAAATCTATAGAGTAATGCTCTTTAGAAAACATTGGTTGTGGAATTTGATCAGTCTTGTTGTGCCCACTGACCAGATTATATCTCATCTTCAGATTGGGATGTGTTATTTTCATAGTATATGGGAGACAGTTTTCAGAGTAGGGTATAATTATATCAATATAATTGTGGGAGGTAAGAGGTTACACATTGAGCTGGTATTCATACATGAGGTACTCATCAATGAAATATGGTAAGTTCCAATTTAAAAATAATTTATATAACTATAATTTCCAAATGTTGATTTCAATCTCATACAGAATGTTAAACATACTAATATTATCAAGGTTGAGAATTATAAGAGGAGGTAAAAATATCATATTAGTTGATATATTAAAGGTGGTCTCCAGTGTCACATTGTGATCCATTCAATTTTTTAGTTTTAAAATGAAATGAAAATAATATTTCAACTATTTTAATTTCAAATTACAATGATGGACTCATATGAGGTTATGAATTCTCACACACATGATGATATTAACACTAATACTCAGATTCAAGACACTGGGGGAGAATGAATAAATGATGAATCATGGATTCAGGTGACTCATTATGCTTTAGAGAATAGATGACTAGTTCGTATCATTTCTTAATTGAATCCTAATAGTTATTATGAAATTGCTACATGGTCAGTATCCTACTCGAGGGGATCTCATGAAGATCCATCATCATAGGTATCATCGTATGATGAGAAATTTCAAACTAATAGTCATGATATAGAGCCCCTATATAGGGAGAAGGAAGAGTTTTCAAGTCAATAAACTATCTTAGGCCTTATCCATTCCTTTAGGTTTTAAAAAGCACAAACACTTTTTTCCTAAAAGAATAATTTCTTTTTCTAAGGAAATTTATTTTCAAAAAAGTTAACATGCTTTTAAATGTTATGATTAATGTCACATATCTATACTGAAACCATGTTTTCTTTAATAATGAATTATATTAATAAGAATATAATTATTATAAAAAATTTGGAATCATATAGTTATTCAAATATCGAGTCTCACTGTTTCTAGAATCTGATTAAATCTGATTTCATACTACTTTTCATATTGATTTTTTACTACATGTTTGAAATAAATTAGACTCAAAATTCTTCGACATTCAGACCCAGAATTCTCAGAAATTTTGAACCCCGATTCTCTTAAAATTTGACTAATAATTCTTAGAAATTAAGAATCATAATTTTTAGTAATTCAGACTCTGAATTTTAAGAAATTGGGACTCCGAATTTTCAATAAATTCTAACATTGATTTCTAAAAAATTATGGCTATGAATTCTAAAAAATTATTACTACTAATTATTAGAAATTCAGACTCCGTTTTCTCTGAAATATGAAATCTATTTTGATATAAAATCATACTCAGTTTATATCTAAAATTAGAACCCATTTCTATCTAAAATCAGACTTTGTTTCTATCGAAAATCAATCTCTCTTTCTATACATATCCACGCACTGAATTTTTTTTCTAGATTCTGTTTGTTTAAAAAATTTGACTCCATTTCACACTATATTTAGATTCCTATTATCCATACTTATTAAAGTTACATTTATTTCATAAAACTTTGTTCCACATTTATCACATACAAGTTTACTTATGTGTCATAAACCTAAGAAATTTTTTCTTACATGTTATAATTAATTACACATGATTATGATACAATGAAATGATGTTGTACGATCTGTTTCAAACTAACCATTGATTGAGTGACACGTATATAGGTTCCTTCAAAATTCAAGGATAAATATGAATGTTGGATGAGGAGATAACCATTGGGAGTATTTCCTATAAATACCCCTTCAATTTTAATAATTCATAACAAAGTTGAGAAGAACTAGATGCACTAATTTATAGGGAGAGAGAGACTCTAATACTTTGTGTAATCTATGGACATCATGTTTTTATGTGGACAACTTGTTCATCCTACTTAGTGCGACTCCAATTGGAAGATCAATCGAGGGATTTTGGGGATAGGAAGACAGATGTACCGACTACCTTAAAGTTATAGGGATTCCAGGGATAGGAATTTGGAGTTGATAACTAATTTAATGTTTCAGGGCTTTTGAGGATAGCAAGATTGACTCATATACTCTTATCGAGTGCTTACCCTAGTGTGGGTAAGATAGAATTTATATATATTATAAAATTAAGGACCTTTATCCAAGGTTGTTAGATACCATTCTCTTTGGGTTAAAAAATTTATTATACCTATTTATTTATTGTTGTTACAAGTTTTAATTCGAATTTATTTTTTAATGAAATAATTTATAACATTCTTATACTTTCTTATACTTTTATACTCAGATATAAATAATATTTTATGTGATTTATGGTATAATCATTCTCTATATAGACATTTTTTTATGTTTCTTTATCAGATCCATATTTTCAAATCCTAATAATGATTGATTCATAGTTAAGAACATAATATGGGTAGTGGATCCATCTTGTTTATCATTGTTAAACATAGCCTTTCATATGAATAAAAATTAATGTTTTTCAAACATACAATTCACCACTCTTGTAATTGATAATCTACATCTATATTTCAATCCAAAAATTTATATCATAGGAGTTCTCCAACATACATATACTTACATATAAGTTGTCTTTATCAAATTTTATTACCTAACTATACCAGTTTATGTTTTTTATTAAAGATATTTTTTCTTAAACATATTTTATCTTTGTTTATAAACATTTATTAATTATTCTTTTGAATGAAATGGTATTTTCTTTTAGAATGGTAGGAATGAAAATTGGTTCTATAGATTATCTAAATCCTACTAGAAAACCAATATTTGATGGTAATGACTATGAGTAATAAGTAGATAGGATGAAGAATTTCTTTATAAACACGGGAGTGGATAATTTTGTATTACTCACTGGTGAATACAAGATTCCTAAAAAAGAAATCTGAACAATCACGAATTACGGTAAAAATATTAACTAAACTAACATGTATAAAATACTCTCCTTTATTCCATGACCAAGAATATCAATAGTCAAGTATATTCTTATGAAACCTCTAATAGCATGTGGAAGACACATGATTTTACATGCTTTGGAACTTCAAATGTGATAGAAACTAGAAGTGCTATGTTAAGAGATGAATATCATGGATACATATTTCTTTATGGAGAACCAATTTTCAAAGTGAAACATATATTTAGGGATATCATCGATGGTTGTAAATCTACGAATGAGAAAGGACTTGATGATGAATTTATTATGGACAAGATAATTGATAGTATACCTAATGAGTGGGAATATAAAAGAAAATATATTTATGAGAATAGGAAAGTATCTAACATCACTCTTGAGGAGTTATTTTCACCTCTTCTTCAGCATGAAACAAGAATGAGGAGAGACATAGACATTAATAAGAAGAATAATGGTAATGGAAGTGTTGATTTCTCTATTATATTTAAATGTAAGATTCCATAAATTGTAATTAGATCTAAAGATAATAAATATACTGTTATATCTGAATCAAGTGATAGTGAACATTCTGAGAATGAACCCGCCAATAATTCTTGGGGGATGAAAAATATTGTGGGAAAATGATTTTTTAGTACAAATATAAGAATAAAGATAGAAATAACAAGTAATATTATGGTTTAACTTGTTATGAATGCAATAAGCATGGGCATATCAGACAAAATTGTCATATGATCAAGAGAATAGACAGAAAGGATAATCATGCTGAATAAAATAGAAAGAAGTACTAAAAACCTAAGGTTAAAAATCTATAAAGGCTAATGAAACCTGGAGTGCTAGTAGTAGTGACTCTTCATATGAATCCTCATAATATGATTCTTCTTGTTAGGAGAATATGGGTATTATAGTAATATTACCTATTGAAAGTCATTGTCTTATAGCTAAGGTACACAATTTTAAATCCTTAATAAATATTTATATAAAGTAAAGTTTTCCAAATGAATAATATTATGAGTGTATGGATGAATAATATTCTTATTTACAAGATAAAACTTTACCATTATTTGAATAATTCTCTATATTTTTTTTTAATTACATTAAAAAGATAATAGTATGATAAGAAAGATGATAGAGATATAAAATTCTATAATTTTTGTTTTAACAAAATAAATATGGTATATTTCTTAATATCTTGATAAAAACAATTTATTTTGAAAAAATATCTAAAAATATTAAGGATTTTTATTCTGAGAACTAAAAACATTCAAAGGATCTTGAAAATGTTATTTACAAGAGAAAGGTTTTAGAAAATTACTTAAAATTTATGACTAATGACGATGAGTATAATAATTTATTCATTAGAATAAAATACGAAATATTTTCCTTAAATAAATATTTATAAAATTTTATTTTGGGAATGAAAAAATTTGATAATATTTATTTACATCTATATCCTCTTTGGATTTTTTTTGGATTTGGTAATACTCATTCAAAACTAGTTTTCAGTAAGAATTATTTGGTTCCCCAATGTGCTCCTTTTGGAACTAAGTGTCAATGTGGTGAACATTGAGAGAAATTTTTTTCATTAAATAAAATTCAATCCTGAGGATTTCATTCAACTTATTTTTCTATGAAAATATTGATACCTATAATTTTACTTTCTACAATTTCTAGATCCAAGATTTATTAGATTCTAAAAGACTAACTATTTTTTCAGAAAAATAAAGGACGTTCTAACAAGAATACGTGTTACATGGATAGTGGATATTCTAGGAACATTATTGGTAACAAAACCACATTTGAAAATATTATCAATTTGAAAGGAGGAAAAGTAACTTTCTGAGATAATTCTCATAGAGAAAGTTTTGGTATAAGTAACATTTTTCTTCTTGGAAAAGAATTAATTTCAAAAGTTTTATTTGTTAAAGTCAAAATCTAAACATTATAAGCATAATAAAATTATGTCATTAAGGTTACCTTGTGAAATTTAGGAATGATATATCCCTAGTACACAATTAAAATAAATAGTTTATTCTATCTACCCATAGGAATGAGAATGTTTATAAACTGAACTCATAATACCATAGAAGCCAAGATCTACTTTTCCACGTTGAAATGAAAGATCAATCTTGGATATGACATAAAATATGAAGACATTGTAACCTTTGGAAAATATGAAAACTCTCAAAGATAATACTTATTAAGGATCTACTGGATCTTAGATTTTATTCTTCAAAAGTATTTCATCCTTATCAATATGGAAAAAATTATAATTCATGATTTAAATCAATTTGTGATGTATCAACTTCTTATGAATAATAGCACATGCATGTTGATCTTTTCATTCCAACACACAATGGATGTATTGGTGGAAAATACTATGTATATGTTTTAGTTGATGATTACAAAATATTTACAAGGGACGAATTTCTATCAATGAAATATGAATGCTTTTGTAATTTTAAATATTTTTTCAGCCAATGTCAAAAATTAGAAAAACTTTCCATTGATAACTACTTATAGTGATCAGGGGTGAGAATTTGAATATTCAAATTTAGGAACATTTTTGTTAAAAAAAAGGCATTAGTCATAACTTCTTATCACCAATAACTCCTAAGAAACAGTTTTCTAGAAAGAAGAAATTGAGTTCTTCCTAGAATAACTATAAAATTGTTGAGTGAATATCTAATTGCTAAACACGTTTGAGCTGAAGTTGTATATACTACTTGATATACTATAAATAGAGTTTTAATCATACTTTTTCTTATTAAAACACCATATGAATTGTATAATGGCCTAATACCTTAATTTTCTTACGTAATGTAGTTGAATGAAAAGTATTCATCTTGAATGATAATGATAAATTACATGAATTAGAACACAAGTCCGATGAAGGAATATTCTTTCGTTTCTCCCATACTTCTAAGGATTATAGTGTTTTTAATAAAAATTCTAGTATTTTTAAAGAAATAGTGCATGGTAAATTTGATGAAACTGGTCCTTTTTTTAAACAACTACAACCTACATCTTCAGATGTGTTGTCAAATACTAATTATCAACCTCTGAGGGATGATTATTCTAATAATTGAAATACTCAATGAAATTTTTCTGAAGTACTTACCCCATAAAATTTTTTACCTTATATTGAGGAATAGGTTTTACCAGACCCGAATAAGTTGTTTCATTTGAATCAACCCAATGATAGTATCATTGGTGATGTAAATAAACTTACAAGGACTCAAATTTATTAAATAAATGATGTATAACATCAATAATATCATTTCCAATTAAAACCTAAAATCACTGATGAAGCTTTAGGTGATGATGATTTGATTAAATCTATGCAATATGAACTAAATGAATTGGAAAGGAAGAATGTCTAGACCCTCATTAAATGACATATGTAAACGTCTTCAATTAGTTTTAAATGGGTATTCATAAATAAATCTAATGAAAATTGAATCATGGTTTGAAATAATACAATATTTGTTGCTAAAATATAAAATCAAGAAGAAGGAATAGACTGTAAAGAAACCAACACTCCAGTATCTCAGCATGAATCTATTTGTAATCTATTATCCTTTGCAGTATTCATTGATTTCAAACTTCTTCGGTTGGATGTGAAGTGTGATTTCTATAATGTTTAAGTTCAATAAGAAGTTCATATTGAACGACCTCCTCATTTTAAAGACACAAAAAAACCTAAACATGATTTAAAACTTACCAATGATTTATATGAACTCAAACAATCCCCTATACAATTGTATACTAGACTAGAATGATTTTTCTTACAAAATAATTTTTTTAAGGGAACTTCTGATCCAAACCTTTTTATAAATAAAGATAAGAAAATTGTTTTGATTTTTCAAATTTATGTTGTTGAAATTATATTTGGATTATCTCAGAAATCTTAAACTACTTATTTTTCGAATCTCATGAAATCTGAGTTTGAAATGAGTATGATGGGTGAGTTAACATGTTTCCAGAGTTTTCAAATTTCTCAAAAACCAAAAGGAACATATATGTCTCAATATAAGTATACCAAATATCTTCTTAAAAATCATGGATATGAAAACACTAAAGGTACAACTACTTCAATTAGTACCTTAATTTATATTGACCTTGATGAATCAAGGAAACCAATAGATCAAACATATCTTAGAGGTATAATAGGAATTTTATTATTCAAAAACGAATGTCATATAGACTTAATGTTTTTAGTATTCTTATGCTCAATATATCAATCTATTCCAAATAAATATCATTTAAAAGTAGGGAAAATAATTTTTTTATTTAAAGGGAACCATGGATTTATGACTTTTCTATTCTTATGAATAATATTTTATTTTAAATTTTTTTGGATGCTGTCTTTGGTGGATGTAGAATGGATAGGAAATGTACATTCAAAACTTGTCATTTATTATGATATTCATTAGTTTCATGGTCATGCAAGAATAAACACTCAGTATAACTATACACTACTGAAGTTGAATATATAGCAGTTGGAAGTTTTTGTTCCCATGTTTTGTGGATGCAACACACACTCATAGGATATGGCATAAAATTTACCAAAACACAACTAATGTGTGATAATACTATTTACATTTCCCTATAAAAAACCCCATAAAACACTCTTGTGAAAAGAGATTTTGTATTAGGCATCACATTCATAGGGATCATGCATTTATAGGAGATATCATTCTGAAATTAATCGGACCACAAGGCAAACATGCTGCTATATTTTTAAAATCCCTTCCCTCCAAAAGATCAGAATCTAGTAAATAGAAGTTAGGAATCATAGATATAAGGTTATCATCCATATTAACATTTTTTTGAAACTAATCTATTTACATTAAGATACTCAATTTCATAGGGGGAGTACATTTATTTACTCTTTTTATTCTTTCCATAAATCATTTGGAACCTAAAATTATCTTTCCTTAATAAACTTTTCCAAACATAAAATTCTATTTTCGTAATAAAATTATCAAAAACTAAAACTTTCATTGAATAAAAAATTATTTAAAAACTGAGTTCTTCAATAAGAATCATATTAATATTAAAAATTCATCCAGAACAATATTAAAGGTATGTTTTCTAACTCAAATCAATATAATTTCATTTTTGTTGGTATTTTTATCTTGTTTAATGAAAGCCTAATTCGATTCACTTTCCCTAAATCTGATTTTTCTGTAAATACAAAAATTATTATAATCTATAAATCCTCTTCAATATTGATATCAACCATCAGATTAGTTAAAAGTAATGTCAACTATTGGATCAATCAATAAATTCAAACAATTTCGGAGAAGCCTATTTAAAAGGATCTAGAGTTCATATCCCACACGGATTCTGTTATCCTTTTTCATCGAATCTATTACCTTATTTAAGTGTGTGATTCTATTTTTTTAGTTTCCATGCTTTCCAAATTTCTCTTGAAGCGTCTCCACATACATTGATTTAGTCTCAATCAATAAAAGAACCCAAGTATTAACTAATGTTATACGAAAGGTTAATAGATTTAAAGTTTTCTCCACGTATAATTCCTTGATTACAAAGATTATTAATTTAAATGGAAGGGAAATCATTTGTGTTTATAATGAAAATAATCATGATCTTGTCTACAGATACCTTATTGAGGAATTTTATGATTCAGTTCATTTCTATGATAAAGGAAGAAAATATATGTTCTTGTTTAGAAGCTATGGGATGTTGTATTATTTATCTTTCAAAAAGGACACAAGAAACCTTGACATTATATATAAAGGAGGAAAAATTATTTTTTCTCACTATTTTCTTGATTAGGAAGGCTATTTTGAGAGGATAAAGGCAATAGAGTTCCCTGGTGTAAGAACTCAGATCTTCGTTTCAGGTATGTTTTCCTTTTTCTGGAGTTTTTAAGAAAAAAGGAAATTTATGGAAATTTTAGAAGTGCACGTCGTGTACTTTTTGAGTACATTCCATGTACTCTTTCCCGAATCAAATCTGTGATGGTCATGCCTGGGCCACACACACTGTGTGTAGGGGTGACGTGGAGGCCGATTTTTGTGGTGTACGGAAAAGACCCAGTACATGTCATGTACTTTCTTTTTTTTCACTATGACTCATTCATGCCATACATGGAACGTATAAAAGATGGATTTAATTAAAATATATAACTTATATAAAATATTATATTATACCAGTTTTATAATATACCTATGTATCATTTAGTTTTCATTCTTTTAAAGATGAAAAAGAATTTAATGTTGAATTCATGCGTACGTATAGCTTACCGTCTCCATGAACGGTGCATTTTATTTTATATCTCCAAATGTTATGTAATATTATAAATAAATATATATACTGGATTTATATGTTATTAAAATCATTAATATCATTCATAATATAATATAATTTTGATCCACATTGTCAATTTTTAATTATAACAAGTTCATTTTTGACACATGTTCCATATATTGACAAAATGACCGATATTAACAAAAATAATTATGTGATGTTTATAACATGGTAATAAGTGATATAAAAGGAATAATAAACATGAAAAATGTTATAAACCCATTATAAATTAAATTAAGTTTATTATTCATGAAGAAAAATGAACAGACGGGACGAGTCAAACTCAAGGTAGGGGACTTTGTCTTAATCTCCATTCATTGAGGCCTATTTTGATTTATACTTGAATTTATTTTATACAATGTATACACCCATTTTTATTTTTATTTAATTAAAATGTTATCTTTTTCTACGAATCATTGTACTAAGTTAAAACAATAATGTTTCTTTTTAACATACGTGATGACAATGACCTTTCCGCCACCGCGAGTGAATTTTGATATTCGGCTTCCTTAAGAACATGAAATATTTTTAAAAATAAAATAAATAAAATATACTCTTTATATGTATTTTGGAATTGAAAATTTTTTTGATAGTGGATTGATAATGTCAATATATGAAAATTATATATTTTTATTACAATTTATAAATTTTATCTTTCCTTTATTATTGTTTTATGTGTTATGAATATGTTATGGTTATTGGGAATTTTTTACATATATGGATGGTTCTGTTATAAACCAAAGGCAAGTGAGCCTGAGATAGATCTCTATTTCATCGGGTAACATGATAGAGGTTAATGTTAATGTTTCTCTTAAGATAATTTGGGAATATACTGTGATGGATATTCAAAACGTAACACCCTATGTGGTTGTGAAATCAATAATATAAGTATGATATAGATGCAACTAGTTGACTTTATGATTTCAGATTTATATATGTTATTTGTAAATCTTGTGATTTTTTGAGGTATTTTAAAGAGACTATGTTTTATTATTGAAAGGTATGATTTCATTGATTTTTATGTACTAATGGAATAAGGTTTTCATTCCTTATATTATAACTATTACTAAGCTTTTTATGATTATCCCTTGTTTTTGAAATGTTTTTCATAGGGTATAAGGAAGGGCAAGAGAATGTACTAATTCATGATAATTTATATCAAGAAAATAATTCTTGTTTTTTATGGAGCTTTAATTTTATAAAAAAATTGGGTAGAGAAGGATTATCTACTTTATAATTTTTTTGAGATGTAATGTATCAGTTATTTCCCAATTTTCTAAAACTATAAACCAGAAAAGATCATAAATTTTGATGTTTTTATATACCCCAAGATTATGTAATGTTTAAGGCTGGGGCCTTATAGTTGGCATTAGAGGTTGGTTTAGATACCTTTAAGAGTTAGTATATTGTTAAATTAATATCCATAAATAAATTTTTAATAAGATTGAAATGATAGAGCATTTAAATATTAACATGTTTCTTAGCCTAAGATATTTATCTATTCAGAACGGTTTTCTATAGAGTAAACATGAATCTATGATGGGATGACATCAAGAAGAAAACAACCATCTAAATCAGCAACTTGAGATGGTCAGATTCGAAATGGAATAGTTTTTTAGTGATTTAACACTGTAATCCAGATATAAATAGTGGTGGTATCCATGCATGAGATCATCCAGCACAACCACAAATGAACATGTTGGTAATAGATAATTTTAGGAGGCAACATCCCCCATAATTCAGTGGATCATCTGACCATGTTCTAGCTAAAGGATGTATTAAATAACTGGAAAATATTTTCGATGCCATGGGGTGTTCATAACATCAAGAGTTCAGTCTTGTATTTTTTCATTTTGAAGGTGAAGCTGATCAGTGGTGGTCGATGGTTACAAATATCAGGGATAGTGAAGAGATTTATGCTCTTTATTAGGATGAATACCAAGGTATGTTTCTGAATAAATATTTTCTTAAGGCATTTCAACTTAGGATAGAAAAAAATTATGAGAATTGAGGTATGAGGATGAATGAGTGGAAACTTATGAAGTAAAATTCACTTGACTCATAAGGTATACTCTAAATTTCATATGGGATATTGATAGAAAAATCAATAATTTTTACTCAAGATTAAAGATAATGTATCAATGGGACTTAGCATCTCGTGAGTTCAAAATTTATGAAAAAAACTTGTTCGATTTGCAGATAAGGTGTAAATGGAGTTTGCTAATGAACTGGTGTTTTCGACAAACAACAGAATAAGAGGTCGAGGTGTCAGATGAAAGGGAAGAACTCTAAAACAATTCTGATTGTAAGAAACTTAACTTTACAATTTTGGAAAATTGTGGTAAAAATAACATTGGAGAATGCCTTTTGAATTCTATTAAGTGATTCCAATGTGGTAAAATGGGCCAAAAGGATCGTAATTTCACTAAAAAATATCATTTCAATGGGAAGGAAAAATCTGATTTAAAGTTATTAAAATGTTTTAAGTGTAATGAAATGGGTCATTATGCAAATGAGTTTCTGATGAAAAACTCAAATGTTGGAAAACATCCAGAATAAAAGTAGAAAGGGGTGGTAAAATCCATTACAACTACTTCAGTGGATGGTGGTCCATCAAATGAAGTAGTGTAAGGGATTGAAAAAAATATTGGTGAATCCTCCATTTTTGGCACTACATTACACAAATATTTAATTTTTATCTACAATGATGCTTTATAAAAGGGTTGTGTCATAATGCATAAGTATCAGGTAATTTTTTATGCTTCTTGTCAGTTGAAACCTTATGAGTTAAATTACCCTACATGTGATTTGGAATTAGCTACTGTTGTTTTTTCGCTAAAAATTTTGAGGCATCATGTGTATGTTATAAAGTGTGGAATATATTCTGATCACATAATTTTGAAGTATGATTTCACTCAGAAATAATTCAACATTAGATAGAAGAGATAGGTGGAATTAATCACGGATTATTATTGCATGATTCATTACAATCTGAGAAAAGAAATTAATTTGGTGGACACTTTGATTCAGAAAGATAATTCTACAATAACCATGATACATTGGGAATGAGATCATTTGGTTTTGGAATAGATGAATTTTGGATTTGATGTTACTAGTGTAAGGAATTCCTCTATTTTTTTGGTGGCTGTAAAATCATCTCTATTAGACATAATTAATAAAATATAAAAAGTATAAAAAAAATTTCAGAAATATGTAGAATTTTTTCAAAAGGCCAAGTTACTTGAATTTTACATTAATAAACATTGTGTTTTGCTGTTTGGAAGAAGGTTATGTGTCACTTGGGATTAAAAATTAAATAAAGAGTTGTTATGTGAAGATAATAGTTCTCCATTTTCAGTTCATCCTGGTACTTAAAAAAATTATTGAGATCATCATAAGTATTAGAGTTGGGATGGAATGAAAATAGATATTACTGACTATACTAGGAATTGTTTAAATTTTCAATAGGTTAAATGAGAATGGCAGTTACCAAAAGGGATGTTTCAGCCTTTTCCAATTTTACAGTGGAAATGGGAAAATGTTTCCAGGGATTTCATAGAGGGATTACCAAATACTTCTTGAGTTAACAGTTTTATTTGGGTTATTTTTGATCAATTGACTAAATATGCTCATTTTTTTACTATTCGAGATAGACTTTCTTGAGATCAACTTTCTTGATATTATATTAAAATGATAGTCATGTTACATGAATTTCCCTTATCCATTATATCTGACAATGATCCTAGGTTTACTAATATCTTTTGGAAGTTCCTTAAGAAGTCAATTGGAACTAAATTAAATTTCAGTAAAACTTTTCGTCCTCAATTAGATGGAAAATCAGAACTAAAAATTCAGACATTGAAAGATATTCTACATACTTTTTCAATGGATTATCAGGGAAGTTAACCCCAATATCTTTCTTGGTTTGAGTTTTCATATAATTAATGTTTTTATTCTAGTATAAAGATGGCACCATTTGAGAAATTATATGTAAATTAGTTTCGAACTCCTGCTTTTTGGGATGATGTATGTGAAGGAAAGTTGATGGGACCAGAAATGGCGGAAGAGTAGGTAGAGAAAGTTTAGTTAATTCAGAAGCGCATGAGAACTGATTAGAGTTGGAAGAAAAGTTATGTATATAATAGGAGTAAGGATATATCTTTTGAGGTATGTGATCATTCCTTTCTCAATTTTTTACCGTGGAAATGTGTGATGCATTTTGGAAAAAAGGATGTTGAGTCCACGGTTTATTGGACCACATGAAATTCTGTATAAAGTTAGACTAGATGTATTCTGAGTGTCATTACCTCTAGGTTTATACAAAATACATAATTCTTTTCTTGTTTAAATGTTAAGATTGTATATACCATATCCAACTCATGTTTTTAGTCTATAGGTAGTTTAGTTGGAAGAGAATCATTCTTATGAGGAACAACTAGTCCAGATTCTTCACCGAAGAGAGAAAATGTTGCGGAATGAGGTAACTCATCAGGTAAAGTTTTTGTGGAAAATCCATATGGATGAAGATGTAACATGGGAATCTTAATATGCTATGAGGGATAAATATTTCTCACCTATTTGATATGTTAATAGAATTGTTGGGACGCAATTCCCAAAAGGAGGAAGAATGTAACAACCCATGTATTTATAGAGTAATTAATTTTCATTTTTATTAATATTTATTAATAAGATATTATATTTACATTAAATGGTATTATTTTTCTGATATCATACCCAACATGAAACAACAGGTTTCATTTAAATCTTATATTGCACAAAATGTTTAGTTATACAAAAAAAAATATAATAATATAATTATTTTAAATGGTAGTTTATGCCTTGCTGTTGTACTAGATGGAATGAACATAACTAAAAAAATATGATTATACAAGTTTAGTAAATGTCTTTACATTTATCTGAAAAATTTTAGTGGACTAAAATAATAATGGATCTGATTTTAAACATGAAATACTCTAATATTTATAAAAGGTCATTTAACCACCTTTTGATGGAGAACCCATTTTAAATATATTTTTTTCACATTTATTTGTTATATTTGAGAAAGTAAAATTGTTCTATAGAATTGGGACATCAAAATTTACTTTGGATAAATTTCTGGTAATTTTCTGATAAAATTTATTTTTTAATGAATAGTGAAAAATAGTGCATTTTAAGTCAACACTACATTTTCATCTAATTTATTTATATTGTTGGATTTTACTTTTAATTGGTTTTAAAGTGTAATTTAATTATATATTTATCATTTAATCCATTTTTTCCATTTTAAAAATTTTCAAATGCAAATTTGACATAAACACATGTCAATCTTTTGGTAGTTTTTACTTCTTAAAAATAGGCTTTTGGTTTTGAGAATGAAAATTTATTATAAATTAATTTTTGTAACTTCTATATTTTTATTTTGGAAAAATGGATTCCATATATGGAATTAGGAGGTCCAAATTGTGTAAATGGGTACATTTTATTTTTAGACATTAAAGATAGTATCTTCAGTAATTATTTTATTTACCATAGTTAATGGGTAAATCTAGGAAATAAGAGAAGAAATATTATTATAATAATATTAATCTACCCTAACATGTTTCATAACACTAGTAAATAAGATATTTACAACCATGGTCATCTTTGGGTCTATTCGGGGACCTCATTGAGGTACATATATGTGAAAATGATATTTTTTAAGAATTAATTTAATGTAAAGAAAAATATAACATAAACATGACTTTTTTATTAAACAATATCTATATTGGGTTATATAAGAGATATTTTCGACTATAAATTTTCATTAGAAATCTAAAATTATTTACTACATCATGGTATTTTATTTATAACTTTTAGACAACAAATATATAAATATATTAATAACATAATGATGATGTAGTGATTACTATATTAATTAATGATTAAAAAAATGAGATTAGAAATATTAAAATAAATTTATTTATAACTTTTTATACCGTACAAAAACTTTATAGATGTGTATAACTTTTTTATTTTAAGTAAATATTTTTTTTCTAAAGATTTATGTTTTTATAGATTTTTAAAAAGTAATGGTATGAATATTATAAATATTAACATAAATGAATTTTTAAAAAAAAATTATTTTATTCAATGATATAATATCCAAAAAATCTACGAATTCTCCAAATTAAACATATAATGTTTAAAATGTCTTTAATTATCTACTTATCATTCTCTTTTAATTTTACAAAAAATATATTAACCATGTAGTATGAATATACAAGAAAACATGGTAAGAGATAAATTAGTTTACTAAGTGTTAAATCTAAAAGATAAGATTATATTTGTGACCTAAACTTGTATAAATCCTATTATTTGAGTTTTTTTTGACCCAAAATCATCTTTTATTTGAAATAAATTCATTTGATACCATTTTAAACTGAATATCATTTTATAATAAAATAATACCTCAAAACTATCCTAAAGTGCCCCTCCTCCCTCTTATAAAAGGGCATCACCCCTACCCATTTAATCACTCTTCTCAAGCCCCTTGGCTTATCCAAACTATTCCAAAATAAGCTCCCAACAACTTTATCTTCCTCCTAGAATCCCTACGTTGAGATGAAGGCAATTCAAGTAACACTTTTGGATTCAATCAAAGGGAGTTACATGTTTTAATAGGTATCATCTTTTCTAATGAACATTTCCATTATTTTAATTATTCACTAAATATTATATTCATATTCTTTTATTACATAACAAAACAAGTATCCTCAATATACTAGGATATTGTAATTATAATGATTATAAATACACTTACACACACCTCTATCTAATGGATACGAACATACGGTTTCTGTGTATGGTGAACTACTACCTTACAATACGATGATTGTTCAATTTTTCCCTAACGCCTCTCAAGGTGGACATTATGAAAGAACTATATTTATATTCAATATATATTATATTTAAATTTTTCCTATTATTCTATTTATTTTTTAAAATTAACCATTATGCTTCAATAATGTGTAAATATAATAATTTCATTTGAGGAAGTTTGATTGCCGCCCCTCAATGTGATATGAATCATTCATGCCATACATGGAATGTATAAATACTGGCCTTAATGAAATTATGTAACCTATATAAAATATGATATTATACTAAAATTATAATATACCTATGTATCATTTATTTTGTCACTCCATTAAATATTAAAAAGAAATGAAAGTAGAGTGCATGCATACGTACGACATACCATCTCTGTGAACGATGCATTTCATTTATTATATCCAAATGATATGTAATATTATATATAAATATATATACTATATATATATATGATATCAAAATCATGAATATAATTTTGGAGATAGTAGAATTTTGACCACATGGACAATTTGTAATTATAACAAATTCATTTTTGACTCAAGTACCAAATATCGACAAAATAAATTATATTAACTTAACTAATTATGTAATGTTTATAAAATGGTAATAAGTGATATAAAAGGAAAAACAAACTTGAAAAAGGTTATGATGAAATTATAAATTAACTTATGTTTATTATTTAAGAATAACAAGGAACGTACTTCATGAGTCGGTCTCAAAGTAAGGGACATTGTCTTAATATCCATTCATTAAAGACTATTTTGATTTACTCATGAATTTTATTTATATGGTGTATATAACCCTTTGAATTTTAATTTAATTAAAATGGTATCATTTTCTATGAATCATTTTTCTAAACAATAAAAAAATGTTTATTTTTAATGTATGTTATGACAACGACCTTTCTTCCATCGCAAGCATTTTTTGATATTCAATTTCCTTAACAAGTTATAATGTCATTAAAAGTAAAATAAATACCATATACTCTTTTTTAATATTGTGGTATTGGAAATGGTTTTTAGAATGTATTTATTATGTTAAAATATTAAAATGTTATATTGTGAATGAAATGTATAAATTTTATCTTTCCATTATGATTGTTTTATGTGTTTTGAATGTGTTATGGTTCTTGGGAATTGTTTATGTGTATGGGTAGTTATGTGATAAACTAATGGTGGGTGAACCTAAGATTTATCTTCAATGCATTGGGTAATGTGATGGAGGTAAACATTAATATTTATCCAAAGAGATTTAGGGAATATACTATGATGGGTATTCCAAATGTAACTCCCAATGTAGCTATGTAATCTAAAATATTAGTATGACATGGATGCCACAAGTTACCTTTATGATTTATGATTTCTATGTGTTATTCATAAATATTGTGATTTCATAAGCTATGTTAAAGAGTTTATGTTTTATTATTGAAAACTATGATGTTATTGATTTGTATGTATTGATGGAGTAATGTTTTCTTTCCTTATTTTATAACCCATAATAAGCATTTTAATCAAATCCCATGTATTGGAAATGATTTTCATAGGGTATAGGGAAGGGTAAGAGAAAGAATTAATTCCTGAAGATTTACATAAAGAAAATAATTCTTTTTTATTTTAAGGATTTTCAATTTTTTGAACAAAATGGATAGAGAATAAGTGTCAACTTTGTAATTTTTTGAGATGTAATGTATCCATTGTGGACTAATTCTCTAAAACTATAAAAATGAAAAGATCCTCAACGTCTAATTCTTGAACTAACTAAGGATTATGTAATGTTTAAGGTTGGGGACTTGTTGTTTTTGAAAGAACACGTGATATATGGGTACTAATTGAGGATCTAGATAGATTTAGGGAGAAACAGGGGGATATTCTACACCATATTTTGCTTGAAGTTACAGTTATACTAGATGAGGCAGTATATATAGTGGATAGGGTTTTTCTGGGAAATATAGTCCATATAAACATAGTGGTTTAGCTCAGGGATTACAGACTAAATAATAGGTAATAAGGGAAGGATATTTACATGACATTCAGTCTACACTTATGGATAGTGAGGTTGAACCATGAAAGGATGGAGGTACTATTCCTATAGATTCTCTGTTACATAGTTCCTTATTTGATACTAGTTCCTCTAATTCAATTATTTTATCACAACATGTGAATTGTTTAATCCAGGCAGATGATTTTATGAGTTGGTGTTGATGATAGACACACCCTTGGGAGTACTGTCACGAAACATATGTTTGTTCGATGGGGTATTTTAATGAGGATGGGAAGTATAATTTTAGTATTGATCATTATTTCATTTACATGAAAGTATTAAACCTAATTTTGGGTATGAATTTTCTAGAAACATACCGAGAACACATAGATTTTTACTGGAGGAAAGTTACTTTAACATCTGATGAGGGTGCGACTACATTCAATGTGGATAGTGGGATACTAAAACAGGAAGTGTAGGGAAAGTTCACCAGTAAATATGGGAGATTATTACCTTGGATGAAAGTTATTTTCTGGGTGATTGGGTGTGAAATAAGATATATTTCCACCCATAGTGTATAAGTTTCATGATGTATTTACTGAATACTTTTTAGGGATTCCATCTCATAGAGATGTGTAATTTAACAATGAGATAATGCATGGGGATAAGCTTGTTTCAATTCCACCATACATAACGGAACTGAAAGAGATCTAGGATTTCAGGACTCAGTTAGAGGAGTTATAGGATATATAATTTATCTAACTGAGTATGTCTACATGGGGTTCCCCAATACTGCTTTCAGATAATGATAACAAAACATTTAGCTTTTGTCTCAATTACTAGAATATGAAATAGATGACCACAATGAATCAGTATCCTCTTTTTCATATCAAAAATCTATTTGACCATGTTTGGGGTGCTTGTGTATTTAAAAAATTGACTTGAGATCAAGGTATCATCAGTTGAGAGTTATACCATCTAATATATTTAGGACTACATTCATAAGTTGTTATAGCCTATTTGATTTCATTGCAATTTCATTTGGATTAACTAATGCACCATCAATATTTATGGAATGGATTAATAGAAACATCCACCCATACCTGGTTTAGTTTGGGTAGTGTTTGTGGATGACATATTGGTGTACTCGAACACACCAGATGAGTATTCCCAGCATAATAAAATCATCTTTAGTACACTAATGTAGAATCAACTATTCACCAAACTATCTAAATTTCAATTTTAGATTGATCAGGTACACTTCCCAGGTCACATCATCTTAGAGGAAGGTGCTTCATTGGACCTAGAGAATGTACAAGTAGTGCTTTCTTTGGACAATCACAATAATTTATTTTATATTCCAAACATTATTAGATTAGAAAGATATTATTTGAGGTTTATTAAAAAATTTCTAATTTGGAATTTTGAGTTTTAGGATTTACCAAAAAAGGAGTAATTTTTGAGTGGATAGACGTATATGGACTCAGCCTTAAACCATACATAATCTTGAATTAAGTTAATAATTCATGTTGAGGATATTTTCAGGTTTATATATTTAGTTAATTATGTCATAACTTATAAAATCATCCTGAATATTACATGTAGGAACTTGTACTTAGTATCCATTTTTTCATAAAATAAAAAACTCTTAAAAAAGAAACATGTTTAGTTCTATGTTTTAAAAAGCATGACTTTTCCATGATCCCATCATTGATCCTGTTCCACCTTAAGTTCTATGAAAAACATTTCAAAAACTTTTGATGAGCATAAAAAGCACATTTAGGGACACACAAAGAAGGAATGTTGTTAGTTTTCAAAACAACATGTAAACCATACATACTTAATAATAAAGAAATGATTTTTACCTTAAAGAAGTAGCAAAAACACTCCACTAAATATAAGCTCACTGATTTCCCTTTTTGTAACCAAAATATTACCATCAATACCATATAAAACAATGTATATCATATAAAGGTAACTTGGGAAATAAACATACTTAAATGGAAAAACCATATGGTCGATGTCAACACATATCATTACATGGAATAAACATATGGATAACTTCCATACCCAATGAATTTGAGGATATAATGTAACCACTCATCCTTGGTTTGTCATAGAACCACCCGTCATTTGGTTTATCATGTGTCCACCCATCAAATGTCCAAGTACCATTATATAATAATAACACATAAAAGATTGAAAATATCAACATTTCAAACATAAAATTTAATTTGTAATCATAAGAAATAATTTCATGATATTGAAATACTAAATCCTTTTCAAAAACCATTTTCAATCCCCAAACACCCAAAAATGGAAATAAGGGGTTTCTTTTTTCCTTTTAAAACATTAAATCTTATAGAGGAATCCAAATAATGATTACGGCAGCGGAGAGGTCATTGTTGTCGCATATGTTAAAAACATTAATTTTATAATATAGTAAAAAAATTTATAGAAAAAATATTTCATATGAATTAAAGTAAAAGTAAAAGTGGTTTATCATACACCATCTAAATGAAGTAGGTGTATATTATCAAAATACGCCTTAATAAAAGGTGACTGAGACGATGTCCCTTACCTCATGTCTGACTTCACTTATTCGTTCTTTAATTTCATGAATAATAAAATTAACTTAATATATTCTTTCTTAGAAACATATTTAAAGTTATTTATCCCTTTTTACATAACTTATTAACTTTTTATAACAATTATTTAATTATTTGAGTTCATATCAGTCATTTTGTCAATGTTCAGAACTTGAGTCAAAATGATATTGCTATAAATAAAAATTGTCCATGTGGTCAAAATTCCATTATCTACATAATGATATTAATGATTTATATATCATATATATCTTATATATCAAGTATATATGTATTTATAATAGACCATATAATTTGGACAAAAGAAAAAAAATTCTCTATTCATGGAGATGGTAAGTTGTACAAATGCATGAACGCTACTTTAATTTATTTTACCAACTTAAAGGAATGAAAAATAAATGATACATATGTATATTACAATTCCACTATAATAACTGTGTTATATATGTTACAAAATTTCATTAATTTCATCCTTTATACGTTCCATGTATAGCATGAACGAGTCATATCACATTGAGGGGGTGGTAGTCCGCACTTCCTTAGATGAAATTATCTTATTTATTCAACATGAAAATCATAAAGGCATGTTATAAATAAAAATTAAATAATTATATAAATGAAATAAATATAATATATATCATATATAATAAAATTTCTATCATAATGGCCACCATGATAAGTGGTAGGGGAAAATCAAGCAATCATCATTTCATAAGGCATTAGTTTTCCGTACACAAAAACAGAATGATCATATCCATTAAATGGAGGTGAGTCTAAGTGTAGTTAGAATAATTATCATAAAAACAACCTAGTATATTTAGAATACTGGCTTTGTTGTTTAAACAAATATTAAAAAGATCATAGGGAGCGGAGAAGGAAAATAATGGTGTGAAAGTTGAGAGAAGACGTTACCACAAATCGGGTAACTTATTTTGATTTGAGCCAAAGGCCTTTCTTGAATTTAATTATGACTATTTTAAGGCTCATAGGAAGAATATATGGATTTTTTGATCTTATTGGAGTAGAGTTTGGAAAATCAAAGGGGCTTGAGAGGTGTGAGTAATGGGTCAGAGGTGATGGCCTTTTATAAGGGGGGAGGGGCTCTATAGAAAATTTTGAAAGTATTATTCTATTAAAAAATTATTTTATATTTAAAATTATACAAAACTCTTTAAATTCAAAGATAAGATGAGCATTTTTATAAATAAAACCATCCTATAATAATTTGATAGGTTTTGGAAATTTTTTAATCCTTATCTTTTTTATTTAACCCTTTTTTACACTTATCATTTTATCAAGCATTTATGATTTTGAGAATCAAAATACTTACAAAAACAAGAAACACATCAAATTAAAGATTTAATAACGAAATTTTAGACTTAAAATAACTATTTAGATTAAAATTAGATTTTTTTAATTTTATAATATTTATTGAAATATTTTATATTTAAAAATATGAATTATGATAATTTTTGACAGTATTCATATCATGACTTTTTAAAAATACATAACAACTTAATTGATTCTAAAAAACATCCTTAATACAAAAATAATATGTAAATATCATCCATAAAATTCATGTTTGAAATCAAAATAACCAAATTATATTTTTATTAATATTTATAAAATCCCATATTTGAATCCATTATTAATGAAGTAATCACTACATCATCATTGTGCCATAATTAAATATATTTATCTAATATCTAAAATTTATAAATAAAATAAAATTATGTAGAAAATATTTATATCTTTATAATGACTATTTATAGTCAAAAATATCACTTATATAACCCCATATAAATATTATTTTACTAAAACAAGTATGTTTATGTTACATTTTCCTTAACATTAAATTAATATTTATAAAATGTCATTTTCACTTACAAGTGGCTACATGGGGTCCCAAAATCGACCCAAGGATGTAAATGTTAAGACATGTATCATAAAATAGGATTACGACACGTGTTAGATTAATTTAATATTATTATAATATTATTGTTTTACCCATTTTCCATGTTTACCCTTTAATCATGGTAAATAAAATATTTTCTGAAGTTACAATACATAATGTCTAAAAATAAAAGTTACCAATTTAGACAATTTGGACATCCTGATTATAAATATTTAATCCATTTCCCCAAATTCAAATCACAGAATTGTCAAAAATTAATTTAAAATTGATCCCTGTTGTTAAAACCAGAAACAGTGTTTTTATGAAATACTAACTATCAAAAGATTGACATGTTGTTTGTGTCTAATTAAAAATTGAAAATACTTCTAATGAAAAAAATTGGATTAACTAGTAAAAAAATAATCTATTTACACTTTCAAACCAATAATGAAGATAATCTAACCATATGGATAAATTAATTGAAAAGACAGTTTTGACATAAAATGCAGTATTTGTTCACTATTCATTAAAAATGAACTTTAACATTAAAATACCAAATATTTAACCAAAGTAATTTTTTATTTCCTACTTCTAAATAATAAATTTATATTTTCATAGAACATATAAAATTTACAAAAACTATGTTTAAAAAGATTTCACCATCCAAAGGTGGTAAAACTGCATTTTTAGAAAAATACTTCTTTTATCCGAAAAAAATAATTTATTCTTATAAAATATATATAAAACATATAAATTGAATTTAAAATAGTAAATTGAATATATATCATATATTTTTCATTTTATAAAAATTCATAAAGAGTGATATGAAAACAAAATTAATCTCTTTTAAATAGTTTTTTATAAAAACCGCTCCATTATATTCAATTGGATTTTATTTCCATTTCTAATAAATTTTGTGTTCAATGAATCATCATTTAAGCATGTGTAAACCATATTTCAAAATCCATTTGATTCTATATTTTACCTCTATTCCAATGGCTTGTATTTAACATTAATTTAAAAAAATTATAATATAATTTTATTATTTTTCAGTATAACTCTAAGTTGTGTGCAGTGTATGATTTCAGAGAAGCATATTGTTGCATGTGGGGTATGCTATCAGAAAAAGAGTATCCTTTAACTTAAAATTAATATATTATTAATAATTATTAATAAAAATCAAAAATTATTATTCCATAAATAAATGGGAATTACATCCTTCTCTCTTTTGGAAATTTTGTCCTCACAATCATAAAAGTGGGCTCAGAAAGTTCATTAAAAGTTCCACATAGAAAAAAGAGTTAATAAAACTATCAATTTAAAATAAATAAATATAAGTAAAAAGGTCACATGAGATAACATATACTAGGAATCTATGTAAGAAAACATGGATATGGAATATAAACCAAGTTTCATGTTTTTATGAAGAGTGATAGAAAACATTATTAGGAGAAAGTTGACAACTAGAAAATCACAAACTTCTGATGGGTTAAATGATCTTTGATTCCCCAATAAGAAAATTAAACAGACAATATTTTTTTTATGTTGCCTTTGGAGTATTTAATTATGATACTAACTACGAAAAAAAGAATATATACTTACTTTAAAAGTAGTGTTTCATATATTAATCAAATTTTTACCACAAACTCATCTTTTCTCCAAACCATTAGTTTTGAAGATGACTTGGCCACATATAATTCCATATAATCTACTTATATATAATCACATAATCAAAAAAACTATATATTAAAAAAACCCAAAATGGTTAGTACAAGATCATATAATCCCTAAAAAGGATAAAATTTTATAAAAAAAGAAATCTTAATCTTAATCTCCAAAATTGAACATACAATACCAAAAGATCAACAAATATCATTCAATACACAATTGTCCTTAATATCCTTCAATATAATCCAAACTAAAATTAAACCCCAAAACTAAAAATAATTTAATCACTTAGTCTGCCATATTAAATCTTAACATTTATCTCCAAATAACATTGACTACTATTAAAGTCTCACAGTGAACTGTAATTAACCTAATCACATATTATTTATGATAGGTTAGTCATTTCCATAAATAACCCCAATATTTATGTGTCCACACTAAAAACCTAGTTTCTTCAAAAAAAAAAATTCAACCATTACTCCACAAACAAAATCTCATAGCATTCTATTTTCCTTAGGCATATAGTTTTCCCAAAAGGGCGAACATCTTACAAAATAACATTTATCACTTAATCACCCAATAATTTTCCAATACTAAGGATATCCATTTGATAAAACATATGTTTACCAAATAAACTTATTCTTGATCTATAAAATCATTTAACTAAAAAGAATTAGTCATACTAAACATGGACTTCACATAGGCCAGTGGTAGGAGATGCACCCTTGTCACCCTTCAGTTGTGGGATTAATTCACACGGCCTTGCTGGATGCGATGGGTTTTTTCCCATCCTATGGGTTTCCCTTTTTCTAAAACCATATAATTATTATATCATTATCAAAAATAATATAATTTCCTAAAAAATAACCATAAAATATTTTATCCTCAACGGTTATCTAATACCATTCATTTTGCATCTCAAAATGTAATAACCATTTATCACATCAAAATGAAAAGGTCATATGAACCCCTAATGTTATCCATTATGTCCACACAATAAAATAAAATTCTTTCTTGAATAAAATTTTCATATATCAAACTTTACGGTTACACATACTAGAAAAGGTCTTCCAAAGTAATCACATTATCAAAAGAGACTTAATACTTTTAAGAATTTCTTCATCCAAAAATCTACTATAACTCTTGAATCCCTTATATATAGAATTATTACTCATTAAAAGTTCTTTGTGATCCATTAACCATTATTTTACAACTTATTCGATTATAATTTTTCCTGTAATCAAAATCACGAATCATATCCTAAGATTCAATAATATCAAAACAACAGCTAAGAAATAGTCCATCCCTTTCATTGTTCATTGTCAGTTTCATCATCCTCAACTGGAATGACATTAGGTATTGGTAAACACATATTTTTATGATCCCACTGATCCCATTCCCAAATCTTCTTTATAGGAAATCTATTTCTAAAATGATTACACACACCACATTTAAAATATTCAATTGATCCTTCATAATGAAATCATTTACCTTTCCTAGAGTTAATTGGATGCTTCCTTTTTCTAGAGATGTTTATTACTTTATAACCTTCATTACCACATATAAAACATCTTCTCGTCCCTTTTAAGAATTTTCCGAGGTGTTTATTTCCACATCATTAACACGTATATTTTTTAATATAATTACCTTTATGATTATTACCTGAACTTCTATTTGGATTCATTTCTCGCATATATGATTCCTTATAAAAATCACCATGGTTCATGTGGTCAATCATGACTCCATATATTTGGTTGAGAATTACCAAAATATTTCTCATTGTAGATCCCATTTCATTCGGTTTCTTATTTAGAAAACCGTCATTATTTTCTTCACATTTGTTATTACACTGGTTCCTACTAGATCCTACCATTCACTAAAACAAAAAATTTTAATGTGTGTATATCAGTAAATTCATCATATAATATCTTATGAGGAGGGTAAACACTAATATATACTTATTCATGTCATTATAAACCCATTAAATATAACTAAAATAACTATGACTCTTTAAAATATGCTAACCATTATGGTTATGTAACTTATTCTTAAATAACACCCTAACCTCTAAAGTTATCTAAACTGACCTCTAATACCTACAATAAATCCCCAAACATAAACATTACATAATCATGAATTAAGTAAATAATTCACATTGTGGATATGTTTAGGATTATATATTTAAAGAATTAGGTCATAACTTATATAAAACATCCTAAATATTACTTGTAGACATTTATACTCAGTATCCATTTTATTCATAACATAAAAAACACATAAACCAAATGAAACATGTTTAGTTCTGTGTTTTAAATAGCATGACTTTTCTTTGATCCCATCTATAACAGCCATGTTCTTTATTACATACTTAAACATGATTTATTACATAAAACCATCACATTATACAACATAGAAGATTGATAGGTCTATTGTATTTGGGTCTTAGAAACATTACATAAAATCTCATAACATAGAACACAACATGTTATTGAAATCTTCCATTACCTGACCACTACATTTCTTCACACTTAGCATTTCATAGGATAACCAAAGGACATGCATAAGAAAACGGTGAGCAATGAAGCCCAGTAAGAGAATAAACGTGGAATAACATGATGAATACAATACATGTTATAAAATAGGAATAAAAATTGATCACAAGTGAAACATGAATATAAAGTCAAGATAATTTTAACATGGGAATGTGGCAACACCACTTAACATGGAATTACTAGGAGCCAAGGATCATTGCATATGGATCATGAGTAAACCCTCATTGTGCATGAAGCATGAGTAAAACCATTTTTCACTTGAAATATCATTATTCATTACTCATTTCGCATGGCGTATCATGATACTATACTTTACCCAATGCATTGGAGAACTATCTGGGCGCACCCTTCTTAAACATTTCATTTCGTGCTTAAGTGTGCCACATAGATCATACAACTGGGAATCATTCAACATGAATGTTTATTACATGGTAAAGGAATTTGGAAAAAATAAATGAAACTATATAATAAATAAGTAGATGTGTGTAAAGGTGAATACCCTTGATAGAGAAGTTGGCATGGTATTCACTACACTATAAATTTATCTTGGAAAATCGCGGTGCAATTTTAGCAGCATAATGTTGTGACATTGTAAATCAAAAAACAAATTTTATGAGAGAGAAATTGGTGTCTTATAATATCTACATTAAATGTAATGTAAGGGGTTCATATAGATACATTTCCCACAAATTTAATTGAATTTATATTCTTAATACAAAATAATTGATTGAATGTTAATGGGGAGAGAGAAATTCCTTATAGAATTTCGGCATGGTAATGGGTGTACATGGGAGGAATTTAGTGAGAGATTAAGGGGTATCTCATCATAAAAAAATAACAATGTTAGTATGGGGGTGGTGAGAAATAATACCCCAAATTTTATAATCGAAAATTAATGGACATAGCAATATTAAAAAACATGGATAAAAAGATAAACGTAGGAATCACTTACTTGGAAGTGTGATCCCAATGGCTGGGGAGAGGCTTGAGAGAGGATTCTTGGGATCTTGGGGAACCTTTGGAGGATTATAGATGGGGGTGGTAAGAGGTTGGAAGAACTCCAATGGCTTTGAGTGAAGAGGAAGTGGGAGCATGGTTGTGTTTATATAGGAAAGAAGAGGGAATTATTTATTATTTTGGTTTGGGACATCACACATTAAACGAATCAAAACCACAAACCAACCAATAGTTTCTGACCATGGTTTTTTCAAAAGGGTAGTGGAAAACAATATTTTATAATTCCAATGGCTTAAAGTTTTAAAATAATTGGGTTGATTATGTGGAGGTCAGTCTCACTCTCAAGGAAAACAATTTTAAAAAAAAGTTTTATAAGTCTTGAAGGGTCCACTAAAGCTTTGTAAAGTAAATCAAATAAACCTAAAATAACATTATTTTAATTGTATAACATATAATGGTCGAAATTAGTGTTTATATTATTGTATTACATCACTATTGGGTCATTATGATGTCATAAAACACATTATATATTTAAACGGTATTTAATTTTTACCCAAAAATTTGACTGTCTCAGAAAATTATGAAAAATTCACCGTTGGATAATATTTATGTCTTGATTCCAAAAATAATATTCCCTTAATCTAAATAATTTTCTAAATATGTGAATCTTCACTTTCAAAATAAAAAAATACATTTATCGAAAACACATAGGTTTTTACAAAAACAGCTTTCAAACCGTAATAAAAATTATACTTGTATTCATAAAAATGATATGATCATTTATATTTAATAAAAAGTAATTTGTTAATAATAATATTTTATTAAAAATTTAATTTAATTCAAAAATGTATTAATTCATCAAAATAGATTACTTAGTTGAATATTAACTAAAAATATTATTTATTCATTAAAAACCCTTTTAAAATTAACAATATTAAAATGAATGTATAATATTTATTCAGAAAATAATATGCATAATAAAAATTATATATTATTGAAACATAACCCATTAAAACACATGAATAAGACCTTAGTTTAAGGTGCGCGCTGGTGAAAGACTCTTGCGGTGGCTCGGATAACATTGCTCGTGTGTTAATCTCTATCAACTTCCACTACTCTTGTAGGCGGTTCTGCTCAAGCGTAATGTATTCAAGCTCGACTTGGGATTGGTCAAGAGCGAAGAACAAGGACACTACCTCCATTACAAAATTAAAAAATGGGCTTCGTATGGGGAAAGTCTACTAGATAATGTTATCACTTCCTTTGTCCGAGTAAATTGGATTTGTTAAAGCCCTATATTTATAGTAATCATGTGATCATTATTCAATGGCTACATTTACAACGGTCACAATTCATAACGGTATTTTAAAATCAAATACATAAAACCAATTATGTTCATATGTTATACATAACCATAATAATACATTTATATATACCATGAGGAATTTTCATTATGAATCGTTGGATTGTTACAGTCTTACCCCCTAAAAAATTTGCATCCTCACAATTTGATTACAAATAAAAAAGAACTCTAAAATTTTAACACGACTTCAGGGTTTCTTACACACCACAATTATGAATTCCCCAAGCCTCATTATCACGTTGATCAAAGAGAGATCGGGTCCGCCTAGTGCAACAATACCTCAATGTACTTTCAAAGTCTTCCAATTCCTTAGTCCAGACACAGTCCATGCAACTTAGATTTTATTGATGGAAAATATGTTGCAGTTTTTGAAAATAATTGTTTCTAAAATGCATTTTCAAAACATCACCATGTAACAAGTTTTTGAAAAATAGTCTAACAGAGTCACCTTTGAAATTTAAAAAATATGGTTCTTCTAATATATAGCCTAAGTTTCCAAAAAGACCGAAAGCCAAGACTATACACATATAGGCTGCTCGGAGGTCTCCCTATTTGGTAGCTATCCTAAAATAAAATTGTGCATCATAATCTCTAGACAGGGATAAGTAT
This sequence comes from Viscum album, assembly GCA_963277665.1. Classification (NCBI taxonomy): domain Eukaryota; kingdom Viridiplantae; phylum Streptophyta; class Magnoliopsida; order Santalales; family Viscaceae; genus Viscum; species Viscum album. Next base: position 169,175 of record CAUJRU010000080.1, on the reverse strand, counting down.
TTAAAAATTCCCTGATAGTACCTCTCATGCTGAGAAAGGTGGGAGAGTTGGGAGATTAATATTTGATCACAAGTGATTCATGATCCTTGATTATTATGCAGTATGGAGAAGGTTTTTGAAATGTCGTAGAGTGTATTGCAAGAAATATGGACATTGGAAAAGGTTTCGATACTATGAGAGCTTTACTTAGCAATAATTATTGCTAGTCATTCCTCAATAAGGGACAAGAGTATTGTATGAGGTTCTTCCCCTTCTATCTCAAAACTATCATTTATCCTACTGATGAAACATATCATATTTTGAGTTACACTCTAGACATGATAAAATTTTGATATTAAACTAATTAAAGTCTAACGATTAATTATTACTTAATTTAAGTAATGTTACGGGTAACATATAAAGGTTAAGCCAATGACAAAACATATGACTTATAAATTAATTTTGTTTCCTTAATATATGAACCTATAGGATTCAATCTATGTTATCCATGATCTGCTTTTTAACATATATTCTTAGGGTAATTTTCATTAATTCACTTAATAATGGTTCATACTAAGATTTTGAATTTACCAAAGAATATCCCCTCGGGTTGTCGTAAATAAGAGTGCATCAAGGCCCATTTTCATGTACTAGGATTCCCTGGGTCAAGCCCCAAACTTTTTGTCAGAGTTTTCACTCCTAGGTACATTTGTTCCAGAGCCGCCCCTACCTGCTCATATCTACAAAGGGATGTATTTCCTTTGTAAACCACTTACTCAATACTCACCAAAACTTAGTCTATTTTTATTATACATATTCTAGTCTCTAAAGCTTAACTAGGTTTTTCTATTCATAATCCCAAAAATAACTAAACCTATCCTCTGGTACCACCTGTGACAACCCTACTTTTTATTACATACTTAAACATGATTGATTACATAAAACCATCAATTGATACAATATAGAAGATCAAGAGGTATAGTGTCTTTCGGGATTAGGAACATTACATAAAAACATAAAGCATAGAACACAACATCTTTTTGAAAACATCCTTTACATGACCACTACATTCCCTCATACTTAGCATTGCATGGGATAATCTGAGGACATGCATAAGTAAAGGGTGAGCTATAAATCGCATTAAGAGAATAAACATGTAATAACATGAGGAATACAATACATGTTATAAAATAGGCATATAAATGGAGAATAAGATAATCCTGAACAAAAATTCATGATAAATCATGATAATCAAAACATGGAAATGTGGAAACAACACTTAACATTGAATTAGCATGAGCCAAGTCTCATTACACATAGAGCATGAATAAACCCTCATTGCACATGAAGAACGAGTAAGAACTCATTTCAATGGAATTAGAATTATTCAAAATTAATTTCACATGACGTATCATGATACTATACTTTACCCATTGCATTGAATCACTATCAGGGTTCACCCTTCTTAAACATTTCATTTCAGGCATAAGTGTGCCACATGGATCATACAACATGGAATCATTCAACTTCATAATTTATTCCATGGTAAGAGAATGTGGAATACATATATGAAACTATATAATCAATAAGTATTTTTGTGTAAATGTTAATACCCTTGATAGAGAAGTGGGAATTGTATTCACTATACAATAACTTTAGTTCGGAAAATCGCGGTGTAACTTTGGTAGCATAACGACGTGACATAAGAATTCATAAAAAAGGTTGATGATTGAGAAATGGTTGTATAATAATATGTAAATGAAATGGCCAGTAAGGGGTTCATATAGATACATTTCCCAAAAAATTTAATGGAATTTATATTCATAATAAAAAATAATTGCTTGAATGTAAATGAGGAGACAGAAATTCCTTACGGAATTTCAGCATGGTAATAGGTTTAAATGGGAGGAATTTAATGAGGGAGAAATGGGTATATCGTCATTAAAACATAAATAGGGTCGTATGGGGTAGTTTTGAAGTCATACCCCAATATTTATAATTTAAAATAAAAGGGTATAACAATATTAAGAAACTGGGATAAAAAGAGAAATATTGGAATCCCTTACTTGGATGTGTGATCCCAATGGCTTGGGAGATGCTTGAGAGATGCTTATTGGGATCTTGGGGTCCATGGGAGGATTCTAGATATGGGGGAAGAGGATGGACGGACTTCAAAGTCATTGAGTGAAGTTGAAGTGGGATCTTGGGTGGGTTTATATAGGAAAGTATGGGGATTTTTTTTATTTAAATTTGGGACACCACAAATTAAACTAATAAAAACCAAAAAAACAACCTAGAGTTTTTGCCCATGGTTTTTGAAAAAGGGGAGTGGAATAAAGTTTATTATAAGTCCAATGTCATAAATTCTTAAAATAATATGGTTTCTTATGATGAGGTGAGTCACAATCTCAAAGAACACAATTTAAACAGACAAAATGTTTTATAAGTCTTGAAGGGTCCACTAATAAATTGTAAAATAAATTAAATAATACTAAATTAAATAATTTTAATGGTAAAAAATATATTGGCCTATAATATTGTTGATATTTTTTTATTATATCACTATTGGGTCATTATGATTACATGAAACACATTATATAATTAAACGGTATTAAATTTTTTCCCAAAAAATCGACTGTCTCAGAAAATTATCAAAAACTCATCATTGGAAAATTTCGATGTTATGATCCCAAAAATAATTTTATTTTTATCTAAATAATTTTATAAATATGTAAATTTTCAATTTCTAAATAAAAACCAACATTTATGGAAAAATAATAGGTTTTGACAAAAACATCTTTCAAACCTTAATAAAAATTACAATTGTATTCATGAAAATAAAATGATTATTTATATTTAATAAAAATTAATTTATTAATTACTATATTTTATTAAAATATTATTTAATTCAAAAATCCATTAACTCATAAAAATCTATTATTTTGTTGAATATTAACTAAAAATACTGTTTTTGCTTTAAAAACTCTTTACAAAGTAACAATAACAAAATGGTTGTATAATATTTATACAAAAAATAATGTACATAATCATAATGCTAGGTTTTTTTACATAACCCCTTAAAACATCCTTATAAGACTTTAGGGTAAGTTGGGAGATGGTTACATACTCTTGGGGTGGCTCGAATAACATTCAAGCGTGGTAATCTCTATCAACTTCCACTTCTCTCGTAGGCGGTTTCGCTCGAGCTTAACATATTCAAGAATGTATTGGGCTTGGTGAAGAGTGAAGCCCAATGATGCCACCTCCTTTATGAGATCTGAAAAATGGGATTTGTATGGGTCAAATCTATTGGATGAGTTCATCGCTTTTTTTGTCTGAGTAAATTGGATTTGTTAAAGCCCTATATTTATATTATAAAGTAATCACTGTTCAATTGCTATATTAGAAATGGTCTCAATTATTAAATGTATTTTAAAATCCAAAACATAAAACCAAATAAGTTTATATGTTTTACATAATGATAAGAAGACATTTTAATAGACCATGATGAATTTTCATTAATGAATCTTTGGGTCGTTACATTATCATTGACCCTATTCCACCTTACACCCTGTGAAAAAGATTTCAAAAATTTGGGATGAGCATAAAAAGATTTGTAAGGGATACATAAAGAAGAAAAGTTTTCAGTTTTAAAAACAACATTTAAACCATGCATACTTTATAAAAATATAATAATTTTTACCTTAGTGAAGTAGCAAAAAACTCCACTTAATATATGCTCATTGATTACCCTTTTTTTAACCAAAATATAACCATAAATACCATAGAAAAAAATGTATTGCATGTAAAGGTAACTTGGTACATAAACATACTTAAATGGAATAACCATACGATCGAATTCTGCACATATCACAAAATGGAATATCAATAAGGCCAACATCCATAACAAATGAAGTGGAGTTTATAATGTAACAACCCATACTTGGTTTATCATAGAACCACCTGTCATTTGGTTTATCATGTAACCACCTGCCAAATTTTCAAGCACCATTATATAATCATAACACATAAAAGACTGAAAATATCAACATTTAAAATATAAAATTTCATTTGCAATCATAAAAAAATAATTTCTTTATATTGAAATACACAATCCATTTCAAAAACCTTCTTCAATTCCAAAACACTAAAAATGAAAATAAGGGATTTATTTTTCAATTTAAATATAGTAAGGCATGTAGAGGAAGCCAAATAATGATTACGGTGGTGGAGAGGTCATTGTTGCCGTATACGTTAAAAACATTCCTTTTGGAATTTAGTAAAACACTTTGTAGAAAACATATTCCCTTAAAATTAATGTATATGTCAAAGAGGATTATTATACACCATGAAAATGAAAAAGGTTCATATTATCCAAACATTCCTCAATGAAAGGAGATTGAGACGATGCTCCTTACCTCATTTCCGACTTGACTCATTCAATCATTAATTTCTTGAATAATAAACTTATGTTAATTTCTACTTTATTCAGAATCATTTTCAAGATTATTATTCCTATTTTATATCACTTATTACCTTTCTATAACAATTAGTTAATTATTTGAGTTAATATCGGATATTTTGTCAATATTCGGAACATTAGTCAAAAATAAACTTGTTATAATTAAAAATTGTCCATGTGGTAATAATTATATTATCTCTAGAATGATATTAATGATTTAGATATCATATATATCATATATAGCCAATATATATGTATTTATAATAGTCCATGTCATTTGGACATAATAAATGAAATTCACCGTTCATGGAGATGGTAAGTCGTACATACAAATGAACACTACTTTAATATATTATTAATATTTTATAGGTATGATAAATAAATGATACATAGGTATATTATAATTCCCGTATAATATTTATATTATATATTTTACATATGTTTATTAATTATATCCTTTATACATTCCATGTATAGTATGAAGGAGTTATGTCACTTTTACGGGTCGGTAGTCCGCACTTCTCAAATTAAATTATCTTATTTCTACAACATGGTAAGAATAAAGGTGTGTTAAAAATGAAAATAACAGAATTATAGAGATAAAAAATATCATATATATTTACTGTTCCATCATAATTGACACCATGAGAGGTGGTATGGGAAAATCAAACAATCATCGTTTCATGAAGAAGCATTTTTCCGTACACAAAAATAGAATATTCATATCCATTAGATGGAGGTGTGTTTAGAATGAAAAATAATGGAATGAAACTTGAGAGAAGATGTTACCTAAAATCGGGAAACGTCTTTTGATTTGAGACAAAGGACTCTATTGAATTACCTTATTCCTAAGGTATGACTTATATGAGGAAGATATGGATGTTGGGAGATTGTTTGAGAAGATATTGGATGATCCAAGGGGCTTGAGAGGTGTGAGTAATGGGTTTGAGATGATGGCCATTTATAAGGGGGAGGAGAGGCTCTTTAGGAAAATTTGAAATTATTATTTTATTATAAAATAATTTTCAGCTTCAAAAGGTCCAAAACTCATTAAATTATAAGATAAGATTACTATTGTTCAAAATAAAATCATCCAATAAGAATTGGAAAGGTTTTGGAGATCTTTTAATCCTTATCTTTTTTATTTAACCCTTTTTACTCTTTCCATTTTATCGTAAATGTGACACTTTGAGAATCAAAATAGTTACCAAAAAAATAAACATATCCAATTAATGAGTCAATAATAAAATTTTAGACTTAATATATCTATTTGGCCAAAACTTAGATTTTTTGGAATTTAATAATATTTAATAAAATAAGTTTTATTTTAAAATATGAATTATGTCAATTTTGACACTATTCATATCATGACGTTTTAAAAATATATAAAAACATTATTGATTCCAAAAAAAATTCATTAAAACAAATATAAAATGTAAATTTAATCCAGAAAAATCATAAATGACCTCAAATTAACTAAACTATATTTATGATAACATTTATAATATCACTTATTTGAATCCTTTATTAATGATGCAATCACAACACCATCCTTGTGTCATAATTATATTTATTTATTTAATCTCTAAAAATTATAACTAAAATACCATTATGTAGGAAATATTTTTATATTTCTAATGAATATTTATATAATAATATATCACATATATAACACCATATAAAAATTGTTTTGCTAAAAGATATATGATTATGTTACATTTTCCTTAACGTTAAATTAGTTTTTATAAAATATCATTGTCACTTATAAGTGTCTTCATGGGGCCCCAAATTAGACCCTAGGATGTCCATGGTTAGACATGTATCATCAAATAGAATTAGAACATGTGTTACTGTAATTTAATATTATTATTATATTGTTTTTTACCCTTATTTACCATATTTACACTTTAACCATGGTAAATAAAATATTTATTAAATTCACTATTCATAATGACTAAAAAAGTTACCTATTTACATAATTTGGACCTCATGATTCCAAATATGGGTTCCATTTTTTCAAATTCAATGCACAGAAGTCTCAGAAATTAATTTAAATTTAATTTCTATTGTCAAAAACAAAAAACTTGTTTTTATGAAATAATAACTATCAAAATATTGACATGTGTTTATGTATAAATAAAAAAGTGAAATTACTTCAAATAAAAACATTGTATTTAATGGTAAGAAATAATCTAATTAAACTTTAAAACCAATTAAAAAGATAATCTAACCATATTAATAAAGTAGATAAAAATACAGATTTGACCTAAAATGCAATATTTTTCACTAGTCATTTAAAATGAACGTTTTTAGAAAAAACTATAGAAAATTTACCCAAACTAAATTTTGATTTCCCAATACTAAATAATAAGTTTATTTTTTAAAATGGAACATATAAAAGTGAAAAAAAACAAGATTTAAAAGGGTTCTCCATCAAAAGGTGGTAAAATGACATTTTTAAAAAATAATTCTTCTATCAAAAAATGAGTTTATTCTTATATAAAACATATAAATTAATTTAAAAAATTACATTGAATATATATCATATATATTCCATTAATTAAAATTTTTTAAACATTGATATGAAAACACAACTATTCTCTTTTAAAAGGGTTTTCATAAAAACACAACCATTATATTCAATTGGATTTTTATTTCCATTTCTAATAAATTTTGTAGTGAATGAATCATCATTTAAAAATATGTAAAACATATTTCAAAATTCATTTGATACTATTCATTCCTTCCATTCAAATTTCTAGGCTTTAACTACCAATTAAAATGGTAATATCATTATTTTATTATTTTTTAGTATAACTCAAATTTGTGTGCTATGTAAGATATTGGAGAAGCATGTTGTTGCGTGTCGAGTTCACTATTAAAAAAAGAGTCTACTTTAACTTAAAATTAATATCTTTTTCATAAGTATTAATTGAAATCAGAAAGTATGATTCTCTAAATACCTTGTTCATTTCAAGATGCTTGTAAAAATTCCTTTCAGAAGTAATATAAGCGCATGAAAATAAAACAAATATTCATCTAGTCTGAGTTAGGGTATAAGTATATGGTGGTTTTTTACCCTTTATAAATATATCTTAATGAAATTTTTATGCATGGAGAAAATGTGAGGTGTATGGGTCTCATAAGTTTAGTACACATGAACGGTACTACCCTACGCTTGAGCTCAAGTTGAATACAGTAGTTTATGATTAAATATGATGGTGGAATTATTTATTGCATGATAATTTTACTATGTATATTATACATAATAGAATAATTTATAAATTTTACCAAATATATTTGATACGCATGTAGTGGATATTAGTTGGGTATAAGAAATTATTTGATTTTGAACTAACATATAGGCCCATAAAGGGGAATTGTGTTTCTAATTCATTAAGTAGGGAAAATTAGATTTAGATGGTTCATGAGTTTAGTGATGAGTTAAACATGATGAATTTACTAGATGATATGATTGTTTTGGTTCAAGAGAGTTAGGAGTAGATGAATCTCATATTATCTTTAGTTGAGTCTACACTTTTGAGGTAGATCAGATATAGACCATATGAGGATCTGAAGTATTTGAACTTGGTAGTAATCCTAGAAGGTGGGGAGTCACCTTATAATTAGATCATAGATGATGATGAGTCCATATTTTCTAGAATCTGGTTTTTGTGCTAACGAAAATGTAGGAGGAGTTGATGTGTGAGTTTCATGTGTCATAGCGGGTGGTACATCCATGTGTGAAAAAAAATCTACCCTGAACTACGATGACGGTTTTGGTGGATGAGCTTTAAAAAGGTGATGTCTTGGTCTATAAAATAATAAACATATGTTAGTATTTGGAGGCTAAACATCAATGATCAGGACATTTACTACAGTTATGGACCATTCCAGATTATAAGTATGATTAAATTACCATGGATTTATTTGGTGGGTCTCTTGAAGAAACCTCAAAATAATTATCATATATGGGTGATTATTGACGGTCTTACAAAGGTGTTTCATTTCATGACAATATGGGAAACTATGTCAGTGGATTAGTTAGATTAATTGTATTTTTTAGATATATTCCATATGCATGGGGATCCACATACTATTTTTTCATTCCATAACTCTTATTTTACTTCCCAGTTCTGGAAGGGTTTATATAAGGTACTTGGTATGCATGTTTTTCTGAGTATGAATTTCTACACATAGATATATGTGTAGTCATATCATACTATACAAGTTCTTGAGGATATGATATGATCATGTGTTATTGACTTGGTGTTTCTTAAGAGAAGAAACTATATTTGGTGGAGTTTTCCTATAAAACTATTATGAGAAAACTATACAGATGGAATCATATGAGGATCTTTAGGGTAGATCAAGAAAACCAACCTTATAGTGGATGGGTATAGGCAAGTTAGAGTAATCGGGACCGATTCTCATGCAAGAGATATCTGAGTATGTACAACTGATTAGGAATGAATGTAAATGAATCAGATTATATAGATTTCATGTACTGATATATGGAGATTACCTCTAATATTTACACAGGGTGATTGTATATTCCTTCAGGTTTCACCAAGGATGGGTCGCCATAGGATATAGAGGCAGAGAATTTTGGTGTGGAGGTTCGTTGGACCCTTTGAGGTTGTGGAAAGAATTGTCTAAGTGGTGCATCAATTGTCTCTTCCATAGAGATGTAGTGATATGAAATAAATTTCCCATTTTGTCAACTTTAATGGTATCACCCCACCCCTTCTCATGTGGTTGAGGTGGATGACGATAATCTTAACATTAATTCATCCTTTGAGGAGTATTTTATTTGTATGTTGGATTGGAGTGAGAAAGTGTTCTCGGGAAATACTATGTTGATTTTTTATGTATTTTGGAAATATAACCTTGTTCTGGAGGATACAGGGGAGAGAGAAATAGATATCAGTTCTCAATGGACCAATCTTTTTTACATGTAATAAGAGGGATGATTGGGAGAACAAGTTGAATATGATATGTTATAAGGTGGGGATATTTTAAAACCCTAACTTTTTGTAGAAAACTCAGGGTCATTTAATAGTACTTTTTGTCCATTTGTTGATTACTTTTCATTTGGATTTTACCTTTTCTTGTGTTTGGGTGAAAATATTTGAAAAAAATGGATGAAAGAGGGAAGTGTGTGTCTAGCACATGGTAAGAAATAACTGTTCTCCTTGGCCCAACAAACCTTGAAAGTCTAGACATAGAGGGTTTGTATGGATGGTGCATGGATTGAAAAATTGTACACCCTAAGAGGAAAAATTATTCACCCCAATGAAGATGTGCACAGTCAAGGTGAACATTTTTTCAAACTCTATTCCTCTTCCCTGCCACTTGTATAGTGTATTTAAATCAACACAAAATTTTCCTCAAAAATATATTAAGCCCCACTTTTAACCCCTATTTTTACCTAGATTTACCTTAACCTTAATTTCATGATTTTGAGGCTCTTAGTCAGATTACAAGCCTTCCCAACTTATATTCCTAGAAGATCAAATGGTGGATTCATGTTCCTCACTTCCATGGGTTTGTGATTTCTCCCTATTTAAATACATATATCTATGTATCTGTCTCTCACCTATACCTATATAAAATATGTATTCCTATATGTTTTTGGTTCTATATCTAGAACTATGTTTTTTATATCACGATCTCTATAATTGTGGAGTTTTGGTTAAGTACTAAAACTCATTATTCATTAAATTCTTGATTTATTTTGTTCAATTTTATGATATTCGTTGGTGAATGTTCTTAGTTAGTCATGTGTTAGGTTGTCTGTTATTAAAATATAAAATATTTTATTACTATTACATATACATAATTATATAATTTCTATTATATTATAAGTAATTATGTTCATGATTCAATTAATTAAATATCTTAATTAATTAATCAATAGAATTTTCCAATTGGAATTATTGAGATTTTGAATTGGAGTAATTAATTCATCAATTGATTATAGAGTTAATTAGATTATTGAAAATAATAGATTAATTATTTAATTAATTAACTGTAATGGTCTAGATTATGAAATTGATCGATTTGGAATAATTAATTATTGAATTAATTATAGAAATATTGATGTTATTTAAATTGAATAATTAATTACTTAATTAATTATTATTATATTGAAATTTTTGAATTGGAATAATAAATTTTTTAATTAATTATAGAAAATTGATTTGATTATTCAATTATTTAATATGATTAATTAATGGTTTAATTAATTTACAGGGTTTTGATGATTAGTTTATTGTTGAATTAATAAATGAAATAGAGTTATTTAATTAATTATTGAATTAATAAATGGAATGATGTAAAAAATTACATTTTTGGATATGATTAATTAATTGGTTCATTGATTAATGGGACAATAATGTGTAGGACATGGTCTCCTACATCAAAATTCCATATTGTGAAAAGCAATTATGAATTGTAACAATGAAATACATATGTGATAATCATGTCTGTGACATGGTCTGCTGCATCAAAATCCCTTAGGGTGAAAAGAAATGACGAATTGTTACTATGTAATTCATATGTGATAATCATTGGTGGAAAATGGAATGCTACATCAAAATTACATAGTGGAAAAATAAATAATGAGTGGTAAAAATGGAATTCATATGTGATAATTGTGTGTGGGATTTGGTATGTTGCATCAAAATGTAGTAGTGTGAATTTAAATGATGAATGGTAACAATGTAATTCATATGTGAATTTCTATAATGAATGGTAAAAAATGAATTCATATATATAGTATCCCTTGTGGATAGTTACTACTTTGTAATGTACCAATGTATGTATTGAGAGTTTCATTGTCCTTAGGAACCCAAGTGTTATATGGTTTAATAAAGAATAATTGAATTAGTGTGAGGTGTTTACATTATTAATTTTATTTGTTATTTATAGAACATCACATACTCTTTGATTTGATGTTATTTTAGACATGGTTGGTAGTGTCCTACTGATGTGTAGTCACACTCTACTATGATGCTTCGTCGGCACCTAAACATCCTTTGTGGTTGGAATATAGGATTAGGGAAAAATCCCTGTGTAAAATGGTTGAGTCATAATGCAGCATTCTTAAGAAAATCATATGTGGATATGGACCGGCTTGGTAGTTTTCAATTTATTTTAATTTTGTCATTTCATTTGACACTTAACACGTACTTTTTCAAGAAATATGTGAACTAGTTTTGATATTGTATCTTTCTTTGGTCATCATGTTATTTCATCTTCATTCTGGTTATTGTTATATTTTTTATTGATTATTTATTTCCACTATTGTATTACTCTAATAAAGAGGGTATTGTATCCCTCATATTAATATTATACCCTTTCTGCTTTTTGGTAGTATCTGGCATTTAGGGAGGTGTGCATGATTTAATGTTGAGGTCCATCTCATCTCAACAGTGTGTGGATCCCAGGTCGAGTCATTATAGAACAAGAATCTTTGTCTCATATATCAAATTTTTTTAAAAATATATTCATGTATTTTTCAAACATTACCTAATTATTGTATAATGTAATGCATATCCATATTTTACATTAATTAAATATGATTAAATTGAATTATTTTATAATTTTCCAAATAGGGTACCATTTACTTTTTAACAAAAAATGTGAAAGGTGTTTCTATTTTTACATACACTGCTTGAATGGTTTTTCACGCAGTCTTGAATTATTTTTTCATTAAATATTCCTTTTAAAATTTTCATTTGTTATTTTTTTTTTGGATTCATGTCTTATGAACTTCCTTGATTTTTTCAATGGCTCATGGTTATGTTCTACAAATTTTGGGGTAATCTTTTCAAACGTTAAGCTCAATTTATTATGCACTTATACTCATTTTATTTTTTAGAATAATTATTGATAGATTATTTACTATTTAACCTTACTAGGAATCTAAAATTACCCTTTGTTATGTTTCATTTTCCCCAAGATATGAAAAATAGTATTAAGATTTATATGACTAAGAAGGTTTATAATATTTATGAACCTAATGGAAGATTGTATAGATATTTTATATACAATTTTACTATGTATCCACATTTCTAAAGACACTAAATAATTATTATTCTAGCATAAATAATATTGATATTTAATGAGTAATTATTTAATAAGATGTACCATTTATATAAGTGATTATTAGGTTTCCTCGGTTTGTATTTGTGAAATGTTTTATAATTTATTGAATCTTTGATAAGAAAACATTGGTGATAACCATAAGGATATTAATAAGTATATGATTACATCCTTAGTTATAGTAAGGAAAATCATGCAGTTTTACATGAAAATACATAAATGACATGATAGTGTCAAATGGATTTAGCAATGACACCAATTAACATAGGGGTAACAACATTGAATGAGGAATATTGTAAATTAACTCATTTATCAACAAAGCATGATGATTAGGCCCAATACTACACACATAACTAGATAATCATGAGGTAAATACTTGGATAAGTTCGTATTTTCTTTGTGAAATATTATGCCAATTTTGAATATATAATGATCATGGATATACTAGGATCAAATTAAGTTTTCATATATTTAAATTAGATTTTCATGATTTTAAATTATTTTTCATGATGGTATGATTAAACATTGTGGCTACTCTTCCTCAAACTATGATACTTAGAATTATTTATTGTATTGATCTAGTTGGAATAATGTTAATTGTAAATGTGATGGATAATAATTTTATTTTACTTTGGGATAAAAAAAATGAAATGGCGGATATAATGTGAAATATTGTGATTTTACCAAACCATCTATCTCTATATATGATTAAAAAATTGAAAATATGATATATTTTTTATGAAACATATTAGAGTAAAATTGAGTTTCCTGAAGACCATGTTAGAAAACAAATTCATCTTCTTACATGTTGATAATGTGGGAATAAGAACACCAATGAGATATCTCAAATTAATGGCAAGATGTTTTATGTCTGGAAAAGATGGGTATAAATAATAAAATTAATGTGGTAAAATGAAGAGTAATATGGAGGGAAATTATCAACATCCACTAGTAGAATTTATAGTTCAATTAATTATGTGTGGGGAATGTGGGAATTATTCATGTCAATTCCCCACTCTAAAAACTAAACTTGAAACCATATATTGGATTATGTTATGGAAATAATTTATGTTAAATGATTGATGTGTTTATTTATTGGGATTTATGAATTAAGTTGAATACGGGTTTTATAAATGATATTATGATTATAAAAAATATTGAATATCTAAGGATTGTTGAATAGTGGTTTTTCATTATTGATTTGATATTATATGTTGTGTGGCTCTAATAACCTCAAAAAACAGTTTAGTGGAAAGAAGATTTTTTTTTTGGAAAAATAATATTGAACGATAAATAACACTTAATATGTACCTAATTTTCATATTATAATGATTTGTTAGGATATAGTGATTATAGATATTGATAATGTAAATTAGATATTATTTGGGACCTTGAAACTAATTACTGTTTCGAGGTAAATGCAATTACTGTTATAATTGGGTAAAATTATTATATTCTTTAATTTATGGAATATATTGCATAGTTTCTTAAATTATTTACTTAATAAAGATAGACTTAATTTTTAGAAGAATTTGTGATTTTATTTTGTTTTTATACTAACCCATGTAATTAGAATGTTTTAGTATAATATATGATCTAGGTATTCAAATGTTTAGTATGTGACATAATAAGTTACATTAATTCGTTTAGGGAATAAATATAATTTGACATTTTTAAATTTAGTGACCTTTTATCTTATTTTTTGGGATAGGAATTTGGGTAAAAAAAGATTTGTAGGATATTAAATGTTTTCTATATATCGAATGAATTATTTTAAACTTCTCTATTTATTGTTGAGGTTTCATAGATCAATATATTATATCATCATAAGAAGATTGATCAATAATGGATAAACGGTGGTAGCAATTTTGGTTTTGGTAAAATCCTGAGTCATGAGGAATTACCTATCATTATTTAATCTATTTTATAGTCTATTAAATGACTATTTCGGTGATTTAGTCATGAAAAATTAATCTTGAAGATTTATTTCATGGAGTAAGTGATGAGATAGTAGAAGAAATTTATTGAAGAAAAAATAGAAGATAAAATTATGCTTATGAAAATAAATTAAACAAGTAAGTATATTTTCTCATTTTTTATATTGTCATACAAAATGATTCATTCAACTCTAATAAAATGATATTTAAATAATAATATTGTCCTTTACATTCTTTTTTATAAAATTAGGGTCTTCTTCACTACTCACGGATTTATTGATTTTCAGTCATTAACAATATGTAGATATTGTTTTCTATCACCCTATATTAATTTTAAGACATTATATTTCCCATCCAGGAGTATATTTTCACATTATACTAATGTGCTCTATATATGGTAACTTTATTATGAGTTATCTTTGGTAACAATTAGGTTTCCATCATTCCATATTCAATGGATGTATTATTATACAATTGTATGATGTGTGATTTCATGAGTGTTTTGTCAAAAAACTGAGCAATTTATAATGTAGATAAAAAATTTGAGGAATAAATCTATTTATAGGATGGATAATTTAAATTCTCAAAAAATTTGGTTTAAAATAATAGTATACTTGGTAGGTTTCATAACACACGACACCAATAATTAAGTAAACTCTGATATATAGTAAAAATACAATAGAGATAATAGAATTATAACAACTTAATTATATTAGTAGTATGAACAATAATAACTAATTTACCCGTAGTATATATAGAGTTTTCATATAAATAAAATGTATTTATTTATACATAATAAAAAATTACTCCATTTTTAATAAAGTTATTCTATGCTTTAAAATTATATTTTTTTATAAATGTGTTTTATTTCATTTTTATGAAAAAATAATAATCAATTAATATCATTTCATAGATTTTTTATTTTAGTATATTAGTATCATTTTTTAAATTTTCATTACAAAATTAATATATGGTAAATTTTTTAGATTTTTCTGAAAATGTTTATTTTTATCAAACTATCATCTTTTCATTTAAAAATGTAATTTAAAAGTAAAATTGTATTTTTAATTTTATAATAAACTAGAAAATATAACTATAATTATAAATAATCTAATTATATATATCTTAATCATAAATGCACTTTATTTTGGAATCATAGCATCATTGTACTTTAAAATACATTTTTTTAAAAATTTCTTTTATATGTGGAATATGTCTTTATGTTAAATAATTAAATAAAATCTATTTTTTTGGGATTTTAATTAAATTTATAGAATATATATTTAATTTAATATTTTAGTATTCATATAATATTTTTTATAAAGAATGGAATGTATGTAAAATCAGTTTTATTCTTAAAAATATATTTTTTTTTTCAAAACAATTGTTTTCATTTGGATTTGCGCCCTAATATTAAAGTGAATTTCTTAAATATATTGAAAATGAATATAAAAAATGGAATCCATGTTTTCAATCATCATAATTAATATAATTTAATGTTAATTGACATTATTTTTTCCTACAATATTTTTAAAACAAGAAAATTTTAATACCATGTTTACTGTTAAAATAGGTTTCATGATGGTTAAACTAAGAGATAATGTTAGAAATTTCACATATACAGTTAGAATTATTATTAATTTACTATATTTAAAAATTATATAATATTATATTAAAATAAATTGAAATTTTATTCACTTTCTCATGAGATTTACATTGTCGTATAGAAATCATTTAAGTAATTCAATTTATGTGCCTCCCGTCACTTATAAAAGGGAACCACTTATCATCCCTTATTGAAAAATTTTAAGACATATATCTTGGACTATAACTATACCAAAATATTTCTATATTCATTAAATTCATCCTATAAATCATGGTATTTTGTTAAAAAAGTATTTCAAGGCATAAGGTGAAAGCCAAAGGTGGTCTCTCAAAGAAGAGGTATAGATATTAAACGAGTTCTTTCAATATTATTTATTCTTAAAATATAATATAAACCTATTGTATACTCCAAAACATGATAAATTCATAATCAATAGTTTTCTATTATTTTATTATTCAAATTAAAACCAAATTTCCATATCCTTTCAATCAAATGAGAAATGAATGAATCACTCGTGTGTATATGTGGACTACAGCCACCATGTTACGATGTGATTCATTTTCAATCACCAAATTTCATGGTTGGTTATTATAATTGATTTAATATTGAAATATTAAATTAAATAAATAAGTATTATTATTTAACTATAAAATATTTTCTACTTTCTTACATTTCCATACATTAGAAAATTATAATGATGCTCTAGAATGTGTGTTTACTTCCACCTCCACGAAGTGATGTTATTTGTTTTTTATTTTTTCATTACATAGTTTTTCATATGGATATATTTAATAAATAAATATTATAAATATTTTATAATAATTATTCTATAAAGGGTAATCAATATTTACCTTTATTTCATTCCATCTATAGAAAAGTGGAAACATAACTCGTGTTTATGTACATATTACCATATCCATTAAGTGATGTGATTTATTTATCATCAACTCCTTATATGAATTTTATAAAACTATATAATTAAATATTAAAATTTATATTTGAATTATAATATATATCTTATATATATATATCATTAATGTTGAAGGACTCTAATATTTTAAACAAAACAAACAGGAGAAACAAAGTAGTTAATAACTGAAATAATGAATTTAATGGAGAATTGTCAATAAAAGGTTTTTGAAATTTTATAACGATATCATATATGATTTTAAAAATATTAATATGAACAATTATTTAATTTTCTTAAATATAAATTAATTATCTTGGATGTTAGAGCTCCTTCAAGCCAAGTAATATATAAGGTAAGGGTTCATCATCAAAAGATTATTTCATTGAGACATGTTTGATGGTCTACACATATTTATTTTTATAACGTTTATATAAGATGTATTTTAAATGTTCTATTATTTATATATTAATTCTTGGTATTTAAATTTAAATATAAATATAATTTATTCACGGGGTTGTTTATCTGAATTTTACCAATGTGGTAAAGGTTTACCAACTCAAATTTTCTTCTATGGGACATATGTTATGTTTTACATATTTATTATTTTATGAGTTGTGTATTTGAACCATTTTAATTTAAATATAATTAATAATGTTATATTTATGCTATTTAATGTTTCATTTGATTTTATATATTTCATGGGGAAGTGATTAAAATGTTACTAAAGTCAAAAGTTTTTTTACATGATAATCTCATTTTTAATATTGTTTTTATGCTTAAATTTATAATGATAAAATTATAAAAACTATCTATCAGAAACATTATTAATTTTCTTATACTCAATTCATTTCTATATATTTATTTTTTTTACTTTCATTTTCCTCTCTTTATATTCTAAAAAGTCTAAATGATTGTATTTAATGAAAACGGGCCCCATTTTTCTTTTCATTCTGGAATCATTTTCATCCATATCGATATATTATTTAAAAAAATTTCAATAATGTATTTACAATTCCATAATAATTTTATAAATTAATCATTACCTTTTTTTACATTCAATGTAAATGTCTAAAATGAATCTTCTTGTCATTTTAGAATTAGGTTCTTTTTAAATTTTACTACAAATTAGAATGGTGTTTTGGTTTAAATATACACTATATAAATGGTTTTTCCAACCATCATTAGTTATATTTTATTTCATTCTTCAATTACATATTTTTATGGTAATATTCAAATAAATTTTTTCCCATAATATTTTTTGAAATTTATATAATTTTTTTAAAACCAATTTTAAAATTAAAAGTATATTTTCATCCAGAAGTGTTCTAATGATATTTTCAGTGTATTTCATTCTACCACAGATTCATGTGATGATTCCTAATATTTGTTTAGAATATTGTCTAATTTTAAAATCAATACTATTTATTGGGATGGTTTGTGACTATGATGATGAAATATTTATGAAACCTATTTATTTACCAAGGTTAAGATGTTATGTAATAATAAATATTTTCATGATCTTTCGGTATAAATATGAATAGATTATGATTATGTGGCAGTTCAGTATAATATATCCATACACTTTATTGGGTATATATTAATTTTTTATAACCTAAAAGGTACATTTATTTTTATCCCAACCAAAAATTGGGTATATTGGGGATTAACCCTATCCCAACAAGGGTATATATGTGGTAGTTGAGATACCAAAATAAGTATAAGGGTGGTTAACCCAATCATAAAATATGATAAATTTCTTGTTCGGTATCCTTGAGATAATATTTATATTATTATTATTCCACAATTTATACCAATATTTTATTACATGATCTGATGATAATGTTATACTCTCATGGATTATGATCTTTGATTTTTTTTATAATTCTTCTCTTATGATCATCCATGATTTATTGCATGACACATGATTATGATATATGAATTTAAGGGTGTGATTTTCTATTGTAAATACTATGTTCTCATTTAATATTACAAATGTTATTCATAAAAATGGTTATTTATTGTTATCTCACTTATTTATCCTTTCTTATTATCTGATATCACTCATGTTTATATTTTCTTTTTGATGGAATATGAAAACAATTATATATATGATATGTATAAGAAGTGTTACAGAAGTAAATAACATTATGTTTGATGGTATAAATCTTTTATGTCCCAGTTTTTTATATGTTGAAGTTTCCAAAGACACTGAACCATTAGGGTTTCAGAATTGATCATAATCATATGTAATAAATATTAATCTAATAAGATGTAATATTTATGTAGGTAATGATTTTTTCACCTCACTTATGACATGTGGTTAGTGATATATATCACATGAGAACATTTATACACTAATACCCATCATAAATAAGTGAAATTATAAATATCGATGACTCAGGGGTGGGTGAGTATATATCTGATCAAGTCATCTCTTTGAGATAAACCAAGAATGGATTTATCCTCTTGTATGATAAGTTATGATATATATTTATTTATATAATTAGGTAATGACCATGTTTTATTTTTCAATTATCCTTTGTTCAATTACATGGATATGGGTCATGTGATGTACTCATCTATTAGATGAATGGCAAGTTATGTATTCATTGATTTGGAGTATATTTTTTATAGAATTAATAAATAATGCAATGATATCAAAAAGATTTTTATAGTTCCATGTCTAGTTCTAAATCGATGACATATTGAAAAAGGATTATATAGGTATACATAAAATTTATATGGTACATATATTAGTGGACATGTTATTTTAGAGATATGTTTATATTTCATATAGAGCACACAAAACCCCTAAGTAAATTCTGTTAATTTTATGCTTTAGTAGATGAGACTCTTTAATTATATCTATTAAATATGGATTTTGTATTTTTTTCAACATTGTTCAAGATCATAGGTTCACATGGATATAAATTTCAATAATAAAACAATTTTGGATGAGTAGTTTGATCCAAAATGAAGGGGTCTTAATAAAAAAATTATAAATGAATTTGGATGGATTCATAAAGAGTTGTGACGTATGGAATTAAATTTAAATTAGATTTTAGTTAAAGTGTGAGATTTATTTATTTTTACTAATATATATACACATGATCTTTTTATATATAATTAATGTGTGTGATGTAAGTATTATATAAATCAGGATAATATACAGTATAAGATATTTTATATAAATTAACATTGAAATCCACACACTATATTTTCATATAATTCATATGGAATATATTTATATAATATATATATATATATAAACATTGTTGCATCTATCATTCAAGAATATAATGATTGAATACAAAGTGATGTTATCTGTATGTTCAAGCATGAGAACAGATCCCTTCCCACATAGTTTAATTTTTTAAGATATTTAGAATCGATTGAATTGTGTAAATATGTTCGTAAAATGGTGTAATGAATTCATTAATTTGTTTAAATTAATGTTTTCCATTATTTAGAATCATATGTTTCCAATATGTCCTTCATTCATGGATGATCACCATGATTTTCCTGTAAAACTAAAATGTATTCCCTTAATTATTGGTGGTATGGTTTATTGTTAGAATTCATTTAATGCTAAAATTTTATATAGTTTTATGAAAATATTATAGAAAAATTATTCTTCTTTTTTCTCATTCTTCCCACACCCACAATGTGTTATCACCCCTTAAAGAAATTTGGAATCCACATGAAATTTACATAGATCCAGATGTTGGATGACACCCAGAGATAGTTGGATTTGTTCAAATAACCCTCATGGAAATCATCAAAAATACACCCTCTAAAAAGGGTTTTGAATTAACTACTACAGATGTTTTGGAAGGCTCTCTTTTATTTTTTATAGATTAATTTATTGTGGATATACCAACATGTTTTTGGTTTTTTCTGTAGTGAAGGATCATAATATTATCCATAGACATCCATAAAGAACTCTGTCACACATAGAAGTCAGAATAATATTATCCATATATGTAGGTAATCCATCAATTTATGTGATTAAATTTATGATTTATCAGTCCCACACAGGGTATTTTCACGCCATAACTAACACATCCATTTGAAAAAAATGGGTCTCCCACTATATTTTCGGAGTGGTGATATGTGTCATTATATAAGGTTGTTCATATTCTTATATTTCTTTTTGAAATAATTCATATATAGATGGGTTATATAAAGAGTAAAGTTAGTCTATATATATAGTTCTCTTAATATAAAGTGATTTCTATTTTTCTTCTTTTATTTATTGTTTGAGATACCTAGTATTCTTATATATCCATTCTAGATTCTATTATATTCTACTGATTAGGACTACACTAACTCCTAAAAGGATGTATCTCTCATTCATGTCATGTAATATATAGAAAATGGTATGTTCATTAGTGACCATAGTGGCCAATGTGTTACTAGAGTGGGAGATTAAGGGTTCTGGGAATGTGGAAGCATGTTGTGGCTGAGATTCCGAACATTGTAATTTTAGTTTTCTGTGATTAGTATGTAATATAATAACAAAATTTTTTATATAAATTAATATTCCAAATTTAACTATAAAAATATCACTATAAACAAGGATATGATCATTCAAATTTTATTTACAATTTAATTAATTCATAAAAAAAGGTTACATTAGTCTAGTGTTCATTATATGAAGGATATTTTTTTGGAAAAATAAAATGTAGTGAAATTACTCATGAGTGAAGGGAGGGGATAATTAAGTTCATGAAATTATTTTCTCTTAAAACCACAGTCTATTTAAGATTGATTAATTCAAATATTATCATATCCCAAATATGAAATAGAATAAAAATAAAAAGTAAAAGATAGAACATAGAAAAATCACAGTGGTTCAGGGATCAAGGATCCCATAGTATACTCCACAAACACTCAACTCCATATGTATATTGATTGAAACAATACAATCCATTTTTCCATGGTTTCCCAAATGAGTAAATATATATAACACATCACAATGTTGGAAGAGATTTGAAAAAAGTTCCCCATTTTAAGACATTCACATAATCTAATCACACTAAATTTCAAAAAGTGTTACTAGATAAAAAGATTAAAAATTAATATTGATTTAGGTTCAAAAATCCATTTCATGCAACTACAAACAAATAATGAAGATGTTCTATATAAAAATAATATATTCTAGAGTAATATTTATAGATTATTTTTTTATAATTAATAATCTTGAAATAACAAAAAAAATTATTAAGAAAATTATTTTTCAATAGTTAAAATTTATATCCCTAATATTATCTAAATTGTGGTTTTTTATATTATGTAGTTTTATTTTGATGAACTGATGAGTTCTTTTATTTTTATCACCTCTTTTGAATTTGAACTGACCATAATTATTAATAAAAATGGTGAAGTGAATAATACTTTAAAAATCTAAATAAACATGCTCTTAATTAGATTATGTATATTCATTACATATATATAAAAACTTTGGATGGTTGGTTATTGAAAATTTCATCTTCAATGGATTTTTCTATTATTTGGAAAAATTCATTTTTTTTCAAATCGACCATTCCTTATGTTGATATCTCCCTTTCATACGCATATAAAATAATTATTTGAATGAATTAATGATAAGAAAATGGTATGGTTCCTAATGTTATTAATCCATTGAAAGATGGATTGATCTTCATGTGCTAAAATACTAGAACCACTATTTATGAAAGAAAAATACCGCTGATCTCAATTTCAAATTTTGGTAAAGCGACCCTTGTTCATAGGATAAAACGATCATTTTTTTGATAAATCCATTCTCATTTTACTTCATAAGATAATTGTCAAATATATAAAGATAAATGACTTCTCATATAGTTTTAATAACATATAAAAGATAATGAATTTATGTTCATTATGATATTAACATTTAGAAAAAACAATTACCCCCACGGGATGATAATTTACTTATAGAATAATATAATACTTTTCACTGATCTTTCATAAGATAAAATACTTTATTAAAAACAAAAATTTAATCTCATGTACGATTTTCACTTCATAAGAGATTTCTGGGATTGTTTGGATAAATCTTACGAAATAGGATAACGTCCTTTAGAAAAAAAGAATTCTAGATTCTATTGAATAATTCTATTCTAAACTCACATGATAAATGACTTTGAAGCACCAAATGTGTATCATAAATTCATTTTAAATTTATTCAAAAAACTACTCTTATATTTTAATGTGATTTTAAAATTTGAAAAATATAAAATATTGAAACACATATGTAAAATCAATCCGTAAAATAAATAAGTTTTTTATCATAAAAACAAATAATATACCGAGATATGTTGGAAAAAAATATGATTTTTCAACATTCTCCTCATTTTTTATGAACATAGTGCTCATAAATTAATAAAAAGAAATAATAGAATCAAATTTTATTATGAGTAAAATTGGTTATTTTTTCTCTCAATTCTCCTTTAAATAAGGTTTTGGATCTCTTCTCCCAAATTACGGATGTGAAAAAGAGTCATGTTACAAATGAAATCGCATTCATTATTGAACATAACCAAGTCTTAACTATTAATGAATTATGTACTAAATATTAATAGAATTTTGAAAAAAAAATAAATTAAAGGAAATTTATCTCAACACAACATTAAATAAACTAGAAGGACATTTAATGAATAAAAGTGTGACCATATAATAAAATTAATAAATAAATCAATGGAAATTAGGAAAACATCCATGAAATGAATAATAAACTATCCAAATATTTTGAACAAAACAAAAAAAAATCATATATCATGTATATAAAAAATATTTCACTTCATCTTGGGACAAATTGTTAAATTCTCGGGTGGTGGTTTCCTAGAATATTTTGATTGGCTTGGTCATAATTAAGAGGAAGAAAATGAAAAATATTCCCTAAATATTGAATGGGGTCCAATGTGAATGTTATAAATAGATGATCCACCAATGAAATAGATATCATAAGAGAGAGACTTCATTTTACTGTTCATGATTTTAGAAAAATAATATTTACATTTTCTATGTCATAGCCTCTGATTCCGTTTTTCATAGATAATTAATATATCCAATTTTTTCATTAGTATATGAAATGTGGTTGGATGTTGATCCCAAATAAAAGTACCTAATGAATGTATTCTAGAAAAGTGAAATATAGAAACTAAAAAAAAAATTTCACTTTATAATTTTTATAGTTGTTAATATTAGTTTTAAAATCTTGCAGAGATTTCAATTATAAATTAGAATAATAGTGATGTATGACCCTTCACATGAAATTGAGAGTTAATTTCTTCAATTCATTCAACTAGGGATCATAACATATGGTTTACTAGATGTAGGGATTAAAATAATTATGACTTGCTAAAAATAACTAGAATCAAAAACTTATTTTCACTTGAAGGTAGGACTCCACTCACATGGATCCACAAACACATCTTTATCCTTTGAGGAATATTTCGATTACTAATAATTGGAAACTGACTAAAGTAGTGTTTCAATTCTATATTCTAATAAGAATTTTTTTCTAGTTACATAATCAAAATTCCATGGACAAAGATAATGAAACTATAATCATTCTGAACCTCGATTGGAATTTCATTGATCAATGAAACATTATCCAGAAAAAAACTATTCAAATCAATCTATGACTGATAAAAATTATGAATAATGCTTATGGAAATGATTGGTAATCTCTATACCTTAGAAACTAAATATATCTTATAATAAATCAAAATTAAAGATGATATAAATTCACACTATATAGAAACAATTTTCATGGTAATGGAATCAATTCCATGATGAAAAACTGACAGCATGGTTTATAAAGTATCTTGATACAATGATTCCTTATTTGAAGTCTTAGTATCATTTTATCTCTTATATTAATCTAAAAAAATGCATCCATGTTCTTTATTCAATAATAATTTGTATCTTAATGAATAATTGGTGAGTAATGGGTATCCTCTTGATATACTTGAATGGTATCACCATCATCTTTTTAAAATAACCTAAATTAGCTTTGGTAAAAAAATCTCTAAGATTACTGACCTCAACTTGAGACTCTATCAAATCTATTTTCTGGTAATTTAAATCATCTATATTCTTATTATATTTGAATATATGCCTTTAACCAAAATTATAAACATCATTAGTAGGCACCTTAGTGCTACCATGATCATGTAGATTAATTTACAGACATGTAACAACTTGATTCTCTTACACAAATTAATTTTATTCAAAAAATTTATTCTCTTTTATAGATTGATTATATTAAACATCGGGGGTGACAGCTGAATCTCTCTTATTTTTTATCATATCTGTCAATAGATCATCCTCCTATGCCATAACTATTTCTTTAAAAAAATATAAATAGTTTCTTCTAATAAACTGAATGACAAGTATTTTATTTCATCATTATCCTTTTTTGATAGATCTATTTCATCCAACATAAATACTCCATATTTTTTAGAAATGGTCTTATACTGACCAATATTGACTAGTCTTGTTATAATATCAACTAAACATTCATAGGTCACAGAAAAATGTATAACTATTATTAAAGTTGAATTAAAATCTTTTTTTAACTGCATCTTGGTGCTCTATATATTTCACTTTGTATACCAATTCCTCAACTCTATTAGCATCTATTGGTTGCATAAAATATATGATATCTTCTCATACTCTCTATATCTATTGAGTAAGTTTCACACCATCTATAGGGTCTTTCACACCCATAGTAATAGAAACAACTTCCAATATTCCATCAACAATAATATCTTGAGATTGTTCCTACTCACTAGGAGTGGGGTCCACATAAATCACTTCATCATATACTTATTAGTAATTTTTTTAGAGAATAAATTGAAAAATGTTCTCCTTAAAAAATAACTATAGTAATTCAACCAATACCACATAGTGGTCATTAAATCGCTACGACATTATTTTAATTTTGAAAAAATAAAGGTTACATTCCATCAAATTGACAAAAAATTTATTTGTATTTTGGAAATAACACATATAACAAATAATATAACATTATATGTATTCTCTATTGTATGTTAAATATAAATATAGAAAATAGATTTATAGACATAATTTCTTTTCAAAATCACTATTTCTCTATGAAATTGTCGATTAATAAAACATTAAAAATAATATTCTATTATAACTCAAGATAATTAACAGCCATCTTTTCAACATCATGCATTCCAATGAGAGATTTTAGGATATCTAGAGGGATTAATTTAGAAATTATGGACAATGATTTGTTAAATACATAAATCCCTTTATATAGAAATAAATAATATACAAATAATTTTGATTATATACATTAACAACTCATTCTCATTAACCATCGAGTTTACTAGGTATTCTATGTCTCTAAAATGAATGCTGATATACTAGAAAACTATCTTACTTCCTTCATAAATAGAAAATCAGTGTAATATTCACTGAATATGAACTATACTGAATATATATTTATAACCTTATTTTAAATTATATTTGTTTCATCAATCCTTTTTAAATCAATTACCTTTACACTTACCCTGTTTTTCAACAATAGTTATCACTTTTATCTACTCACATAAGTTTTTTCTAATTGATTAGTCATTCCCATTGTCGATGAATGAATGTAATTGGATATAGTGTTTTTAGGGAGAAAGGGGTTTGAAAATTATTAAGAACTCCTATTGTTGAAAGGGTTTGAGGTTTGTGAATAAAGGATAAAATTACATCCATTATTTTGATGTATCTGAAGGGCCACTAAGAGAGTGATATAAATGGAAATCATGAAAAACTAGCCAATGTATCACTTTGAAAAATTTTAAAAACAAAAATAGAAATTGTAAATAAAATACAAGAAATATATATATATATATTACACTAATAAACATGAAATATTGAATTCGAAAAAACAATTTAAATAAAACAATCCAAATTTTATTTTGATGAATTCAAATTGATCATTAGATAGTGGAGTAGTTAAAACTTATTATAATTTATTCTTTGTAAAAAAACTAATTCTAAAGAAAAATAAAAAATTTTGGATTATTATCATATGAAATAATTCCTATGATCAATATAAATCTTTTAAGAAAGGTTTATTGAATTATTTAAAAAATTTACAACACGTGTGTTATAAAATTTAATTGGAAATGATTTAAAATCAATACAAATTCTATCATGGTGTCTTTCATTCATCTTTTATGTGCACAACAGCTTCTAACTGCAATATATTTAGCTTCAATATTTGAAAAAGAAATAGATTATTTTATATTACAAGACCATGATACTAAATACTTTTCTAGAAAGTAAAATGTTCCAGAGTTACATTTTGTATCTATTCAATAACCACCAAAATTAGAAACAAAGTAAAGGGTTAAATCAAAATCGTATGTTTTTAGATAAATAAAAGAAAGAGATAAAACTAATCATAAATATCATAATTTTTTTCACTAATTAAATGAGATTATTTTGGGTTTTATTGAATTATACCATAAATACATAATAAAAACATAATATCTAGTATACATATAGGGAGATGAAGAAATATCCAAATTATTCCTTTCTAAAACATGTCTTCACCTTGTTTTACAGCTTCAACAAAGTCAATATTAATACAAAACCTATATTAGATGAAAAAATAATATTACTTTTGAGTCCCAATCGTTTATATAAGACATGTATGAATTTTCTAATGATTAAAATATTTCATAAATTCTTTTGGTAAATTTACAATACAAGGAAAGAGTTTAACTCACCCAACATTCCTTTTCTAGTATCTTTTTTCAGGATTTATGAAGAATCATTAAACATTTTTTTATTTTTGTTAAATGAAAATTATTTCATCAATTTATATTTCCAAAAGTAATTTATATTTTGATGATTTTTTCTCAAAAAATAGTGGATTTTCCTAATATATCGTTAAACTTGTTTTATAAATAAAAGTAAATTTTTCCCTTATACTACCCTCTATTTTCTCTTTTTTGTCTGTAAAATTTTTTTATGATTGAAAATATAATTTTAAAAATCGTGGACTTCAAATCATAGTAGTTTTTATAAGTAGATTTCATTAATTAAAAATGAATTTAGAAAATAACATTTAACGACCACCTAATATAATTTAAGTTTAATATGAAATTCTTAATCTGATGTGATTCTAATGGATTCTTATAAATTAAGATAAGAAAAGGTTTACCATAATATATTCTTTCTAATCACTTATAACCTTTTGCAACTAGTCTAGAATAATTTCATGTGGTCACCCCTTGATCATCCAATTTTTTCATAAATACCATTTTGTTATATAATAGGATATTCAAAGGGACTATGTACTAATATCCAAACCTTTTACCTTTAGAAATAGTTTATCTTTTCTTTCATTGGAACTACCCAATTTTCATTATCTATAGATTCCACAATGGTTTTAGGTTTTCCCATGTAATTAAAGGTCATAAATTCAAAAAGGGTTAAAACACATATAATAGATCTAATAGTAATATATAGACCTCCTATAATAGTTTTAACAGGTTATTTTTTATGAATTATATGTTTCATAGTATGTAAACTTTGGATTTCGTTAGAATCAATAGTTTTTTGTTCAAATTTATTATAACCATATTCAAAATTATCATCCTTTTTTCACAAAAATATGTTCACCATGTAGGACATACATATAATTAATCATGTTATCAAATGAGTCATTTTTTATCAAAAGTAAAAATTTCATCAAAAATAACATGAGAATGTTATTCAACTATATTTGAATTCTTATTAAAAAATGTCACAAACCGAATCTGTTCACCGCCAAATCTGGCACCAAACCTAGCCCGTGACATGACCCGAAGGGTGTTCCATATCCCCCTGGGCTGGAACAAGTGCCCGAGTATCATTAATTTAGGTTTGGGAACGATTTACCCGGGTATGAAATCATAAAACATTAAAAACAATCAATAATATAAATCTGAAATTTTTGAGCCAAACAAGCCTTAAGTAAAAAACAGAACTGAGTAAATTGGTTTAAAGATAGTACAAGTGGTCCAAATAAAAATAATTATAGCATCAAGATAGCCCCAAGGACTCCACGCGACTAGGGGTCATCGCCCCCAAGCTATCTCCACAACTCCGCACCAAGGATGGGAACTAACACCATGAACTGCTATCACCCTTAGCCTTTCCTTTACCTGAATCAAACATAACCAAGTATAATAACACCCAAGGGGTGTAAGTAGGGTTTGAGCCAAAGCCCAGTAGGATACCACCCAATGATTCCAAAGAGTAAGAAATACAATGTGAAAAAACAAGCAGTTTTCAAACGCAAGGAAAAGTAGTGTTAAAATTTCAAGAAATGAAACCTCAAATTGAAAATACATTTCAATCCAAAATTTTCAGAATATTAACACATTAAAATAGAAATGTTAGATACTGTAATTTACTTCCAAACACACCCTAAGACATGGGTAAATACTAAAAATACAATGACCAACTACATTGGGAACACCCCTAGGCACTAGGTTGTCTTGGGCCCTATGTACCTCATACCTCGGTGTAAAGTAACCATAAAAATTCTTTATCGTACACGAGCAACTAGTAGGGAACATATCCATAACCTATTGGTCCCCAATAATCATCCACATAGTTTATTTAGAGTTTTCGTTATCCAAATTCTAAGGGAAGCAGGGACAAAACCCATCTGGTCCACTAGTCGTACTAGTACAAATCCACCCCACCTAGGTACCCGAGCTTCCCCTATTGTGATCAATAAATTTCAGCATGAAACATAAATAAATTTTCATATAAAACACCAATAATGGTCAAACACAACCAATACATTAGCTACCACATTTTATACCACTTAAAACACGCAACAAAACACTTATATTTTTCATAAAACAATTCCTCAAAATCTCGTAGTGTTTCAGACACAAAACACCTTATAAGCCTCACTTGCATACTATGTGCACTTTTTTAAGTTTCCAAAACATAAAGGGAATCCTACTACATTTTAGTGAGAACATAAAATCATTTTTAGGGCAGCCCCATATGGTTCAAGAAACGACATCCTTGCAAAGTCTCCATTTTTACACAACACAACTCTTAGAATTTCTTGTGGTTCACAAACACCATTAAAACCAGGTTTTTCAGCAATAAACACAAGGTACAATCATTAAAAACAGTATTTTTATCCCTATTATAGTTCAATAAAATCAACTAGTTACTTATAGGTTAGACCCAATTAAACTAATAAAACATTTCTATGAAAAACCCCCCAATTTCACATGAAATTGGCATTTATGATTCATTTTAAATACAAACACCACTAAAACGATATTGTTCAGAAATAATAAAATTGAATAAGCATGAAAATAACATAAAAACAGTAGCCAATTCCCAAAGATTTCATACACAATGGAATCACCTACCAAAACAGAGGAGACCCTTGAATCCTTTGTGCGAAAACTCAAACGCACCACCACCGCACCACAAAGATGGTAAACATGACCTAAAACCATAATTTCGGACCATGAAACACATGATATAACCCTAATTTTTATACCCTACTTCCTGGACATTAGTAACCTCAAAGATAGTGTAAGAAACCCTAAGTACATTGGATGTAACCCTAAACAAATTGAAAGAAGAAAGGAGGTGAACAACTTACTTAAAATATCTTGTAGAAATAACCCCCAAAAATACCCGTATCTGATTTTAAAAATACTCAAAACTTCAAGGGACGTTTGAACAAGGATAGGTAGATCATTTAGGAATTTTAATGGGGTAAAAAGAGTAATAATCGAAGGAGTTATGAAGGAAACAAATTACCTTTATAAATCTGCCAGAAATTTGAGTTCTTCAGAGGTCTCGACCTAAACCGCGATGCAAATGAGCTGAAAAGAGGGTGGGAGGATATTGGACGCGCGTCTAGGTTCAAGGGGCGTGTTTGGGGCTTTGAATCACTGAAAACCCCTTAGAAATTAA
Source organism: Viscum album (assembly GCA_963277665.1). Taxonomy (NCBI): domain Eukaryota; kingdom Viridiplantae; phylum Streptophyta; class Magnoliopsida; order Santalales; family Viscaceae; genus Viscum; species Viscum album. The sequence continues at coordinate 138,192 of CAUJRU010000080.1, read as the reverse complement.
TATGTTATTAATTAGTCAATTTTTATTTTTAAAAATGAAATTGGGCTTTCGGGCAGGCCCAATACCTTAAATAAAAACCCATATACACCTTGGTTAAGGATTTCCAAAGGCTCCAAATTTTACTTTTGGTGTTAATATATCAGTTTAGGACATTTAAGAGTTGTAATGAGTGAAAAATATTAAAAAATGAATAATTTATAAAAGAAACAAAATTTATATTTAAATCAGGAATTGGGCTCACGGTTTGGCCCAATTCATGAAAACTCATCTACTCTCCGTAAAAACATTGAAAACCCCCCAAAACAAAAAATTAATGGAAATTAAAATAAAAATGAATTTAAAATAATCTATGTATGTGACAATTCTCCCCACCATGAAAACTTTCTGCCCCGAAAAGTCACAGTAAGGCCAAAGCAACAACCAAACCCAACTGAGAAACCAAGAGGTACTCTCTTGCCAGGTTTCTCCCCCAAAGGCCATAACACCTCCAGTGATCAATGAAGGAAGGAATACTCTCACAAACCTAACTTACACCACTTTACTGAAAGAATCAATCACATTCAGGCTTTATCCCAAATGAAAACTCCTCAAACACAATCTGAACAATACTCAATCAGTTTACCTAAATAAACAACAACATCGAACAGGGTTACACTTGCACTACTATAACTAAACCATTTGTCACTCTCCAAAATCAATGTTTACCAAAGTAAGATGTAGGTAGTCAGATATCTCCAAATTATAATACCTACTTCCCATAAAAAACCAAGGAAAAATAGGAGTTACTCGTATGAAGAGACACAAATGGGCTCCCCACCGTAAGAGACAACTTTTTTTGAGACAGAATAAAGACACTAATAGGGGAGGCCCAAACAGACTCCCTAGTACAAGGGGTATACATAAATTAGAAATTTAAAAAATAATATACATGATACCCACAGTGGGTATTCCCACCACAAGAACCAACCATCTTAACTGACCAGCATGGGCCGACACAGAAAGACCCATTTTTTTAAGATTTGGGAAGGGTGCAGGGTCAGTCCGCACGGTTTGGGAAACCGTGCACTAACTATGCTGATCATTATTTCCACGTGGATTCCTATCACACTGTCACTAATAATCATGGACAAAATGTGTGCTCAAACTTTCTAGCTGAATTTCCAACCATTCTCCAATGACTCAATGGAAACCAACGTGGGAGGGAAAGACATTAGGCGATGACATGGGTACAAGGCCCTCTACCTATTTCCACTGAACGAGAACAACAGAAGGAAGATAATGAAACCATAGGTTTAAACACTTTCTATATTTCACACTGAGGATATGAAATTGTACAAGGGTTTAAACAACACTGGTGTTTCCCCTGACTACGCGCCAGCTTCTCTCCGGGACCTATGGCTGGAGCTCAAAATATTTAAGCATCTTCGGCCACGCAGTTAGGATGTTGAAACCCCAATGTGGAACTTCTTCTTTCAGTGCCACAAACAACTACACCTCATACCCCGATGGGTTCATAAATACATAACACACTTCATAACCCACATTACCAAAACCAGACATTTCACTGAAATAAGGGATCAGAAGATGTACACACATCGCACCTTATTTCTGTGGGTGAGAAACAGTAGAAGGGAAAGACACGTATAAACACATTCCTCTAAGATAGAGGATTTTATGTTTTTCCCAAGGGAGACATAATCCCAACATAACATAGAACCTTAGAGGATTGTGTGACCTTCGCCTTTATGGTCAAAAGAGCACACAACATCACAATGCATCACCAAACATGACCCTTGTGATTGATAGAAACAATACATGGAACGAGACCATATTCAAAGTCCCTAAACAACAGATAAGTCCAAAAATTGCACACAATATCCTATCATGACTGAAATCTCAAGATTGGTGGTTTAATAATAACTCTTTCTTCAAAGAAACTATAAAGAACCCAGAGGCCCTCTTAGACACCATCAAGACACTCATTCATACTAACAATGAAAGAACTCTCCAACCATTGATGAATCAGGAAACCTAAGAAACTAAGGCCTCTTTCAACCTTCCACAAGCACTATCCCACTACAAGAGGATCCAAAAATCAGTGAAATGAATGGGTGTATAATCAATAAAGAAAAGTTCGATAAAATATCCTTCATATTGATCAACTGGAGAATTTTCCAATGGAAAAACAAAACGGGTTGCACTTTAGTTGTGCGTTAACCCTTAATGGGGGCGTACCTTATCCAATGAGAGAACCAAAGGACCCAACCAAGCTGGTCCATTGGTGAAAACATGCCACAAACTAGATCCAAACACATGAAGGGAACCACTATAAAGGCATCCAAAAAAAATTCAAAAGAGCCCACTAACCGTCCCTACAACACAGCTTACCGACCAAACACAAACCCAAAACAGAGTTCAAACAGAAGGGGTTCTTGAACTCAAAACATCCCACAACATCAACAATTTAAAAAACCCATAATACAAACCATACCAAACTATTCATCAAGACATAATGTTTTTCTTTAAATCGAATTCATTGAAAACAAATGTTTTAGCAGTAAGCGTATCCACCAATGGTACCCCATGGGCCTCACACATGCATGTTTTTGTGCCACACCGGGCACCCTCCTCATATCCATCCCAGCACTCATCCAGTCATTCCATCAACCATCCATTATCCCATATAACCCCATGCATGTGGTCACTCATGGAAATACCAAAGGGTAAAACCAAACTTCCTTCCACTTTTAAAAAACAAAATTGTCAACCAACCCAACCTTTTTCTCAAAACTACTAACAATGAGATCAAAATCCCAATTCACATATTAAAAAACATTTCTTAAGGTAAAAACCATTTAGAAAAGAATCCATAATTCAATAAAAGCACATATTCATGCCATTCACAATCATTTCAAAACATTTCAACACATTTCAAAACACTTCTAATTTCATGAAAAACACCATTACATAAATCTCCATTTAATTAAGAACTCAACTCTTCTCATTTCAAGACTAGGTTCTAAATGTTCATTTTTTTCGTTCAGTAGTCACCAAACCCAAAATCCATCTTCAACCCCCACACTAAAATTCTAGAACACTTAATTCAATCCAAAACAATTTTCCATGGTTTAAAAAAAATTCCACTAGAAATATATTTTCAAAACCCCAATTAACATAGTTCATACATTCAAAAGAGGTGTGAACACATAATTTACCCTTTTGAAATAATTCTGAAATTTCATTTATAGGCATAAAAAAATAAAACCATTTTCACTTTACTAAAAAATAACTTCACAAAAATTCACTCTCTTTAAAGTGAAGTCATTTTTTTTTGCTGAAAAAAAACCAAGTTTCCAAGATTCCAAAACAAAGAAACACAAGACAATGTTAGAGGAAACTAGTTTCAGTGGGTGACTTGGACATATAGTTGGCAGCCATATTCCAATCACATTTCCATTACAGAGAGTATTCTGGGGAAATATCCATGGCTCCACAGGGCTTTCCAGGCCCTGCGATCTCACTGAGATTATTCGCCCAACTCTCTTTTCATTTCCCATAGTCATCATTAAACCAAGAAAACCAAAGGACTCAGATAAATCCATAATTCCCATGGTGACTTGAATCCTATCATGAGGTGTGATGGCCAGGCACACTACCCATGACCGAAATTTCAATTCCCAAAAATCCTAGCTCCAGACTATGCTGACTCTTCCCTAAATAACATGACCCAAGGAGCGAACCTCCTCTGATACCATTTTGTCACGAACCGAATCTGGTCATCGCCAAAACTGGCACAAAACCCAGCCCATGACATGACCCGAAGGGCGTTCTCTATCCCCACGGGCGGGCACAATTTCCCGGGTATCATTAATTTAGGTTTTGGAATGATTACCCGAGTATGAAAGCATAAAACATTAAAAACAGTCCATAATATAAATCTAAAATTTTTGAGCCAAACAAGACTTAAGTAATAACCAGAACTGAGTACATTGGTTTAAAGATAATACAAGTGGTCCAAATAAAAATAATTATAGCATCAAGATAGCCCCAAGGACTCCACATGACTAGGGGCCATAACCCCCAAGCTATCTCCACAACTCCGCACCAAGGATGGGAACTAACACCATGAACCGCCATCACCCTTAGCCTTTCCATTACCTAAATCAAACATAACCAAGTCTACTTACACCAAAGGGGTGTAATTAGGGTGTGATCCTAAGCTCAGTAGGATACCACCCAATGATTCCAAAGAGTAAGAAATACAATGTGAAAATGCAAGCAGTTTTCAAACACAAGGAAAAGTAGTGTTAAAATTTTAAGAAATTAAACCTCAAATTGAAAATAGTTTTCAATCCAAAATTTTCAGAATATTAAAACATTAAAATAGAAATGTTAGATACTGTAATTTACTTCAATAAACACCCTACGATATGGGTAAATACTACAAATACAATGAGCAACAACATTGGGAACACCCCTAGGCACTAGGTTGTCTTGGGCCCTATGTACCTCGTACCTCGGTGTAAAGTAACCATAGAAAAATCCTTTATCATGCAAGAGACACTATTAGGGAACATACCCATAACCTATTGGTCCACAATAATCATCCACATAGTTTAGTTAGAGTTGTCGTTATCCAAATTCAAAGTGAAGCAGGGACAAAACTCATCTGGTCCACTAGCCATACTTGTACACACAAGTGCAGAAAACGTTTTTTATGTCGGTTATTTTTCATTATTTACGTCGGTTTTTAGGCGACGTTAATACGGACGACGTTATAAATAACGTTTTTTACGTCGGTTATTTAAAACCCGACGTAACATCCCTAACATCACAGTGTTTATCACGTCGGTTCATATAATAACCGACGTGATAAATATGCGCGGGGGGGGGGGGGGGGTTTATCACGTCGGTTATTTTCTTAACCGACGTGATAAAACGCCTGGGATATAGTTTATCACGTCGGTTATGACATAACCGACGTGATTAACCCTTCCCCGGGCCTATTATCACGTCGGTTTCTTAAATAACCGACGTGATAAAAAGGCCTGGGAAACGTTTTAGCACGTCGGTTGTCCAATAACCGACGTGGTAAATCGATTCCCAGGCCTTTTAGCACGTCGGTTATATTAAGAACCAACGTGATAAAAGGCCCGGGAACGGTTTATCACGTCGGTTCTCGAAAAAACCGACGTGATAAACCCCTAACGATTTATTTACCACATTGGTTATAAAATAACTGACGTGGAAGCAATATATTTTTTTTTCAAATAATTGCACTGCTCTCACCAAAAAGCAACCAGAAACCAAACAACAAAAATAACCATGCCAGCCCTCCCCCAAGCCCCAACTGAACCCCACCCTCATCTATACCCACCTAACAACCTGGCCAGCCCTCCCCCACCACATTGGAGCCCCACCACAACCCTTGGACACCCCCCCACCCCTTGGACAGCCCCCCCCCCACCCTCATTTACACCCCCACGACCCCTAGTACAGCCTCAAACACCCATTGGACACCCCTCCCATATCCCTTGGACACCCCCACCCCTTGGACACCCCCCACCCCTTGGACAGCCCCCCCACCCTCATTTACACCCCCAAGACCCCTAGTATAGCCTTAAACACCCATTGGACACCCCCCACACCTTGACAGCCCTCCCAGACCCCTTGGACACCCCCCCCCCCCCCCGACCCCTGGACACCCCCCCGAGCCCTTGGACAGCCCCAAACACCCCTTGGACACCCCTCCCATATCCCTTGGACACCCCCCACCCCTTGGACACCCCCCACCCCTTGGACAGCCCCCCACCCTCATTTACACCCAACCGGCCCCTTGGACAGAACTCCCAGACACCTTGGACACCACTCCCATATCCCTTGGACACCCCCCACCCCTTGGACACCCCCCCACCCCTTCGACAGCCCCCCCACCCTCATTTACACCCCCCGAACACTAGGATAGCCCCAAACACCCCTTATACACCCCTCCCATATCCCTTGGGCACCCCCCCACCCCATGGACACCCCCCCACCCCTTGGACAGCCCCCCCCCCCCCACCCTCATTTACACCCAACCGACCCCTTGGACAGCCCCAAACACACCTTGGACACCCCTCCCATATCCCTTGGACACCCCCCACCCTCATTTACACCCCCCCGACCCCTAGGACAGCCCCAAACACACCTTGGACACCCCTCCCATATCCCTTGGACACCCCCCAAACACCCACCCACCCCCTTGGAACCTCTCCCCCCATACCAAAATCCAGACCAGAAAAACCATCAACAGTAGACCAAAACAAGAAGTAGAGAAAAATTAAACATTCACTTATATAACATTCAAAACTTACACTGTCAACTTCAAAAAAAAACTAAATCCTACCTAAACGACTACGAAATACACAATTACATTGACAATATTCAAAATTACATTTTACATTACAAACAACTAAAAGGCAATCAAACCTCTAAAATAATTTGACCACTCCACTTGTAAGTGTTTGATATCTTCAGCAGTAAAGGGTTGAGGGTCATCAAAAAGCTACAAAAGAAAAGGATAGTAGTCAACGTGTATAATGAATAAATCAAATTGAAATATTATGAGAAAGAGGAAATCTTACCAGGTCAAAACTCAGAACTGTCCCAGTTGTTATTATTTCATACATAAATCTTAACATGTAATATCCGCATTCGATGATGCCTTGTTGCTCATGACATTTCTGTTTGAATGAGTGTAAATTCAATATATTATTTTTATGTAATAAATCAAAATGTACAAATTATAAATGGATATTTACCTTCGCCTGTACATATTTGATCTTGAAATTCCTTTTCTTTGCACTTTTTCGAAAGTGGACCCATGCCCTGTTAGAAAATAATACGAATGGGGTAAATTTAAAATTCATTATAATATATAAAACTATTGTGAAATTGAAACTTACGTTTCCAATATATTCTTAAAACTTTCTCGCACATTATCATGGAGAGAACATATCCAATAAAGTGCTTTCTCCCTAGGGCAAAAAACCCCTAACATCCAATGATCCCTGATAAAAGGAAATTTAACGTTAGTGGTTTTTTATGTTAAAAGATAATTAACTCTTTGAGAGGGATGTGTTTCATACCTCTCACAAAAAGGCATCATCCAACACTGTGTGATTACATTCTTTTCAAATCTATCAGCAATATAAATCATTCTTTGTTCCTCATCCAATGCACATGCTTCAGGGGAAATCAATTGTGGGTCCACGAATCCATATACATCTGTCAGCTCATTCCTCTCACAAATTTTATACAGATACCCAATACAAAGCAGACATAAGTATATATTTTTAATAAATATAACGCAAGGAAAAGGTGTTAAGACTTACATGATAAAAATTTGCACCATGTTGATGCCCAACTTATCTCCAGTGACAAACTCTATGATATCAGTTTTCATAATCCCCACACTTAGTTCACGTCCACAGACATGAGCTTCCATTGTAAAGTCATAATGATCCGCCAACAAATTTGAATATCTTGACAATTTGTCAAGACTGCTAGTATCTGCATCTGATGTCATAGCTATCTGTCTTTGTTGTTGTCTATACAGTATTTCTTTACCTTTGAAGTATTCCTGTAAAAATAAATTGAAAAATATATTAGTTTTGAAATGATAAAACATTAATAAAAATAAAAAATAAAAGATATAACATCCATACCTCTATGGTAATGAGTCAAAGAAGTCTGGATGGCCAAAGTAAAAAATGGCCGATACTATGTCCAACTGTCGTCACCTCATCTGTAGGTAATGGTATCCGAGCTGATCTATCTATAATATCCTGTACAGTGACCCTCTGATTCTCTACCTCTAACTGTTGATGATGAACTGTATCTCCTATACAATATACCATCCCATATGCAACTATATGATGTTGAGGATCATCAACATACATCTCACAATAAGTAGGTAGCTGCGGCGGAGGAGGAGGATCAAAAATGGGGTCCGCAGGCTGAGGTGGGGGAGTGGGAGCTACTGGGAGAGGTGGAGTGGGAGCTGCACCCTGAAATTGTCTTTGTAAGTCTGCAAACATAACCTGCACCGATGCTCTAATCTTGTCCTCCATTGTCGCATTAATATTATGGACTTCAGCCTCCAAGTATTCTATTTTTTTTTATAAACTCCCTCAACGTTAGAAGTTGAGGAACGTGGAAACACTTTTCTTACCGATACACCTGCCGGATATCCTCTTACACGGCCAGGATGTTCGGGCTTTCCCAATGCCACAGATAAAATATCTTCCCTCCCAGATGGTGTAAATGTCCCCTGTGAACTCTGCTCCTCAAGAGAGTCCTGTAATAATTAATTGAACATTTCTATAATGATTGGAAATATATGACGAAAATAGTAAACTTAAATAAATTAAATAGATATCTTACAATCCTCTCAACTACGAGTCTCGATTCTTCCGAAAGATATTGTCCTTTTTTGCCCTTCCGAGCTATTTTCCATTTCTCATGTCTAGATGGAGGGGATGGAGGGGCCACCTCTCCAGAGCTTGAAGACTCAGCTCTTAGTTGTTGAAATTTTTCTGCCATCATTTGTTCTTCCAATAATGCATACCCTCCCCAAGATAAACTATGAGGGTATACATTTTTAGATTGGATCTCTTGATGAGCTTTCCTTGTTTGCTGTAAATTAAGAATAAGTAATCATTAAAAAAACAATAATAAGATCATTTATATAAGAAAGCTTATAAAAGTTTACATTGCCCTCACCAAAAATGATTCTTTTCTTCTACTTTCAAAAAATTGTCTCCATGTGTCTTCATCTATAAAAGGATATATACGACATGGATTCTCACGACTCCTATGACCATAAATGAAATCAGATGAGAGGGTTGATTTGAAATCCCTCCATCACCTAGCAGCCAACGATAAGCATTTCTTCCTGACTCCTCCAGTGTCAGGAATATCAAATGTCATCTGATAAAAAAGAGGTTAAAAATATTATATATACTAGAAACATTTAAAGAACGGTCAAACAATAGCAAAAGATCTTACCAAAATGGTCTCCCACAGCTGAGAAATTATTGCCTTATCCACACTTCTCCAATCATCATAGAGAATGCTTACTTTGCTCTTAGCCATAGTTGCTACAAAACCCTTAAAATATTTAGCATTTGGACATCTAGGAAGATCATCATCATCAAACTCCACGACTATCCTCTCCTCCTTCGTACGGGCAAGTGATAATTTTGGTAAACGTGTGCACCCACGCTTACCAACCTTTGAACTCTTTTTCGTAATAGGAGCTTGTGAATGTTCCTCCCTAGATGTATGACCAATATACTCATCTCCAGAATCATGTGGATGATCAACTGATTGATCTGTCATTTTCCTTCAAATCAAAAAAACAAACATTAGTTCACAAATATACAAATTCAAATATTGTAATACTACTTAATCAGAAAATAGAAAAGTGTACTAAATTACATAATAGTAAACATTGGTAATATGGTAAGCATGTTAAACAATGATAAACACGGTAAACACAGTCTATTGTACCCCTCTATCTTGGATTGTAATGATCACAATCACTCTTATTATGTTCTAACTTGTTTTCAAGTGTTTTTGTTGATAGGCAAAAGGTTGCCAAGGAGTTGGCCCAAGAAAGCTGAAAAGTGGACTCACTGAGTCCACCGGTCAGCCGGTGTGAGCTCACCGGCCAGCCGGAGGACCCAGGCATAGACTTGCCCACTGCCTGGTGTCACCGGCCGGCCGGTGGACCAGAGAGCTTTGCTGTCTGGACCACCGGCCAACCGGTGATCCCCCACCGGCCGGCCGGTGCGCCCAGGACTTCTCCTCTTTACGGTTTTTATTGTTTTATCATTTTGGTTTGATACATGTTTTAATAAGTAAAAAATTTACAATATCTAACATTATATGAAAAAACTAAATGTAAACAAGAAATAAACATGTGTTACCTGTAATTTTAGGAATGTACAGTTGGATTGTTTTCCCAAATTCCTTCGTCGTGATCGTTCCTTATGGCACAAACCATGTCTTCAACATACTCATCATTATGTTCAGTTAATCTTTCCATGGAAGTCGGGATCTCACATAAATCAACATCTTCATCAAATTCATCCTCACCAACATATTGTTTTTTCCCTTGTAAAACAACAACCCACTGCATATCTGATTGATCTACTACATAGAAAATTTGTTTGGCATGTGTTTCCATTATCAAAGAATCAGCTGTGTCTTCCAATCTATTCAGATTAACAAGTGTCATTCCAAATTCATCGTGTCTGACACTGTTGTTACCGATAAACCATTTACAGTTAAAAACAGGAACTTTAATTTTAAAGTAATCAGCCTCCCATATGTCTTCAATCACTCCATAGTATGCACTTGATGCCGAAATTGGGTTTTTGTCCTTAGCACTCGAAAAATGCATTGCTTCTGCAAACACCAATACACCACTATTCTGAACTACACTTCTGTTGTCCTGAGCTTTCGTATGAAATGTATAGCCATTAATGTCATAAGCGGACCATGTTATCACATTTAAAGATGGACCACCCACTATCCATTTTAATGTCTCTGATACATCTGATCTACCAAGCAAGGTCTTTTTAAACCATGGCAAAAAAGTTTTGTTGTGCTCATTCAAAATCCACATTTCTTTCTTCTTTGGATGACATTGTTTCAACTCATTAATATGCAATGTGATATACGGTTGAACATCAGCTATGTTATTCAAGATGTATGATTCTAACTTCTTCATATGTTCAGCTGACAGTGATTTGACTTTCAAGCCACGAATCCCCTTTCCCTCATTATTAACCCGTTCATGGCGAGATGGAGGCAAACCTATGTGTTGCGCCGTAGCCAAGTAGCTCGTACAAAAATCTGCTACCTCCTCAGAAATATACTTTTCAATAATGGAGGCTTCAGGTCGATATGGATTTTTAACATATCCCTTTAATATTTTCATATACCTTTCAAAAGGATACATCCAACGAAGATATACAGGTCCACAAAGCTTTATTTCTCGAACCAGATGAATCATTAAATGCACCATCATATCAAAAAAAGTTGGAGGAAAATACATTTCCAAATGACAAAGTATAAAAATTGCATCCTTTTCCAAAAGGTTCAAAGCATTCACATCAATCGCCTTGTTACAAATTGAATTGAAAAAATAACACAACCTCATTATAGTCTTTCTGACACGGATGGGCAATATTCCACGCAGTGCAACTGGTAGAATTTGTTTCATCATGACGTGACAATCATGTGATTTCATACCTATCAACTTCAAGTCTTTCAATGAGACAAAATTTTTTACATTTGAAGAATAACCTTGAGGCACTTTGATATCATGAAGACACTGACAGAAGCTACTTTTCTCCCTCTTCGATAATGTATGACAAGCCGGGGGAAGAAATGTTCGTCTTCCTTTAGGAGTGGGAGCTAACTCCAAACGTATTCCCATTGATAGTAGGTCTAACCTTGCATTCAACCCATCTTTTGTCTTTCCTTTAATATCTAGAAATGTTCCGATCAAAGAATCACAGATATTCTTCTCCACGTGCATGACATCAATATTATGTTTGACTTCATGATACCTCCAATATGGTAGCTCAAAAAATATTGATCTTTTCTTCCAAATATGTCTATCATTACCAGATTTCTGTGTCTTTCCCAATGTCACATCAAGGTTTTTCACCCTCTCAAAATACAAATCTGGGGATAAAGGTTTTGGAGCAGTATCAAATTCTTGTGAGCCATTGAATGCCTTTTTTAGTCTTCTATAAGGGTGATCCATTGGCAAAAACTTTCGATGACCCATGTACACTGTTTTCCTCCCATGATGCAATTGACAATATGACATCTGTTGTTCGCAAATTGGACATACTTTATGCCCTTTAACACTGTATCCAGACAGATTTCCATATGCTGGGAAGTCATTTATAGTGAATAGAAGCACTGCATGCAGTTGAAAATATTCCATTTTATAAGAATCATACACCCTAATACCATCAGCCCATAACAGTTTCAAATCATCAATCACCGGTGACAAGTATACATCAATATCATTGCCGGGTTGCTTTGGACCAGAGATCATGATAATCAACATGACATAATTGCGCTTCATACAAACTTTAGGAGAGAGGTTGTAAATTACCAATAAAACAGGCCATGAACTATGTGTGCTACTGAGGGTTCGGTATGGATTCATTCCATCTGTGCACAAGCCTAGTCTCAGATTTCTAATTTCATTTCCAAATGTAGGGTACTGGGCATCAATTTTCTTCCATTGTGGACAATCAGCTGGATGACGTATTTTTCCATCACATACCCGCTCATCAGCATGCCATCTTAACCTTTTTGCATCATGTGAATTAGCAAATAAACGTTTGAAACGAGGAATTATAGAAAGATACCAAAATACCTTTGAAGGGAGCTTTGTAATCTCTACATCAGCTTGTGATTTTTCTTTCACCTTATACCGTGATGTCCCACATTTAGGACACTCTTTCAGAAATTCATATTCCTTCCTATATATAATGCAGTCATTCGGACAGGCATGTATTTTCCTGCATCCCAATCCCATCGGGCATAATATTTTTTTGGCCTTATAATGTGAATCTGGAAGATCGTTATCTTTTGGAAGAATGTCTTTCATCAATTGTAGCAGCTCTGTAAAACTTCTGTCACTCCATCCATGTTTCGCCTTCAGGTTAATCAATCTTAACACCGCCGACAAAACCGTAAAATCTATACAACCAGGATATAATGGTTTTTCAGCATCACCATATAGACGTGCAACTGTCGGTTCTATCTCAATTTGTTCTGCTACAATATCGCGAATCATTTCTTCAATTCCATCGGAGTTACCATCTTGCGATTCATTATCATCAGTGACATTCTGTCCAGTTTCGCCATGCCAAATCCAAGGGTTGTAACTCGGATTGAAACCATGACAAATCAGATGATCTTTTATCTCTCTACTTTTCAACTTCTTCATATTCAGACATTTCAGGCATGGACAGAAAAAAATGTCACTACTTGGAACATTTCGTTTAGCAAATTCCAAAAAGGCATCAACACCTTCCTCATATTCATTGCTCATTCGATGTGCCGTAATCCAACTTCGACTCATTATTACCTATAACAAATAGTAAAATATATATATATTTTTTAGATAAGACAAATATATGTTTATATGAAAAAAAATCATAATTTGAATGTAAATAATTTTGAAATATAAAACAAATCGATGTGTAAACCCCCCTGGACACCCCCCGACCCCTCTGGACAGCCCCCCACCCCTCCTGGACACAACCCCCCACCCCGACCTGCTTGGACACCCCCCAACCCTCTGGACAGCCCCCCCACCCCTCCTAAACACCACCCCCCAACCCCTACCCCCTTGGACACCCCCCTAGACACCCCCAACACCCACCCACACCCTTGGACAGCCCCCCACACCCACCCACCCCCTTGTAAACCCCCCTGGACACCCCCCGACCCCTCTGGACAGCCCCTCGCCCCTCCTGGACACCCCCCCCCCACCCCCTACCCCCTTGGACACCCCCCTGGACATCCCCCAACCCTCTGGACAGCCCCCCCACCCACCCGGACAACCCCAAATACCCTCTGGAGAGGCCGCCACCCACTTGGACAGCCCCCCACAGCCATCCAACCCCTTGGACACCCCCCTGGACACCCCACCGACCCCTCTGGACAGGCCGCCACCCCCTTGGACAGCCCCCCACACCCACCCATCCCCTTGGACACCACCCTGGACACCCCCCGACCCCTCTGGACAGCCCCCGACCCCTATAGAAAGCTCCCCCACCCCTCCTGGACACAACCCCCACCCCCGACCTGCTTGGACACCCCCCTGGACACCCCCCAAGCCTCTGGACAGCCCCCCCCCCCCCCCCCACCCCTCCTAAACACCACCCCCCCACCCCTTACCCCCTTGGAAACCCCCCTAGACACCCCCCAACACCCACCCACACCCTTGGACAGCCCCCCACACCCACCCACCCCCTTGTAAACCCCCCTGGACACACCCTGACCCCTCTGGACAGCCCCCCACCCCTCCTGGACACCACCCCCCACCCCCTACCCCCTTGGACACCCCCCCTGGACATCCCCCAACCCTCTGGACAGCCCCCCCACCCACCCGGACAACCCCAAATACCCTCTGGAGAGGCCTCCACCCACTTGGACAGCCCCCCACACCCATCCAACCCCTCGTACACCCCCCTGGACACCCCACCGACCCCTCTTGACAGGCCGCCACCCCATTGGACAGCCCCCCACACCCACCCATCCCCTTGGACACCACCCTGGACACCCCCCGACCCCTCTGGACAGCCCCCGACCCCTCTAAAAAGCACCCCCACCCCTCCTGGACACAACTCCCCACCCCCGACCTGCTTGGACACCCCCTTGGACACCCCCCAACCCTCTGGACAGCCCCCCCACCCCTCCTAAACACCACCCCCACCCCCTACCCCCTTGGACACCCCCCTGGACACCCCCAACACCCACCCACACCCTTGGACAGCCCCCCACACCCACCCACCCCCTTGTAAACCCCCCTGGACACCCCCCGACCCCTCTGGACAGCCCCCCACCCCTCCTGGACACAACCCCCCACCCCCCGACCTGCTTGGACACCCCCCAACCCTTTGGACACCCCCCTGGACACCCCCCCCCCTGGACACGCCCCAACCCTCTCGGGGATTTATAGAAAACGATGAAAAATTAGTGAAATCATAAAATTAGTCAATATTGCAAGTCGAACAAATAGATCTAGGGATGATAAATATGATTATGGTGCCAAAACGAGTTAAAAGGGTTCGCAATCGAAGAATCTTAGCTAGTTTCAACAAAAAAATCACAACACATATATATATACTATCCGCGAAAAAAACGAACGAGTGGGAGGATTACCTGAGTGCTGCGAGTTTACATGATTGATCCGAGGAGATTAAATATGAGAAACGATGATCGCAAAACAAATCTAAACCAACGAAATGGACGAGCCGATTCGGGTTTACACGCGAGAGAGACGAGTCGCGACTGTCGTAGGTAAACTCGCGAATGACAATCCACATTTTTAAATGAGTTATCACGTCGGTTATTCAATAACCGACGTAAAAACCTTCCTCTGATTCTTTTTTTACGTCGGTTATTTTGATAACCGACGTTATAAAGGGCTCAAAATCCGCGTTTTTTTACGTCGGTTATTCCATAACCGACATCAAAAACATCTGCAGATTCTTTTGTTACGTCGGTTAT
Organism: Viscum album; assembly: GCA_963277665.1. Taxonomy (NCBI): domain Eukaryota; kingdom Viridiplantae; phylum Streptophyta; class Magnoliopsida; order Santalales; family Viscaceae; genus Viscum; species Viscum album. Next base: position 122,877 of record CAUJRU010000080.1, on the reverse strand, counting down.
AAAATAACCGACGTAAAAAGGCCTTCGGAAACCGCGTTTTTTACGTCGGTTATAAAAATAACCATCGTAAAAAACGAATCCGCGCGATTTATAACGTCGGTTATACAAATAACCGATGTTATAGGTGTACCGAACACAGGTTTGTATGTCGGTTATTAAATAACCGACGTACAAAACCTCGTTTTACATATTATGACGTCGGTTTTATATAACCGACCTAAAAAATGGTGACGTAAAAAACGTTTTCTGCACTAGTGACAAATCCGCCCCAACTAGGTACCTGGGATTCCCCTTTTGTGCTCAATCAATTTTAGCATGAAAAATAAATAAATTTTCATATATAACACCATTACTAGTCAAGCACAACCAATACAGTAGCTATCACATTTTATACCTCTAAAACACGCAACAAAACACTTATATTTTTCATAAAACAATTCCTCAAAATCTCGTAGTGTTTCGGACACAAAACTCCTGATAAACCTCACTTGCATACTATGTGCACATTTTTAAGTTTCCAAAACATAAAGGGAATCCTACTAAATTTCAGTGGAAACATAAAATCATTTTTAGGGCAGCCCCATATGGTTCAAGAAATGACATCCTTACAAAGTTTCCATTTTTACACAACACAACTCTTAGAATTTCATGTGGTTCACAAACACCATTAAAACCAGGTTTTTCAGCAATAAACACAAGGGAAAATCATTAAAACAGTATTTTTATCCCTATTATAGTTCAATAAAATCAACTAGTTATTTATAGGGTAGCCCTAGTTAAACTAAAAAAACATTTCTTTGAAAAACACCCATTTTCACATGAAATTGGCATTTAGGATTCATTTTAAATACAAACACCACTAAAACTATATTTTTCAGAAATAATAAAATTTAATAAGCATGAAAATACCATAAAAATCATATCCAATTCACAAAGATTTCATAAAAAACATAATCACCTACCAAAACCAAGGAAACCCTTTAATCCTTTGTGCGAAAACTCAATCGCACCACCGTCGCACCTCAAGGAAGGTAAACCAGACCTAAAACCATAATTTCTGACCATGAAACACAAGATATAACCTTAATTTTTATACCATACTTCCTGGAAATTAGGAACGTCAAATATAATGGGAGAAACCCTAAGTAAATTGGATGTAACCCAAAACAAATTGATAGATGAAAGGATGAGAAGAACTTACTTAAAATATCTTGTAGAAATCGCCCCCAAAAATACTAGTATCTGATTTTAAAAATACTTAACCTTCAAGGGAGGTTCTAACAAGGATAGTTAGATAATTTAGTAATTTTAATTGGGGAAAAGAGTAAGAATCGAAGGAGTTATGAAGGAAAAAAATTACCTTTATAAATCTGCCCTAAATTTGAGTTCTTCATAAGATTTGACCTAAACAACGATGTAAATGAGCTGAAAAGAGGTTGGGAGGATATTGGACGCACGTCTGGGTCCAAGGGGAGTGTTTGGGGCTTCGAATCACCGAACAACCCTTAAAAATGAATAAGTTATTAATTAATAAAATGTTATTTTTAAAACTGAAATTGGGCTTTCAGGCAGGCCCAATCCCTTAAACAAAAACCCATATACACCTTGGTTATGTATTTTAAAAGGCTCCAAATTTTAATTATGTTGTTAATATATCAGGTTAGGACATTTAGGAGTTGGAATGAGTGAAAAATATTAAAAAATGAATAAGTTATAAAAGAAACAAAATTTATTTTTAAATTAGGAATTGGGCTCACGGTTTGGCCAAATTCATGAAAACTCACCTACTCTCCATAAAAACTTTTGAAACCCCCCAAAACAAAACATTAATGGAAATTAAAATAAAAATACATCTAAAATAAGCTATGTATGTGACAAAAAACATGTAATATTTAAAAAATTTAGATTAACCATGGAAGATTCCATCATCATTATTTGGATCGAACATTACCTTGATTTCCTCATAGTTTCATATGTAAACATCAAATCCAAAAACATTAAAGTATTTTTCCTTCCATTTTCTTATATTCCAAAGATTATAAAATGCTTTCATTAAGAGATTCTTTTTTATGACACTGTTAATGATATAACATGAACAATTAATAGATTTAACATAAAATTCAGTGCTTATTATATAGTTAAATAAAAATATTCATGAAATATTTTTAGAGGTCTTATTACACCTCCGGAAAACTAAATGATATTGAGGGGTTATGGAGGATGAAAAGGTATTTTTTACTTCCATGATTGGAGAAAAATGAATTGAATTCATTATTTTCAAATTCTTTCTCACAGTCGCTCCATAATGTCAAAATTTTGAATTTCTTGTTATGATAGATTTTTTGAAATTAAAAATAATAGAATAGGATTCACTTTTATAACTCATGAAATTAACCCTTGTAAATCCTAAAAAATCATCTCCCAATAATATATAAAATATTTAATAATAATTATTTCAGTTCTATAATATTGGAATAGATCCACATTGATAATTTCTATGGGACGTAAAATAAAAACCACATTAATAATTTTACAATATTATATGTGTATATTATATATTTTTCATGCATCCTAAAATTTGATTTCCATTTAGTTTAAGGTTAAGAAAATTATAAATAAAATTATTTTTGGTTAAATTTATCAATTAAAAACCATTAGAATATCCTTGTTTCAAATCCCAAATCCAATATTCCTGCAATAAAGTATTCAAATAGTTTATATTTTCTATAAAAAATAATTATGTAAAAAATTAAATATATTTACAGTTCTAGGTGACCAAATTTTAAGAGATTTTTCATCAAAAACAAATTAAGTGTTGTAAGAAAAATAAATTAAATATCCATTATCACAATGTTTAGATATATATATATATGTCATGTTTTTTTATTAAGCCTAAAACATAATGTAACCGGATTATGGGGATTTACTGATGATTTCAAAGTTATCTATTACCAAATATTTTCTATTTGGAATTTTCAACAAATGTAATATGTCCTCCATAATTCCTATATAATTAATGAATGTAAAAAATATCCCCTTATATTTCTCAAATTACAACTTCTATAAACCGTTATTAATTTCTTTTGATGTGGATTGTTTATTAAAATAAAAAACTATAAAAAAAGTTGTTCTGGATACCAAATCATATTAGGTCCAGCAGTGTTAGTAACAAATGATTTGGGTATCTACTTATGCATATATTTTCCAGTATTCACACTTGAAATAGAAAATTTTTTCTAAAATAAATCCATTTTTATTAAATGTAATTATTGGTTTTATAAGAGATATTAATTTTCAATATTACCAATTATATAGTAATGAAATAACTATATATTATATATATTAGAATTTTTTATCTAAGTTTGACATAATTTGTTTGATACTTTAGTTTTTATCACATAGTTCATACTCTTTATTTTACTTCATTATCTTTTTTCTTACTAAGGATTTTAATTAGATATCCACCCTTAGTAAAATTAATATCATCATCATTTATATTTTAAACATCACCCACAAATTCATTTATCTTATTATTAGGGAAAAATAAACTAGAAAAGAACTCATCAAATAAATCTTATATTGAAAAATAAATTTTTTTAAAATATATTTATCATTCAAAATGATATTATATGATTTAATTAGTATTTTTTACTTTTCAATAATATATAAATAGTGGTATTCTATTATATAAAAGTACTAATTTAATTTCTCATAAGAGTTATCGTTATATTCAGGTTTATAAGATCAGAAATAAGAATAATATACCACATCAGTTTGTTCCATGAAGCACACATTAGAATTTTAATTATCTACTTTAGCATTAAAATATTTACTAGAATCGTTACTAAATCCCTCTGAAGCACTCAATATAGCCTTCATATATTTCTTGGAAATTATATTATATACAAAATTTTTAACATATTTTTTATTATACCTCTATTAATATTTAAATTCAGGGTTGTATAGTTTGGTGTGTAAAATTTCATTTCACTCATATCATTTAAATTCCTTAACATTTCTATCGTTATTATTTTACATGTTAAATAATTTAATGAATCCTCTAATATCATTGTAAAAAAATTTAAACTTCTTCTTAATATAACAATGCATAAGATTTTACATTAAATTGTTTGGCATTTCATTATAAAGGGATTTATACATTTTTTTACCATTGTTCTTATTATCATTTTTGGAATTATATACATTAAATGAAACATTTTATAATTTTACTAACTTATTCTCTCTAAACTCAGCTTCCATGATAAATTCTAATATCATGAGAGTGTTAATAAGTTATTTTTTTAAGTTGTCTAAAAATAAACATTATATTAATGAATCTGAAATTACACTCAATTTTTGTGGTATAATTATTATAATTTTTGGAACTATTTATGTTTTTATTATAGTCATTCATTAAGAGGAAAAATCTTTTAAAATATCAATTATTTATTCATTTAACTGGCAGTGGTATTCTCCAACTAATATTTTAAATGTATTGAAAATGGGAGTGGAAATTTTCTATTAAATTTCAAGAACATTATTATTTCCCTCATAATATATAAAAATGGAAGTTCACATTAGATTTTTTGACTCTCATTATGAAACAATATTGATCTCCTCATAACCGAGTACAAATATGACAAGATTCATAGCATCGATTTTTATTTTAGAGATGACTTAAATAATATAATCCCATGTCTTAGGTTTAGTATTGCGGATTTCATAATCCTTAACAAACATTAGATAAACTTTTAGATCAATATATCTTATATATATAATTATTAAATCCATCCAACATCCATAATTTTCACTACCAAATTATGGTTCTCTAACCAATGAAATTAATTCCATGTTTTCAATTATTTTATCCATTTAAATGAGATCTTTAATACTTCATCATTTTGGAGTTGACATTTATTGAGTAATAATATTTAATATCAATTTTATGTAAATAAAATGGTGTATAATGACTGAAGAGGGTGGGGTGAATTGATTTCTGGAACTTTTTGTAACTTATAAACCGTGCATTCATTTGGACTAATTAAATACGATCTTATTTTGTAAAAAAAATATTCAATATTAGAATAAATACAATTATGAAGATATAACCTATAGAATTTATAGTGGTATAGGAAAAATATATCACCTATTCAACTCCACCAACACTTTACTCCACAATTATGTTTATCTCCACTATACCATTCCTTTTTTCAGGACCTACCAAGATGAGTGAACGAAGTTTTTACATTTTAAAAATGTTCAAAAGAACTCCACTATTCTCTTAGTATACAATTCATTTCTAAATTAATATCACACTACATCACACAAATTATTTATATACAAATAAGATAAAATATAAGTATTTGTGGAGGATCGATATGAAATTCCAAGAAACAACTGAAAAATGATGAAGGGATGTCCAAAGAAAATGAATATCATCAAGAAGAGTCTCTATCAGTTCTATGTTTACAATTAACAATCATATAAGAATGTAAACTTAGATGATAAATAAAAAGATAATGTAGTAGTGAAAGATTTATATACCCTATTTTATATATATCATTTATTATTTATAAAATATGTCATCATTTTCAATCAACAAAAAGTTTCTTTATTTTTATCTCTACTTTTTAAATTAAACTAAAACCGCAAGTTAATCCCAATAATCAATTTAATAATCCATTTCAAATATAATTTTCTATATTAAACATTAGCATGTGCATTTCATTTCATAAAATGTAATGAATAGGGTTGGAAGGGTATAACAGGTTTTGTATTCATCAATTTTTTCCATTATTGGGAGAATGTTGTTTTTAAAAAATTGAAATTTCTTATTTGTCAAACTCATTTTCTGTTGTATATAAAATATTAATTTGACATAACAAAAGGTATGAAAATTGTAAGGATCCTAATAATATATCACCTATGAATGATAGATCAAGCTCTATTAAATAAAATTCATGAACCACTATTTTCTTAATATATTTCTAATTGATATGGATTTACTATTTTCATTCTATGATTATAATTAATATGGAAAAATGATCATACATAACATAAATCAGTACTCAATTTAATTCAAGAAATATTCTTCAAAATTCATGAGATAAACGAATTCTTATATGGTATCCCTAATTGCTGAATGATAATTCCTTTATGATCATTATAATTTTTAATTCATCAAAATATAATTTATCTACTTAAGAATATAATTTACATATATAGTAAGATAATCCTCTTAACCGATATTTCATAATATTAAATAATTTATAATAAACTAAAAAATTCAATTCAAATATTATCTTCACTTCATAATAGATTTCAATGATGAATATAATAAATCATTCCACTTAAGATAATGCAATTTTTTTATAATTTAAGTATAGTGTTTGTAGAATAATTTTCTCCTATAATAATTTGATAATATAACATTATTCACCAATCATTTATGATAAATTTATTTCTAATTTTTTCCAAAAAAACACATTGATTTTAATGTGTGTTAAAAAGTTACTAAGGGGAATCATTAATAACATAAGGTAAATACATCAGCAAATTAAATAGGGTTTTTTTTAATCATAAAAACACATAGTGTTCAGATATATAATGGAAGTACAAAAGTATGTCTAATAATTTTTTATTAATCGAAACATATTCTATTGTACCTTAATTGTACCCATTAGATCAAAACTAGATTTCCATTTTTTTATTCACATGTGGCCCTTGATATTTGAATGATGTTAAAGAACTATTTTGTGCTACTGTAGAAAATCACATTTTCTTGCATATTTTACCTTGATCGCAACAAAATACTTTGAGCATGTGGAATTGTCTCCCTCTTTTTCACTTATTCATGAAAAGGAAGATGGTGGTGGGATAATCTATAAATCTTGAGAGGAACCCTATAGAATTTCGTTATGGATAGAATTCACTAGAGAGGATATGTTATTTTATAATGAATGAATTTCATCATCCCTCTAAAATGATATAAGATGGTTATATACAGTTATAAAGATGGGGTGTCAATATTTTTAAATTACAATAAGTCACATAAAATAAAATTAAATCATCCACATACCCAATGCCCTTAATAAAAGTTATAATAATAATATTTTTATTATGATTATTTTTATGGCCTACATCAGATTATATAAATAAATATAGTCATACAAATAAATAATGTCATGCATATTTAAATGATATTCAATGTATTATATTTTTTTCTTAGATAATAACTTGGAATTCCCTCCTTTATAATAATTTATTGAAACATGATTAATAAATATTATTAATTCGAGGAATAAATATTATATTAAATTTTTGTTGAATAAATATTTATTTTAACATTCATGAAACTAAATCATAAATAATATATATTTATTGAAAATAATAAATGTGTTAATTAAATATTTTAATTATAAATATGATGAATAAATATAATTATATAATATTTATTTAACTAGATAAATATTTATTTAATAGTAAATATTATGAATTACCTTATGAATAAATTGAAAGATAAATATATATTTTAGTCCTTCATTGTGAGAATAAATATTAATTTAATATTCGACATACAATTATATTAAATATAAAATATGTAATTTCCGATTGGATATTTTTTATCATATAAATAATCCCAAATAAAAATCATTACATCGTTTGGAAAGTAATATGTATTCCATGTACTAGATTGAAAAAGAATTTAACTAATATCTAAGGATGTACTAAGTGTGTGACCCTCAAGACATCTTCCTTAGTGGAATTAAGAGTGCTATCTAATGTCCTGGATCAATATCTAGAAACCTATCAAGCCACCCAAAGAGGATGAGTTTAATTTCATTATGATGAAACCCAAATTTTTAATTTTTACTATGTAATACATTCCCTTTCTCTCAATATCTCTTAATTAAGTAGGGTTCATACTCATTTTACTATCCAAAATTCTCTATTTCCCTTTATTATATTTTCAAAAATGAATTTTCCAGTGCACAGTGCAAATGGATTTTAGTATCATAATTGAATTTTAATCAATGATCTCGATATATCATCTTCTTGTATTTAAAGGGAATAATATTTTCTTAATATATTCATTAATAAAAAAATTTCTTTACCCATTAAATGTATCATATTTCCTATAAACATATGATGCCATTGTTTTAGTCAATACATCGACATATAAAAATTAGAATATATAATAGAAAAAATACGTAGTATTCAATAAAACATAAATATGTAGATTTACTACTAGTGGGTATGTCTTCATAATCTCCCATCATGGAGAATAAATTTGGTAACTTCATCTGGTAAAGTCTTGTATACTTATGAGTACTCCCACATGGGAAAACAAATTTTATGTTTGTTCATAGAATTTTATCATTACCATGTGATCTAATTTTAAGAATATTTTTATAGTATTTCAAGGTTCTCATCATTGTATGGAACTAATATGAACTTCTCAATGTTACTGATACTATTCGGAAATTTTCACATTAAAGTTACATAGAATGAATTTTAATATATTATAAAAAATTCATTAACAATTAAATCATTATATATATAATAAATATAAAGTATAAAAGTTTTTTATTCTTGGGTAAAAACTCCAAAAAAATTCAATGAACACTGAATAAAACATCCTATGAATTTAAATCTATTATATCTCACATGATATTCATTCTTCAGCTAAGATAATAATTTATTCAAGGTGTATAATAGGTTTTCTTCCTTGGAAAAACTTCTTGAATATACTTAACAAATAATAGAAAAATACTTCCATAGAAGAAACATCAATAAAATATGTATCTGACTTTGATGTAACATTAGATCCTTAGTGATATCTACTACTATATTATTATCATTGTATAGTGTGATAGGGTATTTACTACAGGAAACCATTTCAATCTCCATAATAATGTGATGTATCCCTATATCTTTCATAGATGGATTAAAATCATCGATATACTAAAAATCTGTTGTAGAATTGGGGATTAAAATCTACATTGATTGCTTCTGTCTCATATATTCTCTATTGATAGAGGATACATATCCCTATCATGATTTCATGTCATTATGATCTTTTTGGAAATGATAATTAAGTTATTTCCTAATTTATAGCTCCTCATCTCCTCCATAAGTTTATAACATATCATTATTTTTCTTTAGATACTTATGTAGAATCTAGACTTCCATCAATATTTGGTATCATAGGCCTAATTGATATATTTATACAATGATGAAGGAATAGGTAACATCTATCATGAAAGATATCATGTCATATAAGAACAACCTTATCCCTAATTCATATTGGATCTTGATCATACATTCTTGTTTCTATTATGTTTCGGGATATATTTTGTTTTATATATTGATTCCATGTGGAATTAGCAATAATCCCCTCTTTGATTGTTGTATACTAAATCTATTTAGTATCTTTAAAATGTTTTTACATTGGAATAGTCAAAGGTACCAGTTAAATATATCAAAATAGATCTTGATCCAAATAATATATGTTTCTTTGATAATGTTCTTCATGGATTAGAATGTGTAAAAATATGTCATTATAGACTACATTGAAGATATAACATTTCCAATATTAAGTATGTATAAATATATACTATTTTGAAAATGAACACACTCCCACTAAACTACTTATAGACATAGAGATAGAATTCCTTTATTATGAAACCAAATTCCCTTATAGATTCATAAAATTGAATCCCTTTTGATTATCTGTTTTATTAAATATATAAATTGATCTTTTCAATGTTCATACATCATTGGCATCATTGTACATACAACCCCACCTTGTTTTTTCATTTATAAATCTTACTAAATATTATTATTATGGAAATATGTTTAGATATCCATTTTCCAAATACCATGGTTATGGAGTTATATTATTTAAATTTGAATTCCTATGGATTTCATCATAGAAACATGTGAATGATTTTAATCATAGTCAATGTCTTGATGTTGTTTAAAAATATTTTCATCCAGTATTACCTTAGAGGTATTAAATGGTCTATAGATATCTATTTTCTTCTTAAATAACCATTTTTATCAACAAATATTTTTTCCACTAGGTGATTTTCAAAAATCTAGACATTCATTTTGTTCATTTATTACAATTATTTTTCATGGATTATTTCTATCTAGATGATTTTGAGAAACATTCTACCTCATTATAGGGCTGAGATTTATTATTATTATAATACTAATAAATCCTCTTCATTCTTATATATAAAACCAAGACTCTTTATTTATCTAACCTATATGACTCTCTAACATAGTATGTGTATCTTTGTAATATCCTATTACATAGGTATATATGGTATATTTTCACATGTCAACTCCTTTGTATATTGATCCTTTACCAAATAAAAGTAAATCTTGATCCCAAAATATCTTTTGGATTTGATCTCCCTATAAAGGAAAAGTCTCTTTCTTATCACTATCAAATTCTTATTCAAAGGGTTGCATAAGAAATATCCCCATATATCCATTGGATATCTTGTACATATAGTTCTTCTTCCATGCGGGGAATTTGGTTTTATTAAGAGATCATAAAAAATCTTTTGAACCCACCACATATAAATTCAATAAAAAAATTTCCTTCTACACCAAAATATATATCAAATTAAATTTTTAGTTTTAGTTTGAACAGGTTTTAGTATGTTCATAGATATCTGTAATGAATCTCCCCAAAATTATAAAAGGATATTTTCATGACTCATAATTGATCTCACCATGTCAAATTAGTTCTGCTTCCTCCTTTAACATAAACCATTCAAACTTTTTATTTTAATATTGGTGAGTTATGATATAATATTATAAACCCATATATATTCAATGAACTATTGGTTAAGATATTTCCATCTATGGTCTAAGAAACATTTCTTTAGCCTTTTACTAAGTTGATTCACAACTCCATGCATAAATTCCAAAAAATTATAAAAGTATTATCACTTGTACCTCGATTATTAGACATATCAATATCATGAAATTTCAGTAGTACAAGTTATGAAGAATGAGTACTCACCCCAAGATTAAACTAGTAAATTTCAACACACATATTTATGAAGCAATTTAAGAATATCTTTGGACTTTTCACCCTTTCCAATAAATTGTTCTTTGGTTATTTTTCTTGGTAAACAAACCATGACATATACCAAGTCTTTTTAGGTTAAAATATTCAAAATAAAAATATTAATATATTTTATTGAAGATATTTTTTTTACATCACCTAGCCAGTGATTTCACATTGGGTGTGAAATGAGTCAGCAATACCTGATTTTTTAACAATCACCAACACATAGTTTTAATAATATAATACATAAAGACCAATATTTTTGTGTTTCATGACACAAAAAATTCTATATTTTTAAAAGAATCAACATATTTTTTCATATTTTAAAAAAAACCATTCATATAAATGTTGTATTTAAAAAATTTATTGTAATAATTGGAACCTAATAACGTGTGAATAAAACAATGACAAATCACGTAAGCAAGGTGAGATGGTCATCTTCAATAAAAACATCAACATGTTTAGCACAATTAGAAAAACATAGATCCACCTCACTATGGGAAACTACTCTAAATATAATTGGATACATTAATTGAATAAAAATGTGATCAACACATGATAAATTTAATAACCAATTTTTTAAAACATATAGATTTCCATTGATATTTATCTCACCTATGGATTAACTATAATGACCCAAAAATTCATTAATGAAAATTCCTCTTGGTATATTTAAATGTAAACTTATGTTTATATAAAATGTATAGACTTATTTGGTTTTATGTTTTGGATTTTAAAATACCGTTATGAATTGTGACAGTTGCTAATATAGTCGTTGAACAGTGATCACATTATTAGTATAAATATTGGGCCTTAACAAATCTAATTTACTAAGACAAAGGAAGCGATGACCTCATCCGGTAGACTTTCCCTATACGAAGACCATTTATCAGAGCTCGGAAAAGAGGTGGTGTCATTGGGATTTTCTTTTGACCAATCCAAATCCGAGCTTCAACACGTGAAGCTTGAACGAAACTGCCTACAAGAGAAGTGGAAGTTGATAGAGATTACCACTCGAGCGATGTTATCTGAACCACCCCAAGAGTATGTTACCATCGTGCACCTTACCCTATGGTCTTATGAGGGGGTTTTAATGTTTTATTTAACAAGACCCTTGCATTACGATTATATACAATATTTGTTTATATAATAAATAATATACTTTAATTTTATTATTGTTACATTATAAATAGGTTTTAAAGAACTAATAGTTTTTTTAGTTGATGTTCAACTAAGGAATCTATTTTCATAAATTAATGTATTATTGAATTAAATAATATTTTAATAAAATATTATTATTATTAAATTACATTATATTAAGTAAAAATGATCATATAATTTTTATTAATACAATTGAAATTATTTTTATGGTTTTAAATCTATTTTTGTCAAAACCCATGAATGTTCTATAAATGTCAGTTTTTATTTTTAAAGTAAAAATTCACATATTTAGAATATTTTTTGGATAAACTGAAAATTATTTTTCGAATTATGATGTCAAACTTATCTAATAGTTAATTTTTCATAATTTTCTAAGTGTGCCGAATTTTTGGGTAAATAATTAAATACCGTTTAAATATATAATTTTTTTATGAGATAATAATGACCCAATAGTGATGTAATAAAATACTATAAACATTATTTTCAGCCAATATATGTTTTAAAATTAAAATAATGGGATTTTAGGTTTGTTTTATTTATTTTACAAAGCCTTAGTGAACCCTTCAAGAATAATAAATCATTTTAGATTTTTAAATAGATTTCCTTGAGAGTGTGACTCACCTCCACATAAGAAATCCTATTATTTTAAGAAGTTAGGCCACTAGCCTTAAAAAATATAATTTTCCACTCCCCTTTGAAAAAAACCATGGGAAAAACCATGTGCTCATATGTGGTTTTGATTAGTTTAATGTGAGGTGTCCCAAACCTAAATAATAAAGAATTCCCTCCCCTTTCCTATAAAAACCCACCCATGCTCCCACTTCCTCTTCATTAAATCCTTTGGAGTTCTTCCAAACTCTTCCCTCATCTATCTATAATCCTCCCAAGATTCCCCAAGCTCTCAAGAAGTCTCTCTCAAGCCCCACCCAATCCTTTGGGATCACACTTCCAAGTAAGGGATTCCTTCTTTCCTCTTTTTATCCAAGTTTCTTAATTTTGTTATACCCTTTAATATTAATTTATAAATGTTGGGTTATGATTTCAAAATTTCCATATACTGTACTATTAATGTTTGAATGATGAGATACCCCTATCTCCCTCATCGATTCCATCCATGTATACCCATTACCATGCCGAAATTCTGTAAGGAATTTCTCTCTCCCCATTTACATTCAATTAATTCTTTTGTATCATGATTATAAATTCCATTAAATTTATTGGGAAATGTTTTTATATGACCCCATTACTTTAAATTTCATTTAAATATTATTATACACCCATTTCTATCTTAGTAACAATTTTTTTTGAGTTCTTATGTCACGTCATTACACTGCTGAAATTGCACTGCAATTTTCTGAGCCAAAGTCATTCTGTAGTGAATACCATGACCATTTATCAATCAAGGGTATTCATCATTATTAAAATTTACTTATTGTTTAAATAGGTTCATGTATGAATTCAAAACTCCTTTATCAAGGAATAAATTATGATGTTTAATGAATCTATGTTTTATGATCCATGTGCCAAACTTATGCATGAAAAGAAAATGATTAAGAAGGGTGTGCCCTGATAGCGCTCCAATGCATTGGGTAATGTATAGTATCATGATACGTCATGTGAAATGAGTGTTGACTCATGCTAATTCATGTTTAATAAGGTTTCACTCATGCTTTGTATGGAATGATGATTTACTCATGCTCTATGTGCAATGAGCCTTGGCTCATGCTAATATGATGTTAAATGTTGTTGCCACATCTCCATGTTATGTTTATCTAGTTTTATCATGCCTTTATGTTTATGTTTCTATTGTGATCCATTGATATGCCTACTGACTAACATGTATTTTAATCTTCATGTTATGTTTTTTTACTCCCTTACTGGGCTTTATAGACAACCCTTTTCTTATGCATGTCCTCAGGTTATCCCATTCAATGCTAAGTACGAGGGAATGTAGTGGTCATGTAAAGAACGTATTCAATAAGATGTTGAATTTTATGTTATAAGTTGTTATGTAATGTTTTTAATCCCCAAAGTCACTAAAACTCTCTATCGTCCATGTTTTATCAAGTTAATAGTTTATGTTATAAATCATGTTTGAGTGTGTAATAAAACAGGGTTGTCATAGTTAGTATCAGAGGATAGGTTTAGTTATTTTTGGTATTAGGATTAGAAAATCCTAGTGAAACCCTTAGGAATAAAACTAAGTAAAATAAAATCATCCCTAATTTTTGGTGAGTATTGTGTAAGTGGTTTATAAATCCAATACATCCATGTCAGGATATAAGCAGGTAGAGGTGGCTCTGAAACCGATGTACGATGGAGTGAAAATTCTGACAAGGAGTTTCGGACTTAACCTAGGGTATCCTAGTACATAAAAATGGGCCTTGCTGCACTCTTGGTTATGACACTATCGGTGGATATGATGTGGTAAATTCACAGTCTTAGTGTGAACCATTATTAAGAGAATTAAAAAAATCCCCTAAGAATATATGTTAGAAATTAGATCATGTATACCATAGATTGATGCTTATAGATTCATAAGTAATGAAAATAAAAGTAATTTATACGTCATATATTTTGTCTTAGGAGTAACCTTTATGTGTTACCCCTAACATTCATTTCATTATGGAATAATAAATTGCTAGACTTCAAGTATTTTAATATCACAATTTAATCATGTCTAGAGGGTAACACAAAATATGATATGTTTCGTCCGCATGATAAAGGATTGTTTTGAGATTGAAGGGGAAGAACCTCATAAAACACTCTTGTCCCTTCCTGGAGACTTACTATCTATAATTATTGCGAAGTCAAACTCTCAAAGCATTGAAACCTTTTTAAAATTCTAGATTTCTTGTAAGATTCTCTATGATATATAAAACACATCCTCCATATAATGAAATTATCAGGGATCAAGGCTCACCTGTGATCAAATATAAACTCCCAACTCTCCCACCTTTCAAGACGAGGGAGGTTCTATCCGGGTATTTTCAAATATTTCACCCTATCCTGAGAGTATGATTCACTATTTGATTTTAGAATAGCTACAGAAGTGGGAGAAATCTGATCACCCTATATATATATAGTCTTGTCTTCCAGTATTTTTGGAAACTTAGACAATATATTAGAAGAACCACATTTCAAAAATTTCAAATCTGACTATGTGAGACTCATTTACAAAAACCTGGTACATGGTGATGTTTTGAAACTATCCATTAGAAACAAATTTTTTCAAAAATTACATCATATTTTCCATTGGTACGATCCATGTTTCACATACTGCATCTGGACAAAGGAAGTGAAAGACTTTGAATGTGCATTGAAGTATTGTTGCACTAAGTGGAAACTGGCTCTTTGTGATCGACATGATTATGAGGTTTGGGGAATTCTTAATAGTGGTGGGTAAGAAACCCTAAAGTTGTGATTAAATTTCAGATTTCTTTTTGTATGTAATCAAATTATAAGGACGCAATTTTATTTTAAGTGGGGGAATATTGCAATGACCCAAAAATTAATTTATGAAAATTTTTCTTGGTCTATTTAAATGTATTTCTATGGTTATGTAAAACATATGGACTTATTTGGTTTTTTGTTTTGGACTTTAAAATACAGTTATGAATTGTGTTTGTTGCTAATATAGTCCTTCAACAGTGATCACATTATTAGTATAAATTTATTGCTTTAACAAATCCAATTTACTCAGACAAACGAAGAGATGGTGTGATCCAGTAGACTTTCCCCTTTCAAAGCCAATTTATCAGAGCTTAGAAAGCCTGTGGCATCATTGGGCTTCACTCTTGACCAATCCCAAGATGATATTCATCATTTGAAGCTTGAATGGAGCTGCCTACGGAAGAAGTGGAAGTTGATAGAGATTTCCACTAAAGCGAAGTTATTTAAGCCACCCCAAGATTTTGTCACCATCGTGAACCTTACCCAAAGGTATTAAGTCAGTCTTTTAAGGGTTTATGTAACAATACCCTAGCATTATGATTTTGTAAATTATTTTTTTATATAATAAATAATATACTTTAATTTTATTGTTACTTTATAACTCATTTTTAAATCACAAATAGTATTTTATTAGTTAATGTTCAACTAAGTAATCTATTTTGATAAATTAATGGATTTTTGAATTAAATAATATTTTAATAAAATTTTATTATTATTAAATTAATTTTCATTAAGTATAAATTATCAAATAATTTTTATGAGTAGAATTTTAATATTTATTAAGGTTTGAAATCTATTTTTGTCAAAACCTGTGAATTTTTTATAAAAGTTGGTTTTTATTTATAAAGTGAAAATTTACATATTTAGAAAATAATTTGGATAAAATTAATATTATTTTTGGAATAAGGACATCAAAATTATCTAATGGTGATTTTTTCATAATTTTCTTAGATGGTCAAATTTTGGGGTAAAAAATTAAATATCGTTTAAATATATAATATGTTTTATGACACCATAAGGACCCAATGGTAATGTAATAATATACTATAAACATGATTTTCTGCCAATATATGTTTTAAATTTAAAATAATGTGATTTTAGGTTTGTTTGATTTATTTTACAAAGCATTAGTGGACCCTTTAGGACTTATACAACATTTTAGTTTTTTAAATTGATTTTCTTGAGAGGGTGACTCACCTCCACATAAGAAACCCTATTATTTTAAGAATTTAGGCAATTGGATTTTAAAATATTTTTTTCCTTCAACCTTTGAAAAACCCATGCGAAATAACCATGGGATGGTTTGTGGTTTTGATAGTTTAATGAGTGGTGTCCCAAACCTAAATAATAAATAATTCCCTCTCTTTTCCTATATAAACCCACCCAAGATCCCACTTCCTCTTCACTCAAAGCCTTTTGAGTTCTTAAAACCTCTGCCCTCCTCTCCATAGAATCCTCCCATGGTGCCCCAATCTCCCAATAAGTATCTCTCAAGACCCTCTCAAGCCTTTGTGATCACACTTCCAAGTAATGGATTCCTTCATTCCTCTTTTTATCTAAGTTTCTTAATATTTTTATGCCATTTTATTTTCAATTATAAATGTTAGGGTATGATTTCACACATCCCCTATACTATATTATTTATGTTTTAGTGATGAGATACCCTTTTCTCCCTCATATATTCCTTCCATGTATACTCGTTACCATGCCGAAATTCCGTAAATAATTTCTCTCTCCTCATTTACATTCAAGTAATTATTTTGTATAATTAATCTAAATTCCATTACAATTTATCATAATTGTATCTATATTACCCCCATACTGTTCATTTCATGTAAATATAATGAGATAACCCTTTATCTCTCATGAACTATTTTTATTAGTTCTTATGTCACGTCATTATACTGGCGAAATTGCACTGTGATTTTCCAAGCCGAAGTCATTGTGTAGTGAATATCATGCACATTTCTCTATGAATAGTATTCAAATTTATGCACATTTACTTATTATTTAAAGAGTCTAATGTATTAATTCCACACTCCTTTATCATGGAATAAATTATTAAGTTTAATAAATCCATCTTTTAGGATCCAAGTGGCACACTTAGACCTGAAATGAAATGATTAAGAATGGTGTGCCTTGATAGCGCTCCAATGCATTTGGTAAAGTATAGTATCATGATTTTTCATGTGCAATGAGTTTTTACTCAGGATAATTCAAGTGAAACTAGGTTCTACTTATTCTTAATATTCAATGAGGATTTACTCATGCTCCATGTGCAATGAGCCTTGTCTCATGCTAATATCATGTTTAATGTTGTTTCCACATCTCCGTGTTATGTTTATCATGTTTCATCACGCCTTTATGTTTATGTTTCTATTTCACTCCATTTATATTCCTATTTACTATCATTTATTGTAATGTTCATGTTATTCCTTATTTAATACCTTACTAGGCTTTATATCTCACCCTTTTATAATGCACATCCTTAGGTTAACCCATGCAATGCTATGTATGAGGGAATGTAGTGGTCATATAAATGGAGTTTTCAAAAAGAAGTTGTGTTTTATGTTTTATTTTGTTATGTAATGTTTCTAATCCCCAAAGACATTATACCTATTTATATTCCATGTTGTATCAAGTGAATATTCTATGTTATAAATCATGTTTAAGTGTGTAGCAAAAGCAGGGTTGTCATATTCACATTCTTTCTCTACTCAATTGAATTTATACTTCTAATATTTTTTATTTCAATATACAAAGTAGAAAAAATAATAATACATTAAATCCCCTTGATCCCCTCATTTTTTTGGGATTCTCATGGATTTCATAGACATAGAGTCAGTATTGGGGTAATTATATTCTCCCTTATCATTGCTTATTATGTGTAAATATGTTTTTTCAGCCCTTATGTCTTTATCTACCTATTGAAGTAGATTAAGAATATATTGAATTGCCATATCAATGTTGTGAATATTAAAAGTCATAAAAAATATATAGAATATTTTGGAAAATAAAGAAAGGGTGAAATTACTATGAAATTCAATGGGAATATAAAACTCAAGAGTCTATATATTGTAAATAGATCTAATCATTATCAATATATAGGATCTAGGTGCTCCAATCTCCTTAATATAGAATTTTTAAATTGTCATGTAAATATGAAACAAATATTTTCTAGATCTATACTAATAAATATTATTGATATGGTTGATCATATAATATACATCCATGATTTTTTATGACTTCTAGAGTTCACCTAGTGGGTATGATGATATAAAACACTGGACAGTTTGTTCATCATCCATGTTTTTAGGTAGGCATTAAGCTCTTCTCCATGTGCCTCTTCGGCGGGGGATTGATCATTAGGGACCTGAGAATATAAATCTACCACTCTAGATGAAGTAAAATGTGCATGTTAATGTACCACTCCAAGAAGTTACATGTAGTTAGTAGATTTTTTTTCTCTATTACTGATCGTAGGGATATCATGGTCAATGAAATTTCCATTTTATATAGAAAATAAAATTATATTTTAATTATATTACTTTTATTAAAAAAATATGATGTTAAATAAATATAATTAACTTAATAGTCTCTTATTTTTTTGTCATGCCTCAATGTTCCTCATAATTAGACTATGAAGGTTCTAATTTATGTAAATTGTAGTTTAATGAATCAAAATTTCTCTTATTATAACATAGGTAAGGGTTTGATCAATTATGAAAAGTTATTTAGGTATGGGAATTACAATGTACAAACCTATAACCTCCTTGATCTATTTATTAGACTATCCAATCATAACATCCTAACATGGATTCATTCAAAATAATCCTCTATGTAACAAAAATAATTTTGTCCTAAGGTAAGTGTTTTTTTCAAAATCAATTCATTATTTGAAATTTTTTATGTTTATGTGTCCGCTTAGGGAATAATTTTATTTTTCTATCATAAAGTAAATTTATTTTTCTCTTATCTAGTTATTTATTTAAATTAATATTTTTTATTTCATCTTCCACTATTTATGTACTCAAGATACTAAAATAATTTTTCTATGGAAACCCTACCATGATTTTATAATTGGTCAAGAATCACCATTTCCAATCTCTATATTTTTCATATAATGGAATTACGTTTTTTAAAAATATTATCCAAAAATTTATTAAATTCATTTTTACCCATTTTAAATTTTTCAAAAAAAAAATGGAATATTTTTTCATTTTACAAACATGTAATGTTTTTTCTTATTATAAAGAGTGTGAAAGGAATGTTTTTTACTTATATGTAATGAAAACAATTTACAGTTGTTATGACCAATAAATTCTATTAATTATTCCTTTTCAGGTATAAAATGATCCGTCAAATTAAATTATTTTCCATAATATTTGGGAAATTTTATGATTTGGAATAATATATATCAAAAAAAACTTATTTTTTCCTAAAAATCATCCAATAATCTTTTAAATATAAATTCATAAATTTCAATAATATTTGGGGAATTCTATATTTACTATTCCCATTCCATTTTCCATATTACGTAGGATGAATTATGACAATGATTATTTATTATGGAATTATTAACATTTCATATTCTAGTTTTCAAATATTAATATTTACATTGATTATGTTTCACCACATTAATATAAAAATGGTATTGGAATTAATAAATGATGGGAGGATCCCTATATATCCCAATGATTAATCAATAGGTCTTGTGAAACAAACTTGTTTTGGTATTTAGCATATGACTTACCTATTTATATATCTTCTAATGGATAAATTCCATGATGTTTAGATTATGATGTCTAACATTATGAATTCAATCATTATGAAAAAAGTTATTATTATCCATGTGATAATTTATGCTGTTATATTTTCCATAGATTTAGTTCCATTTAATGGTGTTTTTTATATGAAATATTATATTATAGGGTATCTAGGGCATATTATTCATGTTTTATTTTCTCTATTAAATCTTTAGTTATAAACATTCCTTTAGAATGAATATTATCTCACCCATTAATATGATTTCCTTTCCCAACAATATAATGAATGTATTGATTACTGAAATTAAATATTTACTAGAAGAAATAATAATTTTAACATCTAAATTATTATATTATATATCATATTATCATATGTAATGTTGGAATCATGTATCATTATAATATAACAGGACTATTAAATTATTCATTATATTATGATAATATCTCTTATTATTATTCCAATATATTAAAATAACAACAACTTATAAACTATAAGGGATGAGGTGTTATAGTTGGTATCAAATGATTCTTTATAAAAATGATGGGAATTAAATTTAGGAAAACATATATTAAGGAAAATAATTCTATGAAAAACATTGTAGATATATATAATTTTATAATAATTCCATTACGTTTTTGGTAGGATTTAGATTATTTATTTTCTTAGAAATAAATCCATGTCTTCATACTATAATTGGACAAGGTTTTGGAATGGATTCATCTAGACTTAATAACCCTAAAAATAGTTGTTCAAGTATAACATGTCAATAATTCTAATACATAGTGAGTGTTCCCATACTCAGGTTACGTTACTTGTTTTAAAAGATTAAAAATTAAACATCATATTTTACAATAGTGTGGTATAATCTAGTGTATTATTTTGTTTATAAATTATGCATAAGGAAGATAATGCCAACCAAATAAATGAAACTAATCCATGTAATATTCACATATTGAAAGATAATAATTTGGGAACAAGCGATGTAGCTATAGATGAAGAAATTATAACTATACTGTAGAAGATTACTAAGGTAATGGAAAATAATCTTTCTCATTTCAAGATTCTATTATCCCTCAACATGATGCAATAATGTTGGACCATTTCATTTTTCAAAGACCTCGATCACTCAGAAATATTAAAAATATATTTGTGTCTAATTAATGGATATGTTTATTAGATACAAAATTTCATGATTTGTAATTTAATGAAAGAGAAAAGTATTTAATTGTATCATATCATTTCATGGGGGATGAATATCAATAGTGGTCATTAATTCAAAACACTATGGATGAGAATGAAAAACTAAAACAACAGGTGGATGAATTTTAATGTACATTTCATGTTAAAATATTTTATTTGATAATAATAATAAGATATATAGATACAATTCATGAGTCAAACGCAAAATTAAGAAGAAAATGTTTCTATGTATGAATCTATATTTTTAAGTTATGAATGGAATTTTATAGACTATATTCATAATCCAAATGTTTGATTGAGAATATCATTTCTAGGATCAATCCAATAATTCAATGGGAATTTATATCCCAAAAAATCTCATTATAAAATTACAATGCATCAAGTTATATCTATATAGAGAAGTAATTTTCTAAGACATATGACTTTAACGGAATGTGAAATTAGAATAATGTAACACCCCGACCCCTCAAGACTAAATCTGGTGCAACACTTGTTATATTGGCATGGTTTGACGAAATTAAATCCTAAAGGAATGATAATTTTGTAGTCTTTAATAAACTAGATACAGGTATGTAACTCAAATTACATATCAAAAGGTAACAAGATACAATACATAACCAAAACTAAAAACTGCATCCACAGAAACTCAATAAATGATCTCTGCTTAAAAACCCGTTGAAGGTAAAAAAATGGAAAGGTCTGAGCTCAAATTCTCAGTAAGGGTTTCAAATATTTTATGCATAAATTCAATAATAAGTGAATTATAAAAAAATTTACATAATCATTATGGTATTGTGAATAAATGAAAAACCCACGTCGTTAACAAACTGAGAATGAAACTACATCCATAGATTGTTACATAGTGAAATCATCATGCATAGTAATAAATAATAATGAATAAAGATAATTCTTATTAATTGTACATCATGTGTCTAGTACATTATACCATAATATGGTTAAAATGATTTGTTTATGTGGGTGGAAACCCATCTGATTTTTGGAAACAAACTTGAAGGTTTTGTCGCCAACTGATTTGTCTAAGGAGACCTATCGATGCATCGAGGGGATATAGTGGGACCCATCCACTTCTGAAACTAAAAATCATTCTTTATATATTTATTTAATATAAGATCAATATTCCTTTTAAATATTTTTATATACTAGAGGATTCATATTCATCTGTATTTCCACAAGTAAAACAATATTTCAAATAAACACCCTATGTAAAATTGTATATAGTATAAACAATAGACATATCCATGATATGATAATATGTACATTTATTAGAAATATAATTTCAAATTAAAATTGATCTCAAATTTTTAGAAGTTACACCACATAAATATTATTTGGTGCACAATACAAATTTAGTCACAACGAAATGGAAGTTGAGACAAAGTCCCTTACCACAATGTAATCAGTCAAATCAAATGACCAAAACTAATAACCTCTAAATGAATCATAATATAAAATGAACATAAGTATAATCATGATATTATATATCAAAATTTAGTACACAATACACCACATGCAATAAATAAGTGGAAAATAATGGAAATCTCACGGGATTAAAAGTGAGATGAGCAATCCATTACCTTATGCTCGAGTGTGTTCATCGTTTGTTTTAATGACCTGAATAATAAAATTTATATTCATTAATTAATAATTAAAGAACCTAATATATGTGTAATTGATTTATTATAACCTTATTTGGTTAATTCTTGTCACTTTTTATGGGCTTAAGATGATTAATTCTATTGTTTTGGAAGCATTTTCTTCCTTGGTTCTCATGATTTGTCTTCTTGTATTCATGAATGGAAGTTCATTTGAAATGTGGTTAAACATAAAGAATTGTTAACATATATTATTAATTAAATTAAAGATATTTAAATTATATTATAATTATTTTTTTTATATACCATGATGATGATTCATTAGTTAAAAGTTAATTACAAATGTTTGGAGTAACTTGGTGGTTTTGTTCATAAAGAACTTGTTTTATATTATTATTTTATATCATAAGTGTGTAAGTATTAAAGAACAATAATGATATAAAATACATATATTATGATCAATTTCAACATTAAAAAGGGTTTCATGACCCAAATTTAACATGGTAATGAAAATTGAGAACTTGTCATCCTTGAATGTGATAAATTAACACATCTCGAACGATGATTTCATTTTTTGTATAAGAGGATGGGGAAAGAGAGACGATCATGAAATATTACATTAGCATAATATAATAAAATTTCATTTAAGGTAATTTAATTATCATAGTATTTTTATGAGAGTATATGAGGAAATAATTATAAATGAAAGGAACTCAAAATAGAAGAAAAATTGAGGAATCTCTCATGAAAATTCGGCAGCCTAACAGCATCAATTAAAATTTCATAAAATAGTTTTATTAGAGAGAGGGTTATATCATAAATCTATCATAATTTTTATAGAAAGGGGAATATTTAATTAGATATCCTGAAATAATCCAATATAAAATAAAAGAGAAAACATAAAATGAAACATTTATGAAAACAGAAGGGTGGTAGATTCTATTACCTTGTAGATTAACTCCCAAAATATAATGGTTGGGACCATGGAGTTTTGATGACACCTTGGGAAGACTCCTATGGAGGTAATAATACCAGATCTTAGAGGATAATGAGTTTGGAATGAATGAAAACAAAGGGGGTGAGTGGGTATTTATAGAAAATGAGAGGGAGTTTTTATTAATTAAAAGTGACACCTTATTAGTGGTATTTTCAAAACCAAGGGCTTGCCCATGCTATTTGCCTATAGTTTTAGCCACATGGGACTCCTCATGACATACTTTAACATAAAAAATCTAGCTTAATTTTTTATTTAATTATTACATCATTATGATTTCATTAAACTACAGAACACTGTATTTTTACTATTCACAAAAAAATCACATATTTTAAAAAATTCCCTAAAAAATCAACCTAACCATTTTTCAACATGTAGAATTAAAAAATGAACTCCATTGTTTTAAAAATAATATTATATTTATTTTTAATTTATTTTTTAAATAAAATCATAATTATTCCAAAAAACGACAATTTTAAAGGTATAATTAGTTTTATATCACATTGAAAAATTAATTAAGATAGTATTATCTTATTACCATAAGAAAATAAAATATTATCATTATTTACTATTCATAAGGGTCATATAACTATTCATATTTCTATTCATAAGGTTATGTTACTATTCATCAAAAATCAATTTGGTTCTATCAGACTCCAAATGACTTACTAGTCACACTCTTGATGACCATTTTTTTGAAATTCAAAACATAGAAGTGGAAAATTTATGTTTAAAGGCCAGGTTATGACTATCTATTAAATAAACAAGTTCTGTTTAAAAGAAACTCAGTACTTTATAAAAATAGGCTTCCTAATGAATATAATATATTTATGAGAAATGTATTATAAAATGTTTTGGGTGTTATATTATTCCCTCCTTCGGAAATTTCTTCCTCAAAATTTTATGTATAAAGCCCACCAAAAATATGTGGTTGGTTCTTATTCATAACATCATCAGGTTCCCATGTTACTTCCTCCATATTCAAATTTCTCTAAATAACATTACTAGACGAGTTTTCTGATTTCTCAATACCTACTCCCTTATGTCAAGAATCCTGATAATATATTAATAGTATGATAAATCATGTTAGAGTTCTATTTCTTCAATGGTGAGTACATGCCTTGGGTATAGAATGTATTTCTTCAACAATGACAGGTGGAGCACATCATGAACTTTGAAGAGACTTGGTAGCATTGATAAATGGTAACCTATAGCTCTGATTCAATCCATAATTTCAAATGGTCTGATGTACCTAGGGATGAGATTCCATTTCCTACTAAACATTAAGACACCCTTCCATGGAGATACTTTCAGAAATACCTGATCTTACACATTGAACTCTAATTACATTCTCTAGTTTTCATCATAACTCTTCTGGATACTTTGGGTTGCCTTAATATGGGCTTGGATTGTCCACACCTTTTTTGTGTTCTCTTCAACATGTTCGGTGCCTATAAGTTTCCCCTCAAAATCTTCATCCCAACAAGTTGGATTTCAACATCTCTTTCTATATAATGTTTCATATGGAGCCATTAGAATCCAAGAATGGAAATTATTTTTGAAGAAAAATTCCTCCAAAGGAAAGTATTGATCCCACATACCTTTAAAGTCACGAGATCATGATCTCAGCATGTCTTCCAGAGTTTTAATAGTCCTTTCTCACTGTCCATTGGTTTGGGGGTGATAAGTAGTACTCATACAAAGCTTAGTATTCAAATCCTTCTGGATACTTTTCAAGAATTTTTATGTATAATAGGGATCACGATTAGAAAAATAGATAATATTAAACCCTAAAGTCTTAATCTTCATTAATATATAGTCATTTTCAAATATTCTAGTGGTAAATCATCCTTTATAGTCAGAAAGTGTGATGATTTTGTAAGATGGTCAAAAATGACCCATATCACATCATTATTTCATAGTGTCTTTGGTAGTCCCATGAAAAATTCTATTGTAATATCATCCCATTTCTATATAGGAATAGGAAGGGGTTGCGTGAATCCTCTAGGATGTTGTCTTCTAATCTTCACCTGTTGAAAAACCAAACATCTCGAAATGTAATTAGTAATCTATATCTTCATGTTTTCCCACCAAAAATGATCCTTAAAATCATTATACATATTAGTGAAACAAGGGTGTATAGAGAAATTAGATCTATGAGCATCATCCAACAATTCCATTTTTAGATTAGGTATATTAGGAACACAAAACCTTCTCCAGAATTTCAAAATACCATCTTTATATATGAAGTCAATCAGTATCCCATAATTTACATATTTTATTTTATTTTGAAACATCTCATCATTAATCTAAGAACTATTTATGCTTTCCAGTAAAGATGGTTTGGATACCATTTTAAAAATTATCAATATTTCACCTTTCATGATTATTACCTTATCCATCTTCTCTATATCAATGAACATAGGATCCCTATCAATACTCAACTTGTTCAAAACTTCATGATCCTTTCTGCCCAAAGAATCTGCCACCATATTTTCCTTCCCTATGTGTTAGTGTATAGTGCAATCATAATCCTTGAGTTGTTCAAGCCATCGCTTTTTCCTCATGTTGAGTTCTTTCTGTGAGAAAATATACTTCAAACTCTTATGATTGGTATATATCCCAAATTTTTCACTATAGAGATAGTGTCTCTATATCTTCAATGAAAAGATTATTGTTGGCATCCCAATATCATGAGTTAGATGGTTTTTTTCATGAATTTTTAGCTACCTAGATTCATAGGCAATCACTCTATCATTCTTCATAAGTACACAACCAAGTCCTTTTATTGATGCATCACTAAAGATCACAAATTCATCATTCCCTAATGGTAGAGTCAGGATTGGATCATTCACTTGCCTTATCTTCAATTAATCAAAACATTATTCACATTCCTTTGTCCGTATTAACTTAACCCCTTTTTTTGTGAGCTTGGTCATTGGGTTGGATAAACGGGTGATGTTCTGAACAAAACTCCAATAATAACCTGCTAAACCAATAAAAGTACGTACCTCAGTTATGTTTGTTGGAGTAGGCCATTCTTTAAAAGCCTTTGTCTTTATAGGATATACATATATTCCATCCTTAGAGACAATGTGGCCCAGAAACGAAACTTATTAGAGCCAAAAATCATACTTGATAAACATCCCATATAATTCATTTCTTCTAAGAGTCTTCATGATAGTGCATAATTGATTTTCGTGATCTACATAGATTTTTTGAGTATACGAGGATATCATCAATAAACGCAACTAAAAAGTCATCAAGATACTCCTTTAAAACTCTATTCATCTTATACGTGAAAACATTTGGTGCATTAGTCATTCCAAAAGGCATTACTTTAAACTTCTGATTTTCATACCTAGTTCAAAATGTTGTTTTTTGAATGTATTTCATCCTCATGAGTAACTAATGATATCCAGATCGAAGATCAATCTTTGAAAAATATTGTCCTCCATGAATTTGATCAAAAAAATCCTTAATTTTTGGAAGAGGATACTTATTCTATATTGTAATGGCATTTATATCTTTGTAATCAATGAATAACCTCATAGAGCCATCTTTATTCTTAACGACAAGAACATGGGATCCCCATGGAGAAACACTAGGGTGAATAAATAATTTATCAATCAATTCCTCTAGTTGTTTATTTAGCTCCACAAACTCCATAGTGGACATTATATAATGGGTCTTTGATATGGGTAGTAGGTACAACACATACGGAATATTAGGTGCACATTACAAAGTTAGTCACAACGAAATGGAAGTTGAGACAAAGTCTCTTACCACAATGTAATCAGTCGAATCATATGAACAAAACTAATAACCCCAAAATAAATTAAAAAATACCATGAATATAAGGAGAATCATGATAATATATATCAAAAGTAATTAAAAAATTCGCCACATTCAAGAAATAAGTAGTGAACAATGGAAATCTCATGGAATTAAAAGTGAGATGAGAAACCCCTTACGTATGCTCGAGTGTGTTCTTAGTATGTTTCAATAACCTGAATAATAAAATTTATCTTAATTAATTAATAATTCTAGAACCTCCTATACATATAATTTATTTTCTATAAATTTATTATGTACATTCATGTCCATTTTTATGGGTTTAACAGGATGAATTTTATTATTTTGGAAGCATTTTCTTCTATAATTTTTAGGATCTGTTTACTAGTACTCAAGAATGGAAGTTCATTTGAAATGTGGTTAAACATACAGAATTTTTAATATATCTTATTCATGAAATTATATAGATATAAATTATTTTATAATGATTTTTGGTTTATATACCATAATGATGATTCATTAGTTAAAATTTAATTACAAATGTTTGGATTAACTTGGCGGTTTTGTTCATAATGAACTTGTTTTGTATTATTATTTTATATGATGAGGGTGTAAGGATTCCAGAAAATTAATGAGATGAAATACATATATTATAATCTGCTTCAACCATAAAAATTGTTTCATGACCATAATTGAACATGGTAATAAATATTAAGAACTCACCGTCCTTGAATGTGATAAATTAACATATCTCGGATGGTGTTTTCATTTTTAGTATAAGAGGAGGGGGAAAGAGAGATGATGATGAAATATTCCTTTATCATAATAATATTAAATTTCATGTAAGGTACTTTATTTAACATAGTATTTGGATGAGGGGAGATGAGGAAAGAATTATAAAAGAAAATTACTCAAAATAGATTAAAAAGTGAGAAATCTCTCACGAAAATTCAGCAGCATAACGGCATCACTTAAAATTTCATAAAATAGTTTGACAAGATAAAGGGGGTCTCTCATAACTCTTTAATAATATATATATAAAGTGGAATATATAATGACATATCCCAACATATTCCAACTATAAAATAAAACAGAAAACATAAAATGAAAGTTTTAAGAAAAGAGAAGGGTGGTAAATTCTCTTACCTTGCAAAGTAACTCAAAAAAACATGATGGTAGGGACCATTTGGGTTTGAGGACACCTTAGTAGGACTCCTATAGAGGTGATAATACTAGAGATTCAAGGATAATGAGTTTGGAATGAAATAAATTGAAGGGGTGAGTGGGTATTTATAGTAAATGAGAGGGAGTTTTTATTAATTAAAGGGATACCTCGTTAGTGGTTTTTGCAAAGACATGGGCTTTCCCATGGTATTATCCCATGGTTTTATCCACTTGGGACACCTCATGCCATATTTTATCGTACACAAGTCGACCATCGATTTATATTTTATTATTACACCATTATGATGTCATTAATCTACTAAAAACTGTATTTTTACTATTCACCAAAAATTCATGTATTTTAGAAAGATCCCAAAAATTCATCCTAACATTTTTTTGATGTGCAACATTCAAAAATGATCTCAATTTTTGAAAATAAATTTCTAAGTATTTTAAATTTAATTTTTTGAATAAAATCCTAATTAATTACAAAAATAACAATTTTAAAGTTATAATTAGTTTTATATCACATTGAAAAATTTATTAAGATCTTATTATCTTATTACATTAAGAAAATAAAATATTATAATTATTTACTATTCATAAGGGTCATATTACTATTCATATTACTAATCATAAGGGTATGTTACTATTCATAAAAAAATCAAGTTGGTTCTTTCAAACTCCAAATGACTTACTAGTGACTACTCTAGATGCCCATTTTTTTTTTGAAATTCAAAACATATAGGTTGAAAATATATGTTTAAATGCTAGGTTATGACTATCTATTAAATAAACAAGTTTTATTTCAATTAAACTCAATGCTTTATGAAAATTGGCATCCTAATGAATAGAATGTATTTAAGATAAATGTTTCATAAAATGTTTGGGGTGTTTTAAATAGTGAGAGAGATAACACATTAAAATTAAATATGTAAAACTGTAATAATGGAATGGTGGTATTTACAAATTATAATAAATTTTGAGTGAAACATTGTGGAACATGATTTCTAGGAAACAGGGTTTTCTTTAAATGTTGACCAAAAGTCTATCATGATAATGATTTAAATGGAAATAGATAATATTAAAATGTTTTATTCTTTATATTTTAGGTTATGGAACACTATTAAAATGAATTTCCCAAGAATTAAGGGAAATTTTCTTCAAAAAAAGTTTAATTGAAAAAGGAAAATCTTATGCAATCAAAACAGGTGAGGTTGATCCTCCTAAATATATAGTAGCATGTATTTTAATTAAATCATCATATTCACCCAGTTTCTTTCTTGATTCTAGATATTAACACTATTTTATATATTCTAGTTCATACATAAAGATAAGATATTTGATTTTCACCTTAAGAAGGGGGTTATCAGCCAAGACTCCAAGTGGAATTCTCACCCCAATAAGGATGTCTTAGTTAGTTCCCATTACGACGCCTAAGAGTTACCTATTTGATGAATTTATTATTATACCAAATAATAATTTTGAAATAAACATTGGAATGGAATATATTTAATAATAGGATGAAAAGTTTTATTGTAAAGAGAGGGAATGTTTTATTCATGAAGAAGATGAGTAATTCCATATCAATTAAGGGGATACATCATTGTCTAAGCTATTCCTAGATCCAACCCCAATAGTTATTATAATAGATATTTAATGGGAAAAATCAATACAGAATCTAAATATGGAAAAAATTAATCAATAAATTAAGGATTTATCATTTGTATACGAATAAATTGATGCATTTTTAACGGAATTATTTTGACATCCATTAATGCATAAAGTTGAGTTTTCCTTTGATTCATTAAATGATGCAAAACCTATATCAATGACTCCATATAAAATGGCCATTTTGGAATTTGATTAATTGAATAACCTACTTGAGGAGTCATTTAATATTAAATTTATAAACTCAAGTGTATAACTATAGGGATCCCTTATTGTTTTTATAGATAAGAAATATAGATATATGAGGTTGTGCATTTTTTATAGGAAAATCAATGCTATTATTATGAAGAATAGGGATCGTCTAACTTAAATTTAAAATTATTAAAGAAAAAATATAGAGATTATTATTTTTAAGTAATATCTATTCATTCATAGTATCATCAATTTCGAGTTAAGAAGGATGATATTCCAATATTATCAAATAATGTGTGTTTTGAAAATTAATATTTTATAATATTTTCATTTTAATTGTCTAATGCAACCTCTATATTTATTTATCTAATTAATAGTGTATTCAACAAATCTTAGTAATTTTTGGTTTAATTTATTAAGGATATATTATTTTGCCCTAAGAACTATAAGAACTATTGGTATCACTTGATGTTCATTCATTCCAAAATTATAAGAAACATGTTATATTTGAAATTTATTAAGTGTAAATTATAGTTTAAGAATGTTTCTTTTCATGGAAATATTTCCCCGAATTATTGAATCATAGTTTATACTATGAAGAAAAAGTAAGTATATAAATGACCTAAACTAATGAAAATAACCAAGGTATATAATTTAATTGGGTTTTTTTTTACTATCAGTGTTTTGTTCAAAAAAATTCATGATTTTCTAACCTATTAAGTAAGGGTCGTTGTAAATGGGTTATGTGAAATTGAAAAAAAACTGAATTATTATTTGAAACATTGACGGAAAAATTGGTAAATTCTCATATTATGACTTCACCAATGTAAAATGATGGATTTAGGATATATATTGATGCATAAATTAAGGGACATAGTTTTATTTATTGTAAATAAAATTAAGTAATTTCCTATGTTTCTAAATAGTTAAAAACTCTTAAACAAAACTATCTAACCCATAAACTTGAGTTTTCATATGAAATATTTTCATTGAACAAATGAATAAAATGTCTCTATGGTGAAAATAAAGATAGATATACAGATCATAAGAGTTAGAAATTAATATTTTCATAGAAATACCTCATCATTAGAAAAATTAAATGGTTCAAGATGAACTAGAATTATTATTTATCAATACACCACCATTAAAGGAAGGAAAATATTATAGTGGATTTTTTAGGCATGAAGAACACAAAGACCTGACTAAAATGATGATTGGAATGGATACTATATTCTTGGATTAAGTAACGATTTATATTGGTATTATAAAGTAAGGAAATACATTACTAATTTTAAAAAAAAATTCAAACTAACTTTATTATAAAATATATAAAAATTAACCTAAGGATAATAATTTTAAAATGAAAAGTAAGATCTTAAATGATAGAAAATTGGTAGTCTTCATTTGTGAAGATGGAATTTTGAAATTTTTAATGATACTATGTTTTCCATCAATACCTAATCCTAAAAGGGAATTAATGGGTAATTCCCATAAGTAAAAGTTTTCTATACACCCTACTAGTATAAAATCTCAAAGGGTTTCAGGGAAAATTATTTGGGATAATTTGTACTAGGATAATATGGATTATGTATCCAGATTCTTGGATTTTCAATATCTAAATTCTAAGAGATATAATCCTATTGGATTCATCCATCCTCTCCCTATTCCTATTTTAAAATGATAATAAATTATAATAAAGATTATCTATAGATTAAATAAACTCCTAGAATGAGTGACTCAATATGTGGTATTATAGATTTCATTAAAAATAATCACATTTCCATACTATTAGATTTGATTTACCTCTCATTGTACTTGAAAATATCTACATTAATGATCCTGTAAGAACTTATGGTAAAACTCTTTTAATTTTTTTTATCATGATCCATGATTTATATAAAAATTCTAGAAATTTCAGGAGATGACTGTGGAAATTGAGCTTCATTTGAGCACCTCTAATGACCCTAGAGAATATATATAATATGAAATGAATATTAAAGCATTAAAATACATTTTTAGGTTATTATCACAATTATTTCAAGTTATGTGGGATTATTTTTTTACCTTCGGTCGAGTTTTCAATTTACAGTAGTTTCTATTCAAGTATTCAAATGGCATCATATGAATCATCATATGGAAATATATGTCTTACTCTAACTTGATGGGATAATGTTGGTGAAATAAAACTCATAGGACCAGATCATTTTGAGGTGGTAATGAAAAATTTAAATAATATTTAGTATTAAATTAATGAAACTCCATAAATTAAAAGGAGTTATGTAGATAACTAAATGAATGATTTGGAATTTAAAGTATAGAATCTTTTTTTTCATGGAAGTATCTCTATGGAAGTGAGTTATAATGTTTAATAAAAAAGGAAAGATGACATCCATGTAAATCAGTCAAATTTTAATATTGAAAAATACTTGATATGTGGATTATTGAATTAAAATTCCACAAACTCTCTCAAAATTATATTATTTCATGTATATATCATTGTTAATAAAGTACCTTCCAGACTAAATGCATGGGATAACCTCTAATTAAATTGAACTAGAACCTGGTCTTTTTTATTTTAATGCTCATATGAAACTTATTGACAATAATATAATGTTTTAAAAAAATAAATGAAACAAAAGTTAACATTACATTGGATAAAGTCATAAAATGGAGGATAAAACCTAGGAAATAATGGATTTTATGAAGAAGAACCATCCTTATTTATTATGAATGTAATATCATCGAAAAATTTGAGTGTCATATTTTTATAGGAAGAATAATGTAAAACCCAGGATTAAATTATATTACGTTTATATTATATTTTAATAATAATATATTAAACTAAAAATTTTAATATTCCATTTAAAATAATTCTAATTTGATAGTATTAAAAACAATTTTGATCTTAATCGGTCAAAATAAAATAAGAATGAATTTTTAAACATTTCTGCTTAGATATAAGGTACTATGAATAATTAAAATATAATATTTAATTATTTCAAAAAAAAAATTATAAATTGTGTTATAATATTAATAATTATAAATTTATTGAAAATCACATTTATATAAATAATTATATGATCATTTGGAGGAAAATATGGGAGATTATTTAGAAATATGTTTTTTCGGAAAAATTAATTTCATTTTATTTAATTA
This sequence comes from Viscum album, assembly GCA_963277665.1. Lineage (NCBI taxonomy): Eukaryota > Viridiplantae > Streptophyta > Magnoliopsida > Santalales > Viscaceae > Viscum > Viscum album. Next base: position 88,622 of record CAUJRU010000080.1, on the reverse strand, counting down.
AAAAATTGATTAATGATGTATGATATAAATTAAATAAATTTAATATATTTCTAAACATATGAATAAAAAACAATATAATGATTTTTACTAGCCATATAGTTGATGCAATATTATCTTATTCTTGAAAATACATTTGCTCGAGAACTCCTTTTAAATATGATATACAAGTGTATTTTTAAATTAAATTCCACCACTTTTAGGAATTTAAATTGATAAAAATTGTCCATGGTTTGAATAATTACAAAAAAAATTAGTAAATATGTTGAACTTAATGTTTTCATAATTAATAGTAAATACAATAAAAAAATAACCACCAAAATGGTTAAAATAGGTTTACAAAGGGTTAACTCGAAAATATTAGAGTCAAAAAAGAAACAAAATATTATCAACCCCCATTTTATGGGTTTTTAACCCTAATCAAATCAAATACAAATATAATAAATTTTTTCCATTTTAAATTTAAATTTACTTTAAATTATTTTAAAGATTTGAAAAATTATAAGTGTGGCAGTCACCTTATTTATAAAAAGGTTTTCTTATCCCTTCACTCTTCCCTATTGATCTATTGATCTTAGAAGTACCCATAAAAAATCTCTCACAAAAACACTTGTCTATGTTATATAGCTACTTCATTTCCCCAAAGACCAATACTATTATCCAAAATAAGATATCTAAAGGAGGTTTCTCTAAGAGAATGTAATCGCCTTCATGAAAGAATTTCTTTTTTTACATCTCCTTTTACAACAATCAATTAAATATTATTAATTAAAATATAATAACACAATTATATACAATATCCTCATGTTATATTTTATTTTTGGGATCATATTTATTTATCTTTCCATCAATCAAATGGTAAATGAAACTATTAACTGTGTGTATGGTGAACTATTGTCTCATGAATAAATATAATTTTTTCCCATCACCAACACTCCGGGAGGGATATAAAGACAGATTTAAGATAAATATAGGATCATTATGAAGTTATCATACATCTATAATTATAATATCATTCATACCTTCTTACATTCCAAGCTTTTTGAAAAAATAATGTTGCTCCTGCGTACATATGGACTACCACCTCCACAATGAAATGTGATTCGTTTTTTGTATTGTAAAATTTAAGTTAAAATTGATTGATTTAATGAGTATATATGATATATAGTATATGGTTTTTTTCAAAAAAGTTATTTAATATTTATCTTTTATTCATTCAATCCCTCTAAAATTGAAATCATCATTTTTGTATTCAGGAAACCTACCATCAACATGAATGGTGTAATTAATTTTTCTATCCCTACCTTTTATGGATAAGTATAAAAATTTATATAATTAATATTTATGATAGCTTTATCAATATTAAAATTCTGGATATTTGATAACTAATATCAATGAAAAAGTAAAAACTACCGAACAAACCCCTAAATTTTAAAAAATCATTTAACAATAAAAAACAAATTTAATAAATAATTATAGATAAATGGGAAGTGAAATGTTTTGATCAGATAATATGTGATAAAAATGTATTTATAAGGTTTTATTACAAAATTATAATAATTTAAATATTTATATAGGAGGGTAAAAGACCATTCAAGACATGTTGGAACTAAGGTTATAGTTTATTTCACAATCTCATAATTATTGGGGATTGAATATTTAGAAGTATTTTTAGTTTAATTATTTCAATTTTCGAAATAAATAAAAATTAATTTTTATCTAATAGGTTTATTTTCATAAATTACATATTTCCCTTTCATTTTATTCTATTTAAACTTCATGATACTGAAATAATGTTTTTAAGGAAAATGGTCATTTTCTTCAACATGGTTTAGAATATCACTCATCCATATCCATATTTCCCATAAAATATGCTAAATAATATTTTTTAAATATTTTAAAATGTGCTTTTAAATTCATTTTTACTCATGATTCCTTTTTTACAAAACATTTAAAATGAATCTTCTTATTCTTTTCCAATGAGGTAATTTATCAATTTTTACAAATGTTTGAACCGACTGTTTTTTACATATAAGTCATGATCAGTAATCCCATCAATAACGATCATTAATTTCATAGAATATTTATTTAAAAATTTTCTATATCACTTTAAAAGAAATTTTTTTCCATAAAACTACATAAATTTTATATTTTTGAAAGTTATTTCAGAATGAAAAGGGTGTTTCACTTTAAGAAATATTGATGTAATCTTTATATAGTGAATTCATCTATGTTAACACAATTTAGTGAATAATTTGATTTATCATGGATGTAATATTCTCAAAAAATTATCCATATTACTCACAATGGATTATTATTATGTTTATTGATAGGGTAATTCTTAAAATTTCATATTTGATTTTTTAAATAATATTTTATATCTTATTTTTGTTTCAACCCTTTTATATTATGAATGAATTGGATATAGTAGATGACTATTAAGGACCTATATATCCCCATGATGAATTTTTAGGTCTTAAGAGAAAATCTAGTTTGGGTATTTTGTGTATGCGTGGTTTATTTATGTATGTTTTCTTGGAACAATTCTTGAATTTTATGATTATGATGTTTGTCATTATTCATTAAATAATTGTGAAACATTATATTATTATGCCCTTAATTAATTATGTTTTTTATCCACATATTTATTCCTATTCATGGTATTTTTATATATAATATTTTATCATTATTTATGTTGGTGGGTTTTAATTATTTTGTGATAGATTATATTATATGCTTTCCCTTATTGAGAATTTAATCTCACCCTTTACTATGTTTTCCCTTCCATGAGATGTGAATAAGAGATTAATGAATTAAATCATAGATTTACATGAATAAATGATCATGTTCTAATAAAATTTATTATATTACATTTCATTTTTTATTATCATTTCTGTGAATCACATAGGTGTTTATCCTCTCAAGAAGATCAAACTATTCTATACCTTGAGATGTTATTCATTTTCTTGGTCCAAATTTAATAAAATTAACACTAGTTCTAGGATATTGTATTAATTTTGTTATAGTTGGTATTAAAGAAATTTTAGTAGAAACCTTGTAAAATAGATTTAAAAAACATATATTAGGGAATATATCCTTTTGAAAAATTATGATGATTTTTCTGATTATAGAATAATATTATTAAGTTTTGGTAAATTAATGTTTATGTGGTTTTCCTATAAATAAATACATATCTATATAAAATAACTAGATTTGGTTTTTAAAATATATTTATACAGGGGTAATAACCTAAAAATATCTGGTTAAGTAAATCATTGATATCATTATAATGCACGATGAGTGTTCCCTTACATGACAGCTATTTTGAATTTTTCAAGAGATATAATTTTTTTAATACAAATTTTCATTACAGATTGTTATGAAAGATTATAATATATAAATAATATTCCCAAGGATAGTAGGATTATTTTTCTATGATTATTTATAAATCATTTTTTAAGTTACATCAATTGTTTCGTAAGATTAAAAACTTCATATTATGTTTTACTATGTTATGATATAATATCGTATATGAAATATTTTATGAATGGATCCTATATGAAGAAATAAGAACCATATTATTTCATCTAATCTATGAAGATATTTCCATCAAGGGAAAGATAATGAAGTTATAATTAGAGTTACCGTAGGAGATGAAAAACAATAACTATATTATGGAAGTTGACTCAGTTTTGACCATTAACACTGCATTTATAGATAAGCCTACTAATTGAAAATGGGTTGAAAAAATTCTTGACCATTTCATCCATCATAAACCTACATCAATTAATGGGTCTTCAATTCAATTTGTGCAAAATAAATGGACAAATTCCTTAGGGAATATATTACATGTATTGGGATGTAATGAAATAGAAAAGGTTTTACTGGTATTTTATCATCTCACAAGAGATATGGATCAATGGTTATCATTAATTAAAAAACTAAGATGATGAATAAATATAAAACATATAGTGGTGGGATTTTATGGTAATTTTCATGGAAAAATATTTTCCGTATGAATAGCGAGTGGATACAGTTTGGTAATTTTTTTGTCTAAGATAAAAGGATTATGAAAAGGTTGAAAATAATTAAGACAGTATTAAAAGGATATAAATTCATGGTTATAACAACATACTTAATAAAAATAGTATGATTTAATGTTTCATATATTGGTTAAAGAAAATCATTTGAAGTGAACTAGTCTCCCAAACTATCTCATAATTCAAGGACATCATATAATGTGATATCAAGATAGAGAATGAATTCTTAGATAATTATGTATTCTAAGGAAGAAAATATAATAAAATTGAAGTTGTGATATCATAAAAAATAAATATGGTAAAATTTTAGAATTTATGAGTGTAATTTTCGTTGTGTAATAAATGTGGAAAAAAACTTGATGTAACATGCATTATAGGAATTAGAGTTTGTTTCAAATGTGAAGAGAAAGTCCATAAGGTTCATGATTTCATGGTAATTATTGAAGATACTAATTTTCAATGTTTTAACTATAAATATATGGGACAAAATACATATTAGTTTCCTAATCATCAAAATAATTTGACATAGAAAATGAAAATGGAGTAAGAAAATGCTTATGTGATCAAAATAGCTAAGGATGAAGTTTATAAATATGTGGTGGAAGATAGTTTAATAATTCACACGACTTTATCTAATTCTTTACTTGATTATGTATCTTAACACTCGTTTATATCTTCTATGTTTTTGAAGAAAATTATACATTTCTCTAGATCCTATTGAATGGAGTTATTATTCAAGACTCCTTGTGGATGTATCACCACAATAAGGATATGTCACTCAGTTCCCACTATGTAAGATAAATGTTCCCTATTTTATTACATTATTATTATACATATGGTAAAATTTGATATAATTATTGGAAAGGATTTGACATAAAAATATTATTAAAATAATTTTTTTAAATATATAAGGAAATTATGGTTCTTTATAATGAAGTTGAATTACTTATTTCTAGAGGGGATAATTCATCATTGAATTTATTCCTAGGTCCACCGTCCAGTAGATCATTAAAATGAAATTATTAATGACAAATACATGATACAATCTGTATATGGAAAAGATTATATAAAAATTGTGGATGATCCTATTTTATAGGAATAAATTGATTTATTTCCTAATGAATTTCCTAGATATACACTAGAGAGTGAATTTATGTCCCACATTCATTTAATCCCATATTCAAGACCTATATCAAATAATACATATATATTGTAAACTATATAATTGGTCAAATTTAATAATCAAATGGAGGAGTTGTGTAATAAGGAAATTATAATTCTTAGTGTCTCACCATAGGGATTCCATATTATTTCTGTTATGAAGGAAGATGGATCTTTGAATCTATGCACTAATTATAGGGAAATCAATTATATTATAATAGATAATAAGTATCCTCTATATGGAATTGCTAACTTATTGAATAAACTTGACGGACATAAATATTTTTATATGATGGGAATTTATGGTTAGTATTATCAATTGGATGTAAATAATGAAGATATTTAGAAGATAGTATTTCATATAACATATAGACACTATAAATTTATAGTAATTTCATATGGATTGACTAATTAACCAAAAAAATAAAGTATTTAATAAACATATTATTCGAGGAATATCTTGATAATTTTCTATTATTTATTGATGATATATTAGTTTTCTCTAATAGCTTTGTGGACTATGATAATCACTTAATGAAAATTCATTTGACTCATGTAAGAAGATAGTTATATGAGAATTTTGAAAATTTGAAATCTTAAATAAAAAATTTTCTTATCTAGGAAATATTTTCTCAATGTATGGGGTCCCATTTGATCCTGTAATTAAAAAATGCATTCCAAAAATGGCTTACACCAAATAACATAAATATGTTATGTGGTTTCTTCTATTTAAAAGGATATAATTAGTGATTTGTTTAACAAAATTTCCAATTTTCTAACATGTTAACCAAGATTACACTTAAAGGGGATATGTTTATATATATAAATGAATGAGAATAATGGTTTAAGGAATTCAAGAGGATATTGGTGAATACTCTTATTTTGTCAGTACCATTAATAAGTGATGTATTTTTCATATATTGTGATGCATTAATGAAGGGTATTTATTATGTTCTTATAAAGAATTATAATGTTATTACGTACAGATAAAGTCACTCAATGATTCATTATCACAACTATCCACCCAATGATCTTGATTTATAATCCATAATATTTTCTTTTATGTTATTGGTAAAATACTTATATAGTAAAAATTGTGAGATATATACTGATCATAAGAGTTAAAAATACAAATATTCATAGAAATATCTCCTTGTGGGGAAACATGTTGTATTGATCTTCTCATTGATTATTATTTCTCAATAAATATATTCCTTGTGATGGTTTATAAGTTATTTGATTAATTAATCCATAATTTGATAAATTTCATTCCAAATTGAGGTCTAACATGGATCCTATGTTAATAGTTATTTTAATGAGGGATATAGATCAAATTATGGAAGGGTAGACACCACTATTTTTTAAAATGATTAACATGCAATATTTATTATAATATAATAAAAGTTCCAAAATTTATGATAATAGTTTTTAAAATACAATTAAGGCCATGAATAATAGAAAATTTTTAGACTTCATTTGTGAGGATTTAATTTTGAAATTTCGAATGTGACTATGTATTCCATATATATGTGAGATGAAAGTAGAATTATTGGATGAACATAATAGATCTAATTTCCCTATACACTCTTGTATCACCAATATGTATAGTGATTTGAAGGAAAATATTTGGTCAGATAATAAAAATGGGGAAATAGTTATTTCTATGTCAAGTTTCTTGATTTTTCAATATGTGAAAGTTGACAAGAATAATCCTAGAGGATTCATGAAACTTATACATATTCCTATGTTTAAATGGGATGAAATTTTTGTGGTAATCATCTCTATATTACTAAATGAACACATAAAAAAATGATGCCATATGGGTCAATTTTTATTAAGTTATAAAAAACACATTTCTATATTATAAGAGAATATTTACCTCCTTAAAACCATACAAGCATCTATATTAGTGAATTTTTAATACATAATATATAACTTTTTTAAATTTTTTTAGATCATGATCCCTGAATTAAATAACAATTTTGGATAATAATATTAGAGGCTATGGATACATAGATTAACTTCACCATGTTTTGTCACCCTTAAACCAACAGACAATCCCAAAGGACTATTCGGTCATTATATGACTTGTTCAAATCATTCTTACATTTCATTTCCTATTTATATGATCAGTATTTACCTTTTTTAGAGATTTACTATATAAAATAATCTATTTAATTATTAAATTGGTTTTATATGAAGCATTATATGGTAATAGATGTCATACTTCAACATGTATGGATGAAGTTAGTGAAAGAAAACTTATAGGCCTATAACATGATGGGGGGACAATGAAAAATCTAATAACTATTAAGACTCATTCTAAAGAATCCCATGAAAGGGAAAATGGTTATGATAATAACCTAAGGAATGATTACTAATTTTGTTTTGGATATCATGTGTTCTTGAATGTATCTCCATGGAAGTGTGTTGTATGGTTTGATAAGATAGGGAAACATATTCCTATATACATAAAACTATTTTAAACATTATAAAGAATTTGATATCTGGATTACGAATTAGAAATGAAACAATGTATCTATAAAGTATATCATGTGTTCCATATATCATTGTCATGTATGTACATGTTATACCAATGAAATCACACATATGAATGAATAGAATAGGAAGCTTATCCATCCAACTATGAGGACCCTACCTAGATTCTTAAAGTTAGAGAGAATCTAATAAGGAATTGAATGACTCAAATAGTTGAGGTATTTTGGATAAATCATGCAATTGAAGAAGTAATGTGGGAACTAGATAATGCGATGAAGAACAACAACCATAATTTTTATACTGCAACAACCATGATAATTTCGTGGATTTTTTTGGGTCGAATGTTACTATAGTGACCCAGGCATATAATACATAAATAATAAATCCTTTATTGTGAATATTTAATAAATTAAAAAAACACATGATATATGACCATATTGGTTTATTGTATTTGGATACAAGGTACACAATATCTTAATATGGTAAATGGTCATCAATAACTCCTATAAGGATCTTTCCCTTTAGTACTCTTTAAAAACATACCCAACAAAAAATCATCCTTCATAACCAAGTAAAAAACATAAGAAATGGTGAGCTTATATTCATAATAAGGATAAAATAGGTAGACGAATAAGCATAATAAGAGCATAAGTGTATTACACCATGATAAAAAAAATTGAAAAACCACACCTTTCATTTCATAGATCAAAATTTTGAGTCATGGCATAAATATTGGTAGTTCAAAAGGCATTAATCATATGAAAATAAATAAAAATGATTTCCAAATTGAATGAAATTGGGATAAGATGTAGAATTATTTTTCATACATATCAGTATATAAAATTATATATCAATGTTATCAACCATTATCTTTAAAACATGTTTGTATTGGGATAATCATCCATGTACCTACTTTGGGATTTAGATAAGCACCAATGCACCCTATATTTTTGGATTAGGGTAACTTCCTATTTACCCTCTGGTTTTGGTTTTTGGATAACCTCTTTTGTTCCCACTTATAGTTTGATTAGGATAACCTCCCTTTTACACTCTTTATTTGGGATTCATTTATACTCTTATATACCCTTTGAGATCATATATCAATAATCGTTATCTAATTAATTTGAGGCTTATATTGGTACCATTTATCACATGGAAAAAAATTAAACATATATACTCTATAAGATCATTGAACATTCGTCTTATCAGAACCCATGAAAATAAATGATGTTCCAAATCATTTCATCATTTCCTCGAAGCATAACCCATGTAAGAATAAGCTGTTTTCCTATGAATTTTTCATGATATAACCCATATAAGATAAATGGAATTTAGAAACATATTTTCATCATAAATTGATACCATATAGAGAAATAATAAAAATTGTATCCATGTTTCATATCCCCACTAAATCACAAGAAACATCAAGGGATTTTATCATATATGGAAAATAATTTCGAATGATAAATCACTTAGAATATTTATTAATGGAAATAACTTTTTGACTAAAATCTCATTTTCAAAACATAAATCAGTTTTAAAATTATTTTATTTCAAAATAACATTGAATATTATAAATTAATATTTATAAATCATATGAAACATATCTTCAAAAAATATTACTTTCTTTATTGAATTTTTTTAAAAAACATTAAATATTTTGAGAAAGTGTTAATTTGATAATAACTATGAGAAAATATAATGAAATATAGAAGTAAAATAATTTTTCTAGTGGTGTTAAATTTATTTCATTATATTTAGGTTAAATAAAATATGCCATTCACATTTTCTGGAAATGTGAAATAAGAATTTTTTTCGAAAAATTACATGAAGATTTCCTTCATTGTTTTTTAAATAAATCATTGATTAAAAAACGTTTATTAAAAAAATAGGAATGTCTAAAACATTTTTTGAAAATGTGGTTTTAGTGGAAAATTGGTTTTTGATCAAAGAGATAAATAACGATGTGTCCTTGTAAGAATATTAATTTAAACTATTGAGTACATATATTGTTGAACATGATGTGAAAACGTGTATTATCTAGAAATAATTAGAGTATAATTAAATAAATTAGTTTTTAGATATATTTATGATATTATTACATCATTTAAATCATAATCATGAGTAAACCCAAAAAATTATTAAATTGTAACATAAAACAATTACCACCGTGGTAATATTGAATCATAATCCCTGTGAAATATTAAGGATAAATTTACTTATAAAATACTTATAATAAATATATTCATGATATTTGATGTAAATCGGGATTTATATACATCTCATCAAAGAATATAGGCTCTTTATATGTCACAAAAGAGGAAAATTGATACACAAATCTTTTACCACTTTGGTAATTGTTGAACTGTAAACCCTATCGAATGGAGATCTTAAAATGTATAAATAAATCACACTAATTTTTCATATATGTACCCTAAATTAAATTAATAGTAAATAAATATATCTAATATAAGAAATAAGTTTTAATTATGTAATTTAAATCATAAAAGTAAAATTTGATATAGAAATCCATTAACTTAAGTCATAATATCCTTCAAACACATTAGTAATAGGTATAATAAATATATTTCAAATTTAATATTATATATATCTAACAATTTATGAATTTATTGTGACATTTCTTTACCTATATACTATGAATTCCTTGTTAAAATCAGTTTTTGTGCAATAACTACTTTGTTTTTCGTGTATGTTTTGATATGTTATATTTTTTCCATACAATGGTCATGGATAAATATTCTCCATAAATTTAAAAATTTTCAAAATATAACATATATTTATTATATATTTATTTATAGTGATCCATAGAATATTGAGATCGAAAATGAAATACATCATTCAAGGAGATGGTATGCCATACATATACATGAAAATTGTTTCCATTTTCTCTACATACTTAACAAACCCTAGTTAAGTAATATATTACCATAATATAATATATTTCTATTAATATACGTTACATATTTTCATTAAAACAATCTTTATTACCTTCCATGTAAATTATGAAAGAATCACATCGCCTCCCGAGGTGGTAATCCTCCGTATACAAGAACGATGTTATGGTATTCCCATAGAATAAATAATTACAAGAAAATTTTGATAAAACTAATATATAATCATAATAATATAAAAATATCAATTATATACATTTAATCTATCATTATATCCATCCATTATAGGTGGTAATGATAAAACAGATGTCATCGGTTCGTGAGGAGGTAATCTTTCATACACAAGAATGATGACATCGTATCCCATTTGATAAAAATTTAGATTTCATATGTAATGACCATAACATAAAAATATATATATTTGAGATAATTTTGTTATTATATCATCATTTTTTAATAATAATTGATTAAGGTGTTAGAATAAATAAAATAAAAGCACTCGTTGAGAACATTACCTCTTCTTTGGGTAACCTACTTAGGTTTTCACGAAAAGTCTTCCTAGGTTACATTTGTACCCAAAATAAGTCTTATATAATGAGAGGAGGTAATTATGGAAATTATTTTTGTAGGTTTTCTACGAACAAAAGTGTTTGGATTTGTGAAGAGTAGAGGATATGGGGTGGACTTTAATAATTGAATTGAGGTACACACTTGTAATTTTTGAAATAGAAAATATGTAACCATGTTTGTCTCATGAAAAACGAAACCATAATAAACTATTATACATATAATAATATATATGTCTAAAATATGATCATTAAAATATTAAAGAACCTATTTTGGATTTTTTATATCCCTTATCTTTTTATTTTATCCCCCCAGTAAACTCGTTTTTACCTTAACCATTTTAAATAATTTTTACTATTTATGATATTAATTATGGTAAAAACTTAAGTTGAACTGAAATAAAATATAATTAATTTTAATTCCAAAATATTTTATTTATTTTAAAAAAATTAATTAGCATATGTGGAAAAATATAATTTATAATTAATCTTGTAGATGCGATTAGAAAGTGGTTATTCAAATTGAATATATTTATAAGTTTAAGAAATTTTATATAAAGAATCAGTCCAAAAATGACTCAAATTACTAAAGTTGTATTAATAGATATATAATTTGAATAATTTTTATATTAAACCAATATTAAAAAATAGGGATGTTTTTTAAATATTTAAAGGAAATTAAAATTTTTAATAAAAAATATGATTTTAACTATTCGTTGGAAAATATAATTTTTTTGTAAAATTCTAAAAAACACCCTATGATAATTTTGATAATATTATTTCAAAAAATGTTTTTCATTTTGTAAATAAATTTTCTATATTTTTTAAATATTATTATTAAAATAATTATCCAAAAGCGGATAATTCTTATTTTTAGAAAACCACAATTTTTAAGTGTGAAATTTGATTTATTCTCTTATAAATCAAGAAATCATATAAAATGAATATTAAAAATATGATTTAAAATATAATATATTATTCATTAAAATAATTCTCCAAAAGTTTTTATTTATTTATTTATGTAAAAAACATTTATTCCATAAAAATAAACCATTAAAATATTTCCTTTATTTTCATATAGTTTTTGTTATTATTTCTAATTAATTGGTAAAAATAATTTATATATATGTTTTTAACATAGTTAATTCTGATCATAGAGGTCATTACAACTACTAGGTGATAACTATATTATTAAATAATTATATTTTAGTAGTACACTAGGTAATGTTTAAATTTGAAGTTTTGTGTAGCAAAAGAAAAACTCAATGTTACGTAAAACACAAGATAATATAAGTGTTTCATATAAAAATAATATTAAAACGAGTATATTTATATTGAAAAAAATAACAATATCTTGGGTTGTTACATTATATCCTATTAAGTAAATTTTTTCCTCACTATTTGAACTAGTTCTCAAAAATAATGTGTTCCAAATTTGAAAATCCATTTTTGGGAATCCCACGTCATAATTTAGTATAATAAAAAATCCTATAAAAATATTTATAAAGAGGTGTATGTAGCATTTTTGGAAGAACACATACTAGGTTTACATACAGGATATCATAGGAGTGAAGTGAAAACATGGACATAGAAGTCAAAACTAACAACCAAATGTTGATAGAGAGTAATATAGAATATGGTCATTGTAGGGTTAATGACCTAAAATATATAAACCAATGATTTTTGAAAATGTACAATGATAACATAAAAGTTTCTGAAAATATAACAACATTTTACTTCAATATCTTTATCCAAGTATTGGGTAATTTTTAAAATAATATATAATTACTTAATTTCATTCCATTTCATAAGAATAATCTCATCATTTGGTGATTCCTTGGTCAGTTTTCAAATTTTCTCTTACTCTAAGAGATAATTTTTTCATGTTTGAATCAGAAAATAAGATCCAAAAAATAATGTTAATTCATTTATTCTACCACTATTTGTTTTTAAAAAAATAGTGCATGTTATGTATAAATCATCACATTTATAAATAATACATTATTATCTAAAACCCGCATCCAAAACTCAAAATATACCATTCCATAAAAGGTTAACATCCAAAACATTCTATAATTTATTATTTATAATGGCGGTCGCTGAATTTAAAAAAATTAACATAACATTAATACACCAAATATCAATAAGTATCTCTTGATTATCACATAAATAATATTTGAATTCCTTATTCTTATATTTTATTAAATCATCATAATAAATATAATTTCTATAAATCCATTTTCAACCCATACATACCATGAAATTCCTTGAATAAATCTACATAGTATGGAATATATTCTATAAATCCAATAATTCAATTAACTCTATTAATTATAACATAAAAAATTACCCCAATTATTAATTAGTTCCATCTAAATAAATAATACTCATTTTACATTATTCAGATAAATCATATCATTATCCAAAATAAAAAACCATTTTTAATCATTAGGAACATATTAAGGGTTATCTATCCTTAATAAAAAATGAATTTACCATTAAATAAAATTTATATGTCATCTACACAATTCAACATATATCCTAAGCTTCTTAATGAAAAACATACAGAAAATAATCTTTATATATTTCAATACATATATAAAATAATTCTTGAATTCGAATACATAAACACTTCAATAATAACACTTCCTTCTCAAAACATTAACATATATTTCTCACCATATCTTTAATAAATTTTCCATACAATATCAAATATTAATCATGACATAAAATTCATCAACTTCAATTTAATCATGTTCCAAACATTTAATATAAACAATAACATTAAACCATCCCATACCTTTCATTTTTCATTTGTAGCCTCTTCATCATCACCAGTATAACCATTTATTTTAAAACCATGTTTATTATATTCATGATATTTCCCCTTAGGAAAAATATTTTTATAATTCACATACATTACAAAGATAAAATATTTAACCACAAATGATATAATAGGGAGACCATTTTTATATTCTATTGGGTTAACCAAACATTTTTTCCCTATAAAATTACAAACATAATGTATTTGTTTTTCACATTAAAAACATATTCCTAATGCTATAATACATCCACTTTGGTTCTTCTTCCAACATTCCCTACATATAAGAATCTAATTCTTCTTTACTCTATGGTCTCCACCAACTGAACTCTCAATGAACTCTCATTTTCTTATTTGGTGAGCCTAAGAGGTGGTTATTGTACATGTAGTTAATCAAATATCATGATTAATATTTATAAATAATAACAATACCATTAATTTCAGTTGTCATACCATTTGGAAGATCATAAACACATTTTCAATCACATTCAATGTTGATCCAGTTCTTTTTTGTTCAATCCATTGACTAAAACCAAAAAATTAGGTTACTAAACAATAATCATTCTGTGGAACCACATAATTCTGAAAAATCACATATAAGATTTCAAAATTATAACACATTATTTTAAATAAATAACACCATAGGTTTATCATGTTTCATTGATGGTCATTATTTGAACACATAATGGTGTTCCATAAAGAGTTTGGAAATTTACAAAGTATATCCCATGGGGGTGTCAAGCCCGTTGTGCAACAATTCCCTTTTTCATGTACCATGTGTTGTTTGAGTGCATTTCAATGCACTCTATTCAGAGTTAATACCCCAAGTAACATCTATACCAGAGCCACGTACACATTTATTTTGAAGATAGTGATTTAATGACCTATAAACTAGATAATCTATCCTTTATACCAAAATTCCATTATCTTTTCCTAGACATGGACTCATCCAAAGACTTATCCTTTAATATGTTTCTAGTAATATCCATATAAATATCCCTTAGGATCTCATAAAAGTTTTATATTCCTAAATTGCCAATTTTATCGAAACATATCCTATCAAACCAAGTTTAGAGACCCATGATTTACATATATAAATATTATATAAATTTAGATAAATCATCAACACATTACATAAACACATACCTGAAGACAATATTGGTTCTATGTATTTGGAGACGAGGTACACATTATTCTAACTTGGTGAATGATCTTCAACATCTCCCATAATGATCTACCCCTTTAGTAATCACCACAAATTTACTATAATTAAAACCATTACTCTAACTTGGGGAAAGGAAGTATAAGAAAAAGTGATCTCATCGGATTATTAAGGGAAAAGGGTCATATGTAAGCATAACATAGGAATAGTTACATGAGCATATAATTTTAAGAAACATAACCTCCACATCAAATATCAAAAAATTGAGTAATGGAATGATGATTCATAGTTGATATGAAAAAAATCATTATGATATTAAAGAACATGATCCATGAGAGAATAAATTTGGAATAAGACATGAGATTTTAGCATACACATAATTATAGAAATTTGTTTTTAATGGATCTATATAAAGTAATTGATAAATTTTTATACTTGATATAATCATCCATATACCTACTTCATTCTTTGGATAACCTCCCATGTGCCCTTTTTTATTGAGATTTAGATAACCTCTTGTGAACCCTCTTGTTTTGGACTTGAGATAACCTCCAGTGAACCACCTTGTTTAGTTTTTGGATGAACTCCCATTGACCCTCTTGTTTTTATCTTGGGATAACCTCCTTTATACACTTTGAGATCATATATCATTAATCATTACCCAATTAATTGGAAAAAAGTATATTTCCCACCCTTCACATGAAGAAAATTATACATACATGTTCCACAAGATCATAAAATATTCAACGTATTAGAACCCATGAAATGAAATTGTTTTCATAATTATTTCATCATTTTAGCATAGAATAACCTTAGGAAAATGAATAATGTTTTTCAAAATCAATTTATCATAGTATAACATATGGAATAAAAATGGGATTCATAAACCTCTTTTAATTATAAACATAATCCATCTAGAGAGAGAATAATAATTTTATCTTGGTACATATCCTAAGTAAAGAACACTAAATATCAATGGCTTCCATCATAGTAGGAAAATAATTTTGATAGAGAAATCACATCACACATTTCTGGAGTAAATTGACATTAATTTTAAAACAATTTTTTATAAGCATAAATAATTTTAAAAATAGTTTTATTTGAAAATAAACTTGATAACCTATAACATAATATTTAGAAATAATTCCAAATTTTTTTGAGAAAAAATTCTTTCCACCTAGAAAAATAATTTTTATATCGTAAGAAATTTTCATAATCCATTTATTTGAAAATTATGTGATAACTTTTTATGGAATAATCAAGGGAAATAATGTTAATGATAACAGGAATTTATTTTAATATCATACACATTAAAACAAATTTCCCTCTAACATTATATATAAAAGATAAATGGGATTTTTTTTTAAAACACAAAGATTCCTTTTAAAAAAATTTGTAAAAAGTATAAAATTAGAAAAAATGGTTGATAACTCAATTGATAAATATTAAAAAGATTTTTAGAAAGCATGAACTTGTATGAAAAATTGTTTTTTCCCAAAGAGAAAAATAATGGTGATTCATTATAAAAACATTCTTTTCTAAGATTTAATACATAATGGGAGAAAATTTAAAAAAAAGATTTATTCTATATAAATAAACAGAATATAAAACAGATTTATTTTCATGAGTTATAGGTCCTATTATTTTATTACTGGAATCATAATAATGGGAAATCCCCATAAATGATGTGATGGAAACATAATTCCCTTACCACTTAGGTAACACTGAATTTTAAGGTCGATGAGATATTAATGTTAAATGAAAAATAAAATATCATGATAATAAATAAATTCCTGATATTAAATTTCAAAGGGTATATATATAAACCTCATAAAATAGGATAAGTATATAACATAATATATGTCCTAAAAAATGAAAATTGAGACAAAACTCCCTTATAGCATTGGTAACATTTGAACTGTAAACTCAATTAAAGATTTATCAAAAAAAATGGAGTTGTAAATTCAAATAAATTTCTGTAAATTCATTATAAAATATATTCTTGGGAAGAATATATAGAATATAAATGAAATAAGTTATGAGTATGGAATTTTTCTCATAGAAGTAATGAAGTGAGACAAAAATATTTAATATTAAGTCTTAACTTACTTCACCCAACATAAAAACTAATATATGATAAATATATGACTAATAAATATCTATTATATAACTATACATATATACAAAGATAATATAGCATCTAGGTGAATCAGTCCTGAAATTTAAAAATAAAAAATTAATTCACTACTTGATGGGGTTCTTTATATTAATGTGAAGCAATCCATTTTAGGTGATTTTCTATGTTGATACATTCAATCCAATGAGGTAATAGTTTCCAAGGAACATTCATGTTTGTTACCTTCATTTATTTAACAAAAATTTCAATGTCAGATTCAATCCATTGTGAAGAACAATTATGATGGACATCATGATTTAAATCATATATCATGTCCCACAGTTCCGGTTCATAGGATATTTCATTTCTAATATACTGATGAAAAAACCTTTGACAATGTCATGATGGGTGATAATGACACCTCCAAAACCAAAAAGGGTCATTTCAAGACAATAGTTTAACCATCAAAATTTATGATCATCCATGGTAGAATTAGGCGAATCCAAAGCATGTATTTTAGGACTAGAGGTTTCCTAGGTCTACCTAGGACACCCAACATTATTAGGGTGTAATGTTCATTGATAATATTAACAATATATCCTAATTACAATTTTACAGTATCATTAACCAATATATGCATTATATGTATCCCTACAAGTAAATATAATGATTGTTTATTAGAAATCCATTAATTTCATGTGCAATAAAGAAATGACATAATATATATCATTACTACCATGATAAGTTTCTAAAAAAATTCAATCATCCCGTTTTTACTAATTAAGACTATGATATAAACTATAGGAATATTTGTGAATATTTCAATGCTAAATAGATTAAATACAAACCTCTAGTCCACAAGGAAAATGAAAAAACTCATGAAGAGATTTTGAACATTATCTTGAGCCTTCAAGAATAAGTGAAATTCTGAAATAATGTGTTGTCAATACCTCTTCAAATGATCATGTGTGGATAATTAGTTTTCCCATATCCTCTAAATAATTATAACTCTTTATATTTGGATAAAGGGTAACATGAATTTTCAAATCCATGGTGGTAGTATAATTGATCCCTCACAATCAACTCTATAATTCTCTTTGATATCAAACCATCCATTTATATTGGGCCTCTATAACAATTTATCACTGTCTATGATGGAATATTTACATATTTATAAACCAAACTAGAGGGGATTGAAATCATCAATTTTATTTTAATGTGTTAGGAGATTAAAAATATTCATTTATAACATTATCAGAGGTATATTCATTATATATTTGAGGGGGTTTTCTAGCCAAATTGTATTCCAATATTTAATTTCATATAGCCTAAGAACATCCACTTTTTAAAATGCATGATTCCATTGACGTAGTTCAAAATTGGGGGTTGAACAGATGAATCTAGGTAGTGATGGTACCCATCAAACAACCTCTTTTTATGACTTCTGGATAAAAAATAAATGCAACATCCCTTAGAGTTAAAAGATTCTATATCAATTTCTTAATAAAACCATCAGTTATGATCCTATGAGATTTGATTAAAAGTCCCTCTACACAAATGGTTTTGATAAATTCATTCCAAATAAAAATAAAAAAAATCCATTCATACACCAAACCAGGCCATATGACATTACTAATTTTTAATTAAATTTCATTAATGTGGTATCATGGATACCTGTAAAAAAATAAACAAATTTATATGAGATCACTAAGTTGACAAGGAACACCCTTACATCATATGATATAAATTTCCCATTACACATATGAATTTTAATAATGATTTCATAGAATATATATATATATGAGGTATTGTAACTTCACCTTTTCTGAAAATAAGTGCAAACCAATTCAATAGAATAGGAGAGATCTGATATTCATTCAATGGAATCTTGTGTTCCTATTTTTCTTTCCACTAGTTATTCCATTACAGAACACAATAAAAAAATTTCACCTGATTATTTCCTCCCAAAAACCTCATCATAATGTGAAAAGTGATCTTTGATATTAGATAGGTTATTTCATGAATATTTTATAAGGAGATATTACTATCCGTGTAAAAATCCTATACCGGCTATGATTTATTTACTGATTCTAATTTGAGAACTTTCATTGATGTATATACCCATGTAGTATTCATCAATTCAATATACAATCCACATAATAGGTATCATTTTCTAACACTATTAGTTTATTGGAATAAACCAATGGGGGACTATTAATGTGGATTGAAAACCATAAAGACTTATAAATGGTGTTATAAAATCCAAAAAAAGAATTTAAGAATCCATATATTCTTAAGAAAGAGATATTAATTCTCCTTTTCTTTGTATCAAACACCTTGGATATGTCTATTTATATTTTAATGTTCCCTTTATTTTATTTCCTCCTCACTAGGATACCACTTTATGAAGATGTGAAATAGTAGTTTCAAAATCTTTTACAATGAACAAAACAAAACTGATTTATGATGATATTTTCCTAAATTATTCATCCCATCAAGGTCATAATGATCGTACTAATAATTATATGGATATTATTCCCATGTTAAACTAGCATTAAATCCTTCATATTAATTACATTTAATTTATTTGGAATCAATGAATTTAAATTCAAGTTGAACATATCAGGCATAGAGGCATGAATGGAAAATTACATGACAATAATTTTCATATCATAATGAATAATATCAAAAAAACATGAAGAATTTGTTTTTTAATCAATCCAGGTTAGAAAAACTCTATATATTAAGGGAGAATATAGATATTTTTACTTCTCCTTTAGAAGGAACTATGATTAGGGCTTGATTTTTGTGTTATTTAATGCATCTGGTTATCTTTTCTAAAACATTTTGTCTTTTTTCCATCCCATTATAAAATTATGTCACATTGAAATATTCCACTATATAATAAGATATATCATCTTCATATGGGTGAAGCTATCCATTTATTTTTGTTTCATTGTTACCTACTTTATCTATCTTATCCTTGTGTAATAATTGAATGAAATTTGAATACATATCCCCATATTTCAACAATTTTACATTTATTTGGTTTCTATCCATCCATTTACAAAAATTCAATTGGTCTTACATGTTGCAATGATCACTTATTTCCCCGCTATTGGGGTTTTTTTGTAGATTCCTAATTTGGCTATATGAAATCTATTATTTAGAATAATTGATTTCATGATCATTCACAAAGAATTAGTTTATTCTTTATTCCCTTAGGATATCATTTGTATGTTTTAATTTTCCAGTAAAAGTTTAAAGTTGACTACCAATGGTCTCCATCTTATATGACTCCAGAATAATCTCCATTTATCCAATACTAATAATATATATATTATTTAATTTAAATGGGAAAGGATATAACCATTGAAGGTGAATGGTGAGCTCTAAAATAATGGGATAGTAGTCCAAGTGATGTTTGGGGAGGGTGTATCTTAGAAACCTGGTGGAAATTTATTTTTCATTAATTTGTAAAAAACATATATCCATATTTATTTATTTTATTATAGTAAAGGAGAAAATTCCCCATTTTATTTTATCTCTAAAAATTGGGACTTTGGAAAGGATGAACTTATTAATATAGATATAGAACTCTAAGGCTACTGTTTTGTCGAAGTTAATTCCAATTTTCTATTCATGGTTTCAAATAGTAATGAAATCCCCCATAATCAACCACCTATGATTCATGAATTTATATTTTTCATCATGCTCCATCTATAATTCATTTACCCCAATATATGATTTGGAGGCATATAAAAAATAAATAGTAATAGTGCATCATGGACTATTGAAATGGACTGAATTACTTTGTGTCTTTTTATTTCATGTTACTATATGGATGCATTCATACTTGAAAATACAAGATGATCCATAATGTTATCATGAAAATAATGAGAGACAAAATTGTACCCAATGGTGGCCCATTTAAAATCATTATTACATTCAATAAGCAGTTTTTGCTAAAAAATCCAAAAAATATAGTTTTTTATTCCATGATGTATTGTCTAAGGTATTTGACCATTACATAGTTTTCTAGACATTGAAAATTATAGTAATTAATATTAATTACATAATATATTTTCCCTTTTTAAGATTCCTTACATGAAATACCAACTTTTCATGGCTTTCTCCTTTATTTCTTTTCCATTTTTCTTCTCTTCCTTTTGAATTACATCCACTATTAATTTATCTATTATCCATGTTTCCATAGTGTGATCCAGTCTATAAATTGGTTAGAATTTCTCATTATGTTCCTCATTTGAAGTGATACCATTATTTTTTATGGTAATATGAGTCATCATCATACCAAAAAAAATCATCTCAGTTAAGTAAATTTATTATTGAAATGCATTGGTTTAAGAGGGTTTCAATAGGTTTATTATTTAATGAAGCATAGATGGGTGGAAACAGTGAGAAGTACTATTCCATAACATTATTATCATGTTTTGACAACTAATTTCACATCTTTTAAGTATTTCTATCATTTTGGGGTGTGGTCAATGATCCTTAATGTGTATTTCCCATTTGGAAACATTATTGAGGTCAAGGTTCCACCAACCTCCTCATGATGATCATGAGATCTTGCGTCTGTTACCATCCTTATTTCCTCATCAGACTATGTTTATGTAATAATATTCCCATGTGAGATATGGGTCCTAATGTGTGACCTATTCAGTGAAAACCTTTATTACCATAGAATCCTATTCATGTGGGAAAATATTGTCCACATCAATCTCCTAATTCATGTTTCAATCCTAAAACTTTGAGTTTCTTTGTTAATTGAATTGAAGTAGTAGTCCCTTTGGAGACATGGACTAATACTAGAATTATTTAACAACGTAATCAACTAAATTGATGAAAATATGAGAGAAAATACAATTTTATATGTCATTCACCTCAAAATTTGGGGAAGATAGGGGCTATCTAGAATGACAGAGGCCCTCTATAGGGGTGAGTTATACCTAACCAATCTAAAACATGTAATATTTACTGCATTGGGGTTTTTTGGACATCCATGAGTTGGGAGAAAACATTTTTTCATTCTCATTACTCATTCAACGAGTATAATAAACATTACCCCTTTATTTTTAACAGATACATTCTTTATCTATGTTTCATTCAGATGTTATATCGTCAATGAATTAGTATCTTTGGAAGAAGATAAGGTTTCATTCATATTAAATATCAAGTTGGATGCTATCATTTATTTTTTAGAACCACCACTTCCACTTGATTTATAGACATTTCAACCTCTATCAATATCCTTTCATAGTGCCCTTTGGTTTTCTAATTTGTTATATATCTTGATGGGATTCCCAATAAAGGATTTTATGTCCAAAAGAATCAATAGGTGACAATATAACCAATTCATCCTACATATGTGGATCCAAACATTTGTATTTGTGTGCATAACATTTTGAGGATCAAATTTCCTATCCAATTTATGGATTCTTATAAATCGTGGCATCATGGAGATTTACCTTATACTTATCTATATTTTTTTATAGTCATCATTGGGGAAGACCACAAGATTGTATCCCCTCTCCACTCCCATCATCGTCTAATAATAAAATATTCAAAATCATGTGATCCTTAAATTGAGTTCATTAACCTTAAATAATTTTTATCCTTTAGAGATCAAAACTAATGGATTAATTGAATACCTACACTGTTTCACTCACTCTTCCACAACCACATGATTAGCTAAAATATGTGTTATTCTCCCCTTCTTGATAACCCTTTCTGAAGGTAAGTGTATCAAAATCCTTGAGAGAACTGATGGTAGTAAATATAAAAACTCAATGAAGTTCTTATTTGGAAAATAATAATAATTTAAGATAATGTACCAGCCTGATTGATTTGGTTGTTGTATAATGTAGTATTTTTTTATGTCCGACATGATCAATCTGAATTGAGCCGGTTAGGGTTTTCCAAAGTATTATTATTCTCACAAGATTAAAGGTTTGTAGGTTTTTGGTTTTCCATTTTATTCTCTTTTCCTTACATCTCCTCCAAAAATCCTGATATAATTATATATTTTATACTATATATTTTATACATATGCTCTTTTATTTCCCTTTTATTAAAAATTCAATGTTAATATCACATTTCGGGCAATAACTACCTTATTTTTCATGCATGATTTGATTTTTTATTTTATTAACTCTTACACCAAACATGGTTCCATACTCTATATTAGTCAATTAAAGATATAGATATCATATATATTTTTATATATATATTTCTAGTTATATATAAATTTAGAGATATAAAATTAAATACATCGTTCACAGAAACGGTTGGCAGAACATACACTTGAATGATATTTTTGTATTTTAGAATGATTGATTGAATGAAATTTTAATAATATAATAAAATTATAGAATAATTTTAATTTCATATATATCACATATTTTAATTAAACCTATCATTATTACCAACCATGTAAAGCATGAAAGAATCACATCACTATGTGAGGTAGTAGTCCACCTTATAGAAGAATAACGTTATTGTATTCCACGAGAATAGAAAGTAAAAAAATACACAAACAATGTAATGATTATAAAAGAATAATAATATCCTTAATATAATATATAAAAATTTAATCCATCATTATATCCATCTCTGATAGGTGATATTGGAAAAATTATTGACATCAGTTCGTGAGGTTGTAGTCTCTGGTACACAAAAATGATATTTTCATAAATTTTTTTAGGGAAATAGTGATGGTTGTTTGAGAATAATGTAAAATTAAAATATATAATTATATGTAATATAATTTTTTTATTATATCATCATTTTTTATTAATAATTTAAATATTCATAGGAAAAATTATAAAATTCTTGTTGAATAACATTACCTCTTCTTCAGGTATCCTTCTTATGATTGGATTAAAATCAATCATAGGATGGATTTCATCAAAAAAACAAGGATTCTAGGATTATAGTAGGGAATTAAAAAAGTTATTATGGATTTTATTTATAGAACCAATGTGTTTTGAAAGTGAAAATAGGAGAAAAAAATTGGTGGCCTTTTAAAAGGGACGTGAGTGGCACACATGTAATTTTTTAAATGAAAAAGTTGTACTCTCATTTTTATCTCTCCAAAAGGAAAAAAAATTCACCATTATAGATAGTAGAATAGATAATGTTTAAATATGTCTATCCATTTGGTTTTATAAAACATTGGTTCATTTTTTATTTTATTACTTTTATTTTAACCTCCAGGGAAATGCAATTTAACCTTATTTGTGGTAAATAAATTTTACTATATTTCTATTAATTATGATGAATAAGTAAGTAAACATTATTACATAATTTAAATTATTTGAATTAAAATTATGGAATCCATTATTTTAAATTTCATTCATATGTTTGTAAAAATATAATTTAAAAATAATCATGTAGATGTGAAAAGAATGTGGGTTTTTTATGGGAAACCTTTAAAAGTTTAAAATAATTTTATATAAAAATTAAATATGAAAATTATTGTGAGGACCTAAATTATATTAATAGATATATAATTTAACTAATTCTTCTTTTAATACCATATTAAAATATTTTAGTAGATTTTAGAAGATTTAAAATAAATGAATTTTTTTAATAAAAAATAGTATTTTCATTGTTCAATGAAAAAATGTACCTTTTTGAAAAATTATCAAATATTAACGGTCATAGATTTAATACAAAATTATTTCAAAATTGAACATTATTTTTTTAATTTTGTTTCTATATAATTAAAAAATATGTCTTAAAATGGTGAAAACAATAGTTTTAGAAAAAAATACAATTTGAAATATAAAATAGGATTTATTCTTATCTCATGTTTTGAAAACACATAAGATGAATATTAAAATTTTATTGAATAAATAATATAATAACTTCATTAAAATAATTCTAAAAAAGTTATTTTTAAATTTATGTAGGTAAAACGTGTTTTTTTTATAAGTATTATTTTTTCAGAAAAAGTTTTCCTTTGGTTTTAAATGTGGTTTTTTATATTTATAAAAACTTAATCACTAAATGATTAATTTTATATAAATTTTAAAACCATATATTTTTATAATTTACAAAATACTATTCATGCACATCTTCCCAATGGCAAGCTGATAATTATAATTTAAATATATAATATTTTAATAATATTTTATTTTTCATTTAAACACAATGTTGTGTGTAATTCAAGTTACACTCAGTGTTTCATATAAATTATGATAAATTAATCATTTCATGTAAGGAAAAAATATCAAAAAGATTAAAATTATTTAAAAATTATATATTTTACACAATCTCTTGGTGTTATAGTAACACTTGAAGTTCAGTTATAGTTTTATGATTATATATTAATAAATCTATAACTCGAAGAAATTTTTATTATTTAATTGTAGAGATATTATGTTTATAAAATAAAAATATATTTTAAACTTAATAAGTCAATGTAAACCTATAATGAATTTTTCAACATTTCCCCCAAATCATATTCTTTTATGAATAATTGAAAATGTAGTATTTAACTATTCCACCATTTATTTATAATTTTGTTTTATAATATTTATAATTAACAACTTAATCAATATACATTTTATATAAACAATGATAAGATCATTTGAATGTAAAATGAGATATTTTTTAGGAATCTGTTTTTAAGGCATAATGGAATTCTATTTTCTTCAAATAAAAAATTTATTAATACTGATTTTTTACAATGAAATTTATAGATTATAAATATAAATTTTTTAATTTAAAACAATATAATTTATATTACTAATCATATCGTTTATGTAATATCATCATATACTTTAAAAATGACTTTTTTTTAAAACAACCATTTTTGACATGATTTGTTGGTTCAAATTTATTTTAAAATTTTTCACTTATAAGAATTTAATTTTATAAAAAGGTATTAATATTTTGAATCCAAATTAACTATATAAGTTAATATAGTAAACATAATTGTTTCTATAATTAATTATAAAAATAGAGAAAATTAATTAATGTGGTTAAGGTTTTAACGTGATTACCGGGGGTTTACCTAAAAAGGTGAGCGTTAAAATTAACAAAATATTTTTTCAAATGCATTGGATTTCTATATTTCAATCCTATCTCTATATAATTATATTATTGGCCATTTTGGATCCATTTTTTTCTTGAAAAATTATAAGACATTATTTCAAAAACATTGAAAAGAAATTCAAGTGTTCCACTCATCTCAATTATAAAAATAAATCCTCCTCTTCTCACTCATTCACAAATATTTTTAAAATTATATTGAAGCAACCATTAATAAATATCCCTCAAAAATCCTTTTAAACATTATAGTTCTACCTATCTTCCAAAAATACCAACCCTGGGTTCCTTAATAACATATAAAAATGATGTCCTTCTAAGGGAAGGAAATCATCTTCACAAAGTTGATTCTTTTTCTTATAATTTTACAACCTTAAATTAATCGTTAATAATTAAAATATAATATAATTTCAACCGTATATTATTATTTTATTATTTCAATTTCAAAATATTAATCCATCTCTTTTTCCATTGAATATGAAATGGAATCATATATCATGTTTATAGAAGACTACCACCTTGAGAACCTATTTAATTAATTTTTAATAACTGCCTCTCATTAATGGATATAATTAATTATTTGTGTTTTATATGTATAATTTATGAAATTATTATATATATTGAATTATAATATCGCATATACCTTCTTAACGTTCAATCTTTTGGAAAACTATAACTTCACTACTATATGTGTGTGGACTATCGCTTCCCCGAAACGATGTGATTTGTTTTTTATTTTATTTCACATGGATGATAAAAATTATCAATTTAATTAACATATATGATATATTTGATATAATTATAATTTTTGAAATTTAAATTACTATCTGAATTCATTACATTCCATCCGCCTAAATTTTAAAACAACGTTCATTTTTTTATACGGTGTACCATCTCTATGAACATGTTACTTTATTTTTCTA
Source organism: Viscum album (assembly GCA_963277665.1). Classification (NCBI taxonomy): domain Eukaryota; kingdom Viridiplantae; phylum Streptophyta; class Magnoliopsida; order Santalales; family Viscaceae; genus Viscum; species Viscum album. The sequence continues at coordinate 61,353 of CAUJRU010000080.1, read as the reverse complement.
CATCTACCATTTAAGGATAACTCAATATATATATATATATATTTAATATATATGAATATAATACTTATCTTTATATAGATTATGGAACCATAATCAATATACAATTATTGAAACTATTGGATTTAAACATACATGAAAATGGAATTACTTAATACCCAAAATCAATGAATTTAATAAATAATTTTGGATAAATAGTTGTTATAATGTTAATATTAAATCATATATGGTATTTTAATTAAGTATCTATTTATTTTATAGAATTAAAATTAAATTAAATTTCCATACATTAGGTGAAAAGGAAGTAAAAAACATGTCGAACTTGAGGAATGGGGTTATTTCAGAATCTCATCATTATTCATGGTTGATTATGGTTAAGTATCATATAGGGGAATTATTTATTTTTTTCAATATTAATTGCAATATAATTAAAAAATTTATTTATATTTTTATAAATTAAATATATTCCTGTTATATTCCTCTCTGTGTAATGATATACTGGAATAATTTTTTTAAGGAAAAAAATCCTTATGTTTATACCTATTAGCGAATATCTCTCTACCATGTCCATATTTTTCTTAAAATTTCTAAAATAATAATTATGAAAATATTATATTTATTTATTTATTTATTAAAAAAATTACCCATGTTTTATATTCAAATATTTTATTATAATAAATCTTATGATCATTTTTGGAATGATGAACATTTATTCTTTTATTAAATTGTGAAAGGAATTTATTTTACTTTTACGGCATGAAGAGAGTTTTATGATGTCATGGTGAAAAAATGAATTGAATATTTCATTACATTTTTAATAAATTCATTTCATATAAAATTATTTTCATAATATTATAGAAATATTTATATTTTCAATAATATATTTTAAAAAAAGAAGGGTATTTCTCTCATGAAATCTTAGAGTGATATTTTTAAAGTACATTAATAAACATCAAAATTGTTTTATGAATATTATTCATTAGTGGTATTTTACTCTACTCATACCTTTCATCATGTTACTTGGGATGTATTATTATTTTTTTATTAATATGGTATTTATTAACATTTTATATGATATTCTTTTTATAAGAATTTTTATTTGAATTAAGTTTCAACCATTTCATATGATGTATTCATTAGACTTAGTTGGTGGTGGGAAAGTCCTTCTATAGACCCTTAGTTAATTTTTTATTATTTTTATGTAAATTATTTCGGGTATTTTTTGTTCACCTTTCCTATTTATGTATGATTTCTTCACAGAAGGACTTGATGGTAAGATAATGATGTTTGAAATTATACATCCAATCATTATGAAGGTATTTATTATTTTCCATGTGATTATTCATGTTCTTATATTGTCTAGGTGTTTAGTAACCTTTTTTGGTTATTAGTTATATGTCATATTTGATTTTTGTTTATCTGAGTAATATTATTTATGTATTATTTACTTTGTGATCACCTATGTTGTACTCTTTTCCTTGTTGAGCATCTGAGATTACCTTTTATTGTATTTTCTATTCCCAAGGATATTAAGAAGAGATCTATGAATAAAATAATATATTTACTTGAGTCAACAAAAATGATCTAAAAATAATTATTCTATTATTTTTTATATTTTTTTTAAATAATATAATAATCATGTATGTATCAATACTCCCAATACTATTAGAATATACTATCCTCTTAGACGTAGTCTCGTGCCCTTGTTCCAATTAAATTAAATTACCACTGCGTATAGGATACTTTATTTAGGGTGTTAAAATATTTATTCCAACTACTAAATTAAAATATAATTTAACAATGATCATTAGAAACACTAATTATGTGACCCTATAGAACAGATCCTCAGTGGTGTTAATTGAGTTGGAATAAAGTGCACGATTAACATATAACAACACAACAAGGAAATCAAAGATGCAGAAGTAAAATTCACAATGATCAAAACCACATAAAAATTATCACATTGTTATATAATTAATTTTCCTCAAAACCTCTCAATCAAGAAGTTTGAATACTCAAGTCATCAGCCTATATGATGGATTTCCCCTTTCATTGATTTTTAGAAATAAATTCATCAACACACAAAGGCCAGGTATTTTTGTTCAATATTTCCATTTCAATCGACTGACCTAAGATATCGTCTTCTACACTTGGAATCAGAAAATAATTTTATTGTATAATCATTATTATCATATCATTTTTGATGAACCTAGTGTATCCTACATACATTATGTCAGCCTTTTGGTCAATACATCAAAGTAAAAAACATCAAGATATGAATTAATAATAATCATAATTTCTAATTATCATTAAAAGTGTTGTCCAATATGAATATCTAATGACAAAAAAACATGAGGATTTACTATGGGAAGGGATATAAGAACAATTTTCCTTCATAGATAATATAAGGTGAGAACTTCAAGAAATAAAGTCTTATATTCTTAGCACTACTCACACATAATAGTCAACATAATATGAGTCTCATCATAGTACATTATCCTCAATATAAAAAATATGATTATGAATATCATTATAACATTTCATGGTTCACATCACATTCAGAAACTTATATGACTTTTTTAATGCAAAAAATACTTTTATGACATTATAAAATTAATTCTACAAAGAATAAAATTCAATATATCATTAATAATTTATTACTATTTATATATTTGAATATATATATATAATATAAAGTATGTAGTAGTTGTTTTTAGGGAACTAACTCCAATATATATTTGTGGTACTCATTGGTTAAAGTTGTAGGAGAATTTTATGACATGGGTTTTACATCAAGAAATAATCATTTACCATATTGTTTCATTGGGTTTGTTTTACTTTTTGTATATTAGGAATTCCCCCCTTATTCTATAACCTTTCATTATGTAATACATTATAGATAATTAGTTCTGTCAGATGAATTTTACATATATTATAGTTATTATATTTTATATACATCATGATTATAATATTTTATGGATATGTGTGGTTATGTATAGGTAATATTGGTTATGTCATCACATCATCTGTTATATTCATACTCAGTTCTAGTCAACACCCCCTGGCCTATTAGAGTACAGTTTGAGATGACACAATATTGATACTACTGAACTAGGTGGGGTTTTAGTGGGTTAGGTAATGCTAGAGTGGTGTCAATGAACAGATATCGTAATTATTGACTTTTGATTATGATTCCTTGTTTGGATATAATTGAAATATAGTATAATGGTTTCAAGGGGTCATCTATTTGGATTTCAATCCAAGGTAAACTATTTTTGTCATGGGGAAAACATATCCATTTTATATGACTTTGATAACCTTCATATTGATATGGTGTTTAGAGCCAGTAGTTGGGAGGAAAAATTAAATTATTTATTCATCTTGTATGAGTTGATTATTAAATTCCATTTACACCTTGTTTAATATCCCAAAAAATGATTCAATAGCTATTGTTCACCTTTTAAATTATTGGATACCACCCTAGAGATAAATATATAGGATCCCAAAAGAGGGTTAGAACATTTCAATTGATATTATTGAGTCTCATACTAATGAAGAACTCTATATTAAGTGTTCTATATAGGGGTTGGATCATAATTTTCTTGCAATAGGAATTCAAGGATAACTACCTCCATTATTTTTGAAACAATCAGACCCAACACCCATAATGTTGGTAGGAATTCCACCACCTACTGAGTATTAGATGAATATAGTGGTACATTATGAGGATCCACATATTATATGTATTTTTAATGAGTTTTTTAGTGAAAATCTTTCTACAGATGTGTTATGGGCCTTAATGTAATAAAGGATTGGTTTGATGTGGTGACTTCGGTGTTCAACATATTTTAGAATCATATTAACCATAGATTGGAACTAGTTTATATCCATATAAACAGTACAATGACTCGTTATTGGTCTTTCATTATCTTAAAAGGTGATGATGATACTCCTCTATGGTTATAGTATTTGTGAAACATTCATGAATAGTATTAACTAGATATATTGAGGATTGTATACATCAAGCGGCTATTGGACCAACAACATGGTATCTTGTCTCTTTCAAAGTATGCATCGAATTTAATCTACCTCATGAGGTAAAATCATGACCCGGTTCCTGAAAAATTTACGAATGAATAGATGTTTGTGAGAGAAATATGTAGAGATAGTTGATCTTGTGTAATCCCATTTTGCATCCCAACATATGTTAGAGTTTTGGAGAGGGATCTAGTGATAAATAACTTATTGGTAGGGGGAAAAGTATCTATAATTGGTGGAGGATATATAGGAGAATAGTTATATGTTATGGAAATTTTAATATAGGAATTATGGTTAAAATAGAAAATTAATATAAATGAAACGTCCTACTCTGAGAAATCAGTAGTACAGGTGTGACATAAGGAATCCATCTTAAAATAAGACATGATTTACTAAGTTTTTAGATAATTAGTCCATATATCATAATCCTACACAACCAAATATGAATAAAAGATTATCTATGGTGGAATAGTAAATAGAACACTTGATCAATGAAATGAAATTATTGAGAATGTCCCTGAGGTAGGAAGGTGGTCAATAATGTGGAATTTATGGTTGGGGAGTGGTGAATATATCATAATTTGGATCTATTTGTTTCCACAATTATGATCATCTTATACCACCACCATACAAGGGGGTGTAAAATATGATCAATGAGTGGGGGCCAAGACTATGGACTAATATAAGTAATTTGGGACTACAAATATGTTACACCCAATATGGTTCGATGTATAATATGTGTATTATCAAAATCAGACCACATAATCATAGATAATTGTGTGATAAACTCCTTTATTGTTGTATCTATAATGTTAATAGTGATGGAAAGATATATAAAATTGAGTACAATAACTAGGTTTCACCCAATATGGTTTGAGGTTTAATATATATGTTTTCTACCCTATCATCCCTACTAATATACACAAGAATGATCCATTATATAATTTTTTATCCCCAGTTCAAGAAAAAAGAGATCTTGTTAGAGACCCTAACAAAACCTATAAAGCAAAAGATACATATCATAAGTGATCACACACACTCCCATATATATTTTTTATGAAATATTGTGTTTATTGAAAATAAATTTTCATGGGAGCTCATAGTGGATGGGATTGATCCCAAAAATTTCATCCTTGGAATAGAATGGTTTATTGTGGTCTATACAGAGATAGATTGCCACTATTGGTGGAAGTTTTTTTCAATCAGATAGATCATTGTTTTTATCATGGATGAGTGGAATAATTACCCGATACAAGAGGGTATTTTGTGTATGATGGTGTACTCTATCACCCATAAATTATTGAGTTTGGATTTATGTCTCATAGATTATTCAAATGGTAAACATACTATAGTTGTGGAAGTTTATGGGGATGTCATTCCAGATGATGTGTAATAATAAGCCCCTCTCATGTGAAAAAAATATATATTTATCCACTCCTTGAGACAGCTGTAAAATATATTTTATCTCATTTTATACACCCATGAGAGATCCTGGATTTAAATTGGATGTTAATGAATTATTTTGTAAAAGGTATTTATTTGACCAAGTGTGTCCCCATGACTGCCTCTAGTGATGTTCACTACATATGATGTTAATAATTTGAGGGTTTTTATTGATTATTTTCACATGTTTTTGTGTAATTCTGGAATAAATACCTTCTATGAACAATTCATAACCTCTTAAACTAGTGCAAAGGAGAAAATGTTTTCTTGAACACTATTATCATGTTTGGTTATCACAATATTTGTGAAAGGGGGATGATATCTCAATAATTTCATTCAATAATAAGTATGAATATTATCATTTTTATTTACAAGGATATGAATAATTCCTTATTTTTTTTCCTAAAACGCATGAACCAAATATTTCAACATTTCATGGAAATATTTATGGATGTCTTCATTGATGATGTGCTCATTTATTATTTATCAAATATGGGGATGTTTAGAATATATGGATTATTATATAAATTCTTTGTAAAAACTAGTTATATATAATTATATTTATGTGTTTTTCATGGGTTTTATAGGTCCACATCATAGGGAATGGCATATAAAAGATCCATGTAGTTTTTGACCTAGATATGATCAATGTAGTTCATTCATGGAATAAACTCAATAATGTGTTCTAGTTGTAGATAATACATAGGTTGGTAGGGTACTTCCAAATATTTATGTTAGTATTCTATTAGATCATGGATCCCATTACTAATAATAATTAAGATGGTTCACCCATAATTTAGTCCAAATAATTCTAGAGATAATCTGATGATCTGGAGTGGAGTTTGATGAGTTCTCCAACTCTTTGTCCTTTAAAAGGTGATGTCATGTACATAGTGATCTATTATAGATTTGGTGTTGGAAATGGTTTTTATAGATGCATTGGGAGTTGTTAATTTATAAAGTGTATAGAAAGGTGGGACCACCTGATAATAATTATTAAACCCATTATTTGTATTTGGTACTTGTTGTATTCACCTAAATTACTTAAATACATTACTTATTCTATGTGTGGTTCATATTCAAAAAAAAATATATTAGTCTCAATTAGACCTTAACCTAGTGAGATATTAACCTGAGAATAAGAAATTAGTTGGAGTTACAATAAGACAATTGTTTTTATATTATCAATACAATGGGGAAGGTAAACATGGTTGTTGATACCCCTATCAATAAAAATCAATATCAATTCGTAGAGTAGGTTTCTAAGAAGTCATATGTCTTGCATAAATCCTTGTTTAATGATGGAGAAGTGTATTATATTTGATCGTTCATGGTTTCGTCATTGATACATCAATGTGTGAGGGAGTTCTAGTTATAATACATAATATGTACGTACTAAAGGGGTGTATATCCGTAGGTTATCTAATATATGAATTTTTTAAAGATAAATTGAATGGAATCCTCTTTAATGGTGGTAAGTTATTCTAGTAATGATGTGTGATGATGTGTTTAGGGATTTCTAAAATTTTTAATTATTGGTACATCTAGGAATGAAAAATAATTAAAAAGATATCAATCATAAATTTCATAGTCTATATATGTTGTGCTGTTTTTTGACTTTATATCATCATGACTCAATTAAAAATAGGTAAAGGCCAATAACTTGATCCCAACTAATTCAATGCGCAAATATAGAATCATCATAGGGTGGGAAAGGTTTCATACTAGCAATATTTATCAATGTTTCTGGATTAGGTGAAAATTATATTCATTGGTCACAAAAGAGGAGGTACATGCACTATCTATTTTATGTTTTTTAATATAGAGATTTTAATTTTAAGAATAATGTTACAGTCTCATAGTACTAAGTGAAGATAAAGGATCATTGGAGTGGAATGCTTGAGTTTTTATTTTAACTTTGGTTCATATTATATGGTATCATTCAAACCTTTAGAATAGTTTATAGTAATGAGGGAGTTGTACTAGGTCTATGTACGCTTACCCATTTGAGTAAATCATGATTCTCAAGGAAGAAAGTCATTTAAGATATATATGATGTATCGACCAATATATTCTACATCTAAATTGTAACTCCCCAAGGTTTCATAGTACATTATCTCTATAAAGTAAGTCAATAGCTTGCACCTCACACAACACCCAGATTGAGCGTATGGCGACTTACCAAACTAGTCCTTCAAAAGATGTTATGAATAGTATTAACAGTATTTTAAAATTTATATATTCCATATAATTTTAACATACATGTTTTGTGTTTATTAGATATAATATAAGAACAAATTCATTTTTTCAGATAAAGGAAGTATTTTTCAAAAAATGTAATTTTATCGCCTTTTAATGGAAAACCCATTTTAAATACAATATTTGATACTTTTATATATGAAATATGACAAAATAAACTTCTTATTTATAATCGAGACATAGATATTTATTTTTTATAAATTTTTGTTGTTTTTCTAATAACTTTCATATTTGGGTGAATAGTGAAAACACTAAATTTTAATTGAAAACAAAATTTTTAATCAAAATAATTTATAGTGTTAAACTATAAATTTGAATGGTTTGGAAGTAAAATTATATTATATTTTTACCATTTAATCCAATTTTGGTCTTTAAAATTAATTTCATTTCGAAATTATATATAAACAAGTTTCAATCTTTTGATTGTTATTGTTTCTTTAAAAACGCTATTTGTTTTGACAACGGAAATTAATTTTAAATTAATTAATGAAAATTCTATTTTGAGAATTTGTTAAATTAGATATCATTTTTTAATTCGTAATATCAAATATATATTAGGCTGCATTTTTGGTATTTTTCTAAAAAACATCAATTTTGATGAATAGTAAAACCACTTAGTAGTAGTTAAAAAACTGACTTTTTCATTTAAATGAAATTTTATAGCTTCTGTGAATTGAATTTTGAAAATCTGACAAACATTATTCCTATTATTATGTAAGATATGGTTCAATAAAATGAAAATAATTTTCGGTGAATAGTAACTTTTGACTTTTATTTACTGTGGTTAAAGTTATATAGAATAATTCAAGGTAAAAAGAATATTATAAAAAATATAAAATTACCTTAACACTTGTCATAACCTTATTTTATGTGTCATAGCCGACCATGGTAATCCTTGAATCGATTTTGGGACCTCATGGAGCCACTTAAGAGTGATAATGACACTTTATTTTAATTAACTTATAGTAAAGACACAAATGACATTAACAAATATCTTTTAGTATATCAATTTTTACATGGGGATATATAAGTCATCTTTTCGAATATAAATATTAATTTTAATTATAAAACTTTTTCCTACATTATGGTATTTTTTTATAATTTTTAGACATCATATAAATTAAATTATTTATGATACAATAATGATGCAGTATTCACCTTATTAATAAATGATTTAAATAAATAAGATTATTAATATTAAAACAATATCCAAAACCTGTCCAATTATTATTTGATGATTTTATTTCTAACATGAGTCATCTCATATTTTAAATTAGTTAGTTGTGGACATCTTTAAACAAAAGATAATTTTATAATAAAATAAAAATTTCCAACATTCCTTAAGAGCCCCTCTTCTCCCTTATAAAAGGACACCACTTTTAACCCATTCCTCGCATCTCTCAAGCCCCATGGCTCATCCAACCCCTACCCAAATAATCTCTCAAGATCCCTATATTTTACCTATAATCATTATCCTAGGAATAAGTCACTTCAAGAAGTCCTTTTTGTTCAAACCAAATGGAGTTACCAAAATTAAAGGTAATGGTTTCTCTTAAATTCTTTTCTTTTATTTTATTTCTCCAACCCCAAAACTATTTTTATTACTTTTTTTTATAACTACACCAGTATCATAAATATACTAGGATGTTTTTAGGATAATTATTCGAACTACACTTACACACACCTCCATCTAATGAGTAACAAACACACGGTTTTTGTGGACAGAAAACTAATGCCTCACGAAATGATGATTGTTCAATTATATCCTACCACCTCTTAGGGTGGTCATTAATATGGAAATGTAGTTATATATGATATATATTATTATTATGTTTTCTTTATGCTTCTATATTTTCCATTTATATCATACATTTATGGTTTTCGTCCTTGGTAAACGCGATAATTTCATTTGCGGAAGTGCGGACTACAGCCCCCTCAAAGTGATATGACTCGTTAGTGCCTTATGTGGGATGTATAAAGGATGGAGTTAATTATATTATATATTATATTATACTGGAATGAAAATATACCTATTTATAATTATATTTTAAATCCATTAAAATACAAAATCGAAGTGAAAGTAACGTTCATGCGTACGTACGACTTACCATCTCCATGAACGGTATATTTCATTTCTTATCTCCAAATGTTATGTACAGTTATAAATAAATATAAATCTATATTGATATCTCAATCATGTATATAATTATGTAGATAGTGGACTTTTTAACACATGAACAAATTGTAATTATAACAAGTTCATTTTTGACTCAAGTTCTGAACATCGACAAAATATCCAATTTGAACTCAAATAATTAACTAATTATTATAGCAAGGTAATAAGTGATATAAAAGGAATAATAAATGTAAAAAAATTTCTTAATCAAGAAGAAATTTACTTATGTTTATTATTCAATAAGATCAATGAACTCACATGACAAGTCGGACTTGAGGTAAGGGGTTTCTAATCTCACGTTTAATTCTATGATATATTAGCCACTATTTCCTATTGTGTGGTGTATTTACTTCCCATGATTCTATTATTGGTGTAATATACTTTAATTTATTTGTATTTACATATTCATTTTATGATCCTTCTTTCATGGGGTGTATCTTTCATGAGTTACCAAATCGGTAAGGGAATTTCCAATTTTAATTTCCACTCATTGGGCTTTACGCTTGCTTTATTGATTATTTTTACTCCAAGATTATCAGTGGAATCGCTATTTATTATTTATGTAGTAATTTACACTCCCCTTTGTGTGGATATACTTTTTATACACATAATCACTCCACTTATAATTTCTCAAGTCATTGATATGAACATGATAAGAGCAATCTTAACTCAATTTCCATTCATTGAGTTAAACATCCAAGTCATTGGTGTTTTTTACAAGAATATGTGTGAATTTACTCTTATTATTTTCAATGAATATCCAATCATATTCAGTGTATTTATATTTTTCACACATAATTATGTCATTGATTTATTCTTTACCTAAGGATACGGTCTTTATAAGGGATTTCATCTCATTTACATTCTATTGCGACTTCTTTGTTGTTATATGCCAATTCACTTTTATATGGGGTATATAATGTACTTTGACATAGTATATCATGAATCCATTTATTCTCATGATATTATAATGTTTTGATTACCACAATTATTTTTATTCAGGTGTCTCTCTTTTGGTTATGAACTCTAACCAAAATATCATTTTAAATGTTTTAAATATTTATTCTTCAAAAATGATTCACATTAATGTCCACATTTTAATATTTTTTTAAGGATTTATTTATATGGAAATTAAATTTTTAAAATAAAAAATCATTATTAAATGTTTAAAAGAGGTATAGGACACTTTGATTCAAAAATGTATTTTAAACAGCTTCTTGATAAATAGTGACTTTTAAATGTTTTCAAGAAAATGGGGGATATTTATCTCAAATAGTTTTGATGATTATTTTCATATATGTCAATATACTTCATTGTTCTTGATTGAGGTTAATATATTATAATAAAATCGTTCATATTTTATTATATGAGTTATTTTTGACTATGGATGAGCTATTTTTATATCATTCATGGTTTGGGGTTAAAATATTGACATTTCGTATACTAGTTTTAATATGAATGTTTAGAATATTTTTCTACATTTTAATATGAGGAATTAATTGGATATAGTAAGCGATGGTTGCATCCTGCTATAGCTTCTCGATGCATCAATAGGTCTCAGGAGACAAACTAGTGTCTTGGCACATGGCCTTGACAAAATCTTATTTGTAGTCTTGGCACAAGGCCTTGACTATGTGGCTATGATGTATGGTATTATGCACTCCATCATGATGATATTATCTATTGATATTTAATGTGTTTATTCAACCCATGACTATTTTTTATTATGGAATTATTTACTCAGCTCACATTCCTTCTATAAAGTATTCATGTTAATTATTTGTAAAGGCATGTGTTTCCAATTATTCATCATGCCTAATGTTTATGTTTTCTTCCATTGTATTGATTACTCTTACTAAGCATTTGAGCTCACCCCTTTCTTATGATTCATTTTCCCAGGATATGAAGAAGTTAGTTATGAGTGACTTGCAGTCATAATCTATAAAGCTTGGATGTTTCTAATGGAATAATTTAGTGTTATTTTTCTTTTCAAGTTGTAACATTGAACTTATGTATGTATCTTGTTTCCAAGACTACTAAACTAATCAGTCCATTGGGACTTGATTCCTTGTAATCATTCCAACGTATTAAAATAATGCACCGACTCCTAGATTCTGGGTTTGGGGCATTATAGTTTGTATCAGAGGAAGATTAGTACAAACCTTGGAAACGTGATTTGGATAAACTCTGATTAGATCACATTACCCTATGATATACATTGAGTATTAGTATAAAATAAATTCCTCGAATTTTGGTAATGTAGAGATTTTTTGTATTTTTTAAAAAATGCATCCATGTCTGGACACGACTAGGTAGAGGCAGCTCTGGCACAGATGTACCTAGGAGTGAAAACCTCGACATGGAGTTTCGAGATTGACCTGGGGTATCCTTGTACACAATAATGGGTCTTGTTGCACTCTTGGCTAAGACACTCCTGGGGGATATGCTTAGGATAATTTAAATTTTCATTATAAACCAATTTTAAGGATATTAATATTAGATGAGAATAAATGACCTTGGTTAATCCTAAGGTGTTTCGAATTGAAAATAAGGTGTAATGATATTCTCTAAATGATTTTATGACAATTGTTACTCACACAATGCTTTCTGGTTTTAGTCAATGGTTGTATTCTAAGGAAGTTATAGTAACATTGATCATGATGTACAATGTGGGAACGGTGGTGGAAATGATAAACAAAATTGAATGTTGATAGGTGTAAAAGATATTATGTTCATGCCGAATCAGTTTTCCAAAAATATGATCAACAACATATACATTAACCAACTTTCGGACACAACAAAAAAGAGAAAGGAGATTAATGATAAGAGCTTTGTATGTGGAGATCATGGAGAAAGGAAATGTCAGTTTCCATCATGTAGGAAATGTGGAAGGAGACACCCAGGAATGTGTCTCAATGGAACAAAGAAATGCTTTATGTGTGGGAAAAAAGACATAAAGTAAAGAATTTTTGAAGAAAAAAAAGAAGAGTATTGTGGTTGAAAATAAAAATGGTCCCAAGAATCTATTTACAGTCATTTTTTTGTAAATGTAGGGGACCTGGACATTACCCGAGTGAATTCCCTTTTATATAGGATATTTTCTTGGTCAAAGAAGAAGCTATGTTGAAATAAATGGTTGGAAAAATATTTAAAAGTATTAGTGGTCTTTGTTGATGGGATTATATTGGAAGAATTTTCTATTGTATGTGTAACCTTATAGTTTGTCATGTGAAAATGATATTTGAGGAAGAATTGTCTTTTATCCTATGGATATAGTTATAAATAACCATTTGGTTGTAGATGATCCTTTAATTTGAGGCAATTACAAGTTATTAAATTTCGTGATGAAAATTAGAGGTATGAGATAACATTTGTAGTTAATTTATGTTATGGTTATTTTTAGGAATTTATCTCATTTTGTTAATTCAATAAAATATAGTTTTTGAAAAAGGACAAAACGCAGACCGTGTGCCAACCCATCACGTCAGACAAAGCTGTGGGAATCAAACCCACAATGAGAGTGTGATTGGGATTTATCACCTACCACTGGACTACATGAAGTCCCTAGTTAGTGTGACTAATTCTTTTTAGTTCAATTATTTTATTAAATTTATTTGGCACATTATGTATTATCAAATGGATATCCTTAGTTTAGGAAAATGATTTGGAGATTAAGTGATAAATGTTATTTTGGAAGATGTTCGCTCTGTTGGGAACACTATATGCCTAAGGAAAATATAATACTATGGGATTTCATTTGAGGAGTAATGGTGGATATTTTTCAGTGTTTTTATTGTAGATTTATATAGATTTGGGTTATTTATGGAAATTATTAACCTGTCATGGAGAATATGTGATTAAGTTAATTACTTTTAAGTATGTGACTTTCAGAGCAGTCGATGTTTTTTGGAGATACAATTTACCGTGGAAGACTAAGTAATCAAATTATTCAGAGTTTTGGGTTTCAATCTTATTTAGGATTACATTGAAGGATTTTAAGGACAATTATTCATTGAATGGTATTTGTTGAACAATGGGTATTTTTTAAAATTTTTGAAGATTAAGATTAGTATTTCTTTCCATAAAGGATTGTCAGTTTTAGGGATAACATGATCATGTACTAACCATATTGGTATTGGTTAATGTTTAATGACAAGGGAAATATATAGTTCAAACTTTGTGGATTTTGTGATTCTTTATAAGCTGATTGTAGCGCTTCAGGTGTAACCAAGTCATCTTGAATACTCATCGTTTGGAGAAAAGATGAGTTTGTGGTAGAAATTTATTAATGGATGAAAATCTACTTGTAAAGTAAGTATATATCCTTATACTCTTAGTCAATATCATAAATAAATTCATCAGAATTACGAATAGGAACATAAAACAAAAATTTTGTTCGCTTACTTTTCAAAATGGGTGATCAAAGACCTTTCAACCCATCACATGTTTATGGATTTCAGATTGTTAACATTCTCCTAATAATATTCTAGATCACTCTCCATCAGAACTTGATGATTTGTTTTCTATTCCATATCCATGTTTTTATACATGTAACCCTAGTATGTGTTATTTTTGGTAACCTTCATACTTACCTTAATTTATTTTAAAATAGGGGCCTCATTAATCCATTTTCGATGTGGGATTTCAAATAAGATATTTTGAAATTTCAAAACCCAAGTTTTCAATACCAAACCTAAATTTCAAGGTCCTAATTTTTTGAAGAAGGGGAAAATGTAACACTCAGAGGTTTCATAGTACATTGTCTCTTCAAAGTAATTCAATAGCCTACACCGCACCCAACACTAAGTTCGAGCGCACGACGACTTGCCAAACTAGTCGTTAAAAAGAAGTTATGAAAATTATTAACTAAATTTTGAATTTTATATATTCTATATAATTTTAACATCCATATTTTGTATTTCTTAGACATAATATAAGAACAAATTATTTTTTTCAGATAAAGGAAGTATTTTTCAAAAAATGCAATTTTACCGCCTTTTAATGGTAAACACATTTTAAATACAATATTTGACACTTTTATATATTCAATTTGACAAAATAAACTTTTTATTTATAATCTAGAAAGAAAATTTTAGTTTTGATAATTTTTTTGTGTTTTTCTGATAACTTTCATATTTGGTTGAATAGTGAAAAATACAAAATTTTAATTGAAAACAACTTTTTTAATCAAATTAATTTGTAGTGTTCAATTATACATTTTAGTGGTTTGGAAGATAAATTAGATTATATTTTTACAATTTAATCCATTGTTAGTCATTGAAATTAATTTCACTTTGAAATTATACACACACAAGTGTCAATCTTTTGATAGTTATTGTTTCTTAAAAACACGCTATTTGTTTTGACAATGGGAATTAATTTTAAATTAATTTATTCAACTTCTATGTTTTCAATTTGGTAAAATAGACATAATTTTTGAATTTGGAATATCAAATTTAGCTTAGGCTGAATTTTTGGTATTCTTCTAAAAAACATCAATTTTTGATAAATAGTAAAACCACTTAGTAGTAGTTAAAAAACAGACTTTTTCATTTAAATAAAATTTTACCGCTTCTGTTAATTGAATTAAGAAAATCCGATATACATGGTTTTTATTAGTATGTAAAATATGGTTCAATAAGATGAATATAATGTTTTCTGAATAGTAACTTTTGACTTTTATTTACAGCGATTAAAGTTAAATAGGGTAATTCAAGGTAAAGAAATATTATAAAAATACAAAATTACCTTAAAATTTGTCCTAACATTATTATATGAGTCATGTCCGACCATGGGAATCCTTGGGTCGATTTTGGGACCCCATGGAGTGACTTATGAGTGATAATGACACTTTATTTTAATTTACTTAAAGTAAAGACAAAATGACATTAACAAATATTTTTTATTATGTCAATTTTTACATGGGGTTATATAAGAAATATTTTCGACTATAAATATTCATTGGAAAGATAAAAATATTTACTACATTATGGTATTTTTTTTATAATTTTTATACATCAAATAAATTAAATTATTTATGACACAATAATGATGAAGTATTCACCTCATTAATAAATGATTTAAATAAATAAGATTATTAATATTAAAAAATATCCAAAACCTGTAAAATTCTTATTTGAAGTTTTTATTTCAAGAATTAGTCATATTATATTATACTTTAATGAGTTTTGGACCTTTTTAAACCGATTATAATTTTATAATAAAATAACATTTTCAAACATTTCTTAAGAGCCCATCTTCTTCCTTATAAAAGGACACCACTTCTAACCCATTCCCTACACCTATCAAGAACCATGTCTCATACAAACCCTACCAAAATAATCTCTAAATATCCCTCTCTTTAACCTAGAAGCCTTACCTTAGGCATAAGTCACTTCAAGATGTCCTTTTGGTTCAAACCAAAGGGAGTTACCCAAATTAAAGGTAATGGTTTCTCTTACCTTCTTTTCGTTTATTTTACTTATCGAACCCCTACAATATTTTTATTCCTTCCTTTTATAAATACACAATTATCCTTAATATAATCTAATGATGTTTTGAAAATTATTCTAACTAAACTTACACACACCTCCATCTAATGGATAAAAACACACTATTTCTGTGGATGGCCAACTAACGCCTCACGAAACGATGATTGTTCAATTATCTCCTACCACCTCTCATGGTGGCCATTAAGATGAAACTATATTTATATATTATATTTATTATATTTATGTTTTCTTTATGAATCTATATTTTTCATTTATAGCATACATTTATGGCTTCCATTATGGGAAAACATGATAATTTCATTTGAGGAAGTGTGAACAATCACCCCCTCAAAGTGATATGACTTGTTAGTGCCTTATGTGGGATGTATAAAGGATGGAGTTAATTATATTATATATGATATAATACTTTAATTATAATATACCTATGTATCCTTATGTATTAATTCTATTGAAATACAAAATAGAAATGAAAGTAGCGTTCATACGTTCGTACGGCTTACCGTCTCCATGAATGGGGAATTTCATTTCTTCTCTCCAAATGTTATGTACTATTATAAATACATATATATTTATACTGGATATATAATATATATATGATATATAAATAATTTATATCATTCTATAGATAATTTACTTTTTACCACATGAACAAATTGAAATTATAACAAGTTCATTTCTGACTCAAGTTACGAACATCGACAAAATATAAAATATGAACTCAAATAATTAACTAATTCTTATAGAAATGTAATAAGTGATATAAAATGAATAATAAAATTGAAAAAAAATCAAGTATAAATTTACATAATTTTATCATTCAGGAAGAACAGGGAACAAACAGGACAAGTTGGGCTTGAGGTAAGGGGTTTCTTATGTCACTCTTAATTCTGTGAGATTTCCATTGTTCGTCACTTATTTATTGCATGTGGTGTATTGTATAATGATATTTTATATATATAATCATGATTCTATTTACATTCATGGTATTTTTTGATTCATTTGGTGGTTATTAACTTTTGTTCATAGGAATATATTGATTACAACATGATAAGGGGTTTTCATCTTACTTTTTATTCCTGTGAGATTCATGATATATTAGCCACTATTTCCTATTGTGTGGTGTATTTACTTACCATGATTGTATTATTGGTGTAATATAATTTAATTTATTTTTATTTACATCTTGATTTTATGATCCTTCTTTCATGGGGTGTATGTTTCATTAGTTACCAAATCAGTAATAGAAATTCCAATTTCAATTTCCACTCATTGGGCTTTATGCATGCTTAATTGATTATTTTTAATCCAAGATTATGTGTGGAATAACTATTTATTATTTATGTAGTAATTTTCACTCCCCTATGTGTGTGTATTATTTTGATACACAAAATCACTCCATTGATAATTTCTTAAGTCATTTATATGAGCTTGATAATAGTAATCTTAACACAATTTCCATTCATTGAGTTAAACATTCATATCATTGGTGTTGTTTTTGCAAGAATTTGTTTGAATGTCCTATGATTTATTTACACTGAATATCCAATCATATTGAGTGTATTTATATTTTTCACACATAATTATTTCATTGATTTATTATAAACCTAAGGATATGGTCTTTATAATGGATTTCATCTCATTTACATTCCACTGAGACTTCTTTGTTGTTTTACGCCAATTCACTTTTATATGGTGTATATAATGTACTTTGACATAGTATATCATGAATCACTGAATTCTCAAGATATAATAATGTTTTTATTACCTCAATTATTTGTATTCAGTTGTATCTCTTTTGGTTAGGAACTCTAACTAAAATATAATTTTAAATGTTTTAAATATTTATTATTCCAAATATTTCTCATTAATGTCCATGTTTTAAAAATGTTTTTAACGATTTATTTTTACGGACATTAATTTTTTAAAATTAAAATTACTTTTAAAAGTTTCAAAGTGGTATGGGACACTTTTATTCATAAATCTATTTTAAACGGCTTCCTGATAAATAGTGACTTTTAAATATTTTTAAGAAAAAGGGGGATATTTCACTCAAATAGTTTTGATGATTATTTTCATATATGCCAATATACTTCATTATTATCGATTGAGGTTAATCTATTATAATATAATCATTAATATTGTATTGAATGAGTTATGTTTGACTGTGGATATGTTATTTTTATACCATTTATGGTTTGTGGTTAAAAATTTGACATTTTGTATACTAGTTTTAATACGAATGTTTAGAATATGTTTTAACCTTTTCATATGAGGAATGAATTAAACTTAGTAAGTGACGGGTGGATCCCGCTATATCTCCTCGATGAATCAGTTGGTCTCATTAGACGAACTAGTGTCTTGGCACATGGCCTTGACAAAATCATATTTGTAGTCTTGGAACGAGGCCTTGACTATGTGGTTATGATGTCTGACATTATGAATTCCATCATTATGAGATTAGATATTGATATTTCATGTAGTTATTCGACTAGTATAATACCCAGGATTATTTTTTATTATGGAATTATTTACTAAACTATTATTCCTTCCATAAAGTGTTCATGTAAATTATTTGTAAAGGCTTGTGTTTTTAATTATTCATCATTCCTAATGTTTATGTTATATTCCATTGTATTGCTTACTCTTACTGAGAATTTGATCTCAACCCTTTCTTATGTTTCATCTTCCCAAGATATGAAGAAGTTAGTTATGAGTGACTTGCAAGCATAATCTAAGAAGTTTGGATGTTTGTAATGTAATAATTTAGTGTTATTTTTCTTTTCAAGTTGTAATGTTGAACATAGTATGTATCTTGTTTCCAAGACTACTAAACTGATTGGTCCATTGGAAATTGATTCCTTTTAATCATGAAAATTTATTAAAACAATTCACCGGCTCTTGGATCCTGGGGTTGAGGTGTTACATAAATCACTAAAATTTATATTAAAATTGAATACTGTTTGTTTCATGTTTATTTAGTTTTTTTATTATTTTTATCCCTACATCATTTTGATATAGGTTAAAATGTGGATATTATGGACCTTTTTCATTAACTTTTTCTAGAGGAATTGCACTATTATTGTTGGCACTACACCATGAATTTTTATAGGTATTGATTAAATAGGTATAAGGTTTTTTATTTTGTATCACTAGTGGGAAAACCTTCCACACGTCAGCATTTTTAATGTCAGTTCTATATAACTGACGTGCAAAGTTTAATGATAGATATATCACATCAGTTATTTTATAACTGATGTCATATATCGATCAGGATCCATTTTTTACGTTGGTTATTTAATAACCAACGTAAACTATATGAAGATTAGCTTTTTAGGTCAGTTATTGTATAACCGATATTAAAATCAAATTTGGCCCTATTTATCACGTCGGTTATTTTATAACCGACGTGATAATGGAAATCTCGGCACTTTAATATGTTTCTTATAAAAAAACCGGCGTGATAAAGCTAATCTCAGCAATTTATCACATTGGTATAAAGTGACATATATCATGTCGGTTATTTTATAAATGATGTGATAAATTGTTTTCTACATCGGTTATTAAAAAACACACCTTATAAACATAAAAAAAATAGTTTACCACATCAGTTATTAAGTAACCAACCTGATAAATCTTTTAAATGATTTATCACACCACATATTCATTCATTTGGTTTTCTTTGATCGAGCGACCTACGACTTGTCTCTCTCACGCGGAAAACCTAGAAATGATTCATTGAAGTCGTTCCCTCTAGCCTCTTTTTTCCAACATAATTCTTCATATTTATTATCATCAGATCTATCAGGTCGACTCACAACACTAAAGTAAGACTCACATGACTCCTTTTCAGTTTTTATTTTCTATGATTCCCTAAACTAATTTTTTGAGATGTTATTTTTCGTTGTTCTTGTTATCATGGTATGTTTCATAGTGTTCATCTATACCGTGCTAAATTCTAATCTGGTAAAATAAACCTATGGAAGTTATATCATGAAAGTTTTCAATTTTTTTGTGTTCTATCATGAGTTTGGGGGCGTATAGGTGGTTTCCAAGGGGTGAGGGGGTTGTGAAAGTGGGTGGGGGTGTCCAGGGGGTTTAGGTGGGTTGTCCAGTGGGGTGGGGGTGACTAGGGGTTTCTAAGGGGGTGGGGGTGTTGTCCAGGGGGTTCGGGGCTGTCTAAGGGGTTGGGGGTGTCCAAGGGGGTGTGGGGGATGTCAAAGGGGGTGGGGGTGCTTTCCAGGGGGTGCGGGGGCTGTCCAGAGGGGGGTAGGGGTTGTCCAGAGGGTTCAGGGGGCTGTCCAGAGGGTTGGGTTGTCCAGGGTGTCCAGGGTGTCCATGGATGTGGGGGAACACCAGGGTTGTGTGGGGGGTCCAAGGGGAGAGGGTGTCGAAGGGGGTGGGGGGATCTCCAAAGGGGTGGGTGGGTAGGGCGTTATCCTAGGGGGTGGGGGCCTATCCAGAGGGTGTGGGGGGTTGTCTGGGGGCTGTCTAGAGGGTTGGGGGTGTCCACGTGGGTGCCCAAGGGGGTTGGGGTGGGTATGGTGTCCAAGAGGTGTGGGGGTGTCCAAGGGGGTGGGGGCTATCTAGAAGGGTGGGGGTTGTCCAGGGGGTGGGGGCTATCCAGATGGGTGGGAGCTATCCAAGGGGGGTGTCTTGGGGGTGTCCATGGGGTGGGGGTGGTTTCCAAGGGGGTGGGGTATAAGTGTCAGTTGGGATTGACTATTTCATCCTGGTTTGTGATATTATGACATGATGATTATATTGTTTCATGGATATTAGGCTATAATTTATTAGTGTTGTTTAAGGGGGTGGGGGTGGTGTCCAAGGGGGTGGGGGTGGTGTCCAAGGGGGTCGTTAGAGTCTATGTTTGAGGTTTCCACTATGATTTTTAGGGATTCTAGCATTATGAAACGATTAGTGGTGTTGCAATATTATTCTATTTGGTCATATATATTTTGGCCAGTCATTGACTATGAGAAAATTATGGGTTATGGGGGAGACCATGTCGTGGTTTTCAAAGATGCGCAGTTATACTGACCCCATTGTGCCATGATGATAGGCTTTAAAATATGATTTTCTTCATTCGAGTTTTTATTTTAAATTTAATTTTGTTCTCAGGTTTACTCCATTTTCTCCAATTTTCTATCAACCATTAGAGTCCCCATGGTTTTCTTGTATTCAATGTAATTTCCTTAAATAAGTTACTTATTCCATGTTCTTCTTCCTTTCTTCCTTCTTTCTTTTTTTCTTCTTCATCCACTTCTTCTTCTCCATCATTCCATATATTATTAGGGATGTTTGGTCATTTTTAAATTGATTTTTTATAGTAATTGATGTGTTCTAGGGTTATTAGAATGGGTGGGGGTGTCTAAGGGGGTGGGGGCTGTCTAGAGGGGTGGAGGGCTATCCAGGGGGTGGGGGCTGTCCAGAGGGGTGGGGAGCTGTCCAAGGGAGAGGTGGTGTACAGGATGTTTCCATGGGGGTGGGGGTGGGTCCAAGGGTTGGGGGTGTCTAGAGGGTTGGGGGTGTCCAAGGGGGTAGTGGTGGGGGTGGTGTCCAGGATGGGTGGGGGTGTCCAAGGGGGCGGGGGCTATCTAGAGGGGTGGGGGTTGTCCAGGGTGTGAGGGATATCCAGAGGGGTGGGGGTTGTCCAAGGGGGTGGTGATGTCTAGGGGTGTCTATGGGGGTGGGGTGGTGTCTTGGGGTGGGTGATTTCTAAGGGGGTGGTGGTGTCTAGGGGTGTCTAAGGGGGTGGGGGTGGTGTCCAAGGGGGTGGGGTGGTGTCCAAGGGGGTGGGGGTGTTTTCCAAGGGGGTAGGGGTGTCCAGGGGGTGGGGTGGTGTCCAAGGGGGTGAGGGTGGTTTCCAGGGGGTGGGGGCTGTTCAGAGGGGTGGGGGATATCAAGAGGTTTCAAATCGTTAGGATCTATGTAATTGTTAGTAGTGAATGTATACATATTTTAATATTTATACTTCATATTTCTTTTTTACGGAAGGGTGACTTTGGTATCTAGTTGCACCATGATTTATTCTTTGTGAACCTTAAGAATAAAGGATCGAAGATGAATTTAAAATTTATATATCTAACTATATTTTCTTTTTAAAATCATTTTAAAGCATATTTTTTTAAATACACATATATTTGTTTTATATTTCAAAATTTTTTTACATTCAAATTATGATATTTTTCATATAAACATATATTTTTCTTATCTTAAAAAGATATATATTTTTTATGTTTGTTATAGGTAATAATGGGTCAAATTTGGATTACGACACATCGAATGAGAAATGAATATATGGAAGGTGTTGATGCCTTTTTTGAAATTTCTAAACGAAAGGTTCCAAGTAGTGACATTTTTTTCTGTCCATGCCTGAAATGTTTGAATGTGAAGAAGTTGAAAGGTATAGCGATAAAAGATCATCTGGTTTGTCATGGTTTTAGTCCAAGTTACAGCCCTTGGATTTGGCATGGTAAAATTGGACAGAATGTCAGATCTTCTGATGATGATGATTCACAAGATGGTAAATCTGATGGAATTGAAGAAATGATTTACGATATTGCAGTAGAACAAATTGAGATAGAACTGACAGTTGCGCATCTATATAGTGATGCTGAAAAACCATTGTATCATGGTTGTATAGATTTTAAGGTTTTGTCGGTGGTCTTAAGATTGATTAACCTAAAGGAAAAACATGGATGGAGTGACAGAAGTCTTACAGAGTTTCTACAATTGATGAAATACATTCTTCCAAAAGATAATAGTCTTCCAGATTCACATTATAAGGCCAAGAAGATATTATGCCCAATGGGATTGGTATACAAGAAAATACATACCTACCCGAATGACTATATGATATATGAAGGAATATGAATTTCTGTCAGAGTGTCCTAAATGTGGGACATCATGGTATAAGGTGAAAGAAAAATCACAGGCTGATGTAGAGATTTCAAAGATCCCTTCAAAGGTATTTTGGTATCTTCCTATAATTCATCATTTCAAATGATTATTTTCTAATTCACATGATTAAAAAAGGTTAAGATGGCATGCTGATGAGTGGATATGTGATGGAAAAATATTTCATTCTGCTGATTGTCCACAATGGAAGAAAATTGATGAGCAGTATGCTACATTTAGAAATAAAATTAGAAATCTCAGACTAGGGTTGTGCACAGATGGAATGAATCCATATCAAACCCTCGGTAGCACACATAGTTCATGACCTTTTTTTGGTAATTTACAAACTCTCTCCTAATGTTTGTATGAAGCGCAAATATTTCATGTTGTGTATAATGATCTCTGGTCCAATGCAACTCGATAATGATATTTAGGTTTTCATGTTACCATTGATTGATGATTTTAAACATTTATGGTAGGATGGTATTAGGGTGTATGATTCTTATAAAATGGAATATTTTCAATTTCATGCAGTCTTTATGTTCACTATAAATGGCTTCCCATTATATGGAAATTTGTTTGCATATAGTGTTAAAGGGCATAAAGCATTTCCAATTTGTGAACAATAGACTTCATATTGTCAATTGCATCATGAGAGTAAAACATTGTACATGGGTCATTGATATTTTTTGCCTATGGATCACTCTTAGAGAAGATTAAAAAAGGAATTTAATAGCTGACAAGAATTTGATACTGATCCAAAACATTTATCCCCTAATCTGTATTTTGGGAAGGTGGAAAACCTTGATGTGACATTAGGAAAGACACAAAAGTCTGGTAATGATAGACATATTTGGAAGAAAATGTCAATATTGTTTGAGCTACCATATTAGAGATATCATGAAGTTAAACACAATATTGATGTCATGCCCATAGAGAATAATATATGTGATAGTTTGATTGGAACATTGTTAGATATTAATGCAAAGACAAAGGATGGGTTGAATGCAATATTAGACTTTCTATCAATGGGAATATGTTTGGAGTTATCTCCCACTCTTAATTGAAGATGAACATTTCTTCCCCAACTTGTCATACATTATCCAAGAGGGAGAAAATTAGCTTTTTTCAGTGTCTTCATGATATCAAAGTGCCTTAAGGTTATTCTTAAAATGAAAAAAAATCTCATTGAAGGACTTGAAGTTGATTGTTATGAAATCTCATGATTGTCACGTCATGATGAAGCAACTTCTACCAGTTGCATTGCATGGAATATCACCCATCTGTGTCAAAAATACTATAATGAAGTTGTGTTATTTTTTCAATTCAATTTGTAATAAGGTGATTGATGTGAATGCTTTTAACATTTTGGAAAAGGATGCAATTTGTATACTTTGTCAATTGGAAATGTATTTTCCTTCAACATTTTTTGATATAATGGTACATTTAATGATTCATATGGTTCGAGAAATAAATCTTGGTAGACCTGTATATCTTCGTTGGATGTATCCTTTTAAAAGTTATATGAAAATATTGAAGGGGTATGTTAAGAATCCATACTGACCTGAAGCATCCATTATTGAAAATTATATTTCTAAGGAGGTTTCAAAGTTTTTTACGAGAAACATGGTTGTAGCACAGCACATAGGTTTGCCTCTATCTCACCATGAACGAGTTAATAATGAGGGAAAGGGGATTCATGGCTTGAAAGTAAAATCGTTGTCAGCTGAATAGATGAGGAAGTTAGAATTATACATCTTGAATAACATATATGACGCTCAATCATATATCACATTGTATATTAATGAGTTGAAACAATGTCATCCAAAGAAGAAAGAAATGTGGATTTTTAATGAGCACAAAAAAAACATTTTTTCCATGTCTTAAAAAGACCTTGCTTGGTAGAGCAAATGTATCAGAGTCGTTAAAATGGGTAGTGGGTGGTCCATATTTAAATGTGATGACATGGTCCAGTTATGACATTAATGGATATACATTTCATACGAATGCTCAGGACAATAAAAGTGCAGTTCATGATATTGTTGTGTTGGTGTTTGTAGAAGAAATTCATTTTTCGAGTGTTAAAGGCAAAAACCCAATTTCTGCATCAAGTGCATATAATGGAGTGATTGAAGAAATATATGAGGATGGTTAATTGAAAATTAAAGTTCATGTTTTTAACTGTAAATGGTTTATCAGTAACAACAGTATCAGACATTATGAATTTGGAATAACAGTTGTTAATCTGAATAGATTAGAAGTCACAAGTGATTCTTTTATAATGGAAACACATTAAAAACAAATTTTCTATGTAGTAGATCAATCAGATATGCAGTGTATTGTTGTTTTACAAAAGAAAAACCATATGTTGGTGGGGATGAACTTGATGAAGATGCTGATTTATGTGAGATCCCTACATCCATGGAAATATTCACATAACACAATGATGAGAATGTTAAATACATGGTTTGTGCCATAAGGACGATCAAGATGAAAGAACTTGGGAAAACAATCCATTTTTACATTCCTTAAATTACAGGTAACATTTTTTTTATTTCTTGTTTACATTTAATATTTTCATAAAATGTTAGATATTGTAAGTTTTTTCTTTATTAAAACATGTATTAAAACAAATAATTATAAGTTTTTGTTTGTTTTAATTTTTTTTAGTTTACTTTATAATGTTTGGCATTACATAAATTATATATCTATTATTTTTGTTCAATGAAAATTACATTACCATGTTTACCAAGTTTACCATGTTTACCATGTTTACCATTTTTACAATCTTTACCATCTTTACCATTGTTTAACATGCTTACCATATTAACCATGTTTACTATTATGTAACTTAGTACAATTTTATATTTTTTGTTTAAATTAGTATTTTAATATTTGAATTTTTAAATTTGTGAACTAATTTTTGTTTTTTTTATTTGAAGGATAATGAGAAATCAATTAGTTGATCAACCACGTGAATCTAGAGATGACCATATTGGTCATACCTATAGGGATGAACATTTACATGCTCCTCTTGATGTTCCCCAATCTTCCTCATGTGCTCCCATTATGACAAAGAGTTCAAGAGTTGGTAAACATGGGTGCACACATTTACCAAAATTATCAATTTCTCATACATAGGATCAGAGGATACTCGTTGAGTTTGTTGAGGATGGTATTTCTAGAGGTCCAAATGCAAAAGATTTTAAGAGTTTTGTATTAAATCAGGGTAAGAGAAAAGTAAGCATTTTGTATGATGACTGGAGAAGTGTGGACAAAGCGATCATCTCTCAGTTGTGGGAGACAATTTTGGTAAGATCTTTTTCTATTTTTTTCTTATTATTTAAATTTTTCTAGTACATATAATATGTTTAACCTCTTCTTTATCAAATGAAATTTGATATACCTAACACTAGAGTAGTCATAAAGAAATGCTTATCGATGGCTGCCAGGATATGGAGGGATTTCAAATCAACCCTATCATCTGATTTCATTTTTGGTCATAGGAGTCAAGACAATCCATGTCATCTATATCCTTTCATAGATGAAGACACATGGAGACAATTTGTTGAAAGTAGAAGAAAAGATTCATTTTTGGTGAGGACAATGTAAACCTATGTAATATTTCATATATGAATGATATTATTAATGTTTTCTTAATGATTTATTATTCTTAATTTACAACAAACAAAGAAATATCATCAAGAGATCCAATCTAAAAATGTATACCCTCATAGTTTATCTTGGTGAGGGTATACATTATTGGAAGAACAAATGATGGAAGAAAAATTAAAAAAACTAAGAGCTGAGTCTTCAATCTCTGGAGAGGTGGCCCCTCCATCCCCTCCATCTATATATGAAAAATGGAAGAGACCTCAGATGGGAAAAAAAGGGAAATATCATTCGGAATATTCAAGAATCTTAGCTTAGAGGATTGTAAGATATCTATTTTATTTATTTAAGTTAACTATTTTCTTCATATAATTTCAATAATTACAGAAATGTTCAATTAATTAATACAGGATTCTCTTGAGGAGAAGAGTTCATAGGAGGTATTTACAGCTACTGGGAGGCAAGATATTTTATCTGCAACATTGGCAAATCCTGAACATCCTAGTCATGTACAAGGATTTATGGTAGGTGTATCAGTAAAAAATGTGTTGCCACATTCTTTAACTTATTACATTGAGGGTGTTTATAAAAATAATAAAACCCATGGAGGCTGAAGTTCATAATATTAATGTGACGATGGAGGAAAATATTAGAGAATCGGTACATTCTATGTTTGCAGAAATGAAAAGATAATTTCAGACTGTACCTCCCACTCCTCCACCTCCCCCTGCAGACCCATTTATTTATCCTCCACCTCTGCCAGTAGCTCCCACTCCCCAACCTCAGCCTGTGGACCCCATTTTTTATCCTACTCCTCCACCGAAACTTCCTACTTATTGCGAGTTCTATGTTGATGATCCTTAACATCATATAGTTTCATATGAGTTGGTATATTGTATAGGAGAAACAGTTCATCATCAACAATTAGAGTTAGAGAATTATAGGGTCACCGTACAAGATATTACAGATAGATCAGCTCCAGTATTATTACCTATAGCTGAGGTGATGGCAGTTGGACATAGTATCAACAATTTTTTAATTTTTCCATCCAGACTTCTGCGACTCATTACAATAGAGGTATGTATGTTATATCTTTTATTTTATTTTTTTATTAAAGTTATTTTATCATTTGAAAACTGATATATTTTTCTATTTATTTTTACAGGAATACTTAAAAGGTAAAGAAATAATGTATAGACAACAACAAATACAAATGGCTATAACATCAAATACAGATTCTAGTATTCTTACCAGATTGTCTTGATATTCAAATTTTTTGGCAGGTCATTATGTGTTTCCAATAGAAGCTCATGTTTGTGGACATGCAATAACTGTGGGGATTGTGAAAACTGATATCATGGAGCTTGTTACTGGAGATAAGTTGGGCATCAATGTGGTGAAAAAATTTTCAATATAAGTCTTAACACATTTTTCCTACATTATATTTATTAAAAATGTATACTTATGTCTGTTTTCTATTAGGAATATTTATAATATTTGTGATAAAAATGAGCGGACAAATGTATATGGATTCATGGACCCACATTTGATTTCCCCTAAAGCATGTGCATCTGATGAGGAACAAAGATTGATTTATATTACTAAAAGACTTGAACAGAATATAGTCACACAATGTTGGATGATGCCTTTTTTTAGAGGTATGAAACACATCTCTCTCAAATATTTCATTATCTTTTAACATAAAAAACCACTATCCTTAAATTTTCTTTTATTAGTGATCATTGGATGTTAGGGTTTTTTTCCTAGGGAGAAAACACTTTATTGGATATGCTCTATCCATGACGATGTGCAGGAAAGTTTTAAGAAAATGTTAGAAAATTAAGTTTCAATTTCTCAATAGTTTTATATATTATAATGAATTTTAAATTTATCTCATTCGTATTATTTTCTAATAGGTCATGGGTCTAATTTCAAAAAAACCCAAATAAAATGAGTGTGAAAATAAAATGTGTAAATGTAAAGGTAAATATCCATTTATAATTTGTACCTTTTCATTTAGTACATAAAAATAATATATTGAATTTACACTCATTCAAACAGAATTTTCATGAACAACAAGGTTTCATCAAATGCGGATATTATATGTTAAGATTTATGTATGAAATAATAACAACTGGAACTGTTGTGAACTTTGATCGGGTAATATTTCCTTTTAAACATTTCCATAATATTTCATTTGATTTATTCATTATACACGTTAACTACGATCCTTTTAATTTATAGTTATTTGATGACCCTCAACCCTATAGTTCTCAAGATGTCAAGCACTTACAAGTGGAATGGTCAAATTATTTTACAGGTTTGATTGAATTTTAGTTGTTTGTAGTGTAAAATGTATTTTTGAATATTGTCATTGTAATTGTGTATTTGGTATTCATTTAGGTTTTATTTAGTTTTTTTAAGTTGACATTGTATGTTTTTAATGTTATATATGTGAATGTTTAATTTTTCTCTACTTCTTGTTTGGGTATACTTATGTTGGTTTTTCTGGTATGGATTCTGGTCTGGGGGGGTTCAAAGGGTGTGGGGTGTGTCCAGTGGGGCGAGGGGTATCCAGGGGTGTGGGAGGGCTGTCTGGTGGGGTGGGGGTGTCCTGGGTATCCATGAGAGTGGGGGCAGTCCAGGGGGTGGGAGCATTTCCAAGAGTGTGGGAGGGTTGTTCAGGGGAGTGGGTGTTGTCCAGGGGGTGTGTAGAGGTGTGGGGGTGTCATGTGGGGTGAGGGGGGTTTCCAGGGGTGTGGTAGGGCTGTCCAATGGGGTGGGTGTCCAGGGTGTCCGTGTTGATGGGGGGCAGTCCAGGGGGTGGGAGAGGTGGTGTTGCCATCCCTCGGGGGGCTGAACACCGCTGGAAGGTACTCATCACTCTCACATGCTAATCTTGAGCTCTCAAAATGTTTCACCAATTCTTTCTTCCCTTGTAAACATCATTCATTATATCACTTTTAGGCTAGTATAACTAGGGGAAATTCCATCATGTGTGACTAAAATACCTGGATATTAGTGGTGGAAATCTCCCAGATCTTGTGGTACTGAAAATGATGCTCCCAAGGAAACCCATGAGATGCCTGAAACAACTTTAACAAAAATCTTGGTGGTGGGAATAGGGCACTGGTTCAGTTGGTGGAGAAGGATGCGGATAATATGACTACGATGATCTGAAATATACCCAAGAAGTACATGTAATTGACTGTTTATTTTCCCAAATTAGATGCTTTAACAAATATAGGGTTGTTTGTGTGTTTTTTTGGTGTCCTCCATGCAATGTTGGTCCAGGAACATTACCAGCATATCTTGATTGTCAACAAAAAAACAAACAAACAGCCCAATATTTTTTCAATCGTCTAATTTTGGAAACTAAATAGTCAATTTTTTGTACTTGTTGGGTATATTTCGGATCATCGTAGTTGTCTTATCTGTGTCCCTCTCCACTAACTAAACCAGTGCCCTCTTCCCACCACTAGGATTTTTTTTAACGTCCTTTCAGGTGTCTCATGGGAAGCCTTGGGAGCAACATTTCCAGTCCCGCAAGATCCGGGAGATTTCCACCGCCAAGATCTAGGTATTTTAGTCACACATGATGGCATTTACACCTGGTTATACTGGCATCAAATTGATATAATGAATGAAGTTTACAGGGGAATAAAGCATTAGTGAAACATTTTGGGAGCTCATGCTTCGCATGGGAGATTGATGAGTACCTTCTAGTGGTGTTCAGCCCCCCGAGGGATGGCAGCGCCTCCTCTCCCAACACCAGCTTTCCAGGGGCTTTCCAGGGTGTGGGGGTAAGTCCAGGTGTGTGGGGGTGTCCAGGGGGTGGGGGGGCTGTCCAGTGGGGGGGGGGGGTTCTGGTCTAGTTTTGACCGGGTTTTTGGTCTGTTTTTTGTCTGGGGGTGTCCAGTGAGGTGGGGGTCCCCAGGGGTGTGGTGGGGGTGTCAAGTGGGGTGGGAGGGTGTCCATAAGGGTGGGAGGGATGTCCATGCGAGTGGGGGGATGTCCAGGGGTGTCTAGGGGTGTGGGGGTAATCTAGTGGGGTAGGGGTTCTATGGGTGTGGGAGCGCTGTCCAAGGGAGTGATGTCTAGTGGGGTGGGGGTGTCCAGAAGGGTGGGGGTTTCTAATAGTGTTGGAGGGCTGTCTAGGGGTGTGTGAGTGCTGTCTAGGGGATGGGGTGTCCAAGAGGGTGGTGGGTTGTCTAGGGGTGTGGGGGATGTCCCGGGGGTGGGGGCAGTCCAGGGGTGTGGGGGTGTCCAGGGGTGTGGTGGGGGCTGTCCAGTGGGGTGGGGGTTCTGGTTTGGTTTAGGTCAGGTTTTGGTCTATTTTTGGTCTGGGGGTGTCCAGTGAGGTGGGGGGGTCTAGGGATGTGGTGGGGGCTATCCAGTGGGGTGAGAGGGTGTCCAGGAGGGTGGGAGGAATGTCCAGGTGAGTGGGGGGGTGTTCAGGGGTGTCTAGGGGTATGGGGTAGTCTAGTGGTGTGGGGTGTGGGAGGGCTGTCCAGGGGAGTGTTGTTCAGTGGGGTGGGGGTGTCCAGGAAGGTGGGGGTTTTAGGGGTGTGGGAGGCCTGTCCAGGGGTGTGGGAGTGCTATCTAGGGGGTGGGGGTTTTCCAAGAGGGTGGGGTTTGTCCAAGGGTGTGGGGGTGTCTAGGGGTTGGGGGATGTCTGGGGGTGTGGGTGTGTCCAGGGGTGTGGTGGGGGCTTTCCAGGGGGTGGGGGTTCATGTCTGGTTTTGGTCGGGTTTTGGTTTGTTTTTGGTATGGGGGTGTCTAGTGAGGTGGGAGTAGTCCAGGGGTGTGGGGGTTTCTAGGGGTGTGGTGGGTGTTGTCCAGTGGGGTGGGTGTCCAGGGGTGTGGGAGTATTGTCTAGGGGGTGGGGGTGTCCAGGAGGGTGGGGGGGTTGGCCAGGGGTGTGGGGGTTGTCCAAGGGGTGGGGCAGTCAAGCGGTGTGGGAGGGTGTCTACGATGGTGGGTGTTATCCAGGGGTGTGGGGGTTGTCCAGTGGGGTGGGGGTGTCCAGGAGGGTGGGGGTTATCCAATGGTGTGGAGGGTTATCCCGGGGGTGTAGGGTATTCTAGGGGTACGGGGGGTGTCCAAGGGTGTGGTGGGGATGTCTAGTGGGGTGGGGGGGTTATGGTCTATTTTGGTCTGTTTTTGGTAACTTTTTGGTTTGTTTCATGTATTTTGGCTGGCCATAGTAGGGTTTAATCAGTTTTTTTAAAAAAAAAAAATTTATGTCGGTTATTTCGTAACCGATGAAAAAAAGGAATTGGAATTAGTTTTAACGTTGGTTATTTGGAAACCGACATAATAAATTCATGGGAAATGGTTTTTAAATCAGTTTTTTCATAACCGACATAATAAATGGAAATGGGTAGTTTTTTAAGTCGGTTATTTTATAACCGACGTCATAGATATGTTTTAACATTGGTTGTTATATAACTGAAGTTGGAAACATCTTGGCAGATAGGTTTATCACGTCGGTTATAAAAACAACCGATGTGATAAATGCTTCAGAGGAGTGATTTTTGATGTAATTTATATAATAACTGATGTGAAAGGGTATATACCATGTTAGTTATTAAATAACGGATGCAATAAACCACGACTCTAAAGTGTTTTCCATGTCAAGTTTTTATCAACCAATGTGAAAAATGATTCGAATTTGTGTTTTTTATGTCGGTTTTAAAATAACCAATGTTAAAAACAATGTTTATAACATCTCCTGTAATAACATCTCCCAAAAGCCAACGTAAAAAATAAAAAATAAGCACCGTAAAAATGTTTTCTTCACTAGTGTTTTCATAGGTTTAAGAACTATAATGTTAAACTTATTTTTACTATACAACGTATTTGTTCCCTTTGAAGTTAATAATAGTTGACTATGTTTAATGGGGAGTTATAAGGGGTTTGGTTGCACTGTGTTTTTTGAATCTTAGTTGATCGAGGAACATTGTGGTTTGATTTTCTTTATTATACTATGATTTTGGTCTTCTGGTTAGGTATTGTGGCATAATAGATCATATTTTTTCATGTTCCAAGTGGCCTAGTTCTTTACCATAAATATTGTCTAAACACCATATAATTTGGATTTATTTTTCTCTTTCTAACATTATTATATCATAATAATATTCTATATGATTTATATTAATCCTAAAATTATATTCATATATTAGTGATAATATATTGATGTCTTAGTAAACTAAGTGTGTGGATTTTACAAATATAAATTGGTTTATTTACATTAATACTTTTTTCATATCTAATTATATATTATAGTATGGAATATTTTTGGTATTATCTTGAATATTTTTTATATTCATGAAATTATATTTTATATGATATCATAACAATGAAGATAAATTTATTTATATGAAAACAATAATATGTTGTATATTACTGTGTTATTTAATAAACCCTATTTGAAATCCTTCCTTATAACGATCAACCACTATTCTCAACGATCAATCGATAATTGGATACTAGACCTATTAATAGTGAAACTTTGTGATAACACATTATATTCTATGTGTGACTTATATATTATATCATTGTATGAATGGAAAAAATAAATTACATTGTGATGTATTACGAGTTATAACATTATAATAGGTATAATAGTGTTACAACTCAGGAAAAAATTACATTTTACTAGTTTCCTTATGTTGAATCATGTGAAAACAAATTTTTATGCATCATGGTTACCCAATATTGATATATTATAGTATTAATTTATATTTTCATTTCTGTAAGGATGACACTTTTTGTGATCCATGTAACTAATAATTGTGGAATAAATGGATATCAATGATGAATGCAATTTTTTTGTGACTTTTATTTATTGTCAACGTATTAAGAAGCATGAATGATATCAATATGAGATGAAGAAATATATATAGAAATGAATATATAAACCAAATCCTTTTGATAACAATAATGAATATCCCATGCAATACATCTTGGATGTTTTAATTGGTTGATTCCACATGGAAATGAAAAAAAATAGATTTTCTAACATTAAATATATGGAAATGGTTGATGATTTTGCTTAAAATTCATGTGTAAAATCTATTGAAGTGGATGAGATAATAACCTACACTATATTATTCCACATTAAAAAGGTCATTTGGAATTTAAAAGTGATACTATATGGTATCCCTCGTGTATATTTATTTCAAAAAGAAATTGTGATATTGATGTTTCTTACATTATATTGTTGAGGTTCTAATAAATTTATAGAAAATGAAGTAACTTCTATTATCCCTAATGGTTTTTTAGATATCATCTGCGTAGTATCCTTTAAATGTGATAACTGTTTGTGATAATATTCATGAAGATATGTAATGTTCTAGAAATATGGAAGAATTGTCTATATTAAATTGGAAATTATTTTTTGTTAAGATATTGTTTATAATGACGATATATTTTTTGTTATAATTTGAAAAATAAAGCCTCAATATAAGTTGAATTAGTTTTATAAATGAAGAATCCATTCAAATTTTTCTGATCATAGAGGAAACTATAAATATATTAAAAAAAATCATGTGTATGCTAAGGCTAGTGGATTTAATAAGAATTCCCAGAAATGATTTACATATAATTCGCATTTATTTTAAGAAAATAGTGATTTACTATATGAGGGTTGAATTTTGATAATGGATAATATTCAATAGTTATTCATGTAATATAATTCATTATAGGAAAAAAATAATGGTATGTTGACTTTATTTGGAAGAGGGATTTATAATAAAGAACCCATGTAAGTATATTATACTATGTAATTGATATTGATGATCAAAAAATGGACTTATCTTATGCTAACAAGATATTTCGAATTCAAGTAAATAAATTCATTTAGAGAGTAAGAGAATTGATTCCCTATAAGTAAATTTAATTAAGAATGTATAAATATAGGATTGAAAAAATTGAAAAAAGAAGTAATTTTATGATCTAGACACTACAAAAAAATGACTTATACCAATATAAAATTATTGAAAGATAATATATCTGTTGGTAAAAATGAGCAATTCCAACAGATATTAAGTTTTATTGGTATAAATTTTGAGTACCAACATTTTATTTTTACCAACAGATATATCTATTGGTATAGATCCTCTAACACCAACAAATCTTTTACCAACAGTTAAATATGTTGCTTTATCATACTAATACCAACATTTTTTACCAACACTTGAATCTATTATTAATAATAACTATTACCAAAAAATCATTTTCTATCTATAACATCTATTACAAAAAATCATACGATGATAATAGATAATTAAGAGAAACTATTTTTTATATAAATTATTATTTTTATGACCAAAGTCAATATTTACTTTTAGAGGTTTTATTAAAAATATCTCATTAATTTATTTTAATTTTCAATTTTCTCTGAGTATCAACAATACATATATTTTATAATTTTTTTCATTTCATAAACATTTAAATACTTTTTATAGAAAATTTAAAACATTGAAAATTTTGAATTTAATAATCCTAACAAATTAAAACATGATAATCAATATAAAAATTAATAAACATAATTGATTTTTTTGAAATACATCATTAAAAATCTATAAATAAATGTCTTGTTGAATTTAATGCTAAATTATAATATTTTAACGAAACTTAATAACTCCAACTGATATTATATTTTATTGATATTATTTTCAAGTAGTGATAATTATTTTTACTAATTGATATATTGGGTGATATTAATTATTTGATACCATGAAATTAGTAACCCATAGGTTCACCGACTTAACATGCCGCATCCGCTGAGCCAATCACACCTGTGTGTGATCCCTCTCATTAGTATCGTTGACGCCTTCGTATATCATCGCCTTCGGTCCCGACCATCAACACCGCCGAGGACTTCTGCTCCCGCAATCTCTTACGCCACCAATTTCAACCCGACATCATCACTCTTCGTTGTCGCCGGAGATATCCTGCAGTTGACTCCTCATCTCGTACCCCCAATTTTATCTGCTGTGCAAAATCATTCCCCGATCTGATACCCTGAAAACCCTAAACCAATAAACTGAAATGGAGCTCTGGTTTGTATTCTCACCATTCTTCATCCTCAATTCGTAGTAGTTTTTTGATGCCATGCCATAATTGCTTATTGGTAGTTGGGGATGGTATTCCTGGAAAATTCCCTTCCCAACCTATATTCTTATGTGTTATTTTTTCCCTATATCTTTGATGCAAAAAACCAAGATTTTTCAGCTGAAATTACCCTACCCTCTTTTATTACATTTTTTGAAAATACGCATTTATGGCCTTTCCGATCAGTGTTCTGGATGCTGGAAGTTCAAGTAGATTTGGACGCAACACTACCAAAATCCTCATCCAGGGTTTGTGCCTGATTCCATAGTCAAAGACTCAGAAAAATCATTGCCTAGTGTTCGTTGGATACAAGCATTTCAGATATGAGTGATAATGCACCGAATGGACTGTTTCCACCAGAACCTACTCTTTATAGAGGACCAAATCTAAAAGTCGTAATTATTGGTGATAGGCTTGTTGGTATGTCAACTACAGTAGATCTTTTGGATCAAGGACATGATGTGGATATATATGAGTCAAGATCATTCATCGGTGGTATAGTGGGTTAATTTGTTGAAAAACATGGAAATCACATTGAAATGGGACTGCATGTTGTGTTTGGGTGCAATAATAATATTTTCTGATTAATGAAAAAGCTTGGTGCAGATAAAAATCTACTCGTGAAGGATCATACTCATACATTTGTTAATGGAGTTGGTGAAATTGGTGAACATGATTTTCGATTCCCGGTGGGAGCACCATTAAATGGATTTTTTGATTTTCTGTCTACAAATAAGCTTAAGACTTATGATAAGGCAAGAAATGTTGTAGCACTTGCCCAAATTCTGGTATTGAAATATCTCATCAACCTAGATAGAGTAATGATGGATGTACTCAATTTAGATAGTAAGAGTTTCTATGACCGGTTCTTTTTCAAAGTTATAACACACATGAGAATTAAAAGATTGTGGGTCCTTGTTTCTTATTATCTTGGATTCATTGATTGCAATAATATCAGTGCTCGTTGCATCCTTACCATATTCTTGTTGTTTTCCACCAAGACAGAGGCTTCACTACTGCGCATGAAAAATGTTTCTCCAGATGCTTATTGGAGTGGTCCGAAAAGAAAATATATCATTGATAGGGGAGGCAGGTTCAATGTTAGGTGGGGGTGTAGAAAGATACTATATGATAGATCTGAAAATGGTGACATATTTGTAACTGGAATTGTATTGTCAAATGCTTCCAATAAAAAAACTGTCAAAGTAGATGCTTATATTGCAGCTTGTGATGTTCCTGGCAATAAAAGATTACCTCCACCATTGTGGAGAGATATTGAATACTTCAATATCATCTATAAACTAGTTGGGGGTGTCCGTCATTATTGTGAAACTTAGATAAGATGGGTGGGTGATAGAGTTTCAGGATCTAGATCGGTCAAGGTGATTGTGAAAATATGTAGGGCTAGATAATCTTCTGTATACACCAAATGCGAATTTCTCTTGCTTTTCTGATATAGCTCTAACATCATTAGAGGACTACTACATTGAAGGACAAGGCACTTTCCTCCAATGAGTTCTAACACCAGGTGATCCTTATATGTCCTTTGACAAATGATGAAATTACACAGAGAGTTGTAAAGATGGTACTGGGATTATTCCCATTATCCCAAGGTTTAAAGGTCACATGGTCATCTGTCATGAAGATCCAATAATCTCCATATCAGGAATCTCCTAGGAGATATCCATTTGGGCATGATCAGAAGATGCATATGAATTTATTTTTCTCGTTGGCTCATATTTAAAATAGGATTATATCAACAGCATGGAAGGGTTAACTTTGTCTGGTAGTCATGCCTCGGTATATATCTGTGATGCTGAGGAGGAGCTGGCAGCATTGCAAAAGATTCTATATTTAGAGACAGATGATGTGGGAGCCTAACTCTAATTTCAGGTGATTTTCAGTGTTGTTTTATATTGTCATCTTCTATACTAAGTTTACAAACATTGTCTATAATCATATCTTAGGATTCATTTCATTGACCTACTATTTGTCACTACAAGTTTATATCCACCAGTTAAATGCTATATTATCCTAGGTTTTGTTTCATTGAACTCCCCTTTATTTGGTTAGTATCATTCTTTCTCCATATTCTATTCTTCCTAGCCTTGAATGTACTCTTCTTCTTAGCCCATCTTCTACAATCCACTAAAAATTCATTATCGATGGAAGGTTATTTTTTATTACTCTTCTAAGCTTCCTCTGTTAAATGTTACATGATTTATGTAATGTTTTTTGGGTCCATTTACTAGTTCTTACTTTCAATATTTGAATCACAATTCAGTCACAAAGTGACTTGGAGGCGCTTAAACCAATTGAGATATAATTTGGGAAAATCTCCCAAATTCTTCTATCAGGGAAAATATAATCACATACTAGAAATATGAAACTAGATCCCATCATTTTTTTAATGGGGAATAGATAATAATTAACAAGTTTCAATATTATTTGAAAAAATCTACATTAGAACCATATGGTTGCATCATTGTGACTTCTGGTCTTTATAGTTGATTAATGTTTTCCTATTTTGGTGGTATATGATTTTCAATTATATGGTCAGTGTTTCTCTTTTTTTGTTAGCAGGTATAAAATATACTTGCACATTCATTTCAAGTCCCTCCATTCAAGTGTCACTTCACATAATTCGGTCTATGGTAGTATGTATCTTATTACTTTAGGTAATTTTTTTCATGGCCATGGGTTCAATGTTTAATAATAAATCAATATTATTATGGTTTTTTTCCTCTAATTTTCTTTCTTGTATCTGTAGGAATATTTCTTGAAAACTTCTTCACAATGCAGTTGATGAGGTAGTTATCTTCTTATGCTTTTAAATATATGGAAAGGTAATGTGATATGTGACTTTTATTAGTGGTTGAATATTTCAATAGTTATTGTTCATACTTTCAATTAATCAGACCACCACTATAAAAAAGTAATTCTTACCAATTATTCTTTTGTGATAGATAATATATTTACAGATAAAATTGATAAATTTCAATAGATATTAATTTTTCCACTGTTTTTTATATATACCCGCACATGTGATTACCCTTGTGTGGTATGCGTGACTATCATTTTAATACCAACAAAACAACTCACCTTTATCCCAAAATCATGGATTTTTAATCCTTAAATTTCTATAATAGTTTTTTTATGATTCTGGTGTATGATTTGTACAATTTTAGGTAAGACTTTTTATAACGGGTGATTCTTACAACCTATTTTCAATCTTGTAACATTACCCATTATAATTTATTATGTTTATCCTTGGATGTTTCCTATCTTTCTTATCTAAGTTATCTATTTTCTCATTGTTGTTAATTGTCTTCATTGATAATGATTTTGTGTTTCCTTCAAGATTAAAAGTGATTTCACTCAATTATTTTCCTTGTTCTTGATTGTTCAGCATGCCTTGTTTTTATTCGAGTTAGGGTGATGCATGGTTTTAAACATTCAAGTTCAATACTTACTCTTTTGGAGTGAAATTTATCTTGTATGAAATTGATACCAATGGATTGATACATGTTTTAATATTTATTTTTTAAGCTTAATGTAATATCATCCTTTGAAATGTCCCTTTTAACAAAGTCCTATTTACTATAATATTGTCCTTTGTTATCAAATTTTATAGAGATTTTTTAATAAAATGTTTAGCCTGTTTAATTTATTATGCTTATCAAAATTATTTTTCTTTACATTGCTGATTTCATGAAGATTACATAATGCAGACTGATATATTATTAAATAATTTCTCTATCATAATTATTGATGAGGTAATGAGAGGAGCTTGAATACAAACATACTTATCAGAATTCTTTCTCGTTTTATTCAGTTTTGTGAGGTGAATTTATGTCCATCCATATATTTTCTATTTTATTTATAAATTAAATCTTATGATATTTTTTATTTCAACTCCTCTTTTGCTAAATGGAAGAAATTATTCAAGGAACAACAGTAGAGGAATATTTTAGTAGAAATAATACAGCCTGAGAGTATAGTTTTCCTCTCAATGTTGCGCAGATGAGCACCACACTAGGTGTTGAAAACTGTGTTTTTGGAAGGAGTATATTTCAATGTCCACCGCCTGTTATAGAAGTTCCAACCAGATAGTATCCAGTAACTGTACACTTCTCAAAGAGAACACATATTGTTGGTTATATTAGACAATCATAAAAGAAGGTACTTTCAATTCACAAGAAACTTCCATCTTGTGGTATACTTGTCTTTGTTAATGGGCATAGTGAGGTTGAGTATCTTTTACAGAATCTACGCAAAGATTCCAAGGGGATAAATTCCAATGGGAATATAGGGAATGACGAAAATGGAGTATCTGATATGGATTCCCCCAAAAATACTAATGTTTCCAACTGCACGATGAACAAGTGATGAGTGTTCTTCCTTTGGGTGGTTTTATGGCAGGGGTGCATTTCTTTATTCAGATGATTTTGATCTGTTATAAAAAATGTTAACTTTTTTATATTTATATATTTATTATATTATTCACCCCATTTTATGATGGGTATTCTCTTTGGTTGTGTGGTGTAGATCTTGGAGCTGAAGGGTGTGGCATAATAGCGACTTGAAGTTAGTTTTTTTGTAGTGCACTATAAGGAAAGGAAACAATTATTGTTTTTTAATGTGTTGAACCCTTCTTAACTTGTTTAATGTTTTCCCCCCGGGGGTGTTTTTCTTTAATTTTAATGGTTCTATTTTTTATTTTATAGGTAACATACATTGATGTGTCTGATGATACAAGCTATGCACTCCATGGAAGATATTTTCAAAGAAAAGCATTAGTTTGAAATGTTCCAGTCATAACAGTTGGCGGTGTTTATCCTGTATTGAGAAAAGTTTTGATTTTAGAGTATTAATTCCTTTTATTTTACATTTAACACAATTTTGGAGAATCAAGTGTTGTATATGTAGCACATGACCTCATTTTAGACATTTCACTTTCACTAAATATGTATTGTTTTGCACACAATTGTTGAATATTATTCAAAATTTTATTAAATATTAGCACCCTCTCTGATAGATATTATATTTATGAACAGATGCACTTGTTCTATTAACTTTGGTCCTACAAATATGTTTCAATTCACTAATGTTATACTTGGTATTTTATAACCTAGAATTACATTGATAATATGTGCCTTTTAATAAGAAACTGTCGGTAAGAATCTTGATTATCAATGACATGTCATAATTTTTATTATACCCTACACTGTGAAATCTAAAATCTCTATATGTGTAATAAAATTTCTTGTCTGTAAA
Source organism: Viscum album (assembly GCA_963277665.1). Classification (NCBI taxonomy): domain Eukaryota; kingdom Viridiplantae; phylum Streptophyta; class Magnoliopsida; order Santalales; family Viscaceae; genus Viscum; species Viscum album. The sequence goes on along the minus strand of CAUJRU010000080.1, from coordinate 20,022 downwards.
CTCAGTGTGCAATCTGTGTAAAAATCTGTGTGTGCAATCTACGTTAAAATCCGTGTGTGAAATCTGTGTGAAAAATTCTTGTGTACAATCTGTGTTTAATCTATGTGTGTAATCTGTTCCTATAAACTCAATGTATAATCTGTGTCTGTAAAGTCGGTGTGTAATCTGTTTTTGTAAACTCGGTGTGTAAACTTTGTGTAATCTCAGTGTGTAATGTGTTTGCAATCTATGTCTATGTGTGAAAATTGTGTGTAAAATTCAGTGTAAACTCAGTGTTTAACCTGAATGTGTAATATGTGTTTGGAATTTGTGTCTATGTTTACAAACTATGTGTAAAATCAGTGTCTAATCTATGTGTGAAATCTGTGTCTGTCTACGCAAACTGTGTGTAAGATCATTGAAATCTGTGTCTGCAATATGTGTCTATGTGTGCAATATGTGTGTGAAAACTCAGTGTGTAATCTATTTTTTTAAACTTTGTGTGTAATCTGTGTCTGTAAACTTAGTGTGTAATATCATTTTGTGATATGGGTGATCAATCTGCCTCTATATGTGAAAACTATGTTTAGGAAACCAAATTCTCATAGCCCAACCACTATCCACTCTAAATGAATGTTCTTGCATCTATTTACCAGCAGCATTATCATTTACAACCAATATGGCATCATTATCTTTTCCTCGATTTTTTATTATATTATTAGGCCTTTTATTCACCTTGTAATGTTGGTTAACTCTTTCTGTAGGAAACTTGAGTATCTCATCATGTTTTCAATGATCCCTTGCAAGCATGTCGGCACCATGTTTAACCCAAACTGGAGTGGTTGTTTTCTGCAACAAGTTGTCTGATCATGGATGGTTCAAAGTTCCGTGTTGATCATGATGGATTGGGATGATCATCATTGCACTAGTGTTTGGCCACTGAAAATCCGGGTCATTCCACAATGATGGACCAGGTTTAGTGCTTGTCATCAATTAAAGCTTGTGTTGAATGTCCAGATATGGAAGCTGATTCTGGGTTCGTTGGGTATGGCTATAAATCTACTCCTCACATAAGCAGAAATGGAGGTTGGTGTTAGTGGGTGTGCTGCTAGTTGTGACTTGGGGTCAAGGTGTCTTGAAGTTGGATTGTGTATCTTTTATCCAAATACCTGAGCTTGGTACCTTGTTGTCTTTTCCTATACAGGATTGCTAGTTCAGGTTTCCCAGGTGACATGATGAAGGGGTTCACATGGAATCAAAGATAGATTAGTGTTCGACACTTTTCCAATCCCAACATGCCACACCAAAAACGTGAGTGCATGGAATCTACCATGAGTAATAATTGGCAGTAGTCGATCATGGGTTTACAGTTAAAAGTGGAGAAGACGACCTAGGTTTTTGCTGTTGGAGAATCAAACGGAAGCTTCTTCAAGCTACCTGGTTGTGCCGGGTACGGTTTTATAAGTATTGTATCAAGCTAAAGGTTTTGTGTGTGGTGGCCCATTCTATTTTTTGTTTAAATGTTTCAAGTTCAGGAAGGAACAAGAAAGTATATATCGCATGACAGTTGCTCTTGGCCAATTCTAGGGTTTTCTAGTGTAACATAAATTCAAACTCATTTGATATTTCCCTTCTTTTATGCATTTTTTTCTTATGTTTTTATTGAAAGGTGAATTATAAATTTTCTTTAATGTGTAAAATGTATCTGAAAATCTAAGATTAGCCATTCTCATTAATTGGTCTCCATAAGGACTGTCACTCTCTTGTTTCTGCTTGTGAATAAAGAATAAATTTCTGCTTCATAGACAAATCTTTTCATACTTTAATTGAACTATTATTATACGATGAAGGACATTATTTATTTTTTCTTGAATAGTAATCAAGAAAATTATTTCATTTTAGGATTCAATATAATTATTTTTTAATCACGATTGGTCACATTGTTTCTTTGAGTTGGGGATTTCCCGTGGAGCTACAACTATTAGTTTTGTATTCTTGCCCGTCATCTTGAATTTTCCACCCACATCAGTTGTCATGGATTATTGCTGCTAGTTGAACAATCCAGATCCATTTTTTTTGTGATCAAGATGGTCTTATACCTTTGAATACAGAAAGGTACAATGTGATGGGGGTATTTGGATGGACATTTTTAGATTTGAGTTTATAATATGAATGTGACTTGCTTCATACTACATTATCCATTTTAATTCTAATTTTATTATTTGTGTTGTGTTTATTTTTTGAGTAGGTGATTATGGTGATGGATTGTGAGTAATGGAATTTGGATACTGGGCATGGTGCATGAAGGGGTCATTGTTCTGTAGATATTGATTGACTGGTGTTGGATATGATTCGTTAGCATGGATTGCTCACTTGCATGCCATGGATGGTTTGTTGGTGGTACTCGCTAGTGTCTGGTGCATGAGTTGGTTCGCTGGCATGTATGTTTTCTCACATGGATGGGATGCTCTTGTGGAGGCATGGATGGGTCGGGGGTGGTCTCGACATTGTGTGGGTGGGGTGTGATGGATCGTGTTGTATTGAATTTCATTACTAATATAATTAATTTTTTTTTAAGATTGAACATTTGTTAAAATCTTCTTTGTTTTAATAATTAATATTGATGTATTATATATGATAAATTAATTAATATTTATAATATAAAACTTGTTTGAACATGTGTTAAAATCATATTCAGTTTTTTAAATAAAATTGATGTATTATATTTGATAAAATAATAAATATGACATTTAATTTTACGAGAAACAAAATTTTATAAATTTTATTCAAATGTAATTTATGATTAAATATATATTCTATGCTGGTAATATTATTACCAATAGATAAATTTGTCATAAAAACCTGTTGTTAAAAACTTTAACCAACATATATATTATATGTTGGTAATATTATTACCAATAGAAAAATTTGTCATTATAACTTATTTCTAAACATTATAACCAAAATATATATTATCGGTTGGTATTAATATAATTGCAACAGAATGATTTTCTCTCTTGCAAAAGAATTTAGCGACATAGTTTTTACCAATAGTTTAGTGATAGGGACATATATGTTGGTAAAATGTTTTACCAACAGAAAATGCACTTTTACGGACAGATATGATCCTGTTGGAAAAAGTGAAATATTTTGTAGAGGTTTGAGGATACTGTATTATAATATATCATATAAACACGCAACATTATGCTACATAAGATAATTTGTTTTATATGTATATTGTATTTCTAAAATTTAAATATTCTTAAGAAATGGGAAAATATTATACTATTATTTTATGTTTCATTCGAAGAACAAGATTTGTAATGAAAAAAACGATAATTGATATTGATGAGATCAAAGGATACTAGCCAATGGAGCTGTTAGTATTTTTGGGATGGGATATCCATACTGGAGAATTATCTTCCATGCCACATGTCATATTAATCCATGACTAGGAGTGCATGTTTAGAAATATAATGTAATGGATTTTAAATGTTAAGAATCCCATGATATTTTATATTTCACGAAAATTAAGTAAACAAGGTCATTATCTGAACATTCAGGAAGACATGAAAGTGTATTTAATGAGATTATTAAAGGAATTGAATACTGATATTTGAGGGATTCATAAAATTAGAAAGATATGATGTGTCTAAAACTATTTTACATGAATTTATGTTTTATTAAAAGGAAAAAATTAAAGATAATATTTAGAGAGTAAATAAAAAATATATTATACAAATCAAATGATCGATACTGAGGTTGTCATATTTGAATACCAATGATGATATTATTCTTGTCTAGAGGATAAGATAAATTGACTGACTCTATGGATGCTAAAAATATTATGAGTCAATGAATGGTTTAGGAGTTAAATTTCTCTAGAAATATGTGGACAATAAGAATAATAAGAATAAGGAGAAGTATTTATATAGTTACACTACAAAATTTCTTATTTATAGATGCATGAAGAAGAAATAGTTCCCAATATCTATTGAAAATATCATTCAATCCAAATTTATGAAATATATAATCAATAATATCATACTATATATGTATGAATAAAATTTTGGTACCCCATATGACTATTTAACAAGATTAATAAGATCATATATATAGTCTAGAAGGGAATCAATCCATTATAGGTGATCTTGCCTCAAAGGAAGTTCCAGAATGTTCTATTATATGTAGGGAAAAAACATATCTATTGTATTCTTTTGAAAAAGGGAATTCCCCAGTGTGGCCTTTTCAAACCCTCCACACAGAGGAACCCCCCTCCCCCACAAAGGGGTAGTACCTGCAGGCAGCTCCCCAGCCTGGGAAAGAGTCGTTACCAGCCGAGATGGCAGAGCGTCCTGATGGTAACAACTCGGCAGCGATGGATCAGCACAGCAATCCGTCAGCAATTGGGTCGTGCCCCATTTTTCCCGCCCAAAAGAATCCGGGCGACCCGAAAAGGTGGGTGGATCCCAGGGGAGAGGCTCGGCCCCCGAAAGCGGACTTCCCAGGTTTCGAACCCTACACCTCCCAAAGAATGACCGTGTTTGGCAACTCTCCTTCACTGCCGCACCACCACCGAAGTGGCATATCTATTGTATTGTACATAGTCAGTGTAGATATTACAGATTAAAATTAATTCCCTTTCTTGGGATTCATTTGATAATATAATGGAAGTCATGGACTTGGGATAATAAAAATGATGCATTTGGAATGTAGTCATCCTAAAATAGGTTAAACTATCTGACATTCAATGATGTTATATTGTGTGACATTCAAGATTTCTATTTGTTGATCAACCAAAGCATATATAAATATAGTGATATCCATTCATTGAATAAGTTAGGATATAATTAATGGATAAAGATTAAATTTTATTGGAATTCTTTCCATACTAATACCCACCCCCACCATGTGGTCGTATCCCAATGTGTTTATAATAATTGGGATAAAATCATGTTACACCATTATTTTATTATCAAATGTCAATTTTTATTTCTACCATTAACTTCCACTTTTCAAAAGTATATATGAATCTAATATTTGAATAATTCTATGTTTATAAAGAAAATAAATCATATAAAATATATTTATTATGACAATTAAGGAACAAAGTATATAGAATCAAAAAGATAAGAAAGGAATCACCAAATAAGAATGATTGTCCATCATTTAAATTCACTCATAGTGGAAATAATTCTCGTTAATTTTTTATTTATTTTCCACATAAATATTATGAAAAGATATCTCTCTCATGTAAGGATGAGTAATTATTTGAACCCACTTGTAGTAGACTAAATTAATATAAATCACGCATAGAAGTTATAAATTTGGTGGTTGAATCCTCAAAAAAGGAATTTGATAATAAAATTAGTGTTTTCAAAATTTTACTTTGGAAAAACACTGTATCTATTAGGATGAGCATATATTTGAGGATTCTTAAGATTATTTTAGAAAAAATATAAAATAAATCCAATAATTCTACCCCAAAAAAATTTCTCATATATCTATGGAATTTTCAGAAATATACAAGAAGAGATCACCCAACATGAAGATAAAAAAAATAATAGATAATGATTTAAAATAAAATATAAAAATATATACTGATCTATTGAATAAAATTAGAGTCACTACTATAATTATTGGGCATCTTGAGGCATGATTCTCAATATATGAATATGACGTTCTTGACAATGAGGAATAAAGGGAATAAGGCAAGAAAGGTCATGAAGAAAAGAAAAATATATTAAAAGAAATAATTAATCTAAAAGACACTCAATTGGATATTAAATCCAATTGGCTAAAAAAGTTTGATCATATACTAAAAGAAAATATAATGATACATGAGGAGTTTTATGAAAATATGAATAAATGTCGTGAATAAAAAATAATTTTATGATTTAACTAGAATCATTAATATAAATTTCATAGAGATTAAAATTTGATTAAAATATATTTAATTAGTTCAAGATATACCATATGAAAATTTTGAAAAGATTTTTATAGCCACAAAAACCCTAGGCGAGGAACCTCATGTTTGAATAATCATATATCATGATTAAAACATCCTCATATAATATCATTATCATTATATATTATCCTCAATGTAAAATTTACCATCTAATTATAAAAATAATATCTTTGATAAACCTATATTTATAATTTTTTTAGATTTAAATTTAAAATATATAAAAGTAGGGATAGTGAAAAGTAATATAAAGCATATCATCATTTCAATGATACGTAGAATAATGTGTTTGATAATTTTTTCCCTTGATACAAACCATCTAACTACTTAAAAATATAGAAAACTTCAGGCTACATGTTCTAGAAAATATGTATGCCATGAAATTTAGAAATTGAAACCAAGGATTGATGGTTTTTTAACAATAATATAATTATGAATATGTCTAAGGAGTTCTTCCATAATATGATAGAATGTTAAGGATAAATAGATCCTATAATGTGGGGACAAAACATGAGATGATACAACATCGGTAGGCCATAAATGTGAATAGAGATGGTAATGACCATATAGGGAATCAAATAATAGTCTAATTGGGAAAATAATGAACTATGTTGGTGAAAAAATCTTATAAAATTATATAAGGAAAATCAAAATTAGAAGAAAAACTTCCTAATGTATGTCTAGAAATCTAGCTAGCCAATTTCAAAACATCAAAAAAAATAGAATCCCAAAAAATGGTGACTTCAAAGGGAAAGAAAAAATTTCACTTGAAGAATAAATAAAATTTCATGAGAGGTTTCCAAAATGGGATAATCTAAAATCAGAAGAGTATATGTGTGGAAGGTGAAAGCTAGATAGAAGCAATTCAATGATTACATACCATTTATTCAATCACTAGAACAAAAAATTCTGAAAATGTATGATACAAAAGGTGATTCATGTCCCCTAAAACTCATAGACATAAAATAAAAATCCACACAGTTAGAATGAAAATGAATATAATATCCCTGAATCTACTCTTCGGAATCTGCCATTTAAAACACATACTTTACATTTTTGACTTTAATATATATGAAGGTTAGCCAATTTTTGCAATAAAAAACATACAACATCAAATGAAAAATATTGGATAACCTACATTCTAAAAGACATTTTAGGATTATTATTTTATAGAATTAAGAAAAACTCTTAGAATCATAGATCCATCAAAAATTGGTTCATAAATATGAAAATAATCTCACAGTATACCCATCCTGTAATATACATCTTCATGTCAACATTTTTAATCACATATAACACTTCTCGAAAAAAAAATCGGACCTCAATCATTATAACCGAGGGAAATGAAATATAATAAGGGTGAGCTCAAATACTCAGTATGGTTAACCATAAGCATTTAAAACTGAATTTCAGTATGGATAATAAGAAGATAATAATGGTATGATGACATATTCTAATTGCATGAATATAACATAAGTATATTCGCACTAATAAATACCTGGATCATCAAACATGAAAACATGGAATAAGGATTTCCCAAAGTCAAGATTCATTAGAATTAATAATCATAATCCATGTTATATCAATCGTGATCATATAAAACATTATAGACCCATATCAAGAATAGATAAAACATTTATGAATCTTGGAACATAATCATTAGTTCAATTTTTTACTAATTGAATAACCAATATGGTCAACTTCCCTCTCTAATTTTCCCAATTAATGGGTATAATAGAACCACGCATACAAGGTTTATAATGGAATCAAAGGGCTTTGGTTTTATATAGAACCAAATTTACTTGGTTAATAAGAAAACTACTCAACCATTGTTTATAATGGAAACTCTTATACAAGGTTTATAATTTTAACATCTATCATTATATTCAATTAATAATAATTATATTTGGACTAAAGTAAATATAAAATTACTTTCATCATAAACTCGTTGAAATAAACATTATTCTTCAAATATATTGATTAACATGCGAAAAAATATGTTCCATAACAATTTATATGGAACATAATTAACCCATAGAAATGAAATTGATCCCATAAATTTTTTTCAAAAAATGATTAACTAGTGGAAAAGAAATAGGTCAAATTACAATCTATTTGAAACATGATTAACCCATAAAAAAGAAATACAATCCATAACACTACCTATAGAAACAATAATAATCCATCCATAGAATAAATTAAGATGGTATCAGTATAAAACATCCTTGGTGATGGATAAGTAACAATAAGGTTATTATTCATTGATGAATGGAAATAAAATTAAAATATTATTAAAAAAATTCTTGAGGAATATAACCATTTGACCTTGAAAATTACTTTTATAAACTAAATATCCATATAATATTTTCAAAAAAAATTATTGAATAAAAATGGATTCTTATAATGGAATCATCAATTAAAATAACGATCACGATGCATAGAAAATAATTTCATGTCAAACATGTTAAAATAAAAATTCCTTTATCATTTTGGTAAAATCTAAACAGAAATTTTCTTGAAAAAAAAAAAGAAGATTCATTTTTCATCATTTTTTAAAAATCCAATTATTAGTATAAATGAAATTAAACATTCATAGTAAAAAAAATATTTTTTTTGAAAAATATGGATTTTTAATTAGAAACATGTAAAAAAAATATCAATGAATTGAGTAATAATTACTGATAGAATTTCCATTCATGTCTTATTTGTTAAAAAAATAAATTTGTTCTCAAATGAGTTGACAAGGGAACTTTAAATGAGTATATTTAAAATAAATTTAATTAAAAAAAGGTAAACAGTTAAATATTTAGACCAATGAAAAACTAAAAATAAAAAATCATTATATATCATGTGAATTGATAATTGTTTGATATAAGAAGTCTATTTTGAAAATATCCCTCGAGGTTAAAATATTGTGTTTTTGGGTTGATTGTTTTTTTTTTGGAAAAGCCGGTTCCCATAGTCTATTTGGGTTTTGGAGAGATTTTTGAGAAGTCATGAAGAAAATGATCATAGAATAAGGAATGGATGCTTTGGTGTTGCATCAGAATGATGTGTATACATGTTGGGGGCATTTCACGATGTTTTGAAAAAAATTGGGTCCAAACTACCGATATTAATGAAAGGTGTTTTTGGTAGGTATTAGTGTGAAATATTGAAGTTGAATATGAATTTTGAGCACATATTAAGATTTAGTATCAGTATATTAAAGTATGGAAATTTATGGAAATTCAAAAAATATTTAAAATATGCAAGAAATGTGAGGTGTTCATGAAAGAAACGTATATGCCCAATGAGACGTAAAATGTGGTTTTTCGAGCTTAAAGGAATGTTGCACACAAAGTGGTTGGTAAGAAAGGAACATTCGTGTAATGTAACTACCCAAAGTTTAATTAATGGAAATCCCTCTTGATCTTATTAAATGTCTCTTTATATAAAATTCTTTTATAATATGTCAACTTCTTTGGTTTTATGATAAGAGTTGTGACCGTTACTTTTATAGTCGTTGAACAGTGATCACATGATTAGTATAAATATAAGGCTTTAACAAACCCAATTTTACTCAGACAAAGGAAGCGATGGCCTCATCTAGTATAATTGCCCCATACGAATCCCATTTTTCGGAGCTCGGAAAAGAGGTGGCGTCTTTGGGCTTCTCCCTTGACCAATCCCAAGCTGAGCTTCATCATGTCAAGCTCGAACATGACCGTCTACGGGAAAAGTGTAAGTTGATCGAAATTACCACTCGAGCGATGCTATCTGAGCCACCCCAAGAGTCTGTCACCATCGCACACCTTACCCTTAGGTCTTATGCGGCTATTTTAAGGGTTTACGTAACAAATAAGTAGTACTATGTTCATGAAAATTATTTTTTATATAATAATGAATATAATTTCTAGTCATTTTTGATACATTGTAAATTGTTTTTAAAGTACAAATGGTGTTTTTAGTTATTATTTAATTAAGAAATATATTTTATTAAATTATGGGATTTTTTAATTAAATAATATTTTAATAAAATAATATTATTATTATTATATTAATTTTTATTAAATATAAATTATCTTATAATTTTATGAATGCAATTAAAATTTTATATTATGGTTTGAATGCCATTTCTGTCAAAACCCGTGAATTTTCGATAAATGTTGGTTTTTATTTTAAAAGATAAACATAAAATATTTATAAATTTTTTTAGATAAAATAAATTTCATTTCTGGAATCAGGACATCGAAATTATCCAACGGTGAATTTTTCATAATTTTCTGAGACAGTCAAATTTTTGGGTAAAAATTAAATACCGTTAAAATATATAATGTGTTTTATGACATCATAATGACCCAATGCTGATATAATAAAGTAACATAATCCTTATTTTTGGCCAATATATGTTTTTTCATTAAAATAATGTGATTTTGGGTTTGTTTGACGTACTTTTCAAAGCATTAATGGACCCCTCAAGACATATTCAACAGTTTTCCTTTTAAAATTAATTTCCATGGGAGTGTGACTCACCTCCACATAATAAACCTTATTATTTTAAGAATTTAGGACTTGGGACGTATAAAATATTGTTTTCCTCTTCCCTTTTCCAAAAACCATGGGATGGTTTGTGGTTTGGATTAATTTAATGTAAGGGGACCCAAACCTAAATAATAAAGAATTCTCTCACCATTCCTATATAAACCCACCCAAGCTCCCACTTCCTCCTCACTAAAATCCCTTGGAGTTCGTCCAAACTCTACCCTACTCTCTCTATAATCCTCCCAAGGTGCCCCAATCTCCCAAGAAGCCTCTCACAATCCTCTCTCTAGCCTTTGGAAGCACACCACCAAGTAAGGGTTTTTTCTTCCTTTCTCATTTTTGTCAATTTTCTTTAAGTTTTATTGCCCTTTTAATTTTGATTATGAATATTGGGGTATGGTTTATAACCTAACCCATACTACCCTCTTATTGTTTTAATTATGGGAGACCCCTTTATCTCTCATTAAATTTCTCTCATGTACACCTGTTACTATGCCGAAATTCTGAAAGGAACTTCTCTCTCTTCTTTTACATTCAAGCAATAATTTTGTATCATGAATCTAAATTACATTAAAATTGTTGGGACATGTATCTATATGACCTCCTTACTGTCCGTTACATGTAAATATGATGAGGAACCCCATTCTCTCTCATCAACCATTTTTTATGAATTCTTATGTCACGCTGTTACGCTGCCGAAATCGCACCGATTTTCTAATCCAATGCCATTGTGTAGTGGATACCATGACCATTTCTCCATCAAGGGTATCCACCTTTAGGCACATTTACATATTGATTGTAAAGTGTCATGTATTAATTCCACATTCCTTTATCATGTAATAAAAGATTATGTTTTATGAATCCATGTTTTATGATCCATGTGGCACACTTATGTATGAAATGAAATGTTTTAAGAAGGGTGCGCCCTTATAGCGCTTCAATGCATTGGGTAAAGTATAGTATCATGATAAGTCATGTGCAATGAGTGTTGACTCATGCTAATTCAATTGCAACAAGGGTTTACTTGTTCTTCATGTGCAATGAGGGTTTACTCATGCTCCATGTGAAATGAGCCTTGGCTCATGCTAATTTAATGTTAAGTGTTGTTTCCACATTTCCATGTTATGGTTATCATGCTTTATCATGCCATTATGTTCATGTTTCTCTTATGCTCTATTGAAATTCCTATTTCCTAACATGTATTTTACTCCTCATGTTATTCCATGTGTACTCCCTTACTGGGCTTTATAGCTCACCCTTTTCTTATGCATGTCCTCAGGTTATCCCATGAAATGCTAAGTACGAGGGAATGTTGTGGTCATGTAAAGGAAGTTTTCAATAAAGATGTTGTATTTAATGTTTTAAGTTTTTATGTAATGATACTAAGCCCCAAATACACTAGACCTCTCGATCTTCTTTGTTGTATCAAGTGAAGTTTTATGTAATAAATCATGTTTAAGTTGTAATAAAAGAAGGGTTGTCATAGTGGGTATCAGAGGATAGGTTCAGTTATTTTTGGGATTAGTAAAACCCTAGTAAAGCCTTAGATACAAGACTAAGTATAATAAAAACATCCCTGTGTTTTGGTAAATACTAAGTAGGTGGATTATCAAACAAATACATCCCTATCTGGATATGAGCAGGGAGAGGCGGCTCTGGCACAGATGTATCCTAGGGGTAAAACCTGAAAACACCGCTTCGAGCTAGACTCGAACGGGAACTGTTTCACAAAAATGGGCCTTGCTGCTCTCTTGGTTATGACACTCTCAAGGGATATTTTTTGATAAATTCACAATCTTAGTATGAACCCTTATTAAGGGAAAAATTCCCCTAAGAATATATGTTAGAAAGTAGATGATGAAAAGACTAGATTGAAGCCTATGGACTTATGAGTTAAAGAAATTAAAGTTTATTTATAAGTCATCAACTTTTGTCTTTGGATTACCCATTATGTGTTACCCCTAACTTTCCTTTTATTCCTGTCAATGGCCGGTAATAGGAGGACTCGGGCTAACAACCGTTGTGAAGATCAGTGTGATGATTGTACTAATTAGATGCCCAATCCAATGGGAGAGGGAATCGCGAACTTTGTCACGCTTCTCTTCCATATAACTCAAGTTTTTAATAGAAACACGGGTCAAGAGGAACGTCCAAACCCCCCTAAGAAGGAACAAGTCTCTATCGAGAGCTTCATGAGGAAAAGGCCTCATACTTTTAGTGGATCATCCTATCCCACAATTGCTGAACAATGGATCAACTCCATTGAAAAGATCTTCTTCATCCTTCAATGTTATGAACAAGAGAAGGATCTCCTGGCTGCTTATCGTATGGAGGGTGAAGCTGATCAATGGTGTACGTTGATCAAAAATACGAAGCCTGAGGAGGAGATCGAGGCTTTGGAATGGAAGGAATTCCAGAAGATGTTTTTCGATAAATATTTTCCGCGCACCCTCCGGCTTAAGATGGAAAGGGACTTCCTTTCCCTCAAGAAAAAGATGTGTAATCTGTTGGAGTGTACGAGGAAAACTTCACAAGGCGTGCATGATACGCTTCCGGCTTTGTCGTTACCCCCGAATGCAAGGTTGACCGCTTCTTTGGTGGGCTGAATCCTAGCTTGCAAAAATCATTAGTGATCCGTGACTTCGACAGCTATGATGAAAATTGTCTGATGTGCCCTCAAGGATGAAATGGAGATCAGGGAATCACAATGGTATCATGGGGACAAGAAGTGTAAGGTGGACTTCAATACTAGTGGGCCGATGGATAAATCCAACGGTGCTAAGAAGTTCCAGCACCCCACTTTCCAAAAGTGCGGAAAGAAGCACCCTTGGAATTGCCTTAAGGGGACGAGAAAATGCTTCAGGTGTGGAAGAGAAGGGAACCTAGCTATTAACTGTCAGCAAGAAGGACCCGCGGCGGAGACAGAGGAGAGAAACGCTCTGTTCGATCCTCAACTCGTTGTTCAATGCTAAAAATGCAAAGAATCGGGTCATTTTGCAAATCAGTGCCCTAATCCAAGGGTTATCGGAGGCAACCAACAACCTCCAAGACAGCAAGGAAGAGCTTTTGCCATCACTTCTGCCAAAGTGAACACCAAAAATGAAGTGGTGATAGGTATGCTAGTTATTCATTCAAGAATAGTGAATGTACTATTTGATTCAGGTTCTACGCATTCTTTTATATATCCATAGTTTAGTAGAGTAATCCTAGCACCACCACAAATCATGGAAGTAAAGATGTCGGTGAGTATGGAAAATGGGGCAATCATTGCATCCAATGAATATAAGTCCTCCCCTGTTATAATCTTTGGATTGAATTTCTCAATGAACCTCATCATACTCCCTCTGGTGTAATTTGATGCAATTCTTAGCCTGGATTGGTTTTCCTTATATAGAGCCAACATAAATTTTCGGGAGAGGGAAATCACACTCCATATGGAGAATCGACCCACGATTCTTTACAAGTGCTAGGAGGAAGATGAATCTCCAATAGCTCCATCATCTCAAACATAGATATTACTGCCTTATGAGAACGTATATCTAGCTCAGATGATTGATTCCAAGGAAGAAACCATCCTTGAAGAAATGCTATTTTGAGGGAATTCGCTAAAGTGTTTCCCCAAGAACTGCCTGGCCTTCCTCTAAGAAGAGATGTTAAGTTCTCAATTGAACTTATTCCAGGGGCACTACCAATATCCAAGACACCATATAGAATGACTATTGTAGATCTTGAAGAGCTGAAGAAACAACTACATGAGAATCTGGATAAAGGGTTTATACGCCCAAGTGCTTCACCATGGGGCGCACCAGTCCTCTTCGTCAAGAATAAAGATGGGTCAATGCGGCTTTGCATCGATTATCGTGAACTTAAAAAAATCACAATAAAGAACAAGTATCCTCTCCCAAGAATCGATTACTTGTTTGATCAGCTGCGTGGAGCACAATACTTCTTGAATGTGGACTTGCGGTCGGGATATTATCAAGTAAGGGTGAAGAAGGAAGATGTCCCCAAGACTGCTTTTCGTACAAGATATGGGCACTATGAATTCATGGTAAGGACTTTCAGACTCACCAATGCTCCAGAAATATTCATGGACTTGATGAATAGAGTCTTTAGAGATTACCTTGACAAATTTGTGGTAGTCTTTATAGATGATATTCTAATATACTCCAAAACCAAGGAGGATCATGAGGAGCATTTAAAAACTGTACTAGAGACTTTGTGCAAGGAGAAGCTCTATGAAAAGTACAGAAAGTTTGAGTTTTGGTTGAAGGAGGTCTCATTCTTGGTCCATATCATCACAATCAATGGGATATCTGTGGATCCCTCCAAAACAAATGAAATTAAGGGATGGTCGAGGCCAACATATGTAACGGATATCCGTAGCTTCTTGGGGTTAGCTAGATATTATCGACGATTTATGAGGAATTTCTCATGATTTTCCAACCCTCTTACCAAGCTAACTCGAAAGGGAGTAAAGTTTTCTTGGAGTGATGAATGCGAAGAAAGCTTCAAGGAGTTGAAAAGGACGCTTATCACTGCACCTGTGCTCACTTTACCCACAAGTGGGGAACTTTTTGTGGTATTCAGTGATGCCTCAATGAAGGGCTTAGGCTGTGTGCTGATGCAGAATGATAAAGTGATATCCTATGCATCAAGGAAGTTGAAAATCCAGGAGTTAAACTATCCAACGCATGATCTAGAGTTGGCGGCGGTGATCTTTGCCTTGAAAATCTGGCGGCATTATCTATATGGAGAGAAATGTGAGATATATACTGACCACAAGAGTCTTAAATATATATTCACACAGAAAGAGCTTAATATGCGCCAGAGAATATGGATAGAGCTAATCAAGGATTATGACTGTTCAATACATTACCACCCTGGGAAAGCGAACAAGGTGGCAGATGCCCTATGTATAAAGGATCCAGCGATTCTATCAATGATGATAATTGAGAAGGATCCAATATTCTTAGACTTGATGAAGATGGACGTGGGAATCATAAAGAAGGGAACATCATCAATACTTTCACAAATGATTGCTCAACCATCTCTTTTGGAAAGGTTAAAGGATTCTCAAAAGGATGATGTGGGAATTCCAGAAAAAGTGGAATCTATCAAAAAGTGAAAATCCTCAAGGTTTAATGTTAATGAAGAAGGAACTGTGCGGTTTGGGAGAAGACTATGTGTTCCATAAAGTCCAGAGCTGAAGAAGGAACTCTTAAATGATGCAAATAGTTCAAATTTCTCTATTCACCCAGGGAGCACAAAGATGTATTGAGATCTCCGAGAAAACTTTTGTTGGGATAATATGAAGAAGGAGATTGCTGAATATACATCAAATTGCCTGGTGTGTCGGCAAGTGAAGGCAGAGTGGCAGAAGTCTAAGGGGATGATGCAACCATTGCCCATACCAGAATAGAAATGGGAAAAAATCACCATGGACTTTGTCACTGGACTTCCAAGGACATCCAAAGGCAACAATGCAATCTGGGTTGTTTTGGATCGTCTTACAAAGACTGCACACTTCATTTCTATTCAGGAGGATTTTTCATTGGATCAACTGGCATGGATATATATCAGGGAAGTGGTAAGGTTTAATGGATTACCACTATCTATTGTGTCTGACAGAGATCCAAGATTCACCTCTAAGTTTTGGAAGAGTCTTCAACATGCTCTTAATACTGAACTGAACTTCAGTACGACCTATCATCCTCAAAGTGATGGCCAATCCGAGCGGACTATCCAAACACTTGAGGATATGTTGAGAGCGTGCTCAATGGACTTTAAAGGAGGATGGGATCAACATCTTACTCTCATTGAGTTCTCTTATAATAACAGTTTCCACTCGAGCATCCAAATGGAACCATATGAATCCCTTTATGGGAAAAGGTGCAGAACACCGGTTTGTTGGGATGAGGTCGGTGAACGTAAGCTGCTTGGACTAGAAATGGTCGAAGAAATGGTAGAGAAGGTGAAAACCATTCAGCAGTATATCAAGGCAGCCCAGAGTCGACAGAAGAGTTATGCAGATAATCATCGACGAGACCTTGAGTTTAAAGTCGGAGACATGGTGTTTTTACACATATCCCCATGGAAGAAGGTCATGAGGTTTGGAAAGAAATGGAAGTTAAGTCCAAGGTACATCGGTCCCTTCGAGATTCTTGATCGTGTTGGGGATGTGGCCTATCGACTAGCACTTCCACCTACTATGGCCAAGGTGCATGATGTCTTTCATGTATCCCTCTTAAGGATGTACATATCGGACCCTTCATGTCTACTCTCTTCTGAGGTGGTACAATTGGAAGATGATCTTTCTTATGAGGAGTAACCAGTGAAGATCATAGATCGTAGAGAAAAAGTTCTACTAAATAAGACAATTCCCCTCGTCAAGGTGTTGTGGAGAAACCACAAGTTTGAAGAAGCAACTTGGGAGTCAGCGGATATGATGAAGCTGAGTTACCCACATTTGTTTTAGTGTGGGAAAAGAAAAATTTCGAGGGCGAAATTTCTTAATGGAGGAATATTGTAACGACACAAAGTTTAATTAATGGAAATCCCTCTTGATATTATTAAATGTCTCTTTATATAAAATGTTTTTATAAGATGTCAACTTCTTTGTTTTTATGATAAGAGTTGTGACCATTACTTTTATAGCCGTTGAACAGTGATCACATGATTAGTATAAATATAAGGCTTTAACGAACCCAATTTTACTCAGAAAAAGGAAGCGATGGCCTCATCCAGTAGAATTGCCCCATACGAATCCCATTTGTCAAATCTCGGAAAATGGGTGGCGTCTTTGGGCTTCGCCCTTGACCAAGCCCAAGCTGAGCTTCATCATGTCAAGCTTGAATGTGACCGTCTACGGGAAAACTGGAAGTTGATTGAAATTACCACTCGAGCGATGCTATCCGAGCCACCCCAAGAGTTGTCACCATCGTACACCTTACCCTTAGGTATTATGCAGTTATTTTAATGGGTTATGTAACAAATAATAAGTACTATGTTCATGTACATTATTTTTTTATATAATAATGAATATAATTTCTGGTCATTTTTGATACATTGTAAATAGTTTTTAAAGTAAAAATGGTGTTTTAATTATTATTTAATTAAGAAATATATTTTATTAAATTAAGGTATTTTTTAATTAAATAATATTTTAATAAAATAATATTATTATTATTATATTAATTTTTATTAAATATAAATGATCTTATACTTTTATGAATGCAATTAAAATTTTATATTAAGGTTTGAAAGCCATTTCTGTCAAAACCCGTGAATTTTCGATAAATGTTGGTTTTTATTTTAAAAGTGAAAATTAACATATTTATAAATTTTTTTACATAAAATAAATGTCATTTCTGGAATCAGTACGTCGAAATTATCCAACGGTGAATTTTTCATAATTTTCTGAGACAGTCAAATTTTTGGGTAAAAATTAAATACCGTTTAAATATATAATGTGTTTTATGACATCATAATGACCCAATGCTGATGTAATAAAATACCATAATCCTTATTTTCAGCCAATATATGTTTTTTCATTAAAATAATGTGATTTTGGGTTTTTTGACAATCTTTTCAAAGCATTAATGGACCCCTCTAGACATATTCAACACTTTGCCTTTTTAAATTAATTTCCATGGGAGTGTGACTCACCTCCACATAAGCAACCTTATTATTTTAAGAAGTTAGGACCTGGGCCTTATAAAATATTGTTTTCCTCTTCCCTTTTCCAAAAAACATGTGCAAAAATCATGGGATGGTTTGTGTTTTGGATTAATTTATTGTAAGGGGACCCAAACCTAAATAATAAAGAATTCCCTCACCTTTCCTATATAATCCCACCCAAGCTCCCACTTACTCCTCACTAAAATCCCTTGGAGTTCGTAAACCCTCTACCCTACTCTCTCTAGAATACTCCCAAGGTTCCCTAAACTCCCAAGAATCCTCTCACAAGCCTCTCTCTAGCCTTTGGAAGCACACCTCCAAGTAAGGGTTTTTTCTTCCTTTCTCATTTTGTCAATTTTCTTTAAGTTATATTGCCCTTTAAATTTCAATTACTAATGTTGGGGTATGGTTTCTCACCTCCCCCATACTGACCTATTATTTTTTTAATGTTGGGATACCCCTTTCTCTCTCATTAAATTCCTCCCATGTACACCTGTTACTATGCCGAAATTCCGAAAGGAACTTCTCTCTCTTCTTTTACATTCAAGCAATAATTTTGTATCATGACTCTAAATTCCATTAAAATTGTTGGTACATGTATCTATATGACCTCCTTACTGTCCATTTAATTTAAATATGATGAGGAATCCCTTTATCTCTCATAAACCATTTTTTATGAATTCTAATGTCACGTCGTTACGCTTCCGAAATCGCACCGATTTTCTAAGCCAATGCCATTGTGTAGTGGATACCATGCCCATTTCTCCATCAAGGTTATCCACCTTTATGTACATTTACATATTTATTTTAAAGATTCATTATGAATTACACATTCCTTTATCGTGGAATAAATGATTATGTTTTATGAATCCATGTTTTATGATCCATGTGGAATACTTATGCATGAAATGAAATGTTTTAAGAAGGGTGTGCCATTATAGTGCTCCAATGCATTGGGTAAAGTATAGTATCATGATACGTCATGTGCAATGAGTGTTGACTCATGATAATTCAAGTGCAACGAGGGTTTACTCGTGCTTCATGTGCAATGAGGGTTTACTCATGCTCCATGTGCAATGAGCCTTGGCTCATGCTAATTCAATGTTAAGTGTTGTTGCAACATTTCCATGTTATGGTTATAATAATTTATCATGCCTTTATGTTCATGTTTCTATTATTCTCTATTGACATGCATATTGCCTAAAATGTATTGTACTCCTCATGTTATTCTATGTGTACTCCCTTACTGGGCTTTATAGCTCACCCTTTTCTTATGCATGTCCTCAGGTTATCCCATGCAATGCTAAGTACGAGGGAATGTAGTGGTCATTTAAAGGAAGTTTTCAATAAAGATGTTTTATTTCATGTTTTATGTTTTTATGTAATGATCCTAAGCCACAAAGACACTAAACCTCTCGATCTTCTTTGTTGTATAAAGTGATGTTCTATGTAATAAATTATGTTTAAGTTGTAATAAAAGCAGGGTTGTCATATGTAGGGTAAAAAAACTTCAATAAATTGACATATACCCACATAATTTCATAATCTCAATATATAGAGAGTATATGGGCTCTGAATCACATAGGATTTTCATACATGGCAGTAGAATTATGTGCAAGGACTGTAACATGAATAAACTATTCAAAAGGTTACTTGTGAACCAGAAAAGAACATGATTCGGAAATTAAATATGAATGTGCATGTAAAGAATAACAATTTTCAAAAGTTAGACATCTAGTAAAAAGTAAATTTTTTTGTTGATGTTGGTAGTGTTGCACGCAAGTCACATAAAAGGTCTCTTCAAAGGTGAAGTGTGAATCCAAAGGGATTTCCTAGAAAATATATGGTAAAGTGTTATTAATGTTTTGGATGAT